>CM030361.1:141918940-142579106 GCA_017893485.1 Hemerocallis citrina
AAGCAAACGTATATTGCACTCTCATCCATGAAATCAGACATCTATATGTTATCATATACAGTAAAAGAGGCTGAGTGAATTGAAGGACTTGTTGCTAGTCATCCATTGAGAAGTATAAAATAAACTATCTAAATCTGTTCTGCAACTATGACTATAAACTATCTAAATCTTATCTAAATCTATTCTACAATGCACTATAACTCATAACTCACTCTATAATGGTAGGAGGAGTACATTAAGGCTGAAAGAAGCCTAGTTGAACTTTCTCATAGATATAGTGCAATTGAGACAAAGTATGTCTAATGCTCCTTCTAAGAGATTTGAAAGTGATGTAATTATCAAAACTGTTGGGAAAATAGGGTTAAAAGCAATTGAGTCAAAAGCTTTAACATTCTATTTGTTTTAAAATTTAGAATCCAATTGGAGCCATAAAGAAATTCAAACTTAAGCATCAAATTTAAACAGTTGGCATGCTTTAGATAATTTGAAAAGTTCCATGTAAATTTTGTTAATAATTAACTTGATTCCAAATTTTATGATGCTATATATTCTCATGACTTAGAATCATGTCATTATTCCAAAAGAATACGTGAAAACTTGTCAATGTGTTTCTGACATTTAGAATTGTCGTTATATCATTCTAATTTTGATGATATATCTTTTTAATGAATTCTTGTTTCATTTCAATTTTGATGATTCAGAATTTAACCATAGCTGATTTGACAATTCTGTCATTCCAAAATAAAACATAGTATTGTGTAGAAACAATAATAGTTCTAGTTCTTAATTTATTTTGTTAAAGAAACTTGATTGTGATGTTTGTGTTACATTTTTATTAAGCTAATTATTGAATTGTACCGTTGCTGCTTATTTTGGTGTGGGAGCAAATATATAGTGAGTTTATATTTTGAAGAAAACTACTAAAGATCTAACATTTGATCGTCGCTGTAAAAAGTGGTTAGAGCTCCTGAGATTGGATTTGGATACTTAAAAGAGCACCCTGATCTGAATCCGACAATTACTGACACGGCCGATGGACCATTGGCCTCGACGACAGACCCTTCGATGCTCAAGCCCGAACCGTGGAGAGAAAGAGAGTTTGAGAGAGAAATTTCTAATTACCTTCTAACTGATGGAGGGGTAAGGGTATTTATAAGCCTGAGAAACAATTAGGAGATTGATATAAATCTATTATCTCCTGTAGATCCTCATCCTTAAGAGATAGAGTCGAATACTCTTTTGGTGGTACAAGAAATTTGACTTACAATCCTCATGGGCTGAGAGTCTCTCTTGGTGGGCCCAATTGCTTTTAATGTGCTTGAAAGTAGCTTATGTCTTGTTAATGAGCCTGAAGAAGGCTCAGACCAGTTAGAGAGGCTCGTTACTATTGATCTGTATGCAGAAGCTTTAAGATCCGTGCTGGAATCGTACGACACTGATTTGCTGCAATTTTTACCATTATCACGACACAAAGTTTTTTTTTTTTTTTTTTTTTTGTGGAATTAGATACTTTATGAAATTAGCTAGAATTCTTAGAAATGTGTCTTATGATGTTCTTGTTTGTATTATGCCAGCAAAGATGGAAGAATTTAATCTGTCAACATATATATCAAAATAATAATTTGCTTTTTGGCGAAACTTCTTTTGTGCTTAAGACTCTTGTGTTCATTACGCTTAAAACTCTTATTTTGTTATTTGAACTATTCAGATCTATTCCACTATTCACAAAAATTTTAATCATTTATTTCTCTCGCTCTCTCTCTCTCTCCACTTCAAAAATAGCTTTTGTCTTCCTCTTAAGACACGAAATCATATTCAAACAAAAAAATCTCTCTCTCCTCTTCCGATGTGGGACTAAAATCCCCCACTTCATGATGGCCAGCTAGTTTGGATTTTGGTAGAATGTAGTTTTAATTAAGATTAATTGAGATTAAGCCATAATTAGTTTACGATTATGCCCTAATTAGTTTAAGATCAAGCCCTAATTAGTTTCAATATAGTTAAGCTCTAATTAATTAAAATTAAGCCTAATTAGTTTAAGATTAAGCTCTAATTAGTTTATGATTAAGCCCTAATTAAGATTAAGCTATAATTAGTTTAAAATTACGCCCTAATTAGTTTCGGTATAGTTAAGACCTAATTAACATTAGGCCATAATTAGTTTAAGATTAAGCCTTAATCATTTAGTTTAAGATGTAGCCCTAATTAATTGAGATTAAGCTCTAATTAATTAAGATGAAGTCCTAATTTGTTTAATCCCTAACTAGTATATCCCCTGTGCAAATTGCACAGACTTTACCCAAAAATAAATTAAAATATCAATAACATTTTAAAAAAAATTCGGCAGAACCTCCCCATATTTACAACTTCAAAATCATCATAATTATAATCCAACATATTAATATTCAACAATTTTGTAGTAAAGCTTTGCACATAAAACAAATGATTCAAACACAAATATTTAATGATAATAAGGCACATCTAAACTCAATCACAATAATCTTTCATACTTAAATCACAATTATATATACAATAGATGGCTTAAATACAATGTTCACGATAATAAAAGAGTCCAATGCAAACAGTTAAAATGCAAAATTTATATTCAAAACAACTATTGTTTATAGCTACGTAAATACAAAACTAAAAGAAAAACGTGTACTAATTTCAACATTGTAGTATCAAAATATTTTAGTAATTTCAACATGGAATCACATTACCGAGCGATGAAATTCTCCACACATGAACATCATATGTCGGCCTACATTAAAAAAAATATGAAATGAAAATTTAGTTAGGTGCATCACATTAAAAAATAATTATTTATATAGCGGAATGAACCAATGCGAATTGATATAAGACAATACATTAAAAGAAAAAAGAAAAAAGAATAAATAAGGCTTTGATAAACTCTACTAAGATGACATTATGAGATTCTTAAAATATAAAAACATTGCGTGCCAATAAATACTATTTTAATCATTTGAATATTATTAGATTGTTGATGAAATTTACCTTTCAATTGATTATCATGGAGTTACGCACTTCTTGAAGAACTTCTTAACTTCTTGAAGAACTTCTTGATATACCACATTACGTGTACGATCATTAGTCTGTTGGGGATCATTTGAGTTATCTGTCAGCAATATCTCCAAGCCAGAACGGGAAGTGCAACGTGATAATGCTACATACAATTGATCGTGCGTAAACACATGTTTTTTAAGATAAACCCCAACGCTATGGTGAGTTTGGCCCTGGCTCTTGATTATTGTCATAGAAAATGCCAACTTTATAGGAAATTGTCTTCTTCGGAGGACAAATGGCCACTGGTTTCTGTAGGCGACATGCTCATTCTTTGAATTACAATTGTCTCACCTGCACACCTTCCTATAATAATTGTAGCTATAATAATATGTTCTCCCAGATTATGAATAATAAGACGTGTTCCATTGCAAAGTCCCATAGACTGATTCAAATTTCTCGGCAGTATAATTGGTACTCCTTGCTTCAATTCTAAACAATGATTTGGTAGCCTGCTTATCTTAATTGTGTGTAGAAATTCCGGTGGATGCATATCCTGCTCATTTGTACCATTTGGGGTATGTTCGACTGAATCTGCACTTAAGTAGTTGACACTACAACACATAGGGCTTTCTACAGCGGACTTATTATAGCATTTAAGTATTAATGCTATTGAAAGTGATCAATAATAGCATTTTTGAAGAAAATGTTGTCTTTGATTAATTTTGAAATTTACCCTTAGTTATGACAGCGTTTTTAAAACGCTATATTATTTATGGCATTTTAAAAACGCTATTATATCTGTAAATAAACAAAATAAATATGAGAAAAAAAAAAATTACAAGTAAAAAATCCAAATCCATCAAAATCCTTTTAACTTCTCCCCCGTTTTGGAAACGCCTCCTTCACGAAATCTATCCCTAATTTAATTTCTCCGCGCCTCCTTCATCGAAACCCTTTTCTCCTTTGCGCCCCCCAAATCGCCGACCCGCGCCTCCCGAATCGCCGACCTGCGCCTCCCGAATCTTCCCTTCTCCTCCCCGCGACCCCGCGACCCCGTTGCCCTTCCCGCCGTCGCCCAATGCCCTCCCTCCCTGCCCTCCAAAGCCAAACACGTCGTCGCCGAACACCATCTTCTCCTCCCCGCCCCCGAAGTCCCACCACGTCGTCACAGTTCCGGAACGACCCCTTCTCCTCCCCGCTATCTCCCACGCTAGCCGATTCCAGGTAATTTTGTTTGCTGAGGGAGTTCTTGGATTAGATTTAGTAATTTTTTTTAATATTTTTATTAATTGAAAACTTTGGAGTCTCACATGCTTGAGACCGGATGAGGTTTACTCATCAGCTACTTCACCGTAAGTTTCAAATTGATGGAAATTTCTTGTAGTTAATCATTCTAGAATATCTAGTGATGTATATAGAACTAAAACATACAGGTGCACAATTATATATCTCTCTGTAACTAGTTATAGAGAGAGAGAGAGAAGACACATACAGTGAATGTGCTAATCATGTAATCACTAACCACAATTCTTAGCAGAGCAGTTCACATAATCACATCGATTATACTATTTCGAGGACTGATTGAAATTTAATTTCTTTAATGTCGAGCATTCCGAGATATTTATATTTTGGAACATCTGTTTACTATTTTGTTTCACTACATTAAAACTTATTGCTGTTTTTGTTTACTATTTTGTTTCACTACATTAAAACTTATTGCTGTTTTTTTGTAATCTAGCTGTACTTTGGTCTGTAGAGCAGTAACTGTATTTGTAAATAAACATAATGTGTGCATGAAGCCAAAATGAGCTGAGTGTTTTTGATTCAGAGAGACAAACAGTGCCAGCAAGAGCTAGCTGTTGCATGTTCAATACAAAACACAATGTCAATAAACAAAGTACCAATCTGTAACTTGATAGTAAGAAATGAGCGGTGAAAAAAAGAAAGAAAGAAAGAAGAACTATGCATGTTGCAAGTTGAACTGATATCTGAATCAACTAATGATATATAATGATATATATCATTACTGCTACCATATCTGATATTCAGATATTGCTATGTAGAGAAATGATAGCACACTCCAAATATGTAGCTTCATTTACAACTCTTTCTGATTGGTCCACTTATTAAAAAGTAATGCTATCATTTCTCTTGGTGATGGTGATGAGGGTTCATGCATGCAGATGGATTACTTTTCTACTCTTGAGGAATTTTGTTTGGTTCTGTCTCAATTGTATATGTATACACAGTCGGGCTTCATTTATCTTTATTTGACATTTTTATCATTCAGTTAGATTTCTAGAGATGAAGAACTCTGGAATGTTAGAATGGTCACATTCCGATTCATGTCTCTACTGTTATAGCTATAAAATGACGGAGTTTTATGAACATGTGAATTTTGTGTGCGTCACTTCTATAGTTTTATGAATCATATGTATTATGTAGTCATCCATAAATTACTGTTGTATAATTAGATGATATATGAGCTTTATGTTTTTATCATTCTAGAATAACTTGTAGATATATATCTCTGTTTGCTACTGATGCAGTTGCAAGATCCAAACACAAATTGCAGTAAAAAAGAGAGTAAAAGATCCCTTTGCTTTTGTACTTGCAACTTGCATTGTGAAATCAAGGGAATCTTGCAATTTCAACTACATCCAAATGGAACTGTTTATTCAGTAGCAAATACACCTTAAACCCCCGGTTATCTTGTTAATTTCAACTCGTTGTTGATTTGTGTATTGATTTAAAAAAAAATATGTTTGTCATTGTACTGATTTTAAAAAAATTGTTTGTTTCATTATCTTTGCCTAATTACTGTCTCTGCTACAGCTAATGATTATGAATAAGCATAGCACAAAACAACAATTTCTTGTGAAATACACTGCTGAAATCTGGAATGCAGCTAAAAATTTTAAAACTAAGAATCATCAAACTATTGACACATTACTTAATTAAATGCAACAAGATTGACATATTAATCCACATTTAACAAGTATCACAATGATGGAAACACCATAAAAACAAACTATCCGACAAGTGTCCGACAAGCGTCGATGTCCGATGTATCCTGACACAGACAGGGCCCTACTTTGAAGTGTTTGTGCAACCTAGCTATTGTCTTTATTAGCCTTGTTAAAAAAATGAGGGTGATCTAGTATCTTACACTTGCTGTAGTCCCGACTAATGGGTTAGATTTTTTTCCAAAATCTGAGCGACACATCTGTGCGGTTGCACCTTGTGCATCTGTTGAGGCACACTGGTGCATTGAGATGTCTGCCTGTTTAAAGCAACTCACCAGCATGGAACGCAGGGTGTTGTGTGCGTGCCTCACATTGGCTTGCCCGGCTCCTCTTTGTATCTCGTCTGCACCAGGGGGCAAAGCCTAGACAGCCTTGGTTGTTGTTTTGAACTTGAACTTATGTGAATAGGGGCCTAACCATTGTGCATTTCTCTCTTGATATTGTATCACATCTGCTTGATTTCACATATATTTGTCTTACACTTCAATTTTATTTCTTCATATTATATGTAGGTATGCAGAATGACTAGATACATCCTAATGCATATTTAATATCATGAAGTTGGTTTTCTTCAATATAACTAATATTTTCTGATCTCCTCCTTCCAGAGAGGCATTTCTGTAGATGCTGTAAATGATCTTATTCATCAAATTGATTTCTTGTTATTTATAAGTATATGAAGGTCAGTTATCTGAGCGATTTCTTTTGGTTATTGCTTGAAATCAAATTGATTTCTTTTGGTTATTGCTTGAAATCAAATAAGAACAAAGCAGAGAAAGTTTGACAGGATAAGATAAACCAATTCGAAATAGTACTTTTAAATAGACTAGTGCAACCTCTGTAAATGACTTGGTTCCTTTATCTCTATTCAAAGAAATACGCTTATTTACCTCCAAAACAATAATGATTCACGACTGAGGCTCAAGAGATGATATTACTTTATGAGTCTCTAAAGAATAATCACACACATGCTCAGTATGGTTGTATGCTGAGTGCAAGTCAGTGGATATCTAATGGCTATATGTCGATTCAAAATCTTTGTTTTGTTCACTTCTGCTTATCTGATATGCTAATTTTACATTGAATAGTAAATTTGCACATTGATAATCAATTCTTTAGCTAGTATCTGCTGATGGGATATTCCTTTTCCCACATCCTGCATACATACCTTATGTATCAGATGCATAAATGTATACTTACTGCATATCAGTGAAGGGGGGTTTCTATATCTATCAGTTATATAAGTGTATACTTATGTTTCAATTAAATAAAATTCATCTTCGTATATCTGCATATATATCTTCAATCAGAGAAGGGGTTTTACTCCCACAGCCCGTGTATATACAACTCCAGTGAAGGAGAGGGTTTCTACACCTCATATATATATACCCATGTACACTACAAATCAGTAAAGAGGATCACCTTTTAGACAACCTGCATATGATCTATTCCTATAACCTGCATAGTTCACTACCATTATAACCTGCATTGTTAACTACTATTACAATATGCATAGTTACTTTCTACATATATCTGCATATATACACATGCTTTAATTAGTAAGAAGGCTTTTGTACCAGCTATATATATGTATACAACCACACAGAGTAATTTGCTATGTCTAGCTTATTGGTAAATTGATATGATATGATATGATAGTTTAAGTTTTCTTTATATTTGTCCAGATTGTGTCTTCTCATCATATATTCTTTTATTTCCCCTTAGCCTTGTCTAGCTCACACTTGGTTATTGATCACAATTGCTGGTTGTTGGAGTTTATGGCAATAAAAAAGGGTATAGTATAGTTTCAAGAGTGGGATCTGATCAGTTCAATAATGTGGGTGATTTGAGTGTTTCTGTTTTTAATGTGTTTACAGTCTAATTCATGTAATGAACTGCTAACTCTTTGCCTTCTATATATGTTGTTATAATTGATGTTTCAAGCCTAAAATGCCAGGAGCTCCATATATCTTAGAGTATTCATTACTTAGTTATGGATGGAGCATGCACTTTATTCTGTGTATCTGAAAAGATTGTCCTCCTCCTCTTTACATGTAAACCACTGTTATTTACTTTTTGTATCACTCTGATAAAAATGCATTGGAAAATGAGCTAAAGTTCATTTGATTGCATAGTAAAGAAAATTGCAGACAAATAGTATTTTTAGGTATAATGTTCATTTATCCGAGATGTATATATATACTGTATGTTTCTTACAGTACTGTATGTGTTCTTGAAGCTTATACATATGTTGTGAAGTGCTTGAAGCTCTTATTTCTGAGTTCGGATTTTATACTACATTTCACTTTCCCTTGACAAAAGAAAATTACATCAATAAAAATTGAATCATATAGTAGTTGATGCAGCAGTTAGATTGGTTAAGATCATATTGGTAAATTGATATGATATGATATGATAGTTTAAGTTTTCTTTATATTTGTCCAGATTGAGTCTTCTCATCATATATTCTTCTATTTCCCCTTAGCCTTGTCTAGCTCACACTTGGTTATTGATCACAATTGCTGGTTGTTGGAGTTTATGGCAATAAAAAAGGGTTGAGCTTTTAACTCAGTAAGATATAATTCAGATACTATCATTGCAGATGCTAAATTTCAGTTCTCATTATGGTTGAATGCAGTTCCTGATACTAAGATGAAGGCTAAGATGATTGATGCACTAGAAAATGAATTAGCTCTGGATCTGATGGTGGGAAACACTGCTTCTCAGCCAATTTTAGTGAGTAGCCATTTAGATTGGTTGTTTACAGCCTAGAAGAAGAGCAATCAAAGTCTGGGAAAGAAGCATAAGACGGAATGAGAACTTTCTAAGGAGCTGGGTTCCTGTTTTTGTAATAAACTTTTAACTGATTTAAACTCGGGTTGTAATATTGTCTGCTTTTTGAACTACTGTCTGAAACTTCTTGTACGGGTTAGTAGCCTATTATGTTTTTGATTGAGATCATCCTGAAGGGTTTGGTGGTTGTAAGATCTGATAATCGGTGTAAGTAAAGGTGTACGACAAATTTTGTATATTGGATGAACTTTTATATCAGTTTATTGTGTAGATATTTCTATGTTGGTATGTTTTTATATATTTGTACACAATTTTGCGAAACTTTTATAGTTATAATGGTGTATTGACATTTTCGATAAATCAATTTTTATTTGTATCCGTAGATTTTTTTTGTATACAGTTAAATATGCTATAAATTTTATAGCATTTGCCGAACGCTATAGATTCTATAGCATTTTACAAAACGCTATAGAAACTATAGCGTTTCGGAAACGCTATAGAAACTATAGCATTTTACAAAACGCTATAGAAACTATAGCGTTTCGGAAACGCTATAGAAAACTATAGCGTTTTGTAAAACGCTATAGTTTCTATAGCGTTTACGAAACGCTATAGTAACTATAGCGTTTCGTAAACGCTATAGAAACTATAGCGTTTTACAAAACGCTATAGTTTTCTATAGCATTTGGTCAAAACGCTATAGACTTATTATAGCGGGGCTTTTGATAGCGTTTGTAAAACGCTATCGTATGTCTACTATAGCATTTTATGAATGCTATCAAATGTCATGACAACCTGTCGAGGAACCATAGACAAAATATGAGAATTAATGGCATCAACTTTTTCATTAGTATGTGCTAGAATAGCGTCTTTTTCAAGGAATGCTAGGTCATTATATCTAGATTCAATATTAGGATAAATCCAATCTATCAAACCCTTTAGACCAACTGCAGCTTTAATTAGAAGGTCATTTGGTATTTGTATCCAATCCTTTGCAGAACCTCTAGTATTAGATTCACCTGGACTTTTACCTTCTCTCACATCTCAAATCCACTTTGCAAAGGTCTTTTGTTCATTCTTGCTAGCTTGATCGAGTGAACTCCCCATCAATCTCATGTTTTTTGTCAGCTCATACACTTTACATGAAGACCAAATATGTGACCTTTGTAATGATGCAGATACAATACGGGGTCGCCCACCTACTGGCACGATAGGAAAAATCTATCGAAAGTCCTCGCCGAGAACAACTTTTCTACCAAATGCGTCATCAACTGCACTTTCATTATTAAACTTCATTAGATCCTTGAAAGTTCGATCAACAGCTTCAAATGCATGGCGATGCATCATTGGCGCTTCGTCCCAAATGATCAAATCTGCTTGTTGAATGAGTTGAGATAAATCATCATGTTGGAAGATAGAACATGTAGAAGTTTCATGGAATTTTATTGGAATACGAAACCTCGAACGCGCAGTACGACCTCTAAATAATAACAAAGTAGCTATTCCAGAAGAAGCTACAGTGAGGACTATTTTTCTTTTCGCTCGAAACCTTGCAACTAATGTATTCCATAAAAATATTTTTCCTGTACCGCCGCTACCATGAACAAAGAAAACATGCTTCCAATATCTGAATTTGCTCATGTGTCAACCTACGGAATAATTGCTTAAACTCTTGTTTCGACTCATCGACATCATAACACAATTCATTGCGTATCTGTTGATTTTGAATGACATGTACATGTACATCCTCAGGAAATAGGAGTGATGGAAATTCTTTAAGAGATCGCCCGTTCTGATTTAAAATGCTTTCAATATCTGAAAGAGCTAAATTCTTCAACTGGTTTTCTGTCAGCTCTAATCCAAAATCATGTGATTCAGTCCTACATTTATGTAATATATCATCTGATAGATTACTCCAATGTTTGTTCCATAAATCGATCAGATTAGTTGGCTCAAAAAACATCAATATCGGAGCAAAAAAGTTTCTGAGCCAACGACCTGATGCAAAAGAGGATGCTTCGGTTACTGCCTGGTGCCATTCATTGTCATCCTCTAACAACCCAAGTGCACAACATGTAGACTAATAATTATAAGAGTTCACTCCATTCAAGGTTCTTAAATGTGCATAGCTAGTCGCTCCACGTGCCACGCACAACAACATCCGTAAATAAAATCTCTCTCTTGCAGCTGGAGGTGCATAGTACAGCCTTCCAATTGCGAGACCACGAAGTCTTCTTGACCACTTCCTATCCACCGGTTTCCATACCCATTTTCTGAAAATTCAGAATATGTAAGATCTCGAGCATCTTCATAAACCTGATTAGCCTCAAACTAACCATCTAACACCATCTTCTGATATTCAGCTCTTGAGAAAACATTAGCCAAGTTAGCATTTTCATTGAAATAGACACTCTGCTGATTTTCTAGATGATACTGTAAACGTTCCACTGGAGGATGATGACGATGCAAACTAAATTCAAACATTCTCCAACATGCTTCGAGAGAGGAGACATAACGATAATCTAAATTTGCTGAATTTCATCAACTGACTTGTATTGAGGTTCGGAATTTCTCGGGACCGGATTTCCATTGTCTTCTATGATTATTGTAGTTCTATCATGATCTTTATGCACATACTTATAAAGGTACTTGAGCAACTTAGGATTGGCACAAATCTCAATGTTGATATGAGCATCATATTTTGTTGTTAAATCTAAATTGTAGGGTACCACCCATCGATTGTCAACAACCTTCGGATTGTGACCACCTATTACAAACGTCTGACCGTCATCCCGACGACGATATTGAACATACCCGTACTTATCAATAATAGTTTCATTTATAAATTGTCTTGGATACCTTTTTGTGCACAGACCATTCTCCATACATGGAGATGTTTGATTGTACTCCCCGCATGGCCCATGAATCATAGACCGAAGAACAATTGGATGAGCTTCAGGAAATTGTTCCTTATCTGGAATCTCAGCGGATACTAATCTATCAATATCTTCAATATTAGCAATCTTGTCTTCTCTTCGAACAGTAATCAAGATGTGAGCATGAGGAAGCCCTCTTTTCTGAAGTTCAATTACATGTAGATCTGTTTTCAACAAAAATAAATAGATTTCTTAAAATATGCGCATTTGAAATATAAGTCAAATTCTACTAATTCTTATTCCTTTTATTGAAATTCAATTTAAAATGGTTAAATTTCTTAGATTTTGTACCTAAAATAGTTGATCCAAACATCTTTCGTTGTTTGATATCTTTCATAAGCTCCTTTAATTTTAACTTGAACACTCTGGTAACAATATCTGGTCTATCTTCGAGTTTTAGATTTGGAAAATACTGTAGTGATTCAATGATTTCGGTCCACTTAGGATTACACTAGTATAATGCACGTGCGATGCACGTCTAGTATTGACTAAATGAATGAATTTAATCACTCACCTCACTATTGAACTGAAGCTACTCACAACATTGCATTAAAAGAGCTGAAAACTGATTATTAATTTCATAAATATTTTTCCCAGTTATCTCAATCTCAAATATCAAGAAAAGAATTCTATTTTTTTTCCATATAGGATTTCATGTACCTCGATGTGCAACACCTCCTGCCCTTTCCTCCAACACAACTTGAACGCCCCTAGCATCTCGCCATCACAACTCTCCACCTTGCCGAACACCAAGCACCACCTGAAGCTCCCTATCGTCACCTCTCCGTTGCTCCAACAGAGCCTCACCCCATCTCCGTCGAAGACCCCTTCCCCTTCATCTTCAACCTTCACCACCCTCGACTTCGAACTCCTTCATCCTCCACCGCCTATCTTCGTCCCAGTCGCGACGCACCCTCATTGTCGTCTTCGACTTTGTCAGCCAGTCGAGCGCTTCACCATCCCTCGAGCTCACCCCTCCATCATCGCCATTGTCGTTCAAAGCTCACCTAGGCCCTTCGTCTTCCTCCTCACATCGCTCGCATCCACATTCAACTCTGCCATTGCCGCCGTTGACTGAAGCACCCCACCTTCGAGCGCCTCCCGCTCGAGCCACCAATTCGCCTCCGCCTTGCGCCGCCATCGCTTCCCGACCGCGTCGCACAGCAAAGCCCCTCCCTCATCGCCTTCTCCCCTACCTTCAGAACCCATTCCTGTCGCTGCTTCTCTCTCCCATCACCTCGAATCTCTTTTATCTCGACCTCCTCTGTTTCTGGAACTCTGGCACCTCAACCACCACCAACTGCACCTCGTCGCTCCTCGACCACCCTCGCCTTGCCACAGTCGCCGCCCACTCCCGCCATCTCTCTCTTTCTCTGTGTCGCGTACTCACGTTTGGGAAGAAGAATAGAGAAGAGAAGGATTGGGTCTCTGTTGCTGTTTGATGTCGATTTTTGAAGAGTGCGGATTCGATGGAGGGAGAGGAAGAGACGGTTTTGATTTTTTAGGGAATAGAATTTTATGGAGAGATTGAAGTAAATGTGAAGTGAAAATTACGCTTGTGCCCTTTCATTGTGTAGGGACCAGGGGTAAAATTTGACATAATTAACCCTGTATTTTTTTTAGCTTTTTATGTTTATGAGGGCATGATAGTAAAAAGCCGCCAAAATGGGGCTTTGCTTAATAATAGTATTTTTAGCTTTTTATGTTTATGAGGGCATGATAGTAAAATGCTGCCAAAATGGGGCTTTGCTTAATAATAATATAGATGTGAAAGTTATAAAAAAATCGGGTGCTCCACCCCAACGACATATTGCAATGGCATCATGATACTATTGATACATATCTCGCGATCCCCCAGTAAAAGAAGACGGAAGAACATATCGTTTACCCACTGCCCCTGCTTCTATTTCCCCTGCGGTGAATGCATCTTGAAGGCCACATAACAGCTCATTCCGTATACTTGTTTGATTCATCCTCATCCAGATGAGACAATTTTGTTCTATTGCGGCATATGAATCAACAAAATATTGTTGAGTTAGTCGACCACTTTTTAATAGGGCATTATCCTCACATCTGCGTGATTGCAAGCGAAATGCATAGTACTCTCGAATAGAAACAGTTGTTTGTCGACCAACGTGCCTTCCATCTTTAAATTTAATGTCAATTCTCCACCCTTCCTCACCAAATGGAAACAACAATGGATATTGTAGAGGCATGTAACATGGTTGTGTTTCAAATATCCTTTGTAAGGCTCCACTTTCCGTGCATACTACGATATCCCGCTTACTCACATTCTCTGAGCCATCACCGATCATGAGAGCAGCAACCTCATCACAGGAAGGTAAAATATACTATCGACCATCACGTGACCTCTCATTTATTATACGTATTCTCAAATTCATCGAAAAATGATGTATATTTTCTCCTAGTGGTCGAAGTAGATCTCTTGCACGTCGAAACATCTTTACGTATAGATTAACTTCATTCAGCAAATTTTGTAGTTTCTCCATAACTTCTTTATCTATGTTATTGATGCCCATATTTTTTGCATGATATTTACGTTATTCCAACTCGTATAGACCATCATCTATATACAACTATGCAAATTTGGGTTCAACACCTTCAACTAGAAGAAAAGAACCAATACGGTGATAATTTGATCCACTCATCTTGAAAGTATATGGACCACTACCATCCATGACAAGCAAGTCAATTTTTTCTCCCATCGATGTGAAGGAGAACAATGAATTATAAATTCTGACCAGATCCTTGAATTTTGACTGAGGTGTGTCATATTTTCCATCAAGAAGCTCCATAATAAGCTGGGGGTGATGTTGGCAAGAAAGGTAGAGTAACTAAACCTTCTCAACAACACATTTGAAAGCGTGGACGACTGATTGATGTTGTAGAAGAACGCTCTCCAATCCACATTTGAGCATGACAACTACTACACTCAACATCTTGCTTACCTAAGTAGTAACTTCGCCCGATATTTGGTTTATACGTTCTCGTCGTACCTATTAAAAAGAATTTTAGTCATTTTATAATTCTATTATAAAACTATTTAATAGTATTAAACCATATATAGATACTGGATCGTCTTACTTCTTATGGGCTATGCATCTTCACCTCTTTCAATTACAATTGCATGACCAATCTGAGCAGAACATCCTGCACAACCAATTTTAGAAAAAATTATAGAAGAGAGATAATTAATAATGTCTTGAATTGTAGGAGAGAGATATCATACTTTTAATAGTTTATGCATTACAGTACAGTACACTGAACTTACCATCATCATGTGTATCTTCATTTTGAATTGTTAGAGATGACGATCTTCTGTTTGATGGCTCGCCTACACACTAATCATTATTACTGCTCAAATCATCTGACAGCAAAGATGGTCCACCCATTATTGATGATTCACCAACACACCAAGCACTGTATGTCGCTGAATTTCTTTCATGTCTCTCATTTGTTGCATCACTCACTGTTGACATGTTGTCTTAATGGACTTTTCTAATTAGCTCAGTGTTGATCTAAAGTGTTTAGGTTGAAGGTCACCCTCCTTTCAGATATATAGGTAAGCAAATCATTTGCCATAGTACTTCGCAAGCGTTTTTGTCTTAACTTTAGAATTCTTATCGAACGTGCAATTTTATGTCGATCTGAAGTCAACAGTGCCCTCATAGGACGATGCCTTTTTCGCTGCAATATTTCAAATCTTCGACCGCGTGCAAATGCAGAAATTGCCTTATTAAGTTGGAAAGATGAAATATTATTTTTGTCTTGCATCCTACATTAGTAAGTGTAGTTTTGGACAATTATTTAAATATGAATAATAAGTATGTAATCAAACACAATGTAGAAAAATATAATGAAACATTACATATTGAGATAAATAACTGTAGGGATTAACTCAAAAGAAAGCATGATAGGAGACATAGGAGATAAGAACACATATAATATACCTGATGTAATGAAAGAGTCTGATTTCCCTCAATATAATTCTATCTTTGAATGTTCACACCTACTCCTGAAAAAAAAATCAACCACTTTATACTCAATAAAACACTATGTTTCACTAAAATTTACATACAATTCTATAAGGAAAAAAATTGTTCGCTATATTTATTAAATTTCTCTTTAAAAGATTGCTATGGATCATTTTCTCTTTAAAAGACAAAACCCGAAAAGAAGAAAGTTAATTATAATTTACAAAGGTTAAGTAAGCTTATTAGAGCACTTCCTTGTCACACTGATTTTTAGATTTAGCAAGCAGTTAATATAACATAATGATTCAACTCCTCAAAATTAAAATAAAATAATGATCTTGAAATAGCCTTCTTTATGTCGTGTAAGTATTGATCTCCTATAAGGGCAGTTGAGCACAAAATTTCATATGTTTCTTTCATTCTCTGGAATAAGTCTATTTCATATGTTTTAGCTAAT
The DNA here is from genome assembly GCA_017893485.1 of Hemerocallis citrina. Lineage (NCBI taxonomy): Eukaryota > Viridiplantae > Streptophyta > Magnoliopsida > Asparagales > Asphodelaceae > Hemerocallis > Hemerocallis citrina. The sequence goes on from CM030361.1 coordinate 141,935,172, forward strand.
AATTTGCATCCATTATAAATAAAATGATAGAAAGAAAACATAAAAAGGTGCAAAACATACTTCACCAGTAGCAACAGTGATAATATGAGGTGTGAAATTGGCACCAGCAGCACACGATGCCGTTCCTACAGAAGAAAAAAAAACACAAGATAATTAGGAAAACTATGTCATCGAACTTGTTGTCCCGCAGTAACGGTGATTACTATGGATCATTTTCTCTTTAATAGACAAAACTCCAAAAGAACAAAGTTAATTACACATTAGAACCAACTGAATTAGTAGGATAAGTTCACCATGATTGGACTTATTTTGAAAACCCGTCATACTTTAATGAAAATTATTAAAGGATGTTTACCATGATCCTGTGTTAAATAGATCTAGGTTCAAATGTAATGAAAAGTAGATATGGGTTTAAAAAAATGAATTGAATTAGTAGGTTCAAATCAACTGATTTAATGGAATTTCTTGAACTCCAAAAAAGATAAATTAAATGACAATGCTCTTGGTAACCTGATTACATTTTCCTATTAGGATATGACAGTTCATCTACTTGACTCGATCGAGTATGAAAAGCCAAGCTTAATTCGAAGGTCTTTCAACAACGGATTGACAATCTGAGACCCACAACTCGCAACCACATCCACGTCATACTCAAAAGCATAGCGGGATCTTAAACAGAAATATGTGTGGAATTGTTAATAACTGTACTACGTTATTATTAGATTTCTCAATTTGATACAAGTTTCTTCCTAACTACACAAAGTTCTTACGAAAAACTTCGGGTGACAACCGGGATCGGAGCGAGGTGAACGACGACCGAGATCGGGGCGGGGTGGGCGACGGCCGGGATCGGGACGGCATGGGCGACGGCCGGCAGTAGGGACAGACGGGTGAGGAGATGTGGGTGGGTTTTGGAGCAGGAAGAGTTAGGGTTTGTGGGTTTTGGGTAGATGTGGAAGAGGAAAGGTTTTTTTGTGTTTTTTTAATTAATCCTATTTTAGCAATTAGTGTGGGTTGCACGTTTCAATGACTACTTTTGCTCTCCTTTCTCTATTTCAAAATGGAGAAAGGAGGGGGGGGGGGGGGGGGGGGGGTAGGCCTATTTGCTTAAGATATATATAAATTAATTGAGTTTCGGTATAGTGTTTAATTAATTAAGATCAATTGAGTTTCGGTACAGTGTTTAATTAGTTTAGGCCCTAATTAAGATTAATTTCATGTAAAACAAATAGTCAAAAAATGTTCTAAATTACTTTCGGTATTGTGTTCTTACAACTCAAACAAAGCTATTTGTAGCGCCCCGAATTTCTAGATTAATAACATAGAAATTACGTGGCACATTCCCAGTGATCCACTTCAACATAATATTAAACATCAACAACACCACTAAAATTTTCAACATTTTATTACAACAAATCTTTTACAATGCACAGCGGAACTCAAAACAAACTCAACTCAATATTCTCTTCATTTACAACCCAATTTAACTCAATAACTGATATTACAAATTTTACACAAATCACTTATGTATCAATTATATCTCAAAATCAACTTAAGCATTCCATCTCCAACTCTAGGCAACTACCTACAACAAGTGAGGCTAGAGATGATCCCTAACCCCCAAACTAAAGGGGTCAGCCATAAATGGTGTGAGAAATATAAAAATAAACAAACAAAACAAAAGGTCATAACTCATAATTCTTAAACAACAAGTACTAAAAGAATATGGAAAGTACGAAGTGAAAATAACATAAAACATCAAGTGATACTAAGCTAAGTGTCATGTGTAGAAAACAAGAAAACCACATGCATAAAACCAAGCCAAGAAAACACAAATTCTAAATGCAGACTCTCTAATGCATACTTGTCGAAGTCTATGCATCCCATTCTACATAGGTTCGGTGCAAGCCCTTAACGTCTTCACTTCGTAGGGTTCAATCCCCGCGTTATGAACTAATCTTAACACAATGACTACTACGAGATAAAGATAAACTATGGTTAGTATCTCATGCCCGATAATTCCGGAGATGGATCCCACACCCATGGTATTTCACTTGAATAATTCCGGAGATCATCCCACACCGAACATTGACACGTCACCACAATATACCACATGTGCTTCACCTCGACTCCGATAATTCCGGAGATCAATCCCACACCACAATAGTTACCATGATAATTCCGGAGATTGTCCCACACCACATGACTGTGATAATTCCGGAGACATATCCCACACCACTAATAATCTACTGTGATAATTCCGGAGATTAAATCCCACACCGAAAACCATACTGAGGTTCGTGACCCATGTTCCCGTTCATCATATCACCACTAGTGCCTGTCCTTAAAATTTTTGGTTAATTTGATTACTTAACGAATCTCCTAGAGTTATGCACCCTACCAGCCTAAATTTAAATTCAAATAACTGAAATGCCTCAATGGGCCTCAACCAAATACTCAACACCGGTATACTAGGGTCATACGCCTCTAGAGACTCAAACTCAAAGTCTAAACTAAATTCCACTAAACAAAGTGGCTCAACTAAAAGTCTCAAATGATATACTCAACTGAATATCTCAAGGTCAATTGCTTAATTATATACTGAACTGAATAACAAATGTATAACACTAGTCATTCGAATAACACTAAAGTTTATAAATGTCCTTCAGTACTAGTCGACTCGTACTGAGATAAGTCGACTGTCCAGAGGACCAAATTCAAGATTTTACAAAAATGAACTAAGTCTCGTATCAGTCGACTTACAAGAGGGTCAGTCGACTTACCCGAGGTAATTTCTAATAATCTTCTCAAAAATATTCTAAGTGTATAAGTCGACTTGATGGTTAATAGGTCGACTGTCCAGAAGGACTAATTATTCTTACAAAATAACTTCTACAGTGGACCAGTCGACTGCCTAGGGGCTAGGTCGACTGTCCAGAGCAACTTTTTCAACAAATCTAAAATAAAGATATCAGGCTCGTACCAGTCAACTGCATAGTAGGCCAGTCGACTGTCGGCCTACAGAATTTCAAAATCAGGTCTGATTACAAAATCGAATTTGGAGTTTCTAATGAACTAATGATCATGTAAATAGTTCTTAATCAGGGAAAAATAATGATTTCTCAACGAATCTCATCAGGTATATGTATATTTCACCCAAAACATTAATGTGTCAAGATCTAAACTCTCATATTCTAAATCACAAATCCTTTGTTAGGGTTTTACAAGATCTAAGTTTCTTTCACAAATCTAAATCAAATCTGAATTATGAATCTAATGTCCAGGTATTCATACACAAATCTCAACATGCTTTTAGCAAACAATTTTAATATTAAAGATCTACTATTTCATTCACCATTTCCACATGATTCACACCACATTACAATATCTATGTTGTTCACATCATCCAAATTACGTCATGATATTTGTACACATAGATCAATCAACACGACGAATTATAATACTCACAAAATCAAATAAACAAAACAAGTCACACACATGAAACAAACCACAAACAATTTCTATATCTCTCACATAAATCAAAACAACACAACAAATTTTTATATTACTCACCTTAAAATTTGAGAATAGTCCACAAAGAAATCCTCTTTTTGCTAGATCCAAAAGTTCCTTGCTCCACCAAAAGTAATCTCCAAAATTCTCTATTTTATCAGCAATGAAGGCTGGGAGAAAAACCCCTTAAATATGCCGGATTGATAATTAGGGTTTTACCCGCAACTTTGCAAAACAGCCCTTCCCAAAATACAATTTACATGTACAGATCATTCTTTGGAAATTCCTTCAAAACTCATTTAAATTTGGATTTATAAGAAAATACACATTCTAAATCTCAGTTAATACTTTTCAAAACATCCAGAAATCACATTTTGCACTTTAACCCCTAAAAATGTCAAATTTGCAAAAAGGTCATTCTTTTCTCAAAAATTGCAAATAGCTCCAATTAATTTCAGAAAAATCTGGAAAAATACTAATTAAATCTCAAATATTAAATAAAGATTTTTCATAAAGGAAACTAAAATTTTCAAACTTCTCAAAAGCATTTGCACGTATTTTGCACGTGTACAAAAGATAAATTTTTCTGAAAATATTCATTAAATCCCCAAAAATAAATTGAAATTCATTTTCAAATATAAAAATAATATTTGAAAATACGGGGTTCTACACTATTTTTTCGTGCCTTATATTCCTGCTACAGTAAACCTACATTCAACCAAAGCTATTTTTAGAATTTGTTTTCAAGGAATTGCTTTCGCTACAGTGTTACTCACTCTCTTGATTTTATTTACAAACAACCAAATCACCTGATATAGATAAAAATAGAACCAAATTGGGACCTTTCAAATCGGACATAAATCTCAAAGCTCACAGGGGTAAAACAGTAATTCAGCTAGAAACGAGCCCACAAACTTGAGTTGGGTCTTTTTCAAGCCCAATAACCCAAAACATACTAGTCTAACTGGGTTGTCATAATAGCCCAACATGAATGAGCTCATTATTATCCAAAAGTCATTTTATACTCATAATTATCCATAAGAGACGGTTCAAAAATCATATCTCTATAAAGGAGAAGAGTCCTAACTTTATCTCCTGAACCACTTATATTTCTTCATGTCACACCCCGCTTCCCAAAATATGAAAGTACAAGCACATAACTAAGACCCAACAAATGATATACATCATTCATAAGATGTACAGTTAATTCAATAATATAAAAACATATCCTTGCAGGCAATAAAACAATAGCATGAATAATCCTCATAGAGAAACCATCACCTGGATTTTATTTTCCCACCTTATCACCTCTTTGGACATAAAACTTCGAGTAAACGCCCGGATATACAATGCATAAAATAACAACAACAATAACTGGGAAAAAAACATGAAACAAGATAAACTAATGCAGGCTAGATCCGACTCCATCCTCTAAAAGATCTGGCCGCTATATCTAAGCGCTATATCTAAATTCTTCTGTTGGTTCCTCCTCGCTACCTGTAAGCTGAACCTTGTGAGGGGGGGGGGGGGGGGGGGCTCCGTTAGAGCAAGCTACAGATGACAAGTAGTAACAAGCAGTGAAATAATAATCTAAGATATAACAAGAAACCAGTAACTGGAATGATATGATCATGTACAATACAAGTAAGATGCAATCATACTGTGAGGTATAAACAATCGATATGCAATAGTCAAAAAAAAATAGTCTGTGACATGATCAATAGTCAATAATCAATGATGCGATGGCCGATAAACAATAGTCAGTGATCAATAATGCAATGTTCGATAAACAATAGTCAATAGTAAATAATGAAAGTGTCGATGTTCAGTGTCAATCTTATGTATATCATTCTTTTATTAACTTATCTAATGCACACAATCTTGTGCCCCATAACACAGGTTTGGTGCATAGCAATTAAGTGAACGTTTGGATTTAGTGGTGAATTCTACAGGATTACATACTCGGGTCTTCCAATAACAATAAACAATAATTGGTAAACAATACATGATAATCGGGATACTATAGCCAGTAATCCGCAATCAACCGATAACTAATAAACGATAACAATAACCGATAATAATAACCAATATGGGAAACATGGGCACTCTTCCAAGGACACTCTCATATATAGTCCACACTAAGTCGTACCCTTATTACCATGGCTTGTTATTATTTTACTATGATCAATCATGAACATGTAGTTGGTGCAATCGATGAGAACAGTGGTATCGAAACAATAGTAAGAGGGATCAAGAGATATGCACTTCTTGGTATAGAGTTCAATTCATTAAATGCGAAAAGATAAATATATTTATATATTTAAGAACATAAAGATGCAATTTTGGACAACAATGCACTACTATACTAAAACTCACTTCCATACTGCTACGGGAAAGCGAATCCAATTCCGTCAAAGGTTCTAGAAAGTAGAATCCCTGCTGGATCCAATGCCTATTCATACGATACATTCTAAGGGCAGTAGCTAGGTCTATCAGTCAATTCTTTATGGGTCCAATGTTCAGGCAGCAACTCATGGTCAAGTTCTCGTACATATAATTTCAATAAAAGTCATTAATAAATCTTTAAAAAATTATGAATGAACTCCTAACAATGTCCAGTAATATTCTAGTTAATCTCATATCTTAATTTTGCTAACAACCTATTATTTCAACTAATTAATCAGGACGATACAATCTCAAAAAGTATTCTGGAATTTTAAACGTTACAGTACTAAAAGATGAATATCTCGCAATCCACATATCAGATTGCGAAACCGTCAGATGTTCTGGGTTCTATACTCAGAGGGATACGATTTACATGTATAAAATTAAAAAAATTTGGGTAATGGGTACGGGTTCAAATTCTAGTAGTAAGTCAGGCAAAATGGCAAGACTAAAATCTAGTACTTCATTTAAAAATCACTATCTACAGAAATTTACACTTCTATAAACAGGAATGAGTTGCATTCAAAATCATTAATTAGATCAGGTCTCTACAATTAACACGTCAAAATTTATTAATTCTACGATATTAAATCTAAGAATTAAACTATACTATCGGCCACAATTAAAATCACTTGAATCACCATATATATATGTATTGAATCACTAGAAGGCAAATGAAATGATTTAATACATTATATAACAATTGATTCAAACATGAAAAGTTCACCAGCGATTTAACAATAGGATTGTTCAACAATTGAGATCTACTTGTGAGAGTTCAAAGAATACTTGCATAACATGGAAAATAGTGAAACGATAATCAAATTTAAGAGCTACTTGTGGGAGTTCAATAAATGCTTGCCTTAAACTGTGCTTACAATGTGGCGAGAAGGCGAAGCGACAATGGCACCGGCACCGACAGCGAACGACGGCAAGAGGATAGCAGCACAACTGCAAGAAAGTCATCAACAGTAACTCTAGTAAGAGGCGACAACAACAATGCGAGACAGCGAGACAATACACAAATTAAGGTAAGCATGATTAATAGTCCAAAAGTAGAAACATCAATAAGCAAATTAAATTCAAACATAGAATTAGAAATTTATATGATAAACATTCAAGAGTTGGAAGAAGATTACAATAGTCCAGAATTTATAGGAACTATAAGAAAAGATTTTTAAATCATAAATAAGAACATAAAATAATTAAGTAGATATATAACAGAAGACACAAAAGAAGAATTAGGCATAACGGAAGAGAGTATGATGGAGTTAGAAGCTATAACAAAGCTTAATATAAATATTTTGGAAATAAAAGATTTAATGGAAAATCTCAATTCAGGGGAAGTAGAGGAAGGCTTAAAAAATCTAGATATAACAAATGAAGAAATAAAAATGGATCAAGAAAAAGAAAAATTATAACAAAATCTACAGAAATTTCAACTAATATGTATGAATATTTAAGACCACCACCTAATAAAAGACCGTATAACCTACCATGGAAATGGCAAAATAAAGAACGAAGTAAATTAGGGAAAGAAAAAGAAAAAAAAAACACCAAAATATGAACCCACAGAACATTATGAAAAATGAATAGCAGAAAATAGCGAATGGCTAGATCTGGAATGTGTAAAAGATGTAGATAGAACAATAGAAGAATGGGTAAAAACATCTCTAATAACAGGATTTAGACAAAACCTCTCAGGATATACATTTGAGAAATTTATATAAGCAACTTTTATAGGAGTAGCAGCAAAATGGTGGAATGGACTAACAGAAAAAGAAAGAAGTAATATAAGGAATCCAAAATCAATTGATGATGAAGGAACACAAGAAATTTCAGCACAAAGAACCCTATGATTAAAAGAAATTGTCACGCCCCGCTTCCCAAAAAGGAATACGGAATACGGATACGTAACAAAAGCCCAGTGAATGATTATTATCATCCTTAAGCTGCTTCAGAATCTTTGCAACACATCACAGAATTTATCAGAGTCGGAAGCAAATGGTGGAACCAACATGCAATATTGAAACAAAAATACCAACAGAAATTACTTGAAACCAAATACAATATTCTCAAATAAATCAAAGTCTGGAGAAAAACAATATTCTGGGTCACATCGCCCAAATACAAATAATATCCAAATAACCCATTACACTTTATTCAATGTTCAAGCAACAAATAATAATATATATAAAGCAAAAATTCCAACTTAAAACATCCTTTTGCCATTACCATCTAGCAGCTGACCAACCTGATCTGCAATTAGTAAATTTGCAGGAAAATGGAGAAAGAAGAAAACAAGTACCCGTCAATTGCAAGTCGCGGGTCATAAATAATGTAGGATACAAGTACATGGGAAAACTAAACAGATCTAATTACTAGCAGAAACAGACCTAGCATGGTATGGCAAAAATCAACTAGCATGGTAACTAACATGTCTCAATTGTAAAGTGTCGAGTAATATACAAACAGATATATAGACAGTGTCAAGTAATGTGTCACATGATAGTGTCAAACAGATAACAGATAGTCAGATAATCAGATAATTAGATAACAGATATTCAGATAACAGATTCAGATTTCAGATTTCAGATTTCAGATTCAGATACAGATACAGATACAGATTCAGATTTATATAAGTCCTGTGTGATTACTATCTAGGTAGCACTTCATGCACCATACTTTTATCACATGGTTGCTACAACACAAAAATTTCGCTTTAGATTTCGTAGGGGATCATATAGGACCGTGTACTCAAGGTTCAGACAGATAACAGACGATCATGTAAGTGATCTCAAACAGACGATCATGTAAAATGATCTCAAACAGACGATCACGTAAGTGATCTCAAACAGACGATCATGTAAAATGATCTCAACAGAAGATCATGTAAAATAATCTCAGATGGGAAACATGGGCCTCCTTCTAAGTACACATTTCTATGCTTTCCCACTACTAGATCTTTCCCATAAACCCTGGCTTGATTACTTTTATTATGGTTATCAAATAGACATGAATGTGTGCAAAATAGTGTTAAACTAACATGATATAATCAGGTTTAGGTTCAGGGAATCAAATCAGCACGTATAGGTAATACAGAGTCACATAATCGAGCAAAATGGTGTATGTTCATAATCAGGATAGCATGACAGATCAGTACTAAATCAGTGATTCTGGTCTCTACAGAAACACAAACCTAGATCCGTCGAATGATCTTGAAACTATACATCCACACGATTCCAACGCATATAAATAAGTCACTTACTAGTTCACAACAACACAGCTCAAAACTGATTTGAATACAGGATTTATGTTCAGCCAGGAAACAGGGGAACGACTTCAAAAGCATGAAAACAGAATGAAAACACATCAAATAATTCCACGAAAAATCTGGGGTATTCCCCTATAGGTATAGACTCAAAATAATAAGTTTCATAATATTCCAGTAAGTATAGATCAGCCATCAAAAATAAGAAGCAACACGAAAATATAGTTTGACGAATCTGGAATTCTCAACACTATTGTACGAAAACTAGGATATCTCGCAATCAGTGAATCGAAATCCAATTCCGCCAAAACGATATGAAAATAGATAGATTTTACTAAATTTCATATTTCATAAATAATTTTCATACAGTATAAGGAATTGTAGTGAAAACGGAGTTCTTTACTGAACAGCGTGCAAATTACAGCATGAGAAGATTTCAGAAAAGGGCATGAAACACCACATAAAACTTATCTTTAAAATTCATCAAAAATCTGGGTAGTCCCTAACATCATATAGAAACACTGAACAAAATATTAGATCAAGATATTAGGTATAGAATAGTTCTTGAAAATAGTTTGTTAACAAAATTAACCAAAAACTGAATCTGGAATAGATCGACACGTCTATACCAAAATACACATAACTCAGTCATACGAAATCCAAATTAAGTAAAACCAGTGGGGTTTGAAAATAGACAAAATTATCTAAAATCAATCTTTTAATTTGGGATCAAGATTCGGACTGTAGCCTGGACGAAAACAGCAAATGAAATAGAACAAGCAGCAAATACAGATTTCACACCTCTAATCAAGAACATCATAACTTCATGAATATTGATCCAAACACAACCAAACTTGAAATACAACCTACCAAATATCTAAATATCGTGTTTTAGGGTCACTAATATGTCCATACCTATTATTTTCACATGGGCATTCAGTCAAACACAATTCATGCAGGTATTCACATACACGACTAAAAATCAAGTTTTGGGTAAATCCTAGGTTATCTCCTATCAAAATTGGTGTCATAAGTCATATATGGCCAAATTATCACAATAGAGACAAAATCCATCAAGGAAAACACAAATTTTGGTTGTCTCTAGACCCAACTACACTAGATGTGAACTTTTTGACTTGTATCAACCTAATGAATTGTAGTACAAATTACTTGCCCTGTTATGGAGATGAACGCGATGCAAATTTCCCTAGGAGCAAAACCCACGAACGAATCCTCTCCAAACGCGAATCTAAGCAAAACCACGAACAAAAACTCCTTACGAACAAAACCCTCGATGCAACGAACAAAGTGGAGAATACCCACTTGAAGAAACACCAAAAGAAGAGATGGATGATGGTTGATGGTGTTTTGGTGCTTGTTGGGTACCGTCTATGCAAGGGAAGTGGGTTTTTTGATGTATGGTGGGTGTATGGTGGATTAGTGGTGGCCGGATGTAGGGGATGGAGGGTGTGAGGGTCGGTTTGGGAGGAGGAGGTGCAGCCGGGATTGGAGGGATTAGGAGAGAGGGAGGCCGGGATTACTTAGGAGAGGGAGAGAGAAAGTTAATTAGGTTTTGGGTTAGGGTTTGTGAAATTAGGGGTTTAAATATAGGATTAAAGTGGGCTAATGGGTTGTGGTTATTAGTATGTAGTAATATGTATACAAATGGGTAATGGACATTGGGTCAATTTCAAATGGGGATACAATTTAGAGTGAAATCTATGGCTCTTGAAAAATCTAATTTGGGGTAAAAAATCATAGGTTTGGAAAATCACCCCCAAAATACCATCACATCACTATGGAAAAATATAATGCAGCTAATGAGGCCAAAAAATTTTAAGAGTTATAAAAAACCATATAAAAGATACTTTAGAAGTAAATAAAAACAAACAATATCCGAAAAACCCAAACAAATGTAATTGTTATATATGTGGAGAAGTATGACATATAGCACCAAATTTTCCTAAAAGAATGAAAAAAGAAAATGTAAAATACGTAGAAGAAATTGAAGAGATGAATAAGATAACCTATGAACCCATAGAATATTAGGAAGACTGGTAAGAAATTAGTGAAGATGAGAAAATAATGCTAATGGAAGAAGATAGTGGAAGTAATGAAGATGAAACAGAAGAATCTGAAATAATCATGATGACAGAAATAACAGAACTAGAAGAACAATTAGAAAGAGAATAAAATAATGAAGAAATAAGGAAAATAATGAGATTTGACATACAGAAATACGATAAAATAAGAGCAACAAAATTAGACATAAATACAAAAAAGATACTTAAACTTCCAATATTTGAAAGAAAAAAGAATACCATTACAATAGACAAAAATAATGAACAACATATAGAATTGAACACACTCAAGGAAAAATTATAATTCCATTAATAACAGAAAAAATAATAAGACAATAAATAGAAAAAGTAAGTGAGAAAAGTAGAAAAATATTAAGACACATACATTTAAAAGTGGTACAAATAATAATAAAAGCTTATTTTAAGGAAGGAATAAATACACCCCTAGAAATATACCTAATAGATGATAGAATAATATCAAGTACACAAGATGCTTTAATAGGAATGGTACAAAGAAACCTAATGTACATATAAAAAAATTACAATAAAACCTAATTTTCTATAAGTATGGTAAAGAAAATAACGACAAAAGTTTACTCATGTACCACAGATTATCAGCGTTAGAAATGATAGAGAAAAGTAAAGTTATGAGTATTAAAATAAAAAATATTTAAGTTTTCACAAGTAAGCATAAAGTCAAAAACAGAAATACTGATAACTTTAAAATAAAATCACTATTCCGAGAAATAATAAGATACAAACTAGCTAAAGAAAATTCTGAAATGACCATACCAAATTATATAGAATTTGACTTTAATAAAACAAAAGATATTGCAAAAGGAAAAGCACCACAAATAATGTTCGGAAAGTGATCACTATCAATAAGAAACAAACAACAAGCATTGAAATTAATACCAATAATAAATACATTAGAAAATCAAAATAATAATAAATTTAAAATAGAAATAGAATATTATGATAGTAGAAAATGGAATAAACAAGTAGTCCTTGTAGATACAGGAGCTACTAACTCACATATTAAACAAACAAACATAAAAACAACAGAATTAATACCATTAGAGAATCTATATTACTACTTAGACTATTATAATAATACACATCCGATTGTCCATAAAGTAATATTTCCACTGAGGATAAATGGTGGAAATAAAATGCTATTATATTTATATGTAGATCCATAACACAATGTTAAATAAATGTTATTAGGAACTGACTTCCTTACATCAGTACAACCTTACTCAATACAAGAAGAAAAAATCACAATAATAGTAAACAATAAAAGTATAGTAGTATTTTGTATCATTCGTAAACAATGAAAGTATTGTGTAAATGAATCCATTACGAGCAATAAAAAATACATTATATATACTAACAACATTTTTTTACGAATGATATAAATCAAGAAACTATCATAGTTTAATAGACACTAGAGCAGACACTAGCTTATGCTGTGAAAATATACAACCAAGATGGAAACAATATGGATATAATAAAAAGGCGATAACAGGATTAACTGGACAAACCTTCATACTTGATAGGTATCAACATAATGTTACTATACAAATACGAAATTACGTACTAAAAATACCAATAATATACCAGTTTGATGATATGAATAATGATGTACTATTAGGAAATGAATTTTTACAACAATACTATCCTATAACTATATAACATAAATCGTATATATTTACAACACCCTGTCAATACCAAGCAATAGCAATTAGAATAACACAACCTTATTCTAGAACAGACCTACCACATATCAGAGTTTCTTCATTCCAGTATGGTGAATACCAATATTTACCAAATAAAATTAGAATACAAAAAGTACAAGTAACAGTTACACAAGAAATTTTACAAAAAAACTAGAAGATCTCCGTGGGGAAGACCTTTTAGCAAAATGGCACTTAAGTAAACCCACGGCTCAGATAGAACTAACAGATAAGAACAAAATAATAAAAATTTAACCCATTAGACTCCAACATATTTAAAATAATTTAAAATACATATAAAAGAACTAATGGAAAATAGTTACAAAGTCCACATTCATCACCAGCATTCATAGTAAGAAAATATTCAGAAGAAAAGAGAGGAAAATCTCGAGCGGCAGTAAATTATAAGGAATTAAATAAAAATACTAAAAGATTTGGATATTCACTGCCAGATATACAAATATACTAAACATAGTAAAAATAAGAAAAATATATTCTAAATTTGATTGCAAATTAGGATTTTACCACGTAAAACTAACAGAAGATTCAAAACAATTAACAACATTTAGTACACCACAAGAATTTTATGAATGGAACATATTACCATTTGGATATAAAACAGTCCATGAGTATTTCAAGAATATATGGATAAGATATTTAAGAAGTGCAATAATTTTATACTAGTATATGTAGATGATATTCTAATAGGATCCAAAAATGAAGAACAATATAAAGAGCATTTACTAAAATTTATAGAAATAGTAAAAAATGCAGGTATTATACAGTTAAAAAAAATTAGAATTGTTCAAAACTAATATAGATTTTTAGGAATAAAATTATCAAATGAAGGAATAGAACTACAACCACATATAGAAGAAAATGTAAAGACATATTCTCTTATTTTGTCAGAACTAGTGGATATGAGTAAACCTGCACTTTAATTGATGCCCTTAAGAAGGATATGGCAGTTGTTAATGTAACAAAATGAGATCAAACAACAACTCAACTGAAGAAAACATTTTTGTGAAGGTACCCAAAGGTTTGGATATACTTTCTTGGATATATATTCTATTATTATATTTTAATTAATAATAGAATATATATATATATATATATATATATATATATATATATATATATATATATATATATATATATATATATATACAGACACACTAGATCTACCTGTGGGCATGTGCCTGCGACACATCTTCAGAACAATATAACATATGAAAAGCCTTGTAAACAGTAAATTAACAATTATGTAGCTCATGTTTGAATAGTATGACAATAATTAGTTGTACATAAAAGTCCATGTTTCCATAAGTGTGTGTGTGTGTGTGTCTATATATATATATATATATATATATATATATATATATATATATATATATATATATATATATATATATATATATATATATATATATATATATATATATATATAGAGAGAGAGAGAGAGAGAGAGAGAGAGAGAGAGAGAGAGAGAGAGAGAGAGAGAGAGAGAGAGAGAGAGAGAGAGAAAGAAATAATTAAATAAATAAAGTAGTTGTTTGGGGGGGGGGGGGGGAATGTATTTTGTGAGGTTAGATCTGGGCCTTTGATTTTGGGGGATTGAAGGAGACCCACTTGATAGATTTATTTGTGTTTTATTATTATTATTATTATATATATATATATATATACACACCATGCCTTCAAGCATATGGACCATAATGGGCAAATGAAGGAGCTATTGATGAATAAATGCCTAGAATCCTCATGATGATAGAGGCATATAGCACATTTTTGACCAATAGCAAGATTCCTATTGTTAAGGTTATCAATGGTAAGTAGTTTGTTAGAGCATCCACAATGGTTTGCTAAAAAATATGGCAAAATGGCAAATGGAATTTGCAATTTGAGAATTTCAGTGCAACGATTCTTTGCTATAATTTTGTCATACTTTTTTTTAGCGAACGAGACAACATGTCCCGTCTCACTTCAATTTTTTTAAAAAAAAAACTCTTAATACTACATTAGATTAAGTAAGTTAGTAATTAGTAGTAGATCTAGATTATTAAATTAATAAGTAGGTAATTAATTAGGCTAACTAGTGATTAATTAGTAGTAGATTATGAATTAAGTATGGAAAATCCTCCCTAGATTCTAGGACGGGACATGTTATCCCGTCCAAGAATTTTTTGCTTCCGACGGGACAACATATTTCGTCTGTGAATTTTTCGGTTTTTATTTATTTTTATTTTTTTTGTGAGACGGTACAACATGTACCATCTGATTATTAAAAAAAAAATAAAAAAAAATAACGGACGAAACAATAATTGTTTCGTCCAATCCTCATAAAAAAGGAACGGAACAACATGTTCCGTCCCCTATAATTTGAGAACCTTCATTTCGTTTCTCAAATTTGAGAAGCGACTGTAGCGATTTTGCCAAAATATGGCAAAATAGCAAACCGTTGCAGACATTCATTTCTAAAAAAATGGCAAATTGGCAAAAATAGCAAACCATTGTGGATGCTCTTATGAACAGTGAACCACGTCAGAATGTGGACTTTAAGTGGGGCACAACACTTTCAGATAGTGTTGAAGAAAGGAGAAATAATCCCTCCGGAGTTAAGAAAATTATAAAAGGACTTAACCGAATAGAATCCTGAGGAGTTCCATCTCCACCGAATATCATCCTTCTGATGTCATTATTAGGAGCGTAATAACCGGAGAAGTGTGAGCAATTGAGGATATAATGCAATCGGGAGATTCCTACGGAAAGGAATGTGTCGATCACGCAAATCGTTCTGATGAACAAGGTAAATTGCCACCGTGGTGTTAGGATTGACAGTAAGGTGAAAAAGGTCAGGGAAATCTGAAGTAAGAGAGATATGACCAATCCACTGGTCCGACCAGAATTTAAGAGTCGAACAATCCCAACAAATTTTTAACAAACTGCATTTGAAAGGTTCCACAGTTTTCCAAACTCCTTTCCAAAAAGGAGAAGCCCTAAACGAGAGAATAGGGTGAAGCTCCCACACTTTATGGTGAGGATGAAATTTATGCATGAAAAGGTGTTTCCAAGGCATATCGGCCGGTATGAGGATATTCCACAAAAATTTTCGAGAAGGGCAAGATTCTGATTCCAGAGATTAATAATACCCAAACCACCTTCCTTCTTAAACTTGCATAATAGTTTCCAACTGCAGAGATGCTTACCAATTCTCAAAGTAGAGGTACATGACCAGAAGAAATTTCTCTTAATTTTATCAATCCGGTTAATCACCCATGGAGAAACATAGAAGAAGAACATAATGCAGAGAGGGATAGAAGAGAGAATAGAGTTAACAAGAATTTACCTACCCCTTCTAAGTAGAATGCATCCAAACTAGACATTGAGTCTCGATTCAACTCAGTCGGTCCTCGGGATCCAGTCAGATTTGTGAAGTTTACCCCATCGTAAGGGAATGCCCAGGTAAGTAATGGAAAATGAAGCAGATGCACAATTGAAGAAATCCACAATTTCAATTTGTCAGTCGGAGCCACCTCCCAGCTGAACAACCAAAGTCTTGTGGAAATTAATAGTAAGATCGAACGCTTGTTCGAGGATATAAAGGAGAAGCTTTACAGAGGGAGGGGCCATCAGGTTTGGCAAATAAAATGGTGTCATCCTCATATTGGAGATTTAGAAACTATCTAAATCCACGAAATCCGCCTAAACCCTCAATAACATTAGCATTCCAGGCTTTAAGGAGTAATTTGCTGAACACATTAGCAACAAGAAAGAATAAGAGAGAAGAGATATCGTCCCCTTGCCTAAGTCTTCACTTACACTTGAATTTTTTGCCCTTTAATACCGTTAATGAGGATGGACGAGGTACCCGCAAAAAGACTGGATTTAATCCAGGATATCCATTTAGGGCCAAAACCTTGGTGAAGTAGAATATTAAAAAGGAATTCCTAGTTAACTTTATCGTAGGCTTTTCAAAGTCTAATTTCAAGAGAATTCCATCATACTGGGATTGATGGCATGATGAGATTATTTCTTGAGCACTAGCAACGCTATCTAATATAAATCTGTCTTTGATGAACCCCGATTGAGCTAGGTCAATCAAATGATAGACAACCGACCTTAGATGGTTAGCAAGCACCTTCATAATGATTTTGAAGAGAACATTGAAAAGACTAATGGATCTGAAAGCAGATACTTTGTTAGCTCTGATGATTTTGGGGATGAGAACAATGTGTGCATAGTTGATTATTTCAAAGGACAGATGACCATGAAAGAGATCAGAGAACATCTCTAAAAGATCATCCTTAAGAAGGTTCCGAAATTGTTGAAAGAAGAAAGGTTGATGAACGTTGTAAAATATAAGTAAAATATAAAGGTAATTAGGCCGTATTTTATTGTTGGGTGTGCCAGAATATTGTGGTCCAAAGATTGGGCACTAGAAAGCATTGATATTGATCTACTTACAATTGTTTCGGTCCTAGAAATTGCCGATCACACATGTTCTTTTCTCTTTTGTCAATCAAAGAGACAAATAGAAGTTAACCTCTTGAAAAACCTAGCTAGTTGTCTTGTTTGTGTTTCTTAATCATGTGTTAATAATAATAAAAAAGGATGGCTAGAATGTGACTACTAGTAGTGACGTATATGTCCTAGTTCAATCTATGTGCATAATGATAATGGTAAAAATTGTAGCAAATCAGGGCCCTACGATTATAGCACATATCTCAAAGCTTCCACATGCAGATTAATCATAATGGGCCTCTTTAACATGTTCGAGCCTTTTCCAGGCTCCTCTATAAGACATGAGCTTCTTTCAAGCCCATAAAAAGTGACAGATTATGCCCACAGGGAGAAACCCAACTCATGAAGGCTGTTAGTCAAATCTCTTATCCCCAAACAAGAGAGCTTATCTCTTGAGGGGGAGATTCGAGTAGGAGATAAGGAATTCATTAGTCGATCTAATGGATTCATATAAATTTCTTGCAATGTTTCTCAGGCCTATAAATACCCCCCCCCCCACCACCACCCCCCCCCCCTTCAGTCAGATAATCAACAGTTTCTCTCTCAAACTCTCTTTCTCTCCCTGGTTCTAAATTGAGCGTCGGAGGGTCTGTCGCCGGGGCCAACCATTGGATCGAGATCATGGTGTTCAATCAATGACCCAGATTCAATCTCAGGAAATCTAACTGCATTTTACGGCAAAGGTCAAATGTCAAATTTTTAGTAGTTTCTATCAAATATCAATCACTATCTGTTTGCTCCCACACCAAATTAAGCAGCAATAGATCGGCGCTGTCTGTGGGAAACTGTAACCCCCATTTTCGTTTATACGAAAATGTTCTGTATCCTTGTATGTTGTTTTCTATAAATTATTTTGTTCCCGATTGTACAGATTTATTCCTTCTTGCTTCGTATTCTTGTATTTCAATTACCTTGTAAATTCTTCTTTCATTTGAATTTATTTCCTTGTACATCTCCTTTTAAAATCCATCCTAATATTTTTTAAAACCCAAATCCATATTCCATACTATAATCTTATTTTCTCTTCTTTTATTTATTTATTTATTTATTTTGAAGCCCAAACCAAGCCTTGTTTCCCTCATCTTATAAATATTACTTTGATTTAGAAGCCCAGTTTTAATCCATACAATCATATTATTTTATTGATTATTTTAAATTTCGTGTGAAGCCCAATTCTTCAGCCCTATATTATTATTATTATTATTATTATTATTATTTTATTTAATCTTGAGCCCAACTATTGAAGCCCAATCTTTAACCAACATATTGAGGAATCCCTTTGGTGTACCAAAACCCATTAACCCCAACCCTTCACCTTCTTCTACTGTACAACCCACCATTATTATATTATTATATTATAACCCCCCCCATTGTTTATCTCTCTCCCGACTCCCTCTCTCCCTCTTCTCTCCCTTCTTCCTCTTTTCCAAAACATAACAGAGCACCGCCGCTCGCCAACTACCCATCACCCCAGACCTCAACCCCCGCTGCTCCTACTCTGCCATTCCCTCGAGCGCCTCCGACTATCAAGCTCCACCTTCAGCCGCCCCTCGCCGCTGCCTTCATCTTCTTCCCCACCACCACTCTTCCTCGACCTCATCGCTGCAACCCCGATCACTGCTCACCAACCACCCAACGCTCATGTCACTCTGCCTTCCTCCATTGCCGCCGAGCATGCTCGCCAACTGCACCGCCATTGTCACCCGCATCACGCCACTCCACTACCGTCGACTGCCGCCTATTGCTACCATCAATCGAAACCGAACATTTCCATCAAACCGTCACCCTATTCAACCTCCCCCAATGCCATTACCGCCCTCCACAGCGTCGCCCTCTTTTCACCTCCAAGCCTCTGCAACCACCTTGCCTCGCCCGAGCCACTGCCTTCGCCATTCGACGTCAACACCGCAACCCAACATCCAATCTCCCATCGCCATTGCCGCTCGACTTCTCCATCTCCCTCTCATGCTCTTCAGTCTCCGCACCACCGATTGTTGCTTCCAGCCTCCACTACAGCGACCACCTCGACCTTCGAACTCCGACGGCCACTCGATTATACAGTTGCTTCACCATTTGTCCCTACCGATCTCTTGCCTCCCTCTCCCCTGAGATGCATCTTGATGCCACCGTCTTGCTGTTGTTGCTATGTCTCTTGCCCTTTTTTTGTGTCTCTTGTTGTTATTGATGTGTCTCTTGCTGTTGTTTCCGTGTATCTCGCTGTTGTTGCAGTGTACGAGTATTGCACGTGTTTCGATGCACATAGTTTGCACGTGTTGCCATCGGGACGCTCGTCCTGTTATTCTCTTATAATTTTCAGAATCGTTGTCATCTCTAAGGTAAGTACCTTGTACATCTTTATGTGTTTCGGTGCACATAGTTTGCACGTGTTACCGTCATTTCTTTTGCCTCTATGATTCGACGCCGTCAAAAGCATGGTTTTGTCGTTCTCGCATTCATTACACAAATACAAAAATTGAAACATATATTCGAATGTTTATGTAGAAAAATAGGTGATTGAAGGAATTGAGATTTGTATGTGATTGGATAGTTGTATTCGAAATTAATATTGTAGAATGATGAGCTTCATCATCTGAAGAGAAAGAAACCCCTTATTGATTTCGATATACAAATGCATGTTAAATTCTAGCTTTAAAAATTATATGGTTGCAAGTAAGAATAGTTTTAAATGGAACCGGCAAGTTGTTGCCCTGCTGTTTGTTGTAACTTATAGCCTAGTTTTGAACTAGTTGAAGTTTAAATCGATAGGAACTTTATAAATGAATGTCGTAGCTCTGTGAATCTAGTTTCCAGAACATTCGACGGATTCGAATTCAGAGTTATAGACAACTAATTATTATGTTTCTCGTACTGCTAGGTCTGCACATTCCAGAATGTCACTTATAGTATATCATCATGTTTCACAATATAAATGTTATGTTAATAAGTGAATTAAGGATATTCATCAGTACACTACTAGACTTTATTAGGAGCCATAATATGATTTTTAAAAGATTTTTGAATAGGTTTTTCAGACCGTTTTATAGATATGAACTTGACTCCAGAATGCTCTCCGTACACTAGACTAGTAGAGAACCCTAATTTCGACCCAATATAATTAAAAACCAGCTAGCAACACTAAATAGAAGTCATAGCCCTCTGTGTTAGGAATCTAGGAAACTTGACAGATTTGTAACCCAACTTACGGATTGCAATTTATTCTAATTTCACCACTATACTATCATAATTCCAGATTCACTGCTTAATTACACATCGTCATGTTTATATAATTCAATCATTATATTTATCTAAGAACTTGAACCTGGAAGTTATAGAATTTGTTGTTGAATGGTCTCAGGAGTCAAACATAAATTTTTGGGAGAGTTTAATGAAGTTTCTAGTTGAATTTCACATAGTATAATCTCGTGCTGAGTTGCTGCTTGCGCAGTAAACCCAATAAGAATTGTCTGGTTGACCTATCTATTTTATTCATAATGTATCTTGTGAATATGCGCTGTATTCGACCATGAGTCTAGTTTCTAGAATCCTTGACGGAACCAAATTTGCTTTGAAATGGGATCGGGAAAGTTAATCTTTGTATAATGATGTCTGACTGCTAAGACTTGTGACTTGTGTTCGTTTATACATAAATATGTTGTTCTTGGCCTTTATGACTTGAAATACATTACACGCGTTGCATATTCTTTGATGTCTTCCTGGTCATGTCACTATACTATTTCCTTTGTTGCATCATGTTTAATTATTATAAAAAAATCACAAGCCGGTGTATTGAGGGAAAGACCTATTGGTGGATGATATAGGAGATTGTACTCGGCAGGGGGCCTGTGTTTTTCATGATGATGATACATGATTACAAGTTGCATGGAACTATGTACCACGTAGAACTAAGTGCCATGTCATGGGTGACGGGGGCCACCTCTAGACTCCATTACATCAACACATGATTACACGTCGTATGGAACTAAGTGCCACGTCATGGGTGACGGGGGCACCTCCAGCCTCTACGGGGGTCACTTCTAGACTCCATTACATGAGTACATGATTCCCGAGTACTTGGCCCTGTATAATTCGCCACTAGAGTAAATGTTAACATGCTTGTATGCACCTGATCTGTGGTATGGGATGCAAGATTGCGTGCATTAGATAGGAGTGGTTAAATGAATAGACTTGCATTTTCCTATTACAAGTTACAGGATTCATGTTTACAAGTTCCCATGATTCTCGTTTACATGTTACATGTTTCAGTCTACTAGTTTTATGATTCCTTCTCATAAGACAGGTTACCTGATTCTCGATTACATGTATGTATTCCTTGTTACATGATTTATTTCCTGTACACATGATTCCCTGTACTTACTATATTCCTGTTCTTGTTACCTACTTGCTTGTACTACTTCCGGCCCGTTACTTGCTCTAACAGGTGTTCTCCTTCCCAAACTCAATTTGATGAATTTACAGGAGTGGGAGAAGAATTGCCAGAAGGAAATCATTGATTAGGTGTTTTGAAGAATGGAGATGGATTCCACCCTGCTTTTACCTGCTTTATGTTTTTATTCTCAGTTATATTTATTTACTGCAAACCTTGTATTTCGGACATGTCTCGCAATTTATTTATTTCTTGATGTTGGTTATTTTTGGACTACTGCATGATTTATTTATGTTATCTATTTTTATGTGATTATAAATTTACCTGCGTGGTTTTATTTATTTTCATATTGTTGAGTTGATTATAACAGCTTATGAATGATGTGAATACATTACTTGTTGGGCCTCAGTTATGAGCTCGTGTTTTCCGTATAATGGGAAGCGGGGCGTGACAAGGTTTTTAGTGGTATCAGAGCCAGATTAGACTCTAACTATGTTGGAGTTTAGCCAGGCTTTAACTCAACAATATGTACACCACGTTGATCACATTAATATTAATAACCAACTTGCCATCTAGATACTAACCCTGTTTGAATATGCATTTCAGATTATGGCTCGTGATGGCTCTTCAACTTCTCCACCCAGGGCTAGAAAATCAAGGAATGTCGCCATCTTCCAAGCGATTGCGACGAATGACGGAGTTAAAATAGGAACACAATGAACTGATGAGAGCTTGTCGGATAAGGTCCAGGATGCCGCAGAATCCACTTAACTGAGCTTGTTTACGTACCAACTTCACACCCACACTTCCCTGTTCGATTCAGTTAGGATTCAGGGCCCGATCCGAAGAAGGAGGAATGTCTCTTAGCAGGTGATACAACGCCCTAATGCCGTACGGTCTACAGGTGGCCAATACGGAGGTCAGTTCAGACCCCGACGACTTGAGCACCACCCTACCGATCGGCGGCTCCGAAGAGGGACCCGGCTTGTAACTATTGCCACAAGGTTGGGCACATACGGAGGAACTGCTGGGGAGCCAACCGTCTTTGCCTTGCATGCAGAGCGAGCAATCCATGGTTCGGGACTGCCCAACGAGAAGGATTGGCACACCAACTGGAGGAACAACTTCCAGTGGAGAACAGGCTATAGATTGTAGTCAGGCTCATAACCTGATTACTGAGGAGGCAGAGACCGCCAAAGGCACGATTGCCGGTATTCTACCATTTTATCATATTTCAGTTCTTACGTCATCTATTACTTTCCGTAGGTTACATTCATTTTCATCTATTGATTCAATATTGAGTATCCTACTAGTTATTTTTTTCCCTACCATTTTCTCTTCAAACTACTGTGATACCACCCTTTTCGTTTCTCTCCATCCACATCCAGTTCTCTCATTTCTTATTTTTTCAATCTCTCCCACTCATCTTCATTCTTTGATTCCTAACTGGGTATACAATCATTCTTTCCCTACCAATATTGTCTTTGATTTCCGTGCTACACATTCTCTTATTTCCACCCATTTCGTCGATCGGCAATACTTGCCAATGATGCAGTCTTCCCGATCAGAGTGGCGCAGCGAAAGCGTGGTTGAGCCATAGCCCACATGTTCTCGGATTATCATGTCGCTTCTCCTTCCTTGCATTGTTTGCTTCCTTCCATTCCTTGCAACCACCCTCATTGATCGACTCATTGTTTGATTAAATTCTTCCCTATCCATTCTCTCTTCAATTCCAATCCTAGCTTCTCCTTCATCTTCTTGCTTTGTTATCTCACAAGTCTTGTGATGTTTCTTCTTCCTTCTGATACGGTTTACTTTTTCTACACTTGCATTTGTCACCATTCATCGAATCTCTAATTCCTTGCATCATTTTCGTACATTCCATTCGCCATCATTATTTGATTCATTATTCGACATCATTTTTATCCATGTTCTTGCTTATTCTGGTGTTACCACCACTTCGTTTCCCTCTCTCAAATTTTATGCTTCGTTATCTCTTTAGTTCTGCTTTGGTTATATCCTATGTACCTCCTACACAAATTTCGAGGGCGAAAAGGTAGGTAGGATTATATTCCTCATTTTCGTTTATGCGGAAATCTTCAGTTTCCTTGTATTTTGTTGTCTACAAATTATTTTGTTCCCGATTGTATAGATTTAAATCCTCTTGCTCTGTATTCTTATATTTCAGTTACCTTGTAAATTCTTTTTTCATTTGAATTCATTTCCTTGTATATCTCCTATTAAAATCCATCCTAATATTTATTTAAAATCCAAATTCATATTCCAGACTATATTCTTATTTTCTCCTCTTTTATTTGTTTATTTTGAAGTCCAAACCAAGTCTTGTTTTCCTCATCTTATAAACATTACTTTCATTTATTGAAGCACACTTTTAAACCAAAAAATCATATTAATTAATTGATTATTTTAAAGTTCGTGTGAAGCCTAATTCTTCAGCCCAATATTATTATTATTATTATTATATTTAATCTTGAACACAACTATTGAAGCCCAATCTTTAACCATCCTATTGTTGGATCCCTTTGGTGTGCCCAAACTCATTAACCCCAACCCTTCACCCTCTTCTACTGTACAACCCCCCATTATTATATTATTATATTATAACCCCCCCTCCCCCCCCCCCCCCCCCCACACACACACACTGTTTCTCTCTCTCCCCAACTTCCTCTTTCTCTTTTCTCTCCCTTCTTCCTCTGTTCTAGAACAGAACAGAGCACCGCCGCTCGCCAACTCCCCATCACCCCAGACCTCGACCCCTGCTGCTCCTTCTCCGCCATTCCCTCGAGCGCCTCCAACTATCAAGCTCCACCGCCCCTCGTCGCTGCCTTCATCTTCTTCCCCACCACCACTCTTCCTCAACCTCTTCACCGCAACCCCGATCGCCGCTCGCAAACTACTCCTCTGACCACCCAACCCTCCCGTGACTCCGCCTTCCTTCATTGCCGCTGAGCACGCTCACCAACTGCACCGCCATTGTCACCCACATCCCGCCGCTCCATTACCGTTGATTGTCGCCCATTGCTACCATCAATCGAAACCCAACATCTCCATCAAACCGTCACCCTCTTCAATAGCCCCTACTGCCATTGCTGCCCTCTACAGCGTCGCCCTCCTCTGACCTCCAAGCCTTTGCACCCACCTCGCCTCGCTCGAGCCACTCGCCGTCAACACTGCATCCCATCATCCAGTCTCTCATCGCCATGTTCACTCGACTTCTCCATCGCCCCACGCTCGCCGCAGTCTCCACACCATCGATTGCTGCTCCCTGCCTCTACTGCAGTGACCACCTCGACCTTCCAACTCCGACGACCACCCGAGTTCACTATTGCTTCGCCATTTGCCCCTGCCGCTCTCTTGCTTCCCTCACCCTGAGTCGCATCTCGACGTCGTCGTCTTCCTATTGTTGTTGTGTCTCTTGCCATTGTTGCTGTGTCTCTCACTGTTGTTGTTGTGTCTCTTGTTGTTGTTTTCCGAGTCTCTAACTATTGTTGCGGTGTACGGGTATTTCACATGTTTCAGTGCACGTAGTTTGCACGTGTTGCTATCGGGATGCTCGTCTCATTATTCTTTTATTATTTTCAGAATCACTGTCATCTCTAGGGTAAGTATCTTGCACATCTTTATCGTTCCGTACCAGCAATTCATTTGAATCCCCGCATTTAGTAATTAATATTGTATTCGAAATTAATATTGTAGAATGATGAGCTTCATCATGTGAACAAAAAGAAACCCCTTACTGATTTCCATATACAAATGCATGTTAAATTCTAGAATTAAAAATAATATGGTTGCAAGTAAGAATCGTTTTAAATTGAATCGGCAAGTTGTTGCCCTGCTGTTTGCTGTAACGTGTAGTCTAGTTTTGACCTAGTTGTAGTTTAAACTGATTGAAACATTATGAATGAATGTCATAGCTCTGTGAACCTAGTTTCCATAACATTTGACGGATTCGTATTCGGAGATATAGACAATGAATTATCATATTTTTTGTACTGCTAGGTCTACACATTCCTGATTGTCACTTATAGTACATCATCATGTTTCACAATTTAAAATGTTGTGTTAATAAGTGAAATGTGACTTGATATTTATCGGCACACTACTAGACTTGATTAGGAGCCATAATATGATTTTTAAAAGATTTTTGAATATGTTTTCTAGGCCGTTTTATAGATGTGAACTTGACTCTAGAATGTTGTTCGTACACTAGACCAGTAGAGAACCCTTGTTTCGACCCTATATAAGTTAAAACCAGCTAGAGACATCCAAATTGAAGTCATAGCCCTTTATGTTAGGAATCCAAGGAACTTGACGGATTTGTAATCCGACTTAAGGATCGTAAGTTATTCTAATTTCACCACTGTACTATCATAATTCCAGATTCACTGCTTAATTACACATTATCATGTTTAAATAATTCAATCAATATATTTATCTAAGAACTTGAACGTGGAAGTTATATAATTTGTTCTTAAATGGTCTCGGGAGTCAAACATAAAATTTTGGGAGAATTTAATGAAGTTTCTAGTTGAATTTCATGTAGTGTATCACGTGCTAAGTTGCTGCCTGCGCAGTAAACCCAATAAGAATTGTCTGGTTGACCTATCTATTTTATTCAGAATGTATCTTGTGAATATGCGCTTGATTCGACAATGAGTCTAGTTTCTAGAATCCTTGACGGAACCAAATTTGCTTTGAAATGGCAGCGGGAGTTAATCTTTGTACAGTGACGTCTGACTGCCCAGACTTGTGACTTGTGTTCGTTTATACATAAATATGTTGTTCTTGGCCTTTATGACATGACTTGAAATAAATTACATGCATTGCATAGACTTTGATGTCTCCCTGATCATATGCCGACACTATTTCCATTGTTGCATCATGTTTAATTATTATAAAAGAATCACAAGCCGAGGTAATAAGGGAAAGACCTAGTAGTGGACGATATAGAAGATTGTACTCGGCATGGTGCCCGTGTTTCTCGTGATGATGCTTGATGATTACAAGTTGCATGGAACTAAGTGCCACGCGGAACTACATTCCACATCATGGGTGACGGGGGCCACCTATAGCCTCTACGGGGGCAACCTCTAGACTCCATTACATGAACACATGATTACACGTCGTATGGAACTAAGTACCACATAGAACTAAGTGCCATATCATGGGTGATGGGGGCCACCTCTAACCTCTATGGGGGCCACCTCTAGACTTCATTACATGAGTACATGATTCCTGAGTACTTGACCTAGTATAATTCTCCACTAGAGTCTAAATGTTAACATACTTGTATGCACCTGACCTGCGGTATGGAATGCAGGATTGCGTACATTAGATATGACTGATTAAATGAATAGACTTAAAATTTACACTGAGCACATGCATTTTTCCTGTTACAATTTACATGATCCCTGTTTACAAGTTCCCATGATTCTCGTTTACATGTTACATGTTTCAGTCTACTAGTTTCATTATTCCTGTTAATAAGACAAGTTACCAGATTCTTGATTACATGTTTGTATTCCTTGTTACATGATTTATTTCCTGTACACATGATTCCCTATACTTGTTGTATTCATGTTCTTGTTACCTACCTGCTTGTACTACTTGCGACCCGTTACTTGCTTTAACGGGTATTCTCCTTTCCAAACTTGAGTTGATGAATTTACAGGAGTGGGAGAAGAATTGATAGAAAAAAAATCAGTGATCAGGTGTTCTAAAGAATGGAGATGGATTCCACCTTGCTTTTACATGCTTTATGTTTTTATTCTCTGTTATTTTTGTTTACTGCAAACCTTGTATTCTGGACATGTTGTCCCGCGGTTTATTTATTTCTTGATGTTGGTTATTTGTTGACTACTGCATGATTTATTTATTTATTTTATCCATGTTTATGTGATTATAAGTTTTGCCTGTGTGCTTGTACTTATTTTCATATTGTTGAGTTGATTATAATAGCTTATGAATGATGTGAATATATCATTCGCTGGGCCTCTGTTACGAACCCATGTTTTTGTATATTGGGAAGCGGGGCATGACAGAAACTACACAAATTAGACTTACTACCATGCCACCAAGACTAAGAGGCAGAGCGATGGCCTCAAGCTGTTGCACCAACTCTCTTCGTCAACCAGCTCTTCCTGTGGAAGATCCGATTCTTCCTTAACAGCCGCCCGGATAGCCTAGTCAAGCTCCCGTCAACGGAGAGGCACATGGGGCTCTAAACAAAGCCATAATGAACAACATCCTCTCCACGACTGCATCTCAGTCCGTAATGCATCAACTGATTCAATGGCCTCATGAGGCCCCTGGTGATTTAGAGATCTCTGTCAAATCATCAGTGCCAAGCAACAAGGAACTAATCTACGAATCCACTTGTACGAGAGGTGTGCTCGAACTGAGGCCGCCCGCTTAGAACGTCAGGTAAACCGAAGAAGCAACTCTCCTAAACAGAGATCAATCCAATCATCCTTTCACAAAGGGCACACCATAATAAGAAGCCCAACTCATGAGATTTGAAAGCTTCTGGAGTGGAACAAAGGGAAAGATGCCTCAGTCACTAGGGCTGAATTGGATAAGTTCAAGATCGACATCCTCCGGGCTATCCATCCAAGGTAGTCAAGATCTGGGCCAGTCCCCCAAAGAAGGATCCGCCGACTCAACTGGATCCAAAGGGATGGACAACCAAGTCCTTCGCCATATCCGAGAAGTTGAAGATCGTTTAGAGTGCATGAAGAATGAGACAATCCGCTCCATAGGGCCTACCTCCCTATTCGACCACCTTTCAGCAAAACCGTCTTCGATGCACCCATCCCAAAGGACTTTAAAGCTCCTCAATTCGAATCATACGATGGGGAATGAGAACCGAATGACCATATCGAGAGTTTCAAAACCCTCATAATTGTTTATAACGCCACCGATGCGCTCATGTGTCGAACATTTTTCCCGCAACTTTGAAAGGATCTATAAGGAAATGATACTCACGCCACACTCTACAGTCAATATTCTCCTTTGACTAGCTCGAGGAGCTCTTTATAGCACACTTCGTTACCAGACGTAAAACTGAAAAAATAAGTGCCTCCCTATTGGAATTGAAACAAAAGGAAGGTGAATTACTGAAATACTTCGTCAAACGCTTCACGACCGAAGCAAGGTCGATTTACTCCTTGGACTCTTCAGTGGTGGCCGCAGCTTTTCGCCACAACATCATGCATACTGAACTAAAAACTTCTCTCGCGAAGAAACCCCCTAGAGATTTCACTGAGCTCCTAGAAAGGAGTAACAAATATATCAGGGTCGAGGAAGCTCTTAACGCACATGCCAAGAAAGATTCATCTTCTGAGAACAAACGGAAGAATACTGGCGAGGAAGAACCCAGGAAGTTTCAGAAAGATGATGCAGGTCAACACCATCCACCTCCAGCACCATGCTTCGACAAGTTCACTCCTCTTAACGCATGCATATCAGTCATCCTCATGGAAGTTGAGAATGACGGAATAATCTGTCCTTCCCCCAAGATTTCAACGTTTAGTAAGAGAAGAGACAAAAATAAGTGGTGCGCATTTTACAGAGATCATGGACACACTATTGACAACTGTCGAGCCCTTAAAGAAGAATTGAAGCCCTGATTCGGAAGGACTATCTCTCCAAATTTGTTCAGAAAGATAAAAACGCTGAAAACCCTCTGCCCTGGGGGGCTAATAAGCGTTAAGAGAGGTCATCCGATTCGCAAGACTCTGAACACATGGACGTTCTCCACTCCATTCACGGAGGCCCGATGGGGGGAGATTCCAACTCCTCCCGCAATGCTTTCACCAGGGAAGTCAACTCCATAGATAATATCCCACCTTCTAAGAGCACCGGGGTCCCGATATCTTTCTCCAACAAGGACTTAGAAGGTGTTCGAATGCCTCACTACGATGCATTGATCATAAACATTTGCAAGGTGAATCATGAGGTACGCCGCATCCTGGGGAACAACGACACTCAGTAAACATCCTTTTCATGAAAACTTTCAAAGCTTGAAGCTCTCCCGAGACTGACTCAAGCCAGCCGGTTATACACTCTGCAGATTCTCTGGTGTACTCGTTCAAATAGAATAAATTTTCACGCTTGATGTGACAGCAGGAAAACTCTCGCGACTCGAACAGAAGCACTAGACTTTATGGTAGTCGACGTCAAAGCCGCGTATAATGCAATATTTGGCCGTCCAGGCCTAGCGGCCTTCCATGCAGTTGCCATCGCCTACCACATGAAAATGAAGTTTCCAACAACAGCAAGTGTAGGACAAGTTGTAGGGAGCAAACATGCAGCATGAGCATGCTACATCGCTACAATGGGGGGCTCAGTTCTCTCCCTTGACGCCATAGAGCTACCGCCAGAAAGCAGTCACGGTAAATCCAAGCCTATAAACAAGCTTGAAGCTACTGCCATGAACAATACTGCCAAGAACTTCCAAACCTGCTGAATCATCTCTCAGCTGGTCCAAACTCATTCTCATCATAACATAGTCATAACCTGAATCCCCCGCCCGAAGCCACTCCGCTCATTCAACAAAAAGAAATAATCCTACCAAAAAACATTGACAAATCTGAAGGTCTTCCCTTCTCTCTACCAAACAATGGGAGGCTCGTTCCAAAATAGGCAAGTCTAGGCAAGGTCTACCAAGTTGTTTGCCTAACAGCTCATCAACTTGAAGACCCGGGGGGACAAGGAGATATCAGCAGGGACTTGGAAAGTAGAAAACCTTATGAAGTTGAACGAGGGCATCCGAAACGTCCTCTCTTAGTAGTAGCAGCAATTTTTTTCAATTTCTAATAAAGTCCAGCCACTAGAGCAGCCATTTAGGTTTACTTTTCAATAAAGACCACTTTCACTACCGGTCATGACATGTAATAATGACCAACCACTAAAGCAGCTGCTTAGTTTTATTTTTTAATAAAATTTTGTATTAACTTTTGCAAAATTAATATAAAAATTTTACAACTCTACGGATGCGTACAATGAGTTGAGTGCAAATTTGTACACAAAAATGGCACCAAAAACTTGTTAAAAGCTCCGTATAAGACGGGTTCGGAGTCTACACCCATGACTCGAAGTTACTCTAGCAATTTGCAATAAAGCAAGTTCAGAGTGTTGGTGTATGTCCTAGAAGCCAGTTGTGTATTGACATTACTAGTTTACATGGAATCGTGACATTTATTTTATATTTAGACATTTCATTTATTGTGTTATTTATTGTGAATTAAATGAACATAATGAAGTCCTTAGAATATTACGTTCAATGTCATAGGATATCAAGTGCATGACTTGATTGTGAGATCCTATTGGTAGAATTCAGAACAATGTTCTTAAATATTCCTTGTCAAGTATTATTGTGAATTAGGACAACGATAATGCATAGAGACTAGTGTGTGCGTAGACTGATGACCTGTAACATCCTGAATTTTTTAAATATAAAATTTTCATTGTATTCACGTGTTTTGCACGTGCAATTTAATGTGTGTTTTTTACCTTAAAATTATTCTTATGCCATGAATAAACATTTTTTCTTTTTAAAAAAATTAAAGCCTATTATTAATCTTTAGGCCTAATAGTCTAATTCTAGCCCACTTAAATTAATTAATTAATTAAATAGAGAGCCCATGGACTTTAGCCCACCTAATTAGCCCACTAGTTATTTATAATAATAATAATTAATACAACTTATAGTGTAGACTTGATCAAGTAGCAAATAAATTAATAATTTAATGAATAAACAAATTTGTAGTATGCAGAATGAGCCATGTGCATTGAACACGCACGTGTAAATTGATGAGAAGGAGGTGGCCGACCATATTTATAGAGTGGGAGAGATGGTGAGAGTGGGGAGTGGTTACTAGATGGTGGGTAGTTCTTCTAACTCCCAAATGCATCCTAGCCTTTCATCTAAACTCATCTCAACCCTTCATCTACTTTTGAAAAGTGTATAAATACCACCCCCCCCCCCCCCTCTCTATGACTCTTGTCATTTGCATTATAAATTTCAAGAGAAAGAGAAAAGAAAAGAAACAATTGTGAGGAAAAGAAAGAGTTGTGTGAGTAAAAAAAATTGAGTGCTTGTGTGTTGTGTGTGTTCTTGTACTTGGGTGGCCGGCCAAAGCATCAAGGAGGAGGCTCGGGTTCACACTAGCAAGGAGGAGATGGCTCGAGTTTTGTGGCACAAACTAGGAGGAGAAGGGAGCCAATTGTGTTTTCAAGTAGTTCTTAGGAGTTTTCTTTTGTTCTTCGTAAGGTGGGTGATTTCTCAAACTTCTAACGTATTTGCCATGCTGGATTTTAATTTGTGAATGTTAGGAACGAGTAGAAAAATTGCCATATACTTGCTTGAAGAGACTAGTAAGAAAGACAGGAACTCTAGTTTATCTACATGAAAAACTTAGTACAATGAATTGGAATGTGTTAATTAAGATTTGTTATGATGCTTTGCTAATATATTTGCATGCTAGAATACATATGAATTGATGAATCATGATTATATGAATATTGTACTTATGAATGAATTGTAGAATGCAAAATAATATCCGTGGATTGTGAAATAAATTGATTAGTTGCAATAAGTGTGTTTTAATTGCATTGTGTGAGTAGTATTGTATTCACTAGAGTATCATTTATGTTGTCTCTTTGAAACTCAAGAAAATGATTAGTTTTGTAAACATATGACTAACTTAAGAGTTTTGATTGGGTTAAAGAATGAAAAATTGTACCAACATGTTGTGAACAAATGGGGAACAAGTAGATAAAAAGATTCATTTAGGAAAGAAAAATTTTCTATGTCGAAAATGTATTAATGTTTCACTTTTTCAAAGAATTAAGAGAGATAGTCTACTATGTGTTTAAAAATGGGAATTTGAAAATCTAAGAAAATATAAGTTACTATTTTTCAAAGAAACACATTCTGGAAAAAGATTTAGATTTTTATAAGTAGAAATTGATTTGGAAAATCGAGTTTATTAAAGAAAGAACTAGAAACAGTACTGTACATATAAAAAGTTGTCAACCAACCTTGTATCGGTTAGTCACTCAAGGCCTACTGGTCTTCGGGTGCGCTTTGGGGGTGTTACTATAGCTGAGCGGAGCTACTGGTCTTGGGTTCGAGTCTCTAAAGAGACTCGGTTTTTCTGAACATTCGATTGTAATTCAAATCCGAAAACCAAACCTTAAGTATACCTTAATCCCATTCTATATCGGTTAGTCACTCTGGCCTTTCTGGTCATCGGGTGCGCTTTGAGTCGGTTACTGTTCATAAGGAGGGGGTTTGGCTTGGGTTCGAATCCGGCCTTTGGCCCTTTTGTTTGTGGTTTTTTTAACTTAATTCGATTTTTCTTAGTATTTTTAGATTATAAAAATGAGAAAAAAAATATTAAAATTCTTCTAAAAATACCTAGTCTTCATGAAAATTATTTCTACAATATTTGACTTATTATAATGGGAATTAGAAGTAATTTTTTAGAAGAAGAAATTGATAAATTTTCTTAGAATAAGATTTTGATCAATTAAAGAAAACAAATATTTTTTTGATGTAAAGAAACTTGGTGTAGAGATTTAAAATGAGATTTGTGACATGGAAAATTGAGTAAGATTAAATATGATATTGTTGTCTAAATTATGCAAATGTGCATGGAAAATGAAGTAAAAGAATCATGATGAAATATAGAATTTGTGAATATGAATACTCATTTTTTTTATGAACATGAAAAGAGTTTGAGACTAGAGTTTAGCTACGTCCTTACATCGGCATGAGTAAAAATTTGAAAGAGAAATGTGATAAATAAAGACCAAGATTGGGTCGTGATTAACAATTGATGTTTAAGACTGATGTCGAGGTAACGCTAACTCTAGGATATTAATTTTATTCATGATTCAATTATCTAAGGATTAGACACATAGTGAAGATGTGATGAAAGTAAGAGAAAACACAAGTATGAGGGCCTCAGATCTACGGTGTGAGAGTGTTCACAGGCTAACTACCTGATGCGTCATGTCATGACGTGAATACATCTCCGGAATTATCAGAACCGTGGCAACGCTTGTGAGGTGTTTGGTGACTACGTAGTGCCATTGTCCCATGACGGAGGCGAATTATCCATTGGTTGTCTACATGATGCGTCATGTTATGATGTGGGATTTCCCCTCCAGGCTGTCTGGAAATGGGCTCGTAACTCATAGAACAACTAGGATACTTACCGTAGTTACTATAGTAGTTTAACTCATAGCGAGGGAATCAACCCTACAAGATGAAGAACGATTAAAGGCCCTCGGACCAATGTAGTATGGGATGCATAGAATCTGAACAAGTGTGCATTAGTGTTATTAAATGTAAATAACTGCATTAAGGACTAAGTGCATTCACACACGACATCAATAAGATAGTCCCCCTTAGCTTTGTTTGTGACAAGTGTGTGTTTTCCAAGTAAGAGAAATTGATGTATTATATCCTAGCATCGGTTGTATGCAACTGACGTGCCCACAGTTTCTATGCAGAATAAATTGAATGAAAGGACCTACGAAGGAATGCTGCTTAACGAAATGTTCAAATTGTTATTTAAATTCATGTATCATGATGTAATTTATAATTCCGTTGTGCTTATGTAAAACATTGTTGTATAAAAAGTGTTTAATTCCTTGTAAAATTGTACGAAGTGAAGTGTAAAGATCATGTGGAACTTCGAATTCAGTCTTATTTGAAATTCGGGGTGTTACATGACCATTTTCACGGTTCATAAATATGAGATATCAAGTCTTCACATTGGTACATATAATGTCACGCCCCGCTTCCTATTATACGGGAAACATGGGCTCGTAACTGAGGCCCACTGAATGATATAAGTATACAAACTCATATCATCCATAAGTTGTATAATACTAGCAAGCTCAACAACACAATAATAATCACAGGAATAAGAATATAATACAATAACCAATATATGGGATACAAGAACTTTCAATAAGTTCGAGAATATACACACAGTGTTCAGTCCGCCAAGTTCCTTCAGTATTCCATCGCTGTATCTGTATAACATTAACTCAAAAGAAAGATAAATGGTACCCGTTAGAGCAAGCTACGGGTCACAAGTAGTACAAGCAAAATAAAATAAGAACAAGAATATAGCAAGAAACATGGACCATGTATACAGGAAATAAGTCATGTAACGGGAAAATGCAACACATAAACGGGATAAAGTGTAATGCAAGTGACAACATATAAACGGACATCAATGTATAATCAATCGGTAATAAGAAATCATGTAACGGGAACGGGAATCATGCAAACTTGTAAACAGGAACCGTATAACTTGTAAACATGAATCATATAACTGGAATCATGTAACTTGTAAACCGGGATCATGTAAACTTGTGACATATAACATGTAACTTGTAAACATGAGTCATATAATTTATAAAAAGGAATAAAAAATCATGTACGTGCTCAGTTTCAATCTTATGTCTGTCAATCTTTTATCAATCATATCTAATGCACGCAATCCTACGTCCCATACCACAGGTTCAGGTGCATACAAACATGTTAACATTTAGACTCTAGTGGCGAACTATACATGGTAAAGTACTCGGGAAATCATGTAAAGAGGAATTGTGTAGTCAAGTGGTGGATTCTAGAGGTGGCCCCCGTAGAGTCTAGAGGTGGCCCCCATCATCCATGACGTGGCACTTAGTTCTACGTGGCACTTAGTTCCATGTAACTTTTGAACATGTAATCATGTAATCATGTAATCCTGTAATGGAGTCTAGAGGTGTCCCCCGTAGAGTCTAGAGGTGGCCCCCATCACCCATGATGTGACACTTAGTTTCATGTAACTTGTAATCATGATCATCATCACGGGAAACACGGGCCCCCTTCCGAGTACAATCTCTTATATCGTCCACTACTAGGTCTTACCCTTATTCCCCGGCTTGTTATTCTTTTACAATAATTAATCATGAATGTAAGGCAAAGAGAACGGCTGTCAAGACATGATCAAGGAAGTAGTCAAGGGCTATGCAAGGCATGTAATGTATTTCTATTCATAATGCAAGGACAAACACATTTATATCAAGGTCATGAAAGTAAGAATACTGGACAGCAAGACGTTGTTGTAAAAAAAATAATTTTTTCGCTGCTACAGAAAAGTGAAATCAGTTCTGTCAGGAGTTCTAGAAACTAGACTCCCTACCGGTTCCGACGCATATTCACACAATAGATTATATAGGCAGCAACTAGGTCAAAAAATTTAATCTTTACTGGTCTAGTGTTCTGATGGCAGCCTAGGGTCAAGTTTTTATATATATAATCAGCAGTAAAAACATCTAAATATCTTGTAAAAATTATAAAGGGAATCATAATCATGTCTAGTAACATTCTGGTAAATTTCATGTCTTTATTCTACTGTTAACATGATGTTTCAATTAGTAAATCGGGAGGATACGCTACTACACAGTAATCTAGAAATTAGAAAGTGTACAGTACTAAAAGTGTGATAACTTGCAGCCTACAACTCGGAATCTGGATCCGTGAAGAGTTCCAGAAACTAGATTCATACGGCCACAACGTTCGTGTACAAAGTTCTACTTAATTTGAACATTAGATAGGTCAAAACATAGCTACAAGTTACAGCAACAACATGACAGCAACTAGCCAATTCAAATTGTAACGGTTCTTGCTTGCAAACATATAGTTTTTAGAACTAGAATTTAACGTTCATTGACATCTCGAAATCAGTAGGGAGTTTATATTGTTCACATGAAGAAATTCATATCTATACGATCACATACAATTCACAATTCATTCGAATCACCTATTTATCTACATAGACATTCGTATACATATGCTTCAAATTCGTGTTTGTGCAATGAATGTGGGAACAATGAAAAACTATGATCTTTTGATGGCATCGAATCATGGAGGCAAAAGAATTGATTTGATTCAATATAACGACTAGTCTAGATATGGTAATATCACGAAACATGAATACTACAAGAATAACGGATTTCAAATGTGATGATCTAATTACTAATTGCGGGAGATCAAACAATATGGTTGTACGAAATAACAAAGATGTACAAGGGATATTTGCCTTTTATACGGTGAGAATGAGCGAGACGAAGCGACGGCGGCAACACGTGCGAACGACGACACAACGACACGTGCACACAACGGCAATGGCAGCACATGCAGTTGCAAGAATAGAAAAATAACAGCAAGGCGGAAGCGGCAATGCACAGCAAGTGATGGTGGCAACTCGGCAAAGACAACAACGACGACAACAATACATTGGCGAAAATGGCGAGGAGCAGCAACGACGAGACTCGGTGATGAACAACAGCGAGGGGCAGGCTCCGGGATAGTTGCTCGAGGTGGTGGTCGAAGATGGAGGTGCGGGATGGTTGCAATGGTCCAATGAGGTCAGGAGCGCTTGAGGAGGTGGAGGCGGAGTAGCGAGGGTGGCGCTCGAGCGGGAGGCGGTGTGGCGAGGGCGGCGCTCGAGCGGGAGGTAAGGGCAAAGGCAGTAGAGGAGGTGGAATGTAGAGCTATTGGCGGAGGCGTCGAGTCTATGCAGGTTGTTCAGGGAAGGTGAGGGCGATCGGAGGATGACGGTTGTGGGGTTGCAGGCGAAGGTGAAGCAATGGCGTGGCAGAGGTGGCGACTGCGGTGGTAAGGATGGGTTTCGGGAGGTTGCGGCAGAGCTCAGGGGTTAAGATGAGGGTACGAGGCGACGAGGTGCTGGGCTTCAGGGATGGGTGTAGGTCGAAGGTGGAGATCGGGTGGTCGCAATGGCCACGCGATGGGGCGGAGGCAGTGGTCAGGTTATGGTATCGAATGGAGGAAGAAGAAGAGTCGGGAGGGAGAACAGAGGAAAAGAAGCGAGAGAGAGCTGTTGATGGATTATGGGGGGATTAATTTAGTATTAGGCTAATTAATGGGAATTAGGAGATGATTAAGGAGGGGATGAGGGGTTTAGTTATGATTATTGGGGATATGGATAGATTGTGGGGGAACGTGAGAGGGAGTTGGAGACTGGGCAATTAGCAGATTAGGAAAAATTGGGTGAGTGGGTTTGAGTTGGGTTAACGGGTTTGCAGGTTGAGTTAGGATCTAACAAGGGATGGGCTTGGGTCAAAAAATGAGCTAATGGGTTTGGGTATTCAAATGAATTATGGGCTTCAATAAAACAAATAAATATGAATTAAAAAATAAGAATGGGCTGAGTTGGTTTAGATTAGACTTATAAAATAAATAAGCAAACCATAGGTTGGATTAGGAGTTTGGGCCAAAATAATTCAATGATCAAATAGTAATATTATAATAGTATGATTTAAAATCTCTGAGTTCAACCAAATTAATCGGATATCCAAAATAAAAGCAATTTGGATCCAAGAGAAAAAAGGAAGATTTATCTAGAAAGTTAAATTTCAATAATACGAGGAAGAAATATGTACAAATCAGTATAAACAGGAACGAGGGTTACATATTAGAGTAATAATGTACTGGACTGACCCACCATGAGAATGCTGCATGAATCGTTACGTGAGTGTCATAAGCAGTTCTTACAGTGACCATGGTGTATGTAGTCCTTTGACTTGAAGTCACTATGATTCCCTACATGAGAAGTTATATGTTTTAATGCCGTCAAACATTGCCTGTAATATGGTGATTATAAAGTCGACTATTGGATATACTACAAATCATGCAGATGGATGTGAGTGACTTAGATAGGATTTTCCCATATTACATAACATGATCGATATTTACGGGTCCCTTGATTGAGTGAGCCTGCAAAATGTTTGGCCGTGCTCAAATGAGTCAATATGATATATTGATCTCATTTGCTTAAGTAAGTCTACTCGGATATTAAGAAACCAAAGATTGAACTATACAAGGGTGACACGCTGTATGCCTTGTGGTCAATTAAGATATCTGGACAAAGGGACTAGACTACATGGTAACATTGATCACAGATAGGTTATGTCAAATCACTGACATTCTCGTTACTTGAGTACCAGTGTATTGCTAATACCACTCACTATTTGTAATACTCGAATATGATTTTAGTATTACTACCAATGATGGGAACCCACCGAGTCACACACGTAGAATGGATCAGAATTGGGATTTAAATTCATAAGATGAATTTAATTAGGGATCCAAGTAAGACTTGGACTCCTGACATTGATTGGACATTTTATAAGATTAAATGGGCAGAATAAAGTTTAAATGCCCACACAGATTGTGATCCCAACAACCTCATTGCTCTCTTGAGACACTAGAAAAAACCTAGCCGTCACAGAAAGTGAGAGAGAGAGATTGAGAGGAGGAACATCCCCTCCCGCAGCTAGTACCACGGCCTGAGGGAGAGCCGTTTTTCGTCCCGTTCGTATGGATACCGTAAAGGCACTGCAATATTGTAGTGCTATGATCGACATTCTATGGAGGCAGTAAATCCATCTTTAAGGTATAACTCCTAAATAAGATTTATGGTATTCACATGGATCCATGGCTGAGTTTGGGATTTTTGTAATTTTTCTGTTGTGTATTTAATCTGTGATTGGATTTGAAACCTAACACAGAGTTCACATTCGATCTGCTCCTGCAATCCGTTAGCGCCTCGACGACAGGTTTGGAGTCCATACCCTTGGCTCGATGTTACTTTAGCAACTTGGGACAAAGCAAGTCCGGAGTTAAACTCGTCAATCGATATGCTCCTGCAACCTATTAATACTTAAACTAATAAGTTCGGAATCCATACCCCTAGTTCGGGGTTACTTTAGCAACTTGCAACCAAGCACATTCTGAGTTTAACTCGCCGTTCGATCTGTTCCTGAAACTAGTTAAAATCCTTTAAAGACATATTAGAGGTCCAAAATTGTGGATTGTAGTTACTCCTATAAAACTTGCAAAAGCAACATTTTGGGTTCAACTCGCCACTCGATGTCACCCTCACAATTTTTTCGAATGACCCATACGAGAAGTTTGGAAAATAGCTCTCCCTCAGAGTTGCTCCTACAACTAACTGAGTACAAGACAGATAAGTTCTAAACTTCGTCATACATTGCGCACATCGTCGACAATCCGTTAGCTACACACAATAGACTTGAGGCCCTATTATTTAGCTACAAAGAACCCAATTGGCGACCCATCAATCTCAATGAGTCTACATTTCATGCCTAAGAATCTTTACAAAAGTCTTACAAACACTGTACAACAAACTGTCTGGTAAGGCATTCTTCCAGCTACACACTAGAGAGATGCTCCGCATAAAAGACACAAACCTCTTCACAGGCTTCCTGCAACTAACAGCTCCCCAGGGCCGCCTCAACTCTTGGCGATAAAAATCGGGACAAGCCTTCCATAGGCGGGCAAGCTCCAGATTTATTCATACCACCTTCACCTAAGCAAGCTCCAACTCCGTCTCATGTGAAGCACTGCGCAAGTGGAAGAGTCCCAACTCCGTCAAGCGCAACGTGTCGCAAAGGAAAGCAAGCTCAATGTCCCGAGGACCTCATTCGATATGGCGAACTACTTGTCAGCAAAAAGAAGAATGAAACCACTTCAACATTGAATAAACACAAGGGACTTCACTTCAATATTTAGAAAGTTCAGAACACTCATAACTCATTCACTCTACAAAACAAGTTCGGCGCTCCGTGTACCACTTGAGTTCCTCTGGCAAACAACTCGTTGACTTCAAACAATGAGTTCGATGCTCTGCTCACCAGTCCAGCTCCATCAACAACTCGTTGGTTCCAAACAATGAGTTCGACGTCTTGCGCTTTGCTCAGGCTCCATCAACAATTCGTTGGCTCCAAACAACGATTTCAACGCACTGATCACCGCTCAAGCTCCTTCAACAATGAGTTCAATGCTCTGCTCACCGCTTGAGCTCCATCAACAACTCGTCAACTCTTGCGCTTTAATCGAGCTCCATCAACAATTCGTTGGCTCCAAACAACAAGTTCAACGGTCTACCATCTGCTCGAGCTCGTCAACTCATTGGCTCCGAACAACGAGTTCAACGCTCCGCTCACCGCTCGAGCCACATCAACAACTCGTTGACTCCAAACAATGAGTTCAAAGCCTTGATCTTCGCTCAGGCTCCATTAACAACCCTTTGACTCAAAACAACGAGTTCAACGCTCTGCTCACTGCACAAGTTCCGTCAACAACTCGTTGGCTCCAAACAAAAAGTTCAATGCTCCACTTACCGCACGAGCTCCGTCAACAATTCGTTGACTCCAAACAACGAGTCTAATGCTTTGCTCTCTGCTTGAGCCCCATTAACAACTTGTAGAATCCAAACAACGAGTATAGTGCCCTGCTCTTTGCACGAGTCCTTCTAAAGACCCCCTCATCTTCATGCAATAGGCTCGACATCCAACACCAGTCTAGAATTGTCTCTACAAACTCTCTGAGCGCCAACAGCAAGTCTAAACGTCAACTGCATCTTGAAGCTGTCCCTACAAATTCGCTGGGCTAGAACAAGAAGTTCAAACATCCAACTCCGTCACAGAGTTGTTCGTACAAAATTTGCTTAGCACAGACAGTATGTTCAAACATCCGAGTTCGTCACAAAGCTCTCTACAAGCTTGTCAGGGGCAAATAGCAAGCTCTACATCAACCCAATCAAGGAGTTATTCCTACAAACTTGCTGGGATCAAACAACAAGCTCTACATCATCTCAACCCAAGAGTTACCTCTCAAAACTTGCTGGACGCACACAGAAAGTTCAAACAACCAACTCTGTCTCACGGTTGTCTCTATAACTCGTTTGTATCAAATGACGAGTCCAACGCCCAACTCCGCTTTAGAGTTGTCTCTTCAAAACTTGTTGGGCGCAAACAGTAAGTTCAATGTTCAACTCCATTACAGAGTTCTCTCCAAGCATGTTGGGAACAAATAACGATTTAGACACCCTGCTCTTCGCTCGAGCTCCATCCACAACTCGTTGGCTCCAAACAACGAGTTTAACGCTCGAGCTTCATCAACAACTCGTTGGCTTCAAACAACGAGTCATATGCTCTACTCACTGCTCGAGCTCCATCAACAACTCGTCAACTCCAAACAACGAGTTCAATGCCTTGCCCTTCGTCGAGCTCCATCAACAACTTATTAGCTCCAAACGACAAATTTAACTCTCTGCTCATTGCTCGAGTTCTATCAACAACTTGTTGGCTCCAAACAACGAGTTCAACACTCAGCTCAACACTCGAGCTCCATCAACAACTTGTTGGCTCCAAACAATGGGTTCGACACTCCGCTCACCGATTGAGCTCCATCAACATCTTGTTGACTCCAAACAACGAGTACAGTGCTCCGCTCTTTGCTCGAGCCCTTCCAATGATCCTTCATCTTCATACAATAGGCTAGGCAGCCAACATCGGCCTAGAAATGTCTTTACAACCTTACAATGACCCCTCATCTTCATACAATAGGCTAGGCAGCCAACACCGACCTAGGATTGTTTATATAAACTCACTAGGCGCAAATAGCAAGTCCAAATGTTAGCTCCGTAACAAGAAGTCTCTACATAACTTGTTGAGCGCAAACAGCAAGTTCAAACATCTGGCTCTGTAGCAGAGCTCTCTACAAACTTGTTAGGCACTAATGGCAAGCTCTACATCAACTTAATTAAGGAGTTGCCCCTATAAACTTGATGGGATCAAATAACAAATTCTAACATCCGACTCCGTCGCAGAGTTCTTTACAAGCTTGCTGGGTGCAAACGGCAAGCTTTACATCAACTTGAATAAGAAGTTGCCCCTCCAAGCCTACCGGATCAAACGGCAAGTTCAACATTCAACTCTATCTCATAGGTGTCTCTACAAGCTTGCTGGGCAC
This sequence comes from Hemerocallis citrina, assembly GCA_017893485.1. Taxonomy (NCBI): domain Eukaryota; kingdom Viridiplantae; phylum Streptophyta; class Magnoliopsida; order Asparagales; family Asphodelaceae; genus Hemerocallis; species Hemerocallis citrina. The sequence continues at coordinate 141,978,013 of CM030361.1, forward strand.
AAACGGCAAGCTCTATATCAACTCGATTAAGGAGTTGCCCCTATAAACTTGTTGGGATCAAACGATAAGCTCAACGTGCAATTTCGTCATTGAGTTCTCTCAAAACTTGCTGGGAGTAAACGAAAGGTTCTACGTTCAACATCATCTCAGAGTTGACTCTCCAAAACTTGCTGGGATCAAACGGCAAGTCCAACTTTCAGCTTCGTCATAGAGTTGTCTAACCAAACTTGCCAGGATACAACAGCTCGTCTAGGTCAGCTGCATACACCAGACCCAACGATCGAAGCACTTAGCACCCAGATCGACGAAACACTCATTAACATTGAAACACTCGATCGACAAAACAAGCGAACAACACAATGCTTGGTCGACAAAAGAGCGGTTTAGCAGGACGAACGATGCAATGTTTGGTCAACAAAAAAGCAACTCGACTAGGAAAACCGCTTAACAAACACTTGGTGTGAAATGTATCTCCAGATTAAACTCGGCATAACCAATGGTCCAAAAAGTGTTTGGTTGAACATAAGCACATGGTCGATGAAACAAGTATTCGACAAAGCATTAGCTTAAAACAAAACGAGTTAACAAGCACAATAAGCTTCAAAGGAAAAGGTGAACAAATTCTTGCTACATAGCACATTCAAGATGATTTATCTCCTACCTCGACTACACACAACCTCCTTGTAACATTCAAGCTCCAAAATTTTCGAAAATTCCAAACAAATAAGGAGTTGGATTTTTTGGAATAAATGAAGGCAAGAAAGGCTCAGGTTGCTTCATAATATAGAGACGAGTCAGGTTTTCCATGCCAAACCCACAAACAAAACCCAAGAGAAAAGAAGGAAAGAGTGCTAGGGCTAAGCGGGTTCACGGGTGCGAAAACCAAACCCGTTTGAACTCCAAAACCCAACCCAAAAAGTTGCCTTCTTCTTCCTAAAAAAACCCCTCTTCAAAAGCTCAATCAGAGCTCGAACAAGCTCTCTCCCCCATTACACGAACTCCGAATCCGAGCATTGCCTCCACGTCGTCGCCACCCTCGCCAAACCGGAGCCGTAGCTCGACGGCGCAACGGGCTCCATAGCTAGACCAGATTACTGCTTCCCTAGCTTGACGACTGCCTCCATAGCTTGACGAGGAGACATGGCTCAACGAGGGGAAAATCTCCATAGCTCGGCGAGAACGAACAACCCCATAGCTCGGCGATGAGTTCAAAGCTCATAGCTCGGCGACACCACCTCGTAGCTCAGTGAGAAATTCAAGAAGCTCATAGCTCGGCTGCAACGTGAATGCCATAGCTCATCTAGGAAACAGAGCTCCATAGTTCGACAATGCCTCTATAACCCGGCAAAGAGTGCTGCTTCATAGTTCGGCAAAGTTTTTAAGTCAAGGAAGGAGGCAGCTCGCCAATGATTGTAGCTCGGTGAGACACTTAAGTCGATGAAAGTGGTAGCTCGGCGAAATTGTTCGAGTCCCCACAACTCGGTGAGAAGGAGGAGCTCATAGCTCGGCCAAGTCCAATGCCCATAGCTTGGCCAAATCATCGGCCGGGTTAGGGGTCGCAGTGAGCAGTCGCTGACCTTTGGACCACCCCGAGAATCGCGCTCCCATGCAACCAATGCTTGAGATTGCACCACGCCATCTCTGTCGTTCCGATCTCCTTCTCCGCCATCGGATCCCACTCAATGGACGAGCTGAGGCGTCATCAATGCATCAGATCGAGCCAAGTCGCCATCGCCATCTTAGTGCCTTCACAGCCGTCTGATCCCATTCAACGGATGAGCTGGGGTATGATTGACGTCCTTGATGTTGCCATGTCACCCCTCATCAGATCCCTCTCATCACGACCATTCAAGCACATCAGCGCACGAGCTCATCTTGATCAATGCCTCTGATCACTTTAAAAGCATGATGGATTTGGTAATTTCGCAAAAAAGCCCCCGAAAATCATTAAAATTTTGAAAAGTTAATTAAAAAATCCAAAAAAAATTATTTAAATTTCCAAAAAATAATTCAAAAATTGGGTTTATTAGTTATCAAATTTGAAAAGTGATTTTAAAATTAGGAAAATTATAAAAAAAACCAAAAAAATATAAGCCACCTTCAGAAGCATCTGATGAGTTCCAGGTATCTCTAAGCACCCTGAAAGTTAAGATTGTATTCTAGAATCCAAAAATAAGGCATACTACTCTCTGAAAGTCAAGAAAATTGTCTTCTGGAAGTGGGGGCTTATGATAATTGTAAAATTCTCAGGCTTATGATAATTGTAAAATTCTTAGCAAATCAGGGCCTTACAATTTCAGCACATATCTCAAAGGTTCTACAGGAAGATTAATCATGACGGACCTGTTTAATAGGTTCGGGCCTTCTCCAGGCTCCCTACAAGACATGAGCCTTTTTCAAGCTCATAAAAAATGACAGATTAGTTCCAGTAAGAGAAATACAGCTCATGAAGGTTGTTAGTCAAATCTCTTATCCCCAAACAAGAGAGCTAATCTCTTGAGGGAGAGATTCGAGTAGGAGATAATGAATTCATATCAATCTCTTGCACTATTTCTCAGGCATATAAATACCCCCCCCCCCCTCTTTAGTCAGAATGTAACCCCTGTTTCCCCAAAACCGTATTTTATATGTATTTTTCTATATTTAAAATTTTTGTAAATTAATTTTTCGGCTTTTAAATTCTTTGTTAAAATGTATTATTAGATTTTCTGTTAAAACATATTTTTAATCAATAGTTTATTTATAACTAGTTCCCAATGATATTTTTTTTATAATACAAGTATTTTTATTATGCTTTTGATTATTCTGTTTATGTTTACGATTTTTTTAATTATTATTATTATTATTATTATTATTGTTATTTTTGTTATTCGTGTCATTTTATCTTTTACTCTTGATTGTTGATTTAAAAATCTATTTCTATTGTTATTTGTAATTGTAGTATTTCAAATAATTTCTATCTTGTAGATCAATATATATTTTGATATATAATCCTACTTTTATTTATTACTTTATCTATTCGATTTGATCTTTTATTTAAATCCTATTTTAAAACCTATATCTTATCAATATACCATTAACTCTTTTAATCCTACTTCATACCCATACCCATTAGCAATTACCCTATAACCCGTTACCCCTTTATTTTACCCAAACCCCTTCAGCCTAATTACCCCAAATACCCATTTATAAAATATCCCAGGCCCGTTACTAAAACCCCTACCCAAAACCTAACTACCCTACCTTGTTCCCACCTACACCCGAAACCCACAAAGAAACCCACACCCGGTTGAAATATACCCAATACCCATCAGACCTTGTTCATAACCTAAAACCTAACTCTATATATAATCCATCACCCTGTATCCCGACTCTTCATCTACCCCATGCTAACCCCAGCCGCCTTACTCCCGTCTCTCTCTCGTCTACCCTCTCCCTGCTCCTCCCGTTCTTCTCCACCCTCTTAACCCATCCTCATCATCTCCCCCATGCTGCCGTTTTGCCTCCTTCGCAGTGCAGTCACGCCCATTGTGCCCTCTGACAGCGCTGCATCTCCCCCTGATTTCCTCTGCCGCAACCACAGCATCTCCTTCCTCTCCACCCTGCCCTCCTCTTCCTTGCTGCAACCTGCAGTCTGCCGTGACCCACCTTGTCGACACCGCGACTGCACCCTCCACCACAGTGCAGTACCGCCTGCGCTGGCCTTCCCCTGTGCGTCGTGCCGCCCGCACCAGTAGCTTCGCCCCTATGCACCCCTGTATGCGGTGCCTTTCCCCGGTGCGGCCAGTCACCGGCCGTCGTCTCGCCAAGCCTAGCAGTGCAGTTGATGATTAGGTTGATGGCTTGATTGTGGGCCGTCCGTTTGATTGTGACCATGATATGTTGATCTTGATCTTGGTTGATTGATTGTGGACCGTCAGATCTTCATGATCTCTCATCTTGATCTTCTTGATCATGTGGGTTTTGATGGTTTGAATTTGGACCGTTGGATCTTGATTATCATCTTTGATTATGGACGGTTGGATTGCTTCATCAACATCTTGGAGTTCTTTGATCACTTTGATTGGTGGCTGTCTGATCGTCGATCTGACCCGATCATTATCATCATCATCAAGATACTGATCACATCTCGATCTTGATCTTGATCTTCGATCAGAGTCGTCCGATCAGATCCGATTGCCTTGATCCCTTGATCTCAGCCGTCCGATCGTGTCCGTGATCGATTGTTCTTTGGGTTTGTAATCTTGCTCATGGTCGTTCGTTCGTGGTGTCGTGTTCGTGCCCGGAAATCCATTCCTGTTATTCTTGGTGTTCGTTTTGTTTCAGTTAAGGCAAGTAACTTGTACTCCGATTCCTTTGTTTGATACAAGTCAAAAATACCACATATAGTGTAGTTGGGATCTAGAGACAACTCGGGTGTGTGTTGTCTTTGATGGGTTTTGTCTCTATTGTGAAAACTTGACCATAGTTGCCTCATGACACAATCTTGACTTGAATTAACTTAGGTTTTGCCCATTCTTGATTTGATCATGTATGTGAGACTTATTATGAGAATTTGGATATTTGTTGAGAACCATGTGATAGGCTTGATTTAGATATGTTAATAACCCTAATTCATGATGTTTGAATACTTGGTAGACCCGATTTCATGTTTGGTTGTGTTTTGAACAAGTTTTGTATGATATATGTTGAGTTGTCGTTAAAGGGAAAAATCTGTATTTTGTCGCTGATATGTTTTGTTTGCTGTTTTGGACTGTCTTGAAGTCAGTATCTTGGTTCCAGTATAAACATGAGTTTTAGAGAATTTCGTCTATTTTCAAACCTCTCTGACCTTGCTTGATTTCGTTTTCTTATGTCTGAGATATGACTGTTTTACTACAGAGGTGTAGATCTTTTCCAGATTTCATTTTTCGATGATTTTGATGACTGAATGATTTTGATACTGATGCTACATATATTATTTTGATGCAAAACTTTGGTCAGTGTTTCTTTATCTAGTTAGGGATTACCTAGAATTTTGGTAGATTTTATTGATGAGTTTTATATGTCGTTTCACGCATATTTACAAAAGTCATACTTGCTGTATTTTGCTTGCTGTCCTGTAAAGAATTGTGTTTTCACCCTGTTTCCTTTTACTGTATAGAAAATATTTGTGAAATATAAAAGTTATCTTATTCTATCTATTTTCATCTTCCTTTGGCGAATTTGGATTTCGTTTCACTGGTTGCGAGATATTATAGTTTTCGTACAGCAGTGTTGGAAATTTCAGATTTGCCAAACTATTGTTTATTGATGTTTTCTGATTTTTGATGACTGATCTAATTTTAATGGAAAACTCTAAACCTATATATTTTGATACTAGACATATATGAGAATACCCAAGATCTTTTGTGGATTTATTTAATGTGTTTTCATTCTGTTTTCCTGCTCTTGAAATTCGATTTTCTGATTTCTGGCTGAACCTATTTTCTGTATTCAAATCAGTTTCGACCTATGTTTTTGTGAATTACTATATTACTTATTTATACTCGCTGGATTCGGTTGGGAGTCTATTTCTAGAAGTTTCAACGGATTCGGATTTGCATGTTTGAAACACTGGGAATCACTATTTTACTACAGTATGGTCTTACTGTCCTGAACTTGAGACTTGGCTATTCTATTCTTTTATGAGTTATCTTGTACCCATACATGTTTATCTTGCAACTTGAACTGGTCACATGATCATGCTATGTTATTCTTGATATATTTTGTGCACCCACATGCTTGTTTGATATTAATAATAAATAACCAAGCCGGGGTTTAAGGGAAAGATCTAATAGTGGATAATTCAGAAATGTATACTCGAAAGAGGGCCCGTGTTTTCCATTTTGATTCATGTTGATTCATGAACCTGTTGATGCATGGACCTGTTGGTTCATGTACCTGTTACCTGTTGATGCATGAATCTGTTAGTTCATGTACCTGTTACTGGTTGATGCACGGACCTGTTAGTCGTGTACCTATTGATTCATGAACCTGTTGATGCATGAATTGGATGATTTGTGTACCTGTTTGATTCATGAACCTGTTACCTGTTTCTGTTCTGATCCCTGAGTACACTGCCCTATATGTTCCACTATAAAATCTAAAGCGAAACTGTTTGTTGTAGCAACCATGTAAGACAGGCTGCATGAAGTGCTACCTAGATAGTAATAACTACAAGACTTGAACATAATACTTGAACATGATACTTGAACATGATACATGCTTGCTTGATACTTGACTACATGATACATAAGACTTGTTTACATGATTATATGATACTTGACACTTGATGCATGTTTACATGATACTTGATTACTTGACACTTGATTCATGCCATTTACACTTGTTTACTTTGCCATGTTAGTTGTTTATTTTGACATCATGCTTATACCATATTGCAAGTTAGTTTTCCCATGTACTTGTATCCTACATTATAAGTGACCCGTAACTTACAATTGACAGGTACTTGTTTTCTCTTTTCCTCTTCCCTGCAATTGTTGAATTGCAAATTTTGGAGAATATGTTTCAGATGGTATCGGTGACATGAAGTACTAGTGCTGGATTTTATTATTATTATTTCTTGTAGGTTGCTTGAACAATATTGTATTCTTGTACTTGGAATTATTTGTATTTGAGCAATGTGATCCAGGATATTGTTTTATTCAGATCATGACTATTTGAGATTTATATATTTGGTTTCAAATATTCTTGTTGGTATTTTGGTTCATATGTGCATGTTGGTTGATACTTTTGCTTCCGACTCTGATTAATCTTGTGAATGTTGTAAACATTCTTGAACAGCTTATGGATGATGAAAATCATTCGCTGGGCCAATGTTACGTGCTCGTATTCCGTATTTTTGGGAAGCAGGGCGTGACACAGAAGGTAATTAACAGTCTCTCTCTCAAAATCTCTTTCTTTCTCTGGTTCTGACTTGAGCGTCGGAGGGTCTATCGCTGGGGCCAACCCCCGGTGTTTCAGGCTTTTTGCAGGTCCATCAGATGCTTCAGCAACCGTCAGATCCAGATCATGGTGTTCGATCAACGATCCAAATTCAATCTCAGGAGCTCTAACCGCATTTCAGGACAAAGATAAGCTCTAATTTTTAGAAATTTCCATCAAATATTAACTCACTATTTGTTTGCTTCCACACCAAATTAAGCAGTAACACATAAACGGATTCCACTCACTTTACTGATGACTATGATTGAATTACCATAGAGTGATAAACCATCGAGGGCTCTCAAAAGGATCATAATTCATAAAGCATGATGAGCATGAAAAGTACAAGAAAAAGATGCAAAAAAAGAAAATTCAATCTTAGACAGGTGCCAGTGGTGGACGATGGTGCAAGGAGAGAGCACCGGTGAAAAACTCATTAAGTGTTTGCTAAGATTGAGCAATGAGTGTGAAAACCGCAACCAACCAACTAATAGCCGTATGATCTAAAAGACTGTATGGTTTTGAGATTCTTTTTGTGGTAGTTTCTGGACTTTCATACAAGTTCTTCAACAAGTTAATAAGAGTGGTGACCGAATCCGATAGTACGCTGGATCTTATAAAATCTTAGTTGGTAAATTGGATCTACTGAATCTTGCTTTGGATTTGCATTTTGATCGGAAATCTCTACTACTGATTGATTAATAAAAACTTGTGCAAAGTAGACATTTTAAATTACAAATGCCCTTTTGGAATGACAAGTGCTGACTCAAGTCAAACTGTTTGAACTTGAAAAAAGAGTTGGAACAAGGAAATTCACAGTAAAACTTCCACGAAAATGTCAAAGAAGTCATTGAAGAAGACCCACTCTGTCCTAAGAATTTGAAGCATTGAAACCCCACATCATCAACAACAAGCGCCAACCTCTCTCATTCTCTTCCCATTTCCTCTCTTTTTCTCACCATAAAAATTAAAAAAAAATGATGATAGTCAGAAAAATGATAGCAATCTCTCTCTCCCTCATCCATCTTTGTTCTTAATCAGACGTGCGATTCACGTCACAATAAATAAATATTTTTAAAAGTAAAATATTTCGATATACTATGGTTTCGAATCTGACACTCTTTATCTCTCTAATCTCTCTAATCTTATAATGGAAGAAGGTCTTAATGTCATTTATAAATCTACCAACTTAAATGCATTGTACGTGCAACTTGAACTCTCCTGTTATATACTTTATTTAAATCTACCAAATTCTTTTATTATATTTTTCACATTACTTTAAAAATATATATTTATTAACACATGCTATATTATATTATTTTAAAAACTATATATTGATTAAAACGAGTATCGCATGTATTAAATACTAGTATTAGTTATGTACGGACGATACTCGTATTGAATTATATATAAACAACAACCCCAATTCTCTCATTATAATATTACCAGTATAATGTACGTGTGATGCACGCATACTAAAAGTATAGTCATTAAATTAAATGGATATATATATCAAATATAAAAAAAAGATTTATATTTGAATGTTTTGATTTGAGTGACACAATTGTTGGATTTAGTTTGGATGTGTATTGCACGGGTTTATTTAGTTACAAAGTTAGAATTTGTTTGGTTACGAATCCCAACTTTCCTATTAAAATAGTAAAGTTATTATAGATTAAAAATTAGAGATACAAAAAAAATTTCTTTTTCCAGCTAGTTATTAGGAGATTGGATTGGCTCTCTCGTTGGCTCCCTCATTCCATTATATCCTAATACTAAATTGATCTAAGCCCTGAAAGGTAGTAGTACAAACAAACCCAGCAAAGCATTTCTCCTTCCAAATCCTAAAAGATCCGACTCATTCTCAGGTGATACTATCTCATTACTTGTTCTGTAATAATATGTTAGGAATTTTATACTTGGTGGTGATGCATTTAGCCCGTCTATTTGCTTCTTTCAATTTTAGCTTAGTTTTTATTGTAATCGATTTCATGTTGGTTAGGTCTATCTGGGTTTTTGCAGAATTAGAGCATAAGTAGATTTCGGCCGCAATTTTCGCAAGTGAAATGGTGTCTTCATCGTCATCAGGTTCATCGAAGAGGAGTAGAGTTCAAAGTAATGGAAGCATAATAGCTTCATGCTTAGTCGATGGGTGTGTGTTTGACCTTAGCAAGTGTAGAGAGTACCATAGGAGGCATAAGGTTTGTGAGATTCATTCAAAGACTCCAATGGTGATGATTGGGGGCCGAGAGCAGCGGTTCTGCCAGCAGTGCAGCAGGTACACAAGTGACAATTGATCTCAACAAATTAGTAAATCTTTGTGAGAATTTTCGATAATTAGTGTTGTTGAGTTACTTAATTACTAATTTTATACTTGGGAGCAGAGAGATCATTTCGCCTTCATTTTTTGGTTTGGTAAACTATACCGTGGTTTCTTTCTCTAAAGTTGAGTTTTGTTGAAAATTTCTCTTTTCAAATCTTGAGTATGTGGTTTTTAATTATTAGTTAGCTATCTCTGTGTACAGCAATTACAATTAATTCGATATTCTCAATCGAGAAGATGAATGTAGATAGATTAATGTCATTATGTCAGATATTGCTCATGTGGTTGCTTTACTTTTTATTATTATCTATTCTTCAAGATTTTTGGTAAAATTAGAAATATTATCTTTATCATGTGCCCCTTAAAAATCACATATTCTGATACATCCGCCATAATGTGAGGCATATGCATGGGTAGTTCCTATTAAGTTTTCGATTTGTAACCCTAATCAGAGCTAAACCAACATTAGATATGTCCAAATTGCCGTTGCATCCAAAGGAAAGGAACCCTTACTTACGGGCTGGGTGGGTCAGGTTTGGGTTCGGTCAATCCGGTGTACAACTTTAGGGTTCACTATATTTTTCGAGTACCCAAATTCCTAATGCATTTATTAGGGTCAGATTCTCATTGCTTATCAGTTTATGCAGTTCCATTCTGCACCCTCTTCAAACCCTTAAACTAAACCCCTGCAAAGCAGGATATGGAGCAAAGCAAACAGAGCGCACTCCTCCCAAACCCGCCAAGAAATTTAGAGATCCAAACCCAAATGAAATGTGAAGATTTGGATGTGAGTTTTAGAGTGTGAGTCCACCCTCTTAATATCCCCTATAAAGATGAAGTGAAACGTAGTCTGCTTGTTGTAGGCATGGTATACAATATGCTTCAAGAAAGAGGACCTTTGTTTGGTTTGATGATATAAGTATGGATGTTTTGCCATTTCAATTTGTACTCTCTGTTTTCAATCAAGTTACTAATTACTAACTTGACCTTAAGGAGATGCCTTTTGGGATGTGATTACATAAGGAAATCAGTATGAAAATTACATCTACTTCCAGTTTTAAGCACTTATTTTTAATTTCTTGTCCGGCAGGTTTCACTTATTGGTTGAGTTTGATGAGGTGAAACGCAGCTGTAGGAAAAGGCTTGAAGGTCACAACAGACGCCGAAGAAAGCCTCAGAACACTCTCAATTCTAGGAGTTTTATGACAAATCACCAAGGTCTTCTGATAACTTTTGCACAAACTTGTGGTCTTGCTTTTTTAAGTCCTTCACTATTTTTAACACTACTAGTTCTGTTCAATAGTAATACCTGATAAACTCAGGAATGTGAACTTTTTGAACTCTGATATAATAACCCAGGAGACTATTTGTTGGGTCTTGGACATGCCAGATTCACAGATAATAGCAAATTTAGCGTTATATGTTATACAAACGCATGCACAAGGATTCACCATCTGGACATCAATCAGTGTGCACTAGATACAATATTGAATTTAATGTAGATATCTTCATCTGGACATCAATCGTTACTTTATTACTGTTAGACACTCAAACTATATAACACATAATCATTTATAAAAATTATTTCCTCATTTTATTTCGTTCTTTCTGTATTATTTCTTCTATTGTAAGTCTTTCCTCTGTTTCAATCGTTGAATATGTATAAATACGCCTCATACCTACTGAGAAATACAACTCAGTTTTCTTCCCAGAATTTCTGAATTTAACAATTAAATCCTAAAGTGTGAAAATCTTGGTATTAGTTAGAATTTTGTTAGAAAGAAATCAAAAGGTACATTTTATATGATAAGTTTTGACTCTATTCTAGGTTTGCTAGCCTTATATTAGGTAAATAACTTAGTTTTTAGTAGTGTTAGATATTATATTAGATACTTAGTTTAGTCCCATATAGAACTATGTATTAGTTTAATATTTGCTTCTCTCCTATATATAGGGGACATTGTACTCAGTTATTTAACCTTGAGAAGTAGTTTTTGGTAATTTTATTTTTTTTATCCACTAGTGATTATTGCACTGACGCAGAACAGAAGATAAACTATTTGGTTGATCTTGTACAAGCTTACGAGCCTTGAATAAACAAGAGTTTTCTTGCGCACGAGAAAGATAAATTGAAGAAAAATAATTGGATTAATAATGAAAAAGATTTACATGATAACTCAATAGTTTTCTTGCGCACTAGAAAGATAAATTGAAGAAAAATAATTGGATTAATGATGAAAAAGATGATTATACATGATAACTCCTAACGCCAATAAATAGGCGAATTAAACTTGCCAAGAAAGAAAAGAAACAAACCTAATCTTGAAGGAAAGTAATATCTAAAAATATGCCAAAACTACGAAAGCATAAAAGTTACAATATTTCTGGTGCAAAATATATCAAGAAATCAGGAAATTCTCCCGAAAAGATGCTAAATATGTCCAAACTGAATGTGGCGGTCCGCTTGCGGTCAACTGCGCAGTTGACCTTCAATTACCCAGTCTGAGTTAGAGTTTTTCGGTCGAATGCCCGGTTGACCGCCAATGTGCAATTTGAGTCCGAGAGTTTGATACTCTTGTGGTTGACCGTTCGGTAGATCGCTGCTGTTTTGATACTCATTCAGTCGACTACCTGGTTGACCGCTGCTATTGTTGTTGCTTCGTATGTGCTCTGCATCAATTTTCAACACATCACTGTCAAAAGAGAGGATGAACATATTCTAATAAAATGGATGAAAGGAAGAAATACCGTTGTTTACACTTCTGAGGCTCTGTCTGGTATTGTTGTGGGCCAGCTGTGTTGTGGGCCAAAAGTGCAGTGAACATATAACATTTTTCATGAACCAGAACTGTTTGACAAGAACAGTTGTAAAACCGCTGTCTGAATGATAAAATGGATTTTCTATAAATAATTGTTTAGTAATTTTTTTAGAAAACTATTGTGACATTATAAAAGTTATCTAATAATAAAAATTAAAAAAACGTCTTGTAAAAGAATTGACATGTTAAAATATTTAAAATATCTTAAGTATTTCAATTTCAATTTTAATATTTATAATTAATTACATAAATTTAATTATTGATTTTTCTATGTTTTAATCATATAAGAAAATTGAAATATTAACTTTGGCATCATGAATTGAATATAAAATTTGTGTAAGCCTAAAAATTAATTATGAGAAGAAAATACGATGTGAAAATATTCATTCTTATTTGTTTACTAACCAAATTATTTATTTTGATATTTTGGTGTGGATTAGGTTTAAAAGTTTTTTTTTTGGGAGTAAACATTATGACATAGCCTAACCTCGAACCTGAGACATTTCTTTAAAAATGAGCTTTTTAGAAGCCCAAAGCCTCAAATTGGTGTGGTGGAATTTTGGAGGGAAAAGGAAGATTTGAAAATTTCTTTGGCCCAAACGAGTTTTTAAAGAAAATGTGAACACCTAATTTTTAACCCAAACCACTTTTAGGCTTTTGAATTAGTTTTTGGGCTCTCTAAAAGCAATGCCAAACGGAATCTGAGACAAGACAAGTCCTATACTAGAGTCAAGTCCTATGCTAGGGTGAGGATTATTATGTATTTGACGCTTTTGTAGCCTTATAAGTTGCTAATATGCTAAGTTTTAAGGATTCCTTCTCAGATAATAATAGGACCTTTTGGTTTCTGTAATTGGAATATCTGTATTGGAAATAGTAGAAATAAACTAATTGTTCTTGTCTCATGTTCTCCATGTAGATGTAGTAACATTCCATTTAATTCCATTTCAATGCAGTCATAGTCAGATTTCAGAATTCTGGCGACCGAGCATAGTTTTCCAGCGGAAGAAATTCTCAGTCAAAATAACTATTAAATTTCTCATAGATGTTGATTCAATTATCTAAGTTTATATTTTAGGGGAGATTAACAACATAATATTGTCGGGGTAATTCTACCCCACAACTTGTAGTGCTAATAGCAGAAACACACCACAAGCATTAGAAACTCCCAATACTTAAATGAACCAAAAACAAGCCACCACAATATATGGATCTCACAAGAATACAACCAATATGCAGAGATAACCAATACTTCTTATTCCCAAAGAAATACAAAGATTACAAACGAGATTACAACTCTCAATCTCTCTTTCTCACATTTGAAACACTCGACACAATCTCTCTTGAAGTTGAACAATGATAACGGCTCACCTCTTGATACACAAGTTAGATCTATTCAGATTAGACGACTAAACCCTAGAGTTTACGGCCATATATATAGCCCTCAATTAAACCTTAAAAGATAAACACAATTATAGCAATTGGGCCTTTAAACTCGTAAGCCCAAAAACAATCAGCCGCCGATGTCGGTCGACCGCACTCCCAAGGTCGGTCGACCGCAACGTGTAGAACCAAACCCGAGGGCTGACCGGTCGACTGCACTCCTAGGTTGGTCGACTGTCCCCTCCTCTGTTGGACTTGTACACTTGAAGAACTCTCAGCCTAGGGTCGGTCGACCGCACCCCCTGGTCGGTCGACCACAATCCCCCAGGCTACTTTTCTTCTACTTGCTGCTTGTCTTCTCTTGCTTCTTTGTCTCCTCCTCTTCTTCTCCAACTTTAAGTACTCCGTGCCTACGTGTATTTGAGGCCACAATTCCTAACAATCTCCCACTTGGACCAAATACACCATGCTTCAAAGTTATTGCAATCTTTCCTCGCATTATCTCTGCCATCTCCTACTTTCATGGAAGACCCAAGTACTCCCCACTCTCATGAAGAGTGCCTCCGCCACTCCACCACGTGGAGTGCACCAGCCACTCCTCATCGCCTCATGAAGGATGTGCTCCACCAATCGCATAGAGCACGAATACCGGAGAAACAATCTCCCGTGTCGGATTTTGTGTTATGAGACTCATCTCCTCGCAAGATCTCCATCAACACCGAACATGGTTCAAAGCCTCTCAATGCACCCTCTGTACTAGAAACCTCCGTGAACGACACCTCCACAAACTTCGCAGACTGTTCAACCCCTACAGTCCCAAATCGGTTACCCTCATCGACATCACCTCGCATATTGATATCAGTGCTCTCTATTACACAAGAGCGACTTGAAGCTTCAACTTCCAATTCGCAAAGTACCCTCTCCGCATCAACGTTTTGCCCTCTAGGATCACTTCCATGGCCAGCAGCTCCCACTAAATTAGTAATCTCCCCTCCACAACTGAAAGAACTCGGTTGCACCCCATACAACCTACTACTCGATTCCGGCTGAGAGTCAACTACAGGAGAAATGTTCCTTACGTCTCTAAGCAAATACAGCGTTCCCTCACACTTTCCTTTTGCAATCACCCTTGAACCTGCAGCTATACACCACTCTTCACTACCAACTGTAGTAGACAACCCCTCTTTATCTAGCCTTCCAATCGAGATAAGATTTTCTTTCAAGTCTGGAACATGCCTTGTCTACCGCAAGACAACACTTTGATCATCAATGGTGTTCACGCGAACAGTACTAACTCCACGTACAAGACACCGGTGACCATTCCCCACAATCACATCTCCAAAAGCACCCTCTTCGTAGTCATCAAACACCTCTCTCCTCGAAGTGCAATGAAAAGAAACTCCCGAATCAATACACCAATCTTGAGTGCCCAACTTCTCTCGAGCTGATAAGCATAACTCCTCAACAAGCCCTCCTTGGACTTCCTTTGGGTTATCTTTCTTCAGTTTCTCCTGCTTCTTCTTCATATAAGCCTTGCAACTGCGCATCATGTGACCCTTCTTGTGACAATACCAGCACTCTGGCCCAAGTCCCCAATCGCTGTCATCAGACCAACTCTCAGATAAACAACTCTGATCCTTTCTTCTTCGATTGCTCTTAGATCTTCCACGTCTTTTCTCAACGTACATAGCGGAATCTCTAGAAGATGATGGATATCCCCCATTTCTCACCCTTCTCACCTCCTCGTTCAGAATGCTACTCACCACATCCTGTAGAGTCGTTGAATCTGCCATAGTGTCTGTAATAGTCTGTTCCACCGTACCATAACTATTGGGTAAAGTAGATAAAAGTAATAATAACTGCTCCCTCTCTGAAAACTTCAAACCTGCAGCTTCCATCTGGTTGTAAACCATATAGTAATTGTTCACATGTTCTGCTAGACTGCTACTGAACCCCCTTCCCTCAACTTTATATTAACCAATTTCTTCAGATGAAGAATTTGATTAGATGCCGATGGTTTCTTATACATATCCATGAGAATCTCCATAGCCTCCTTTGTGGTCTTTGCCGATAAATAAAATAACACCTTTTTACTCGGCCCCAACTGAATCTGTCCCAGCGCCTTCTGATCCAAACGATTCCAATCCGCCAAGACCTTCACATCCTTGTCTGTACCTACCGGCTTCTCATCAAATAACGGACCGTCAAGATCATTCTGACGAAGATACGCTATCATCTGAATCTTCCACATCGCGAAGTCACACCCATCGAATTTCTCGATCTTCATCTTGTTATCGGCCATCTCGAACCAACTGCTCTGATACCACTTGTTGGAGTAATTCTACCCCACAACTTGTAGTGCTAATAGCGGAAACACACCATAAGTAATAGAAACTCCCAAGACTTAGATGAACCAAGAACAAGCCACCACAATATATGGATCTCACAAGAACACAACCAATATGCAGAGATAACTAATACTTCTTATTCCCAAAGAAATATAAAGATTACAAAAGAGATTACAACTCTCAATCTTTCTCTCTCACCTTTGAAACACTCGGCACAATCTCTCTTGAAGTTGAACAATGATAACGGGCTCACCTCTTGATACACAAGTTAGATCTTTTCAGATTACATGACTAAACCCTAGAGTTTATGGCCATATATATAGCCCCCAAGTAAACCCTAAAAGATAAACACAAATATAGCAATTGGGCCTTTAAACTCGTATGTCCAAAAACAATCAGCCACCAATGTCGGTCGACCGCACCCCCAAGGTCGGTCGACCGCAACGTGTAGAACCAAACCCGAGGGCAGACCGGTCGACTGCACCCCCTAGGTCGGTTGACCGTTCCCTCCTCTGTTGGACTTGTACACTCGAAGAACTTTCAGCCTAGGGTCGGTCGACCGCACCCCCTGGTCGGTCGACCGCAACCCTCCAGGCTACTCTTCTTTCACTTGCTGCTTGTCTTCTCTTGCTTCTTTATCTCCTCCTCTTCTTCTCCAACTTTAAGTACTCTGTGCCTACGTGTATTTGAGGCCACAATTCCTAACAAATATGATCTATACAACAACAGCGTAAACAACAATGATGATAACTTAGCCATTTTATCCTAAATATTTCGGTTCAACTAAATGTGTGTTATTCATTTGAGTTAAAGCCATATCATTTCTTGTTGAATCCATGTATCGCTATCATCAATTAGCATCCTGTTAACTACTGTTCATAGTTCTGTCATATTCCACAAATCCACCTCTGCCTAAAGCATACCAAATGTTTCTCTCCTTATCTTAGTTCAATCCTGTTACTACACTGAGAAGACAAATAATTCCTAGTTCACAATGTCCAAATCTATCCCAATATACCCATCAAATAAATTCCATTTACCAAAGTCTAACAACCAGGGAAGATTAATCCACACTTCATTGTCAACCACATTCTCAAAATATATACTACCGATTGAGAAATTGTCAATGACTATTAAATTTCAGGAGTTACATAAATAATGTTCTTGTTAGATTTAGGGATAGGAAGGAATAGTTTAATGGGTTCTTATTGATTTGATTAATTGAGTACAATATGTCTCTTATATATAGAAGAGAAGGGAAGACTAAGCCAATACTTTATTAGATAAGAGACTAAACTAATATCTTATCTAATATAATATCTAATACCCCTCTCAAACTCATGTTGGTTCAAGCAACATGAGTTTAGAATATTGACGATGTTCATGTGGCAGGGATGGCACACGGTGATGCACTTGGTGATGAAGCATGACGTAGGAAATGTGCTCAAGTGAATGGCGCATGGAACGACACACTGTGGCGCATGGATGACCTAGCTCTTGGATCTTGAAAGGTGTAGATGTTGAAGAATCTACTCCACAACTTGTAGTGCTAATAGCGGAAACACACCACAAGCAATAGAAACCCCCAAGACTTAGATGAACCATTAACAAGCCACCACAATATATGCAAGATTTCACAAGAACACAATCAATATACAGAGATAACCAATACTTCTTATTTCTCAAGAAATACAAAGATTACAAAAGAGATTACAGCTCTCAATCTCTCTCTCACCTTTGAAACACTCGGCACAATCCCCTCTTGAAGTTGAACAATGATAACGGCTTTCTTCTTGATTACACAAATTGATGGATTAGATCAACACAAACCCTAGAGTCTACAACCATATATATAGCCCCCAAGTAAACCCTAAAAGATAAACACAAATCCAGCAATTGAGCCTTAAACTCGTAAGCCCAAAAACAATCAGCGCCGAAGTCGGTCGACTGCACCCCCAAGGTCGGTTGACCGCAACGTGTAGAGCCAAACCCGAGACACGACCGGTCGACCGTCGACTGGTCGACCGTCCCCTCCTTTGTTGGACCTGTACACTCGAAGAACTCTCAGCAGAAGGGGTCAGTCGACTGCACTCCCAGGTCGGTCGACCATAACTCTCCAGACTACACTTCTTCGACTTGCTGTTGTCATGTCTTTCTGTCTTTGTCTCCTCCTCTTCTTCTCCAACTTCATGTACTTCGTGCCTGCGTGTATTTGATGCCAAACCCTAACAATCTCCCACTTGGACCAAATACACCATGCTTCAATGTTATTGCAATCTTTACCTCGCATTATCTCTGCCAATCTCCCACTTTCATGGAAGACCCCAAGTACTCCGCACTCTCATGAAGAGCACCTCCGCCACCCCCACCACGTGGAGTGCACCAACCACCCCTCATCGCCTTATGAAGGATGTGCTCCACCAATCGCATAGAGCACGAATATCGGAGAAACAACCTTCCGTGTCGGATTTCGTGTTGTGAGATTCCCTAACTCGCAAATTCTCTATCAACACCGGTCATGGTTCAAAACCTCTCAATGCACCATCTGCACTAGAAGTCTTCTTGGACAAACCCTTCACAAGATCCGCAGACTGTTCAACCCCTACAGTCCCAATTCGGTTACCCTCAACGACATTACCCCACATATCGATACTAGTGCTCTCTATCACACAAGAGCGACTTGAAGCTTCAACTGCCAATTCGCAAAGTACCCTCACCGCAGTAACTTCTTGCCCTTTAGGATTACTTCCATGGTCAGCAGCTCCAACTAAATTAGTAACATCCCATCCATAACTGAAAGAACTCGGTTGCACCCTACACAACCTACTTCTCGATTCCGGCTAAGAGTCAACTACATGAGAAACGCTCATCACGTCTCTAAGCAAATACAGCGTTCCCTCACGCTTCTCTTTTGCAATCACCCTTGAACCTGCAGCTATGCACCACTCCCCACTACCAACTGTAGTAGACAACCCCTCTTTGTCTAGCCTTCCAATCGAAATAAGATTTTCCTTAAAGTCTGGAACATGCCTTGTCTCCCGCAAGACAACACTTTGATCATCATTGGTGTTCACGCGAACAATACCAACCCCACGTACAGGACACCGGTGACCATACCCCACGATCACATCTCCAAAAGAACCCTCCTCGTAGTCATCAAACACCTCTTTCCTCGGAGTGCAATGAAAAGAAGCTTCCGAATCAATACACCAATCTTGAGTGTCCAACTCCTACCGAGCTGATAAGCATAAATCCTCAACAAGCCCTACTTGAGCTTCCTTTGGGGTATCTCTCTTCGGTTTCTCCTGCTTCTTCTTCATATAAGCCTTGCAACTGCGCATCATGTGACCCTTCTTGTGACAATACCAACACTCATGCCTATGTCCCCCATCGCTGTCAACAGACCCACTCAGATGAACTATTCTGATCCTTTCTTCTTCGACTGCTCTTAGATCTCCTATGTCTCTTCTCAATGTACATTACAGAATCTCTAGAAGATGATGGATATCCCCGATTTCTCACCCTTCTCACTTCCTCGTTCAGAATGCTACTCACCACATTATGTAGAGTCGTCGAATCTGTTATAGTGCCTGTAATAGTCTGTTCCATCGTACCATAACTATCGGGTAAAGTAGATAGAAGTAACAATGACAGCCCCTCTCTGAAAACTTCAAACCTGTAGCTTCCATCTGATTGTAAACCATACAGTAATTGTTCACATGCTCTGCTACTGAACCCCCTTCCCTCAACTTCATATTAACAAATTTCTTCCGATGGAGAATTTGATTAGATGCCGACGGTTTCTCATATATATCCGTGAGAATCTCCATAGCCTTCTTTGTGGTCTTTGCCTTCGAGATTTGAAATAACGTCTTTCTACTCATCCCCAACTGAATCTGCCTCAGCGCCTTCTGATCCAAAAGATTCTAATCCGCCAAGACCTTCACATTCTTGTCTGCACCTACCGGCTTCTCATCAAACAACGAACCATCAAGATCTTTCTGACGAAGATATGCTATCATCTGAATCTTCCACATCGCGAAGTCACTCCCATTGAATCTTTCGATCTTCATCTTGTTATCGGCCATCTCAAACCAACTTCTCTGATACCACTTGTTGAAGATTCTACTCCACAACTCGTAGTGCTAATAGCGGAAACACACCACAAGCAATAGAAACTCCCAAGACTTAGATGAACAAAGAATAAGCCACCACAATATATACAAGATCTCACAAGAACACAATCAATATGCAGTGATAACCAATGCTTCTTATTCCCCAAGAAATACAAAGATTAAAAAAGAGATTACAACTCTCAATCTCTCTCTCACCTTTGAAACACTCGGCACAATTCCCTGTTGAACTCGAACAATGATAACGACTCACCTCTTGATTACACAAATTGATGGATTAGATCCACACAAACCCTAGAGTCTACGACCATATATATAACCCCCAAGTAACCCTAAAAGATAAACACAAATCCAGCAATTGGCCTTAAACTCGTAATCCCAAAAATAATCAGCGCCGAAGTCGGTCGACCGCACCCCCAAGGTCGGTCGACCACAACGTGTAGAGGCAAATCCAAGACACGACCGGTCGACTGTCCCCTCCTCTGTTGGACCTGTACACTCGAAGAACTCTCAGGAGAATGGGTCGGTCGACCGCACCTCCAGGTCGGTCGACCGCAACTCTCTAGACTACACTTCTTCTACTTGTTGTTGTCTTCTCTTTCAGTTTTTGTCTCCTCCTCTTCTTCTCCAACTTCAAGTAATCCGTGCCTACGTGTATTTGAGGCCAAACCCTAACAGTATAAGTTAGGGCCGGCCCTAACCTTGAGGCAGGTGAGGAGGCCGCCTCAGGCTCTCGAATTTTTTACAATTTGAAGGGCTCCCAAATTTGTATTCCCCTTGTAAATATAGACACGTATTTTGCATGTAAAATAAATATTGTTATTAGGGCCCCCAAAAATAATTATTTGGGTCTTTTGCCTCGGGCCATCGGGAACTCAGGGCCGGCCTTGGTAGAAGTGGAAAGTTGTTGGAGTTTGTGTTACCTCCTGACACTGAAGAAGTTGTAGTAGTAGTTGGATCTTGAAAGGTGTAGAACTGGGAAGTTGTAGTAGTTGCGCATGGTACATGGCGAACTGAGTTGAGATCTCACCCATGAACTGAGAAGTAGTAGAAGAAGTGGTGGCGCACGGAAGTTGTGAAGCTCAAGTAGATGGCGTATGGGACAACACACTACGGCATATGGAATGGCGCATTATGGCTCATGGACGATCCGACTCTTGGATCTTGAACGGTATAGAAGTGAGAAGTTGTAGAAGTTTGTGTCGGATCTTGACACTGAAGAAATTGTAGTAGTGGTTGGAGTTAGAATTAGAGATAGGAAAATATTCTTTATTATTGATTGAATAAACTGAGTACAATAGGACTCATACATATAGGAGAGAATAGAATACTAAACCAATACATTATTCAATGTGGGACTAAACTAATCTATCATCTAACACCCCTTTTCAAACTCAAGTTGGTTCAAGCAAGAAGAGTTTGGAATACTGACGATGTTGATATGGAAGAAACGACAAACTTGTGATGCAGAAACGACGCTTGATGGTGCATGTGACAGAAACTAAGAAGTAGACTGATGGGATCTCACCCCTGACTTGAGACATAGTCGATGCTGGGATCTCACCCCTAACTTGAGACATAGTCGATGCTGGGATCTCACCCTTGAACTGAGAAATAGACTGATAGGATCTCACCCCTGACTTGAGATATAGTCGATGCTGGGATTTCACCTCTGACTTGAGACATAGTCGATGACTGACAACTGGATGCTGATACCCCCTCTCAAACTCACGATCGGTCAACTAGAGTGAGTTGACGACCATTTTTTTTAAAGAGAAAATCAAATCAAAAGAGACTAAGATCTGTTGACAATTACATCCAACAATCAAATCCAGATCTGAGACGAAGATCTCTTGAAGGCGTCTAGATCTGAGACGAAGAAGAAGAAAATGAAGGTCGGCGCCGTTTGAAATCAAGAACACCAGATTCGCCAGTGGAAGAGCCACCTGGAAATGGGTTAGGAGCCAGGGGACGCGAAAGTGGGTTCCCTCGCCGACGGTCTGGTCGAGGATGCCTCAGAAGCGGTCGAAGAGGACGGTGCGCTGGCCACCGTCAACGGTGTAGAGGGAGGAGGATAGGAGGGTGGCACCGAAGCCGAGGGAGGCCGATTTCGACTGAGTGGGCGTCGACGGGGGTGCTAGGTGGGAGTCGCCGGAGATGGCGACGGAGTAGAAGCTCGGGAAAATTTGGGCAGGATTTTCTGAGGTCGGGGGGAGAGAAAAACGGGAGGGGAGAGAGAGGAAAGAGGAGAGAGAATGACGGCTGAGATTTTTGGATCTTGTTGTTTGATGGCGGCTAGGGTTTTGGGGGAGATTAAGGTTTTGATCAAGATCCGGAGAGGAATGTCAGGAGGTGGAGTGATTCTGATGAAGACGAGAACCACTCCACCTCGACGACGAGAATCAAATTAGTATAGGCCTTGTAGGATTATTGGCTCTGATACCAAGTTAAGATAAATCAGAGAGATGAAAACAATATTGATTATTGATATATAAATATTAATATTAAAACCCTCACCCTTACCACAACTTCAAAGTTTTGGTCCATCGGTAGGATCATTAATATGGTATCAGAGCAACCAGGTTCCAATCTGAAGAAAACAGATTTGGGAAAAATGATTCTTATTTTTTGTTATATTTTATTCTTTACTGTATACATCTATATATAAGGATTACATTCTTGGAGAAGAAGAAAAGAGATTGAGAGAAGATTGGGGAGATGAGAGATTTGGGGAATCTGTTTCCTATATTAGGAAACAGAATATACAATTACTATATTTCAACACTCCCCCTCAAGTTGGTACATAGATATCGAGCATGCCCAACTTGTCAACAAATTTCAAGAAGAGCCGAGTCGAAACGGCCTTGGTTAGGATATCTGCGAGTTGATCTTCTGACTTCACTTTGGATATCTCAATAACTTTCTCATCTAATTTTTCTTTTATGAAGAATCTGTCCACCTCTACATGTTTCGTCCTATCATGCTGAACTGGATTAGCTGCAATATCACATGCCGCTTGACTGTCACAATATACCTTCATAGGTTCCTTTGGACCATAGCCTAAGTCCTGCAACAGGAATTTCAGCCATAAAGCTTCTGTTATACTTAAAGCTACTCCGTGATACTCAGCCTCTACACTAGAGCGTGCAACAACATTTTGTTTCTTGCTCCTCCATGTAACTAAATTTCCTCCAACAAAGGTGAAATATCCTGAAGTGGAGTGCCTATCGATTGTAGATCCTGATGGAACTGCGATGATTCCCAGGACCACGGATTGGTGTGCGTATCGATCATAAAAGCTTAACAGATTTAATACGTGATCTAACCCTTTATAGCGGAATCTAGGGTTCACGAATTATACCTGCGATGAGAAGAAGACGATAGTTTCTAGCAACCTCGAGCCGTCAGCGACCCCAAGATCTTCTGCACGTATTCCTTCCTCGGGTTGGACGCCGTGTGGGCGACGGTCTACCAACCTTTCTTCTCCTTGGCTGACCTCTCTTTCTCTCCTTACGTGAATCACGAATTTAGAGAAAACTTCTTATCTCTGATAATGATTTGACGGCTAGAGAATAGAGGATATATATATAAGGCTACGGTAGGGACCATGAGGAGAAATTAGGGTTAGGTCTCCTAACGAATCTGGGTATCTCGTGTTCAGCCCGAACACACAACCCAGGCCCATTAACAATAGCTCGGTCCACTAAAGAGCTATTGTTGCACTACCTTCGTAATCCCAAATTATATTTATGGGCTCCTTTTATTATATGCTCGTTCAGCTCCCCATGTTAAGATATCGAATGCCCGTCGATCAAATTAAGTTACTGACAACTATATTGATCAACATCTTTTATCCTTAAGTAGTACCACTCAACTTTATTTGTCATGTCGGATGTAATCCACCTACAGGGTTTACATGACAATCCTTATGAGCTCCTTAAGGGAACATCATCAACCCGACGTATCGGGACATGGATTCCTTTTACAATCAACAGCCCATCATACATACAATGCTATTACCCAATTCATAGAGGTTGTTGATCCATAATGAATCTCACTCTTTTATGAGTCAAAGTAATGCACACTGTATATACATGTCTGTTATTATATCTGGATTAAGAGCATAAGCATCCATAATAACAGAGGTGTTTGTTCTCTTTTGTAGTCAGTACAAAGAGAACAACCTCAAGTGGTCCTGTTCAATACACACAAAGTGTACTAGTGTAAACCTATAGTCAAGATAGACTAATACTATATTACACTACAACCTTTTCAATGGATTGTCCAAGTCCGTGTAGGTTGTGAACTATTTATATATTCCATACGGAACTGATAATATGATCTTCTGTGTGTGTCCTCACACCATATTATCAACCTTATAGAATATCAGATACTTGCATTAGTATTATAATAAACACAATATGCAAACATATGCCCATATGATTCTCATTCAAAAAAAAAAAGGAAATAAAGTTAATACAAAAGTGATGCTTTCAGTATATAACCCTAACAATCTCCCACTTATACTCAAAGCATTGCTTTTCAGTATACTGTTACAAATCTCCCACTTATACTTAAAGCCATGCTGCTACGCATCTGACTCCCATTCCCTCAACATGACTATCAAAAGCCTTAGCTGGTAAGCTCTTAGTGAAGGGATCAGCTAGGTTGTCTGCTGATGCTATCTTGATCACAACAACTTTTCCTTTCTTTACGAAATCTCATATGAGGTGGTACTTACGCTCAATGTGTTTACCTGTCTTATGGGCTCGTGGTTCTTTCGAATTTGCAACTGCACCACTATTATCACAATAAAGTGTAATAGCCTTGGGCAAATTAGGTACCACATCTGTAGCGCCCCGAATTTCTAAATACGAAACTTTAGAAAATACGTGGCACTTTCCCAGCGATCCACTTCAATGTAACAATATACATAGACCAAAAACTCAAGTCATTTTATTCCAAATCTTTATTACAATAATCTTTTACAAATGCAGCGGAAATACAAAACACCTTAAAACACATTTAACTATTACAACCCTTTCTCTTTACAAAATTACCCAAGGTTCTATTATATCACTCATGAAATCCAAAGCTAACCCAAGCATCCAAGCTTCCAACTCTAAGCAGCTACCTGTAACACATGAGGCTAGAGTTGAACCCTAACCCCCAAACTAACGGGGTCAGCCATAAATGGTGTGAGTGATATAAACAACAAACATAAACAAAACAACTAAACATAAGCAACATGTACTGAACAAAAATACATAAACTGAACATGTAATCTGAAACAAGAACGATAGGCCAGTACATGAGTGAAGCCGAGTCAAGAAACAATACCAACGATCAAGTATCAATCAATCAATCTCTCTCAAAATATGTACAGCTTAACTGTACGGTACAGTCGACTGTCTTATGAACCAGTCGACTGTTCTGAACAAACAGCAATCCTCACAACTCAGAATATGTCCAACTGTCAACAATTCTCAGTACCACAAGGTATGTCCAACAATCGATCAATAATGCCATAGATCGGATAACAATGTATCCATCTTCAAAACTAAAGATAATATAGATCGAATACGAACCCGGTATGCCAAGACACCGACGAACATATCCATCTACAAACAAACTAAGAGGGTATAGATCGAATACGAACCCGGTATGCCTAGACACCGACGAACATATCCATCTACAAACAAACTAAGAAGGTATAGATCGAATACGAACCCGGTATGCCAAGACACCGACGAACATATCCATCTACAAACAAACTAAAGATAACAAGAACCCTCAAGATCATGAAACTCATCAGCACCGGTCGACTTATTCAATAGTAAGTCGACTGCCTCGAGAACCAATATCCAAGATTTTAACAAGTGCAGTAAGTCGACTCGATATTCCATCAGTCGACTTACCCGAAACAATTACCAATAATTTTCTCAAGAACAATCCAAGTGCTAACAGTCGACTCATAGGGGTCATGGTCGACTGTCCCGAAAAGACTGAACAAAACTTTACTCAGCGTACCAGTCGACTGATTATAGTGCCAGTCGACTGTCCCGAACGATTACACGAGACTGAAAATATAATAATAGGGTCGTACCAGTCGACTGAGTTATAGACCAGTCGACTGTCGGCCTACAATTCTCACAATTTAGGTCTGAAATCAAATAATAAATTCTGGTGTCTATCTCAATACCAAATCTCTTCCTCAACTCAAATCTAATCCGATTCGTAATCCCCAGATCCAAAGATTCATCCATCAAATTTCTTATTTTCATAATCATAATCAAATCTTAACATGTTTCAAGTAATCAAGAATAGTCAATCGAGATCTACTAATCTATCATGGATTTCACATGTATATTACGAATAACAACCATGGCATCGAATTTGTAACACCCCTGCCCCGAGCCCGGACAATTTATACAATTTATAAGACAAATTAGATACTATGTAGTACAACTGCCCACCACAGGCTGCCTCTCAAAAGGTGGTTAACCGAATTGGTGACTAATGATCATTGGCACATATTATTTATATTATATTTTATAGTTTGAAACTAGCGTTGTGGGATTAAATTCCTTAATCCCTACACCATTTCTCTTTTCCAAACCCGTGTACACCAAGGAATAACTATTCCCTAGATGCCACGTCATGCCAAAGAACACACACAGCACACACATAGTGCTGTGCTTCTTAAATCCCGGTGGGTCCCCCCCACCTATTCCAAACCGGATTCAATAATCCCACTTTCAAATCAAATTATTCATATACAAGCCCTCCTATAGAGCCATTCTATAGGACAAGCTCAAATTCATTTATTATTTCAAACTATATATATTTTTCAGAAATACGGGGTATTACATACACCCCCCCTTCAGAAATCTGCGTCCTCGCTGATGAGCACGGGGCATGCACAATCTAGTGCAGGATCTACTTTCTAGCCGATGTAGAGCATTTCTGTGAGCGTCACTCTCGTCTTTGGAATTCTGGAGACCAATCCCACTCTGCGGATCATTCTGTGGATAGACCTCTATCCATCGTCCCAGACTACTGGGGATTGTCTGTCTCTCTCCGCCGATCATCCTGGAGTCCATAACTCACTGCTCCTACACTCGATGTCGAAAGTCGGCTCTGATACCATTTGTAACACCCCTGCCCCGAGCCCGGACAATTTATACAATTTATAAGACAAATTAGATACTATGTAGTACAACTGTCCACCACAGGCTGCCTCTCAAAAGGTGGTTAACCGAATTGGTGACTAATGATCATTGGCACATATTATTTATATTATATTTTATAGTTTGAAACTAGCGTTGTGGGATTAAATTCCTTAATCCCTACACCATTTCTCTTTTCCAAACCCGTGTACACCAAGGAATAACTATTCCCTAGATGCCACGTCATGCCAAAGAACACACACAGCACACACATAGTGCTGTGCTTCTTAAATCCCGGTGGGTCCCCCCCACCTATTCCAAACCGAATTCAATAATCCCACTTTCAAATCAAATTATTCATATACAAGCCCTCCTATAGAGCCATTCTATAGGACAAGCTCAAATTCATTTATTATTTCAAACTATATATATTTTTCAGAAATACGGGGTATTACAGAATTCATACAAGATGCGAAAACATCAAACAAAACAACATGCAATCATACATATAAACAAACAAGTCTATATCACTCACCTTTTAGAATCAAGAAGAATCCACAAAAGCCTTCCTTTGCTAGATCCAAAAGCTTCTTCCTCAATCACCAAAAGAATGAGAATATAATAAGATCTGAGTTGTGCAGCGAATGACGGCTGCAAACTCTCTTATATAGGCCGGGATCAAGTATTAGGGTTTAGGAATATATTTGCAAAACAATCCCTTCAAAATACAATTTTATATATATCTATCTACTCTTGGAAACTCATCCAAAATTCATTAAAATTAGGATTTAATAGAAAATATACTTCTAAATCTTAACCAATACTGTTTAAAACGTCCAGAATGCCAATTTTGCACTTTAGCCCTTAAAAATGTCAATTTTACAAAAAGGTCCTTCTTTTCTTAAAATTTGCAAATAGTACTAATTAAATTCATAAAAATCCGGAAAAATACTACATAATTCCAAAATAATAAATAATGATTTTTCATAAAGAAATCTTAATTTTTCAAACATCTCAAAAGTCATTTGCACGTGTTTTGCACGTGTACAAAAGATAAACCTTCTAGGAAAATATCAATTAAATCCTCAAAACTCATTTAAATTCATTTTCAAATAATTAAAATAATATTTGAAAATACGGGGTTCTACATCACTCCCTCCTTAGAAGAGTTCTGTCCTCAGAACTACGGCTAATGAGGTCCGAACAACCCACTAATAGTGATCGAAAACTCATGGGTAGAAACATAAGTCTTAGGAAATACAATCACATCAAGGAGTACATTCCAGCAAACAAATACATCATACATAAGAAACACAATCATGCAAAGAATTCAGAAAATCAATCTTCCACTGCGCAACTCTGATAACTTGCCATCGGAAGCCAACTGTGGACAAAATACCTTGTGCACGAATAGCTTGCACGAATAAGCTCACTGAACTCCTGCATCCCACACTGACCTTCTGCTTCATCCTTCCAAGAATCAGTGGCCACTCCCTCCTTAGAAAAAGGCATGACTAAGGATAGCCACCTCAAGACCTTGCTTGGTAACACCTTAAGCTCCATACATTTGTATGCAAGAAAACAGTATTAAATAAAACTTTATCTTTATTCCATCAATCCAAATAAATTTGTTACATGAAGATAATACTCAATCTTCAATTATTCCAAAATAAAGTTTTACTTAATACAAAAGAATAAATTCTAAAATTTCTTGCATACACAGATCATATTTCTGGATTGCCCGCATCCTCTTCCGTCAATGCGAACACTCGTCCTCGCTTCGGATCCTTGTCTTTCTCTGCATTCTCTTTCTTCAGCTGTGGACATCGTGGTCGGATATGCCCTTCTTGACCACACTGGAAACAAATCTGCTTTGCCAACTTCGGACATTCTCTCCTTTTATGTCCTGTCTGCCCGCAGAAGAAGCAAGTCACCCCCTGGGTTGCCGGTGCCTTCTGCACTGAATCACTGGGCTTGCTTTGCTTCACTGGGAATTCCTCTCTATCCTGATCATCTGCTGGCCTCTTCTTCTTGTTCCAAGTCTCTTGCTTTACTCGGGACTGATCCATATCTTTCTCGGTCATAGCTGCTCTCCTGACCAGCTTGTCGAATCTTCTGATGCCCAAAGGAACCATCTTTGACCTCAAGTTTGGCCTTAAGCCCTGCTCAAACTTTTTGGCTTTCTTTGCTTCGTCCACAACCAACTCTGGTTCATACCTCGAAAGTTGTGCGAACTTCGTCTCATACTCCCGAACAGTCATGCTCCCCTGCTGAAGGTTCAAGAACTCAGTCGCCTTCTTCTCCTGAACGTCGACTGGAAAGAAGCGATCTCTGAACTCCTCTAGAAAAGCTTCCCAAGTCAACTGCTGCTCTCCCAGAGTCCTCTTCAGCGACTCCCACCAGACACCTGCGTCCTTTTCTAGCTGCATCGAAGCTAATTTTACCTTGCTAGCTGCTGGAGTCTCTGATACTTCAAAGATCGTCTGCATCTTCCTAATCCAGTCATCTGCCGCGGTTGGATCAGCTTGCCCCTCAAAGACTGGCGGCCTCATCCTCTTAAAGGATTCGATCTGCTTGATGGGGTCGGCATTCACCAATCCATGTCCAGCTCCATGATTGGGCGGCGGATTCTGTTGCTGAGCCTGCTGCTGCGCCACATTGAGTGCCATCAGCGTATTCAACGTCTGATATACTTTGGCAAACTCAGCTTCCAGGTCGATCCCATTTCCTCGGGAACTACCAGACCCATCCTCATTGTTGCCTCCATTCCTGCCCCTGGGTGCAACCATTGTGAATACTGCAAAACGAGGGAAAAATTAGAGCATCACACACGCAATTCAAACTCACATCAAAGTCCTATGGCAAAACCATAACCATACCCCAAACCAGACATCATATTTTAACTCTATGTGATACTCACACTCTAATGTCCACACCTAGGTACTCACTCTCTAGTGTCCACACCTAGGTTGGTTTTCATACTATGTCTATTATTATCATTGAAGCATGCTCTGATACCAAACTGTAGCGCCCCGAATTTCTAAATACGAAACTTTAGAAAATACGTGGCACTTTCCCAGCGATCCACATCAATGTAACAATATACATAGACCAAAAACTCAAGTCATTTTATTCCAAATCTTTATTACAATAATCTTTTACAAATGCAGCGGAAATACAAAACACCTTAAAACACATTTAACTATTACAACCCTTTCTCTTTACAAAATTACCCAAGGTTCTATTATATCACTCATGAAATCCAAAGCTAACCCAAGCATCCAAGCTTCCAACTCTAAGCAGCTACCTGTAACACATGAGGCTAGAGTTGAACCCTAACCCCCAAACTAACGGGGTCAGCCATAAATGGTGTGAGTGATATAAACAACAAACATAAATAAAACAACTAAACATAAGCAACATGTACTGAACAAAAATACATAAACTGAACATGTAATCTGAAACAAGAACGATAGGCCAGTACATGAGTGAAGCCGAGTCAAGAAACAATACCAACGATCAAGTATCAATCAATCAATCTCTCTCAAAATATGTACAGCTTAACTGTACGGTACAGTCGACTGTCTTATGAACCAGTCGACTGTTCTGAACAAACAGCAATCCTCACAACTCAGAATATGTCCAACTGTCAACAATTCTCAGTACCACAAGGTATGTCCAACAATCGATCAATAATGCCATAGATCGGATAACAATGTATCCATCTTCAAAACTAAAGATAATATAGATCGAATACGAACCCGGTATGCCAAGACACCGACGAACATATCCATCTACAAACAAACTAAGAGGGTATAGATCGAATACGAACCCGGTATGCCTAGACACCGACGAACATATCCATCTACAAACAAACTAAGAAGGTATAGATCGAATACGAACCCGGTATGCCAAGACACCGACGAACATATCCATCTACAAACAAACTAAAGATAACAAGAACCCTCAAGATCATGAAACTCATCAGCACCGGTCGACTTATTCAATAGTAAGTCGACTGCCTCGAGAACCAATATCCAAGATTTTAACAAGTGCAGTAAGTCGACTCGATATTCCATCAGTCGACTTACCCGAAACAATTACCAATAATTTTCTCAAGAACAATCCAAGTGCTAACAGTCGACTCATAGGGGTCATGGTCGACTGTCCCGAAAAGACTGAACAAAACTTTACTCAGCGTACCAGTCGACTGATTATAGTGCCAGTCGACTGTCCCGAACGATTACACGAGACTGAAAATATAATAATAGGGTCGTACCAGTCGACTGAGTTATAGACCAGTCGACTGTCGGCCTACAATTCTCACAATTTAGGTCTAAAATCAAATAATAAATTCTGGTGTCTATCTCAATACCAAATCTCTTCCTCAACTCAAATCTAATCCGATTCGTAATCCCCAGATCCAAAGATTCATCCATCCAATTTCTTATTTTCATAATCATAATCAAATCTTAACATGTTTCAAGTAATCAAGAATAGTCAATCGAGATCTACTAATCTATCATGGATTTCACATGTATATTACGAATAACAACCATGGCATCGAATTCATACAAGATGCGAAAACATCAAACAAAACAACATGCAATCATACATATAAACAAACAAGTCTATATCACTCACCTTTTAGAATCAAGAAGAATCCACAAAAGCCTTCCTTTGCTAGATCCAAAAGCTTCTTCCTCAATCACCAAAAGAATGAGAATATAATAAGATCTGAGTTGTGCAGCGAATGACGGCTGCAAACTCTCTTATATAGGCCGGGATCAAGTATTAGGGTTTAGGAATATATTTGCAAAACAATCCCTTCAAAATACAATTTTATATATATCTATCTACTCTTGGAAACTCATCCAAAATTCATTAAAATTAGGATTTAATAGAAAATATACTTCTAAATCTTAACCAATACTGTTTAAAACGTCCAGAATGCCAATTTTGCACTTTAGCCCTTAAAAATGTCAATTTTACAAAAAGGTCCTTCTTTTCTTAAAATTTGCAAATAGTACTAATTAAATTCATAAAAATTCGGAAAAATACTACATAATTCCAAAATAATAAATAATGATTTTTCATAAAGAAATCTTAATTTTTCAAACATCTCAAAAGTCATTTGCACGTGTTTTGCACGTGTACAAAAGATAAACCTTCTAGGAAAATATCAATTAAATCCTCAAAACTCATTTAAATTCATTTTCAAATAATTAAAATAATATTTGAAAATACGGGGTTCTACAACATCCAAGTCCAATAGGAAGTTTCTGAGCCAAACCGCTTCTTTGGCTGCCTCAGAGGCTGCCACATACTCGGCTTCCATGGTAGAATCAGCAATACATTTTTGCTTGATACTCCTCCATATAGTGGCTCCACCTCCCAAAGTAAATACATAACCTGAGGTTGATTTCCTGAAATTCCTATCTGACTGAAAATCTGAGTCTGTATACCCCAAGGCAACTAAACTATCTGCCTGGTAAACTAGCATGTAATCTTTAGTCCTTTTCAGGTACTTCAAAATATGCTTTACAGCAGTCCAGTGCTCTTGTCCCGGGTTAGACTGATATCTGCTAACCATGCCAATGGCAAAGCAGATATCTGGTCTCGTACATAGCATTGCATACATTAAGCTTCCTACTGCTGAAGCATAAGGAACTGCTTTCATGTTCTCTATCTCTTTAGGTGTCCTCGGACACTGCTCCTTTGATAGGGCAATTCCATGCCTAAAAGGTAAGAAACCTTTCTTAGAATTTTGCATGCTAAAACGAGTTAGTATAGTATCGATATAGGAAGCTTGGGACAAGCCCAACATCCTTTTCTTGCGATCTCGTAGAACTTTGATCCCAAGGATGTGACCTACTTCTCCCAAGTCCTTCATATCAAACTGTTTGGATAACCATACCCTTACGTTAGATAATACCTTCACATTGTTTCTAATGAGCAAGATGTCATCCACGTAAAGTACTAGGAATACCACTACGTTTCCGTCACACTTTTTGTATACACACGATTCATCTTGACATTGATCAAATCCATAGGATTTTATCACCTGATCAAAACATATGTTCCAAGATTTGGAAGCTTGCTTAAGTCCATAAATGGACTTCTTGAGCTTACAAATAAGATGCTCTTGGCCCTTTTCAATGAACCCGTCTGGTTGCTTCATATAGATGTCTTCCTCAAGACTTCCATTAAGGAAAGCTGTCTTGACATCCATTTGCCAAATCTCATAATCAAGATGAGCTGCAATAGATAAAAGAATCCGGATAGACTTAAGCATGGCTACTGGCGAAAAGGTTTCCTCATAATCAATACCCTCTTTTTGAGTAAAACCTTTTGCAACAAGCTGAGCTTTAAAGGTTTCAGCCTTACCGTCTGATCCTCTTTTTCTCTTATAGACCCACTTGCATCCAATGGCTTTTACACCAATAGGTGGTTCTACAAGCTCCCAGACTTGATTAGAATCCCTAGATTCTATTTCAGATATCATTGCTTTTTGCCAAGACTCTGCATCTTTATCTTGGAGTGCTTCATTGTAGGTACAGGGATCATAATCTTGTTCCTCAGGGACAAAGTCTGACGACTCCCAAGAACATATATCTATCAGGTTGTATCACAACCCTCCCACTACGACGAGGCACTATCAGTTGTGGTGTAACATTTGTGACACGTTGTGCAGTTACTGGTGGCACATCCTGTTGTACTGTTGGTACTGAAGTATTTGGCGTCTCACCTCTCAGTTCTTCTATAATAGCTCTACTTATGGGTTTATGGTTCATCACATAGTCTTCCTCTAAGAATCGAGCATTGGTGCTAACAATGACCTTCTGATCCTTGGGACTATAAAATAAAGCTCCTTTCGTTCCTCTTGGATAGCCTACAAATAAGCGTACTTCTGTACGAGATTCCAACTTATCGGCTTTCCCATTCAGCACGTGTGCTGGACTACCCCAAATCCGAACATGTTTCAGACTAGGCTTACGCCCAGTCCACAGTTCTGTGGGAGTAATTGGTACTGACTTAGAAGGAACCATGTTCAAAATATAAGCTGCAGTTTCTAAGGCATATCCCCAAAACGAATCTGGTAAATCTGAATAACTCATCATTGATCTAACCATCTCCATGAGAGTCCTATTCCTTCTTTCTGCTACACCATTCTGTTGGGGTGTTCCAGGTGCTGATAATTGGGATGTAATCCCAGCCTCTGACAAATAGTCCCTAAACTCCCCAAAGAGATACTCGCCCCCACGATCTGAACGTAATGACTTGATACATTTTCCATGACGTTTCTCCGTTTCTGCCTTGTACTCTTTGAATTTCTCAAAGCACTCAGACTTACGGCGCATCAAATAAATATATCCATACATTGAATAATCGTCAGTAAATGTGACAAAATATTCAAAGCCACCTCTAGCCTGGACAGTCATGGGCCCACACAAATCAGAATGAACCAATTCCAACACATCTTTGGCCCTATACCCCTTTGCCTTGAAAGGCCTTTTGGTCATTTTACCTACCAAGCAGGATTCACAGACTGGTAGTGCCTCAACTTCCAATGAACTCAAGGGTCCATCTTTAACCAGTCTTTGAATCCTTCTTAGGTTAACATGCCCCAATCGCAAGTGCCAAAGATATGTTTGGTTCATACAAGAAGGTTCTTTTCTCTTATTTATGTTAGAAGACATATTATTCATTTCCATAAGTTGCATCGTGGGCGAAATAGGATTAATGACATATAGATTATCAACCAATGCACCAGAACAGATAAAATGCTTATTTTTTCTAATAACAATATTGTCATTAAAATAAACTGAATATCCATCCTTAACTAGCATGGAAACAGAAATTAAATTCCTTCTAAGTGAAGGTGCATAAAGACAATCTCTCAATGTCAAAGACTTATTTCTACCAAAAGATAAAATAACATCTCCTATTGCAACGGCCGCTACTCTTGTAGCATCACCCATAAACAAGCATATCTCTCCATCACTGAGCCGTCTGGTTTCTTGGAACCCCTGCAATGTATTGCAGACATGATTAGTGGCTCCTGTATCTACACACCAGGTGCCGGTAGATAACACTGCTAAACATGTTTCAACAACTAGTAAATGAGATATACCTTCTTTGTTCTTTTGTTTGAGAAGTGGACAGTCAGTCTTCCAATGTCCTGACCCTTTACACTTGAAACACTTGCCTTTCGGCTTTTTCACAGCGCCTTGAGGTCCCATGCCCTTCTTTGCTGAGTTTACTTGTTTCTGAACTTTCTTCTTCTTACCACCTTTCGGCTTAGAAGTAGAGTCCTTTTCAGTCACATAAACATGGGCATTCTGCTTGAAGAAAGCTTCAGCATCCTGTAGTTCTTTTGCAAGTTCTGCCAAACTATACAACCTTTTGTTCATGTTGTAATTAAGGCAAAACGAGTCAAAACTTTTAGGCAGAGTCCCGAGAATGATATCGACATGGGTTTCCCCATCGATTTCAGCACCAAGGATCTCCATCTCATTTAGATGACCCATCATCTTGAGAACATGATCCTTTACTGGTGTCCCCTCAGCCATAGATGCTCTCATCAAACTCTTCATAGCAAATTGCCTAGCTGCTCTACTCTGATGTCCGAAGAGTTCCTTAAGGTTGTACATCATATCATAAGCTGTGGGCATGGCCTGATGCTGATGCTGCAGTACATTTGACATAGATGCCAAAATGTAACACCGCGCCATATCATCTGTCTTTTTCCACTTCTTATAAGCCTCTTTGACCTCTTCATCAGAGTTAGCATCAGGCTTAGGTGGGCATTCCTCATTGTGTACAAATTTGTACTCTTCAGCAGTTAAGACAATATCCAAGTTACGTTTCTAGTCAATATAATTAGGTCCAGTAAGTTTGTTTTCTTTAAGAATCACCATAAGTGGACTGAAAGAACCCATTTTTGAAATCCTGAGAATCACATAAAAAAATTATGTAGGGCAAAACTTTTTGAATTAATTAAATATTGATTCCCTCAAAACAATAAAAAAAATTCACCAACACCTTAAACACCATGAATTTAGCATGCCACGATAGTGTGGACGTATACAAATTCAATATTTGTTCAAGTAGGTTTTTCCTATTAATTTTACTATCATGTCAACACAACTTTATGACAAATAAAATTAATCTGTTGGTCTTGCTCTGGTCCTACAAATAATAGTAGTGACTTCGATGGGGAGGATATCATTATTTGTATCTAAGTGTATATCATTGCTTAATACTAAGTCCATTATCTTGTATTGAGTTCCTTCAGATGGAGAAGTGAACACATACTAGGTAACTTTCTACAATTATCCCTAAGGAAGTTTGTACTGGTGATCCATAATTATACTCATCCGATATGGAGGAAAGCACTAAAGCCAACACGCAAGTATAATTATATCACCTACAAACCAGCAATGGAGACCGTGAGATTCATGTTAAATGAATTCCCTCTCCCACTTAGTTATTTAACAATGAGGGTTTTTCTACTAGTTAATTTATGTCCATGTTGTCCATTATTAATGTGATCCTAGTTTTTCAAAAAAAATCACAAAATAATAAACATGCATAATCAGAATAAGCAATAATGGCAATAAATTTGAAAATAAATATCCAACTATTATGGCCATCTTTCCTGATTCTTCCCCGACTGTGCGAATCCCAAATTTATGTCCATGTTGTCCATTTTTTTTTTTAAGGTTTGGCTGCCGATTTCTTCATCGAAAACTATCTGTCGATCTCCGGACTGCCTAAAAACAGCATCTCCTCCGGCGTCAGAAACAGCCACCACCGCCATCACGATCGATCGAAAAATAAAAATAAAATTACATCAATCCTATGCCTCCCGAAGGAGTTCACACATAATCTAGATTGAAAAATTAAAATTATAAGCACGATCAACCCTCGTGATATTAATTACATCCACAAAACAACAACAACACAAACAAAACATGCATTGGACCATAATAGTTGGATCTAAGATGCCTGCAAAACCGAGTTAGAACAGATCTACATCTACCGACTATCATACAACACAAGTTTTATTGGACAACATGGATGTAACAATCAATACGCAGATCCAATACCGGCTCTGATACCAATTGATGGAACTGCGATGATTCTCAGGACCACGGATTGGTGTGCGTATCGATCATAAAAGCTTAACAGATTTAATACGTGATCTAACCCTTTATAGCGGAATCTAGGGTTCACGAATTATACCTGCGATGAGAAGAAGACGATAGTTTCTAGCAACCTCGAGCCGTCAGCGACCCCAAGATCTTCTGCACGTATTCCTTCCTCGGGTTGGACACTGTGTGGGCGACGGTTTACCAACCTTTCTTCTCTTTGGCTGATCTCTCTTTCTCTCCTTACGTGAATCACGAATTTAGAGAAAACTTCTTATCTCTGATAATGATTTGACGGCCAGAGAATAGAGGATATATATATAAGGCTACGGCAGGGACCATGAGGAGAAATTAGGGTTAGGTCTCCTAACAAATCTGGGTATCTCGTGTTCAGCCCGAACACACAACCCAGGCCCATTAACAATAGCTCGGTCCACTAAAGAGCTATTGTTGCACTACCTTCCTAATCCCAAATTATATTTATGAGCTCCTTTTATTATATGCTCGTTCAGCTCCCTATGTTAAGATATCGAATGTCCGTCGATCAAATTAAGTTACTGACAACTATATTTATCAACATCTTTTATCCTTAAGTAGTACCACTCAACTTTATTTGTCATGTCGGATGTAATCCACCTGCAGGGTTTACATGACAATCCTTATGAGCTCCTTAAGAGGACATCATCAACCCGACGTATCGGGACATGGATTCCTTTTACAATCAACAGCCCATCATACATACAATGCTATTACCCAATTCATAGAGGTGGTTGATCCATAATGAATCTCACTATTTTATGAGTCAAAGTAATGCACACTGCATATACATGTCTGTTATTATATCTGGATTAAGAGCATAAGCATCCATAATAACAGAGGTGTTTGTTCTCTTTTGTAGTCAGTACAAAGAGAACAACCTCAAGTGGTCCTATTCAATACACACAAAGTGTACTAGTGTAAACCTATAGTCAAGATAGACTAATATCATATTACACTACAACCTTTCCAATGGATTGTTCAAGTCCGTCTAGGTTGTGAACTATTTATATATTCCATAGGGAACTGATAATATGATCTTCTGTGTGTCCTCACACCATATTATCAACCTTATAGAATATCAGATACTTGCATTAATATTATAATAAACACAATATGCAAACATATGCCCATATGATTCTCATTCAAAAAAAAAGGAAATAAAATTAATACAAAAGTGATGCTTTCAGTATATAACCCTAACAGATCCTACCCAATCAGCATCAGTATATGCCTCAACCTTCAAGTGACCATGTTTCGCAAATAAGACTCTTTTTCCTGGGCTGACTTAATGTATCTCATAATTCTCATTACCGTGTCCATATGTTATTCCCGAGGTGAATGCATAAACTGACTTACCACACTTAAAGCATATGACAAATCTGGTCGTGTATGTGCAAGATACATTAGTCGTCCAACCAATCTCTGATATCTTTCCTTATCACAAGGCACTTGATCAGCTTCGTTGCATAGTTTCAGTCCTTCCAATGGTGTACTAATCGGTTGACAAGTAGACATTCCAGATTTCTTCAATAAATCCAGAGCATATTTTCTTTGAGAAAGAAATATCCCCTTTCTTGAGCGAGAAACTTCAATACCAAGGAAGTATCTCAAAGGACCAAGATCTTTCATTTCGAACTCTTGTGACAAGTAGTTCTTTAATGTCTTCATCTCCTCAGGATTATCTCCAGTTACTATCATATCATCAACATAAATAATGAGAGCAGTAATTTTACCTTCTTTCCTTTTTAGGAATAGAGTATGATCAGAATTACTCTGATCGTATCCGAATGTCCTCATTGATTTTGTAAATCTCCCAACCCAGGCTCTTGGCGACTGCTTCAGTCCATACAATGCTTTCTTCAGACGACATATTTTGTTGCTGTGTTGGACTGGTCTATTCGACCCTGGTGGAAGATCCATATAGACTTCTTCTGTCAATTCCCCATGTAAAAATGCATTCTTCAGATCAAATTGCTCCAACGGTCAGTTAAGATTTACAGCAAGTGACAGAAGAACTCGAATAGTGTTGAACTTTGTCACAGGTGCAAATGTTTCGTCATAATCAATTCCATAAGTTTGAGTGTACCCTTTGGCAACCAGCCTTGCCTTGTACCGCTTTATCGAACCATCCGATTTATATTTCACTGTATAATTCCATCTGCATCCTACTGGCTTCTTCCCTGCTGGCAGCTCGACTATCTCCCAAGTCTCATTCTTCTTCAAGGACTTCATCTCCTCATCCATAGCTGCATTTCACCTTGGATCGGCTAAGGCTTCCTGCACACTGTTAGGAATAGATACAGCAGATAATTGATTCACCAATGACTTATTTGATTCAGATAATCGGTGAGAAGACACATGACTCATGGGATACTTGACTCTACTAGTGGGATTAGGTTCGTAAGTGGGTTTTGGGATACCTCTAGTAGTACGGTTGGGGAGTTCTCTTCTTGGAGCTTCAGACAGCGATGACGATTGGTTTTGGGGTTCTGCTGGGAGTAGAGATAGATCTGATGGTACTGGTGGTGGAGATAGTTCAGATGGTGCTAGTGGTGGAGATGGCTCATCTTCATGGAGGTTCGGCACTGACTGCAGATCTTCGTGGAAATTTTCTTCCTCAACCAAGTCTTCATTCGAGTGATCGTCATTACTTACATCCTAATTTTCTCCCCTTATATTTGATTGTTTAGTTTGAATAGTAATCACTTCATCATAGGCAAGAGTTTGAACTTCACTTCGGTACTCCCCCTAAAGTTCAACCTTAGAGAAAAAATACATCTCATCTTCATGGAACGCAACATCCATAGTTACAAACATCTTTTGAGTTGGTGGGTGATAGCACCGATACCCTTTCTTATTCTGTGCATATCCCACGAAAACACAGCGGACAGCTCGAGGAGTTAACTTATTGCGTTCATGTTGATGGAGATGAACAAATGCAACACACCCAAACACACGAGGTGGCAAGTTGACGACTTTTGGGGCATTCACAGCTTCAGTTAATACTTGAAATGGTGTTAGGAAGTTTAGGATATTAAAAGGAACTTGGTTGATTAAGTATGTAGCAGAAGCAAAGGCTTCTCCCCAATAAATGAGTGGCATATTTCCATGGATGGGAGAAGCACGGACCACTTCGAACAAGTGTCTATTTTTCCTTTCTGCAACCCCATTCTGTTAAGGTGTATATGAGCATGTAATCTGATGAACAATTCCGTGTTTTACCAAATATTGTTGCAGATTTGAACTCAGATACTCTCCGCCATTATCACTCCTAAGAACTTGAATCTGTGATTTATACTGAATCATAACATGCTTGTGAAATTTCTGAAACAAACCACTAACTTCATTTTTCGACTTCATCAAACAAATCTAGGTCATACGGGTACAGTCATCAATAAAGGTCACAAACCATTTGGCTCCTCCAAATGTAGTGGTTTTGGATGGACCCCAAACATTAGAATGAATAATCATAAAAGGAAGGGAGCTTCTACTTGGACATGGAGGAAAAGAGACACGATGACCTTTTGCGAGTTCACACACATCACACCGAAAGGCAGATATATCAAACTTCAAAAATAAACTTGGAAATAATTTTTTCAAATAACCAAAAGAAGCATGCCCTAGACGTCGATGCCATAACCAAATATCTGATTTCTT
The DNA here is from genome assembly GCA_017893485.1 of Hemerocallis citrina. Classification (NCBI taxonomy): domain Eukaryota; kingdom Viridiplantae; phylum Streptophyta; class Magnoliopsida; order Asparagales; family Asphodelaceae; genus Hemerocallis; species Hemerocallis citrina. The sequence goes on from CM030361.1 coordinate 142,019,004, forward strand.
CTTATCTTCGGATCCTTCCACACTTAGAGCTTGAGTCAACTTGCTCGAACATTCAGATTCTAAATCTAAGTAATAGAGCTTCCCGTGTCTAACCCCATAACCAATCGTCTTGCGAGTCCGAATATCTTTAAACACGCAATTTGAAGGCCAAAAGACAACAATACAATGTAAGGCAGTAGTTATTTGAGCAACAGATAATAGGTTGAAATTCAAGGATGGCACAACTAGGACAGTATCTAAGGTTAGGTTGTTTGTGAGATGTATGGTACCCTCGCCAGTAACAGTGGCAGGATCACCATTGGCAGTGGACACAGTCGATTTAGTGGATGGTTGAAAATTTTGAACTTGTCTAGAATCGAAAGTCATCTGGTCGGTAGCACCCGAATCAATTATCCATGCACTATTCATAACAGAAGCAGAAATATTAAATACCTTACCATCATTATCTGCAGCTGTAACTAATGTAGAGGCGAGTCTAATACTCTTCTCAGCTCTATCAGTTTGTCCCATGGTAGCGGCACAACGGGAAAAACAACGGATCTGATCCTCAGTAACAATCCAACACCCAAACAGCAACTCCACAGCAGATCAGAACACCAATAATATCCACTTCACAAAACAGCAACACAAACTCCACAGCTCTCTAACCGAACAGCAAACAGAAATCCCCTCTTCTTTCGAACAAAAAACAGCAACAGGTTAAAGAGAGACAGCAGCAACAATGGCCAGCAGCTACAGTACCCATAGCAAAAGAGAGGGCAAGAGGACTCGGAGGCGACGTCGCCGGCGATCGACGAGCGGCGCGACAGGATTGGTCGACGGCGGGGCTTCGGTCGGGGTTGGAGCTCGATGAGGAGCAGGGGTTTCGATCTGGGCTGGGCGAGGGCTCGACGGGAGAGGGAAGAGGGGGCTCGACGCTGGTGGTGGGCAGCGGAATCGACGATAAGGGGTTCGCCGGAGATGGGGAAGTTGACGGGGAGGTGTGCGTCGACGGGTGGTGCCGGAGGTGGTCGGGGGTCGGGGGTGCTCGGGGAGAGAGAAAGAGGAGGACGGGATATTTGGGGTTTTCGATGTGGGGCTCAACGGGAAGTGGAGAAGGATGGGTTCTTTGGGGTTTTCGGCGACGGGATCTGACGGGATCGGAGTCGGTGATCAGTGACGAGATCAACAACTGGATCAGATCAAGATGGAGGTGATCAGCCTCCTCCTCTTCTTCTTCACTTGGCCTAGATCTGATTAGGTTCTGATACCATGAAGAAAATAGATTTGGGAAAAATGATTCTTATTTTTTGTTATATTTTATTCTTTACTGTATACATCTATATATAAGGATTACATTCTTGGAGAAGAAGAAAAGAGATTGAGAGAAGATTGGGGAGATAAGAGATTTGGGAAATTTGTTTTCTATATTAGGAAATAGAATATACAATTACTATATTTCAACAGAATCTCACTAGCAGCGCAATTCAAATGCGGATTGAAAAGAAGAAAAAAAATACCGCTGCATATAGTCCAGGTCTTGGCCCAAAAAAAAAAATGGCCCTCAACCTGCGAGGGCGTGTTAGAATATAAATATTAAAACCTTCACCCTTACCACAACTTCGGAGTTTTGGTCCATCGGTAGGGTATTAATAGTTGGATCTTGAAAGGTGTAGAACTGGAAAGTTGTAGAACGAGTTGCGCATGGTAGATGGCGAACTGAGTTGGGATCTCACCCTTAACTAAGAAGTAGTAGATGAAGTGGTGGCGCACGGAAGTTGTGAAGTAGTAGAAGAAGTGGTGGTGCTTGTTGGGATCTCACCCACGAACTGAGTAATAGTAGTAGAGGAAGGAAGTAGTGTGTTGGTGGCGCACGGTAGCGGCGCATGTTGAAATCTCACCTCCGAACTGAGAAGTAATAATAGTGAAGGAAGTAATGCGTTGGTAGCGCATGGTAGCGACGCATGTACGGATCTCACCCTCGAACTGAGAAGTAGTAGTAGTGGAGGAAGGAAGTACGAGATGGCATCGGGATGGACGTCAGGATCTGGAATGATGTTGAGATCTCCCTCTCTCAAACTCACGATTGATCAACCAGTGTGAGTTTGTATTGAGATCTAGATGCGGAAGTTGGGCGTCGACTGAAGGTGGGATGAGGGAGACGGAAACTAGGAATATGTCGATATCTCCCTATCTCAAACTCAGTGTGAGTTTGCTGCAAAGTATCGGAAGCTCTCGGGATCGGGAGACGTCTGTAGAACTTGCAAGAAAGAGTTCTTTTTTTTAAGTAAACGGGTTGGGTTTGGATACGGGTTAGTGTTAGGTTCTAGAGGTTAAGTGTTTGGGTTTCGGGTAATAGGGTTTGGATTTGGGTTCAATATTTGTTGGGTATTGGGTATTGGATTCGGGTTTGGGTGTAGATGGGAAATAACAGAGGAAGTGAGAAGAGTGGCGGCTAGGGTTTTGGGCGAGGGAATGGGTGTGGCGGCTAGGGATTCGGGTGCGGAGAAGCAGTGAGAGTAAGGGAGACAGCAGGGATGGTGGTGAAGTTTGGGTTTCGATGGAGGTGAGATGCAGCGGGTTTTGGGGTTTCGATGGAGGTGAGATGCAGCGGGTTTTGGGGTAGTAGAGGAGACAGCGGGGGTAGGAGGAAGTGGTTGTGGCTGATTGAGGATCGCCGAATTGAGGGTCATTGAGAGTTTGCAGTCGGGGTTCGGGAGTGTCGCCGGAGTTGCAGTGGTGGGTGTTGCCGGAGTTGGTTGCGGGTGATGAATAGAGGCAGTGGGTGTTACCGGAGGTGTTGCGGGGTATGCAAAATGAGGCATCTAGAGCAAATCCTTCGAGTGGGAATAGTAATGGTCCGGGGAGGAGGTTGGAGTTATCAGGGATTACGATTGTGGAAGAGGATGAAATTGTGCCTCTAGAAGGCCGTTGAAGATGATGAGTTTGCCGAAGAAGTGGGAAGCGAAGCTGTTTATTGTTGTGGGTGCTTTGGATTTTAGGGATTTTCCGAATTTCGATGATGATGGTGATGGGCTGTTGTAGCCGAAGTTGGGTGTTGGAGAAGTTGGGTTGCTGTAGAAGTTGGTGTAGTTGATGAAGCTTGATGATGGCGGCTAGTTGATTGCTGGAGTTTCTTTTCTGTTCTTGTTGTTGTTGGAGATTATGGGATTTGATCGAGAGAGAGAGAGAGAGGTTGTCGACGGGAGGTGGAGTGATTCCGATGAAGGCGGGAACCACTCCATCTTGATGACAAGGAGAAAAATAGTACAGGTCTTATAGGAGGATAAGCTCGATACCATGTTAGATTTAGGGATGAAGGAATAGTTTATTAAGTTCTTATTGATTTGATTAACTGAGTACAATATGTCTCCCATATAGGAGAGAAGGGAAGACTAAACCAATACATTATTAGATATGGGACTAAACTAACATCTCATCTAATATAATATCTAACAGTTCTTTTACATGAAAGAAGATACTAGTTGATCATAGTTGATAAGAGAGGTTCCTATACAAATGCTCAAATTGTCTGGTAAGAGCATCTGCAGTCGTTGACCGGATTTCCAAATTTTGGAAAATTTGGCCAAAACAAGCTTTAGTCGTTGGCCAAATTTCCAAAATTTGGGTTCGCAATGAACAATGACTGGCCAAATTTGGGAGAGGAAATGACAAAAGCTAAAATTTGGCAATCGCGAGATCATGTACCGTCCAACGACAATTTTATTATTATTTTTTAAATTAAACAGATCGGAAGGGATATTTATAATAATAAAAAATTAACAAAACCCAACAAAAATGAGATGATGTACCGTCCGAGCACTCAATTCTCACATTTTTTTAAAATCATATACATTAGACCTATAGTCCAAATTATGGGTCCATTCACTCTTTAATTTAGATTTCTTTGCTCGGACGGGATATGATATCCCGTCCATTTTTTTTAATTATTATAAAAAAAATTGCTCCAACTGGAAATGATCGTCCATTCGTCTCTTATTTAGGAAGAAAAGCGAAATTTTGGGTTTTGACGACTACAACTCACTCCCAAATTTCCTATTTCTATCTGCCAAATACCCAAAATTTAACTTCCAATGACTACAGATGCTCTAACTACTTCAATTATGTTAGTTCGATGCTATAACAAAAAGCAGTTTAATTGAACTCGTAATTTTGACATTTATCAAGCAATTTGGGATTATAAAACAAATTGCAAGAGATGAACGTATAGAGTAAACAAGATAACAAAATCTCATTTTTCAAACATTTACAAAAATATCTTGAGAATACCATTTTTCTTTGAAAGAAAATTAAGCATAATAATAGATTCTAAGTCATCATGCAACAAATTCCCTGACATGGAAAATTCTATTGTATGAAGTGTGTAGTACCTAGGAGAGCCAATTATATTTCATCGTGACCATGATGCATGGTATCAGAAATTATCATGTAAGGACATATTTCATGGTGATCGTGGTATCTTCATAATATGATTAAACATGATATGCTTAATTACCATTCATGCAGTATGTAACTTTGACCTATATAAGACAACCTAAATAATAAATTCTAAAATGACATTTAAAAGGTATTTTAACTTGTAATAGCATAAAAACCAGTAATAACCTGCTTATCTATATGCATCCTTACTATACTATTATGAACAAGGTTGTTGTTTAATATCTATAAATTAATAAATGGTAGAGTCCGCGCCATATACGCCATGCTTAATCAAACTTTATGAAATGTCAAAGGTGTGCTTTAGACCCTAAAACTAATGTACAAACATGTCTGTTTCTGTACACATATATACAAACTTATAAAGTATTTGTGTTTGATACAAACTTCGTTTCGATTAATTAATCCAATGAAGCCTACCTTATATTGCTTGTCGTGTCCATTATTGTTTTTGTTAGATTTAGGGATAGGAAAAATACTTTATTGATTCTTATTGATTGAGTACAATATGTCTCCCATATATAAGAGAAAAGGAAAACTAAACTGATACATTATTCGATATGGGACTAAACTAATATCTTCCATCTAACATAATATCTAACATCCCCTCTGGAATATTGACATTGTTCATATGGCAGGGACGGCGCAATATGGCACATGGACGGTCTGGCCCTTGCATCATGAAAGGTTTAGAAGTGGGAAGTTGTAGGAGTTTGAGTCGGCTTCTAATATTGAAGAAGTTGTAGTAGTAGTTGGATCTTGAAATGTGTAGACCTGGAAAGTTGTAGAAGGAGCTGCGCATGGTAGATGGCGAACTGAGTTGAGATCTCACCCCTGAACCGAGAAGTAGTATAAGAAGTGGTGGCGCACGTTGGGATCTCACCCCTGAACTGAGAAATAGTAGTAGTAGAGGAAGTAAAGTGTTGGTGGCGCACGGTAGCAGCGCATGTTGGGATCTCACCCCTGAACTGAGAAGTAGTAGTAGTGGAGGAAGGAAGTAGTGTGTTGGTGACGCACGGTAGCGGCGCATGTTGGGATCTCACCTCCGAACTAAGAAGTAGTAATAGTGGAGGAAGGAAGTACAAGATGGCCTCGGGATGGACGTCAGGATCTGGAATGATGGTGAGATCTCCCCCTCTCAAACTCACAAAGGATTAATCAATGTGAGTTTGTATTGAGATCTGGATGTGGAAGCTGGTGGGCGTCGACAGAAGGTGGGATGAAGGGGATGAGAACTGGGATGGTGTCGATATCTCCTCTTCTCAAACTCACGATTGATCAACCAGTGTGAGTTTGTGGACGAAGTACCGGAATCTCTCGGAATCGGGAAGACTGTAGAAGCTTGAAGAACCTGCAAGAATTTTTTTTTTTGGGTAAAACTAGTCGGGTTTGGATGCAGGGTAGGGTTAGGGTTAGGTTAGGAGTATTAGGGTTTGGATGTTGGGTAAAGTTTCGGGTTTGGGTATTGGGTGCAGTATATGTTGGGTATTGGGTTTCGGGTCGGGTCTGTTGTTTTTTGTTAAGAAAAGAAAGGAATCAAGTTTCAGGTTTGGAGTGTAACTACGGTTTGGGTCAGGTATAGGAGTAGGATATGGTTTTAGGTGTAGATTGGTTTGAATAGATTAGGATTAGGGTTTGGGGGATGAAGACAGTAGAAGGCGGCTAGGGTTAGGAGAGGTGGGTTTCGGGATGTTGATGTCAGGATCTGGAGAGGAGAGATGGATTCGGGTTCGAATCTGGAACTGGATAGTGGCGGCGGCGTGAATTGATGGCGACGAAGGTCGGTGTGTTGCAGACGGAGGTCGGGTTGATGTTGCAGTTACCGGAGTCGGGGATTCGGGGATTGGGTCGCCGGAGTTGACGTTGACTTTGGGAGTTGTGGGTGATGAAGTTGCTAGAGGTGAGTCAGGAAGTTGACGTCGGGAGTGATTGTGGTGGTGTTGCCGGAGTTGTTGGAAGGGATGTCGTTGTTGTTGGAGTGGCCGGTGTTGGAGTTGTTTGGAGGATTTGAGAGAATGCAGCGGAGGTGATGGTGGCCGCTATAGAAGGAGATTAGGTGATGAGTATGGTTTGATTAGGAGTAGGGAATTTTAGTTAGGGTTTTGGGAATTAGGGTTTGTGATTGGAATCAGGAGAGGAATGTCGGGAGGTGGAGTGATTCCGATGAAGGCAAGAACTATTCCATCTCGATGACGAGGATAAAATTAATATAGGCCTTTTAGAAGTACAGACTCTGATACCATGTTAGATTTAGGGATAGGAAGGAATACTTTATTGATTCTTATTGATTGAGTACAATATGTCTCCTATCCTAGGAGAGAAGGAAAACTAAACTGATACATTATTCGATATGGGACTAAACTAATATCTCTCGTCTAACATAATATCTAACAGTTTTATCATTCAAAATAGTCCTTCTTGGTAACCTATCTCAGATTGGGGTCTAAATTAGACTCGAGCCAACCCAAGACTGTCCTCGTCCTTTGATTTTTTGTTTTGTTTGAGGTTTGAGTTTTGTTGAGAAACAATATAGCTAAGGGTGGCAGTACTTTCGCCACAAAAGAACAATGGAAGGTCACTATTGGTGACTTGAGTTTTCTTAGAAGTACAATAGGCTTGATCTTTAAAATCCTGATTCATAACCAAATTAAATTTACAGTGATACATTTGATCAACTTGCATAAACCACACAATTCCCGCATGTATTTTTCTTTTATGCATGGATCTCTTGTGATTTTACACTTGTCACTGAATTGTAGTGTTATGACATTCATTTGGTAGTGTTTGCAAAGTCAAAAGCCTTGCACACCATTTGCTTATTACTCTATGGGTTCACACCTGATCATCAGTTCTAATAATTTGCTTATATGTAACAGGGAGCAGACTTGCTTCATACCCTCCTACATTCACATCAACCACTCCTAATCCGATCTGCACTCTCCTTTCACCTCTGCCCCCAATCGATGACTCTGGTACCTACCAACACTTCCCCGTCTGGTCTCACGGCAGCTACAGAGGATGCAAGCAATTCCCTTTCCTTCACGAAAACTCTCACGCCTCTACATACTCCACACGCCCTCCGATGCAATTAAACTCCATTTCTGCAAAAGCTAATTCAACCAGTCACAGCAGCCAGTGCTACTCTGATTGTGCTTGCTCTCTTCTGTCATCATCAGCGGTGTGCTCGTCAACTGTTAATAATCCTCAGGCCGGGTTCTCATTCTCTGGAGTGGAGCATAGGAATGTTGACGCTGTATTGATTCCCGATATCAGTGATCTCGATTTTCAACACCATGGTTTGTTCCATATCGGAGTCAATGGGCCCTCAGATGGTTCTCAGACTCTTTCCTTCTCTTGTCAGTAGGAAGCCAACTAAAATGGTTCAGTTTTTGTTTCCCTCGGATTTTTGGTCACTGGATTATTAAAACATATGTATAAAAATTTGTAGTATAAATGTTGCTGCGACAATATGCTTAAAGAAGACAGGTGAGTAGTTTTAATGGAGATAAGTTATCCAAGTTACATAGTGTATGATTTTTTGGGTGTATGATTCGTTCTAAACTTTGAATTGTTCTGAAACTAAATCTTGCTTTATGTGTAAACTAGTAATTTACACGTGCGATGCACGTTCTAATTATTAATTTTTATATAGTAAATAATAAGATATAATCTCACCTCGAACCTGAGACTTCTCTTTACTCATCATATATTCTTTACAAATTACCCCTAATGGCACAAACTTTAATTTTATCTGAGTAACACTTTTGAGGGCTACTAAATTAAGTAAATGAATGGTTAATATAACTCACATTTAAAAATGAATGGTTGAAATTAAATAGTTGAATGAATGTCTACAAATTACAGATTGTCTGCACAACTCTCCATTATAATATTAGAGATTAGAGATATGTGAAGGAATAATAAGAGGTTCTCGAGCCTGTTCGTTTAATTCGGTTCTGTAAGTTCCCAGTTTATTGGGTCCGAAGATGGGGTCCCTCCATGATGTGCGCGTTTGAGGGTCCTACGATGTCGTCGGTGCAGTTTTCACAGCGCCTACTATCGGGCTATTGAGCTTCTTTCAGCTTGGGCCACTGGCTCGTGACAGCGTCGCCTCTTCCCTCGGAGTGGGAGTTTGAGTCGAGATAAGTCTGTGTGGTGAGAAATCGCCGGAGAGAGCTAGAGCGTGAGAGAGGTGAAGGTATCCTCTCAACGGCTCTCTCCCAGAGCGTGGTGTTTGGTGGGGTGAGCGAGATAGTTGTTTGGTGAGAAATTGCCTGAGAAAGCGCTATCGTGCGAGAGGTAAAAGTATCCTCTTCACGGCTATCTCTTTGGTAGCGACCGTGGGAGCTATTGGCGCATTTGTAGGATGAGTGGTGGAGTTGGTGGGAGGGTACGATCGCAGTGCATGTGCCGTGGGGTCGGAGTTCGATCTGTGGGGCTTGGGCCCAAAGATGGGGTCCCCTAGCGAGGTGAAGGCAGGGATCGGCGGGTGATAAAATCCTGCCAGACTTGTTTCAGGTGGGTGTGCATGTGCCGTGGAGGCACTGTACGAAGCTAAACTGACGTACTTACAATTTTGTTGGACCGAGCTGGTTTGTCGGCCCACCCTCCAGGGTTGTTGGAGGGATTTGTTGTTTGTAAGCGTCATGTTGCTTCATATATGTTTTATTTTCTGTATGTAGTTTGTATTTTGGCCCAGTACTCTGGGTTGTTTCGTTAAACTCTTATTAATGAAACAGGGTGCCAAGATTCCACCTTTTCCTTATAAAAAAAAAAAAAAAAAAAAACAAAAAAAAAAAAAACCAAACGTGTTCCCCAGTTTATCATTTGCTTTCAAGAACAAATAATCTTTAAGTTGATGGTTGATACGGTCTCTAGGCACAAGTGACCATATCACATATATCGATAATAAATAAGCTGAGCTACAATGAGTATCAGTTACGGGCCTGCAATGAGTATTCCCATGGAAATGTGATTAGTAGCAAACTAATGTGGAAGTATGCAACGAGTACAGAAAAACTAGCAGGTGAATTTCCTAGTCATTGTTTACTTTTATTTTCTTCCCTTTTTTTTATTTTTCTTTATACAATCTAAATTTACTTCTTTTTTAACATCGTACAACATTCTCTCTATCTAATAATAATAATAATATATAAATATAATATAATAAATATAATATAATGATTGTTAACATATATGGATGCTACTACATAAGAAAACAATCTCTATTATTCTCTGTTTTATTTCCTTCATCTTTTTTATATTTTCTTTCTAAGCAAGCATTTTATTCAGTTATATTTTTCTTTCCCTGTATGTCTTTCCATCTATATACACTACAACATATATGCCATTTGATAGTATTTTGTAAATGCTATTAAAGACATGACAGCGTTTTGCAAACGCTATCAATACCCTCGCTATGGTATGTTCATAGCGTTTTCAAGAAATGCTATAAAAAGAACAGCGATTCGAAAATACTATAAATACGATAGCATTTTTGAAACACTATTGTATATATAGCGTTTTGAAAACGCTATAGTTTATATAGCGTTTTCGAAATGCTATAAATACGATTGCGTTTCGACAAACGCTATCGTATATAGCGTTTCAAAACGCTCTAAATACGATAGCAATTCGACAAACGCTATCATATTTATAGCATTTCGAAAGTGCTATATATACGATAGGGTTTGTCGAAACGCTGTTGTATTTTTAGTGTTTTCCAAACACTATGCCTTTAATAACAATTCGAAAACGCTATCGTTTGTAAGAGTGGTGTTTTTTTTTCACAACGTTTTAAAACCGCTATTTATTTTGACCTGTATGCAAAAAAAAAAAAAATCTAAAGAAGCATAGAAAAGTTTTGAAAATTCTCCAGATGCATATATATAAAACATCAAAATTGAACATATACCAAACAGTCAAAAGCCTTTTGCTAAAAATAATTAAAAAATGCACTACAATTAGTTGAATCTAAAAATGAAACACAAGAACATCACAGTTATCAGCCCATCATGAAACACAAGAACCTTTCAGTAAGGCAATATGTCAAAAAGTGCATATACTAAAAAAGACTAGTTATTAATTCAAAAACACTAAAAGCAACACACTTGACTATTTTAGCCCTTCCAGATCCTCCTCCATTCATCATCGGCCCATCACATCCTCTCTTCCTCGGTTTTTACCTCTTCACCCACGCCCGCGACCATGACCTACAATGAGAGTTGAAAAAATGTATATAGCATTATACACTTGTACAAGTCCAGAAACCAAAGCATAATATGGTGGTTATTTCTTTTGCACACTAATAAGGGGGATTTTTTTTCCAAACCGACCTATTTTTTGAAAGTTTTTCCCAAACCAACCTACTTTTTTTTTAATTCCCAAAGCGACCCACTCGGTTTGAAAGACCGAGTTTAGTGAAAACTAACTCGGTTTTTCAAAGACCAAGTGTTAGCATTGAATTTTTCGAATTCTAACACTCGGTCTCTGAAAAACCGAGTTATTTTTCACTAAACTCGGTCTTTCAAAGACCGTACAGTCATTTTGGTAAATACTTTCGAAAGTGGGCCAGTTTGGTAAATACTTTCAAAAAGTGGGTTATTTTGGTAAAAACTTTCAAAATTAACTATAATTATTATAGTGAATATTATTGACCAAGGTGAGTTCTTTTCCTTCATTTAGGTGCATATTTCTCTCCACTAATCACTGAGAAATAATTGCATCTTGTTCTTTGATTAACCGACTGAAATATTTGCTACTGCAGATCCTATCTCTCAATTCTTATCTACTGGTGTGATGGGTGTTGTGCTAAATCTAGAAAGAAAAGCATTATTGGGTCTAAAATCATAACATGCACGTGTTTAAAATTTTCGAGATCGTCTGAGCTAATTTTCTTAGTAAAACTCTATACTTTGTATGGACTTTTTATTTTTTCATCTTTTGTTGTTATCTAGTTGCCTTTTTATTACCAGGTTAATAGCTGAAAAATAAGGATACAATGATGCAGGTTATTTATTTTTCTAGTTGTAATCTATACAATATATTATTCTAACTCACTTTTGGTTCAAGTATTTTTCTAATTTTTTCTTTTTAAAACAAACAAAAAAAAAAGGATAGTAAATATAGAAGGCAACTTCCCACTCCTTCTCCATCCAAATTTTGAAGTGCAATTATATTTCTTAATCAAACCTTAAAAAACATGCAATATTGTATATATGTTATACGGAGATTTTTTTTTTCAAAAATAGTCCTCATAATTATTCACTTTTCAAAAATTATGTGCAATGTATTATTGTATAGTGTTATATTTAAAAGTTATGTGTAATACAGTGGTAATTATGGAATTTGAATCCTCTTGGTGAATAATTCACTAGAGACGTTCACTGGCCCATACAGTGTTATATTTAAAAACTCATGTATGTCTAGCATTTAACAATCCTCTTGGTGTTATATTTAAAAACTCATGTATTTCTAGCATTTTGCATGGTTAAATGGACCAGTGAACGTCTCTAGTGAATTATTCACCAAGAGCATTCAAATTCCATAATTACCACTGTATTACACATAATTTTTAAATATAACACTATGCAATAATACATTGTACATAATTTTTGAAAAGTGAAAAATTATATTCACTATAATAATTTTTGAAATATGCACCTAAATGAAGGACAAGAACTCACCTTGGTCAATAATATTCACTATGATAATTATAGTTAATTCTGAAAATTTTTACCAAAATAATCCACTTTTTGAAAGTATTTACCAAACTGGCCCACTTTCGAAAGTATTTACCAAAATGACTGCACGGTCTTTGAAAGACCGAGTTTAGTGAAAAATAACTCGGTTTTTCAAAGACCGAGTGTTAGAATTCGAAAAATTCAATACTAACATTCGGTCTTTGAAAAACCGAGTTAGTTTTCACTAAACTCGGTCTTTCAAAGACCGAGTGGGTCGCTTTGAGAATTAAAAAAAAAGTAGGTCGGTTTGGAAAAAACTTTCAAAAAATAGGTCGGTTTGGGAAAAAAATCCAACAAGGGGCAACTCTTGTTTGAAATGCAATGTTAAACACCAAAAAACTTGTTTCTAAAGGTTATCTCAAATTCTTCACATTTCAACTTTAAAATAATTCTAAAGGTTATCTCAATTTCTCCATATTTCAACTTTAAAATATATATACTTCAAATTCCAAACAAATGTGCTCCAGTATAAATGATTAAATCCTCTACATCCTTGCATTTATTGATCATATTCATTATTCAACTATTTGCATCGGAAATTACCTGAAATGTAACACCATTTTCTGTAATATCAGCTAAATGCAGCAATGATACATGCAAAGGAAGAAAAAGCTTAATGAAACTATCTTCAATAATTACAATACATAACATCTAAGGAAAGAAATCAAAAGATTGTGCAGGTAAATCTAGTAAAACAGAACATGTTCTTAATGAACAGAAAAACTAAATCAACAAAGAATTTTTTTTAAGCAATAAGCATGTAACAACTTTCTACATAACATTTTGCTACTACTTATGGTTAGCATTTAACAATAAAAGAATTATCAACAAGTCATGAAGAGAATTTGAAAAACTGTGTTGAAGAATATAGAAAATTGATAATAGCCTTTATTTTAATCAAGGTTCAAATCTCAGTATCAGTGTGGATTTTAAGCAGCTATTTGTGTTATCAGGATCTGAAACCTTGACGCTTAAGGAGTGAAAAGTTCCTAGAATACTTTCCACATATGAATTCTTCCAGATACAAGTGCTTACGGTTACTGTTTGACAAGTTTCAAGGATTTTTGTAGTGATATACAGTAAATGTTTCAGGGTAAGTAGTACAAATAATGGATAAGAATTAAAAGAGACTAAAGTTGGAACATAAATAGTCTGTGCAGAGTGCCTAATCACATTCATGAAATATAAGGCATAGAAAGAGTGATAGACAACTGATATATTTAGAGGTACCTTAAAGGAGATCAAATAATCTACAAAACAAATGTGCCAGGCCCATGAGTTTCATCCTAAACATACCAAGTTAATGTAGGTATAACTAACTAATTAAGAATCCAAGACAAAAGTATAACAACTAAAACTCGGATCCTTACTGTTAGTCAATGGCAATAGAAACTGCATCCATCTCACCTTCAATTGTTAACAGCTAGTAACTACTGCGTTATTTATTCCTTGAGGTTCCATCAGAGATTCTAACATTCCTATTTCAAGGGACCAGATTCTTTTCTAAAACCTACCACATAACTTCTGAAAACAAACCAGAATAGCTTTTTTCCCCAAATCAATGAAAGTCATTTCAAGATATCAATTTTCTATGTACCTCCTCCCATCTACTATCATAAAACAAACTCATTTTAAATAACTTTATCTTCCTGCTCATTTTCTCATCCAAAGTTTCATCATTCACAAATTAATTCAACAATCAATCAATTTTAACAAATTATCCACATCAATTACTTATTCTTAGTAAGATGCACCCACATGCTTCACGTTTCAGTGTACAGCTTACTAAATAACCTAGGCAGCCTAACTTTACAACTCCCTTTGTTTCATTTTGTTCATCACAACACTTACTTCTCTACAACTAAAGATGTGTTTGCTTAATTGAAGTTTGTTTCAGCAGATCGACAGAAAGCTTGTTTCAGCACTAAGTAGACCACAATCAATGTGGAGTACAAAAGCTGAAATCTACGTAAAGTGTAACAATCAAACAACGAAAATATTTAAACTAAATGATACAATCAGGGAAGAAGTTCATTGTAGAGTTGAAGAACATAAGTGGGTTCCTCTCTGTTTTCCTCAATTGCTTTGTTGTGCTCTGGTGAAATAGGATTTTGTTGACTACTCTTTTTTGGGTATTGTCGCATAATTATTGTATAATGTTCATGAACTAATTGTTTTTTCACATTAACATTTGGTGTCTCACAGTCAGTTATTTCTTAGACCTCAGCCATAGTAGTACCCTTGATATGTAATTTGGAAGCCAAAATTTTAAATCCTCACTGTTATATTCCTTGTTACCGGTCTCTTTTTTCTTTCCTCTTCAACAAAGTCTTAGAATATATATTTTCCTCAAATTTTTGTTTATTGTTTTTAAGGTACATTTAATATTGTTATAATTTCTTAAAATGAAGTCTTCAGACTATACTGAAGTTCATGAAAAATTGTAATTAGACACTGCATACTATTTCTGTTATAGGGCAGTTGTAGTCAAATCAAAATATTTAAGTCAAGAAATCCAAATTTAACTCTGAAAGATCTATATAAATGTTTATAATGAAGGTTTATGAATTCAAAAAAGGTTTACAGGAGTTAAGGATACAAACTTTGTTTCCCTAGAACTTCTTCTTGTGAAATCATTAACTACTTGATTTCGGGGGTCTACTCCTGAGAAAAGATCATAGAAAAGATCATGGACATATTGAGTAGCAGCCACCCTTGGTGATTTCTTGCAAATTGTTTATCAAGTTTAATTAGACATGACCATATATAATTAGAGCAGGATTAAAGACTTGTATAATTATGATCCAAGTAATTATAACGAACTCAAGCAATCCCTAGCTTGATATCATTGATGCACATGCTAGCTAGGTGCACGGTAAATTTCAAACTAGTATGAGTTACTCGAGCAATCCTATTAATCTTTTACTAATTCATTACCATATGGATAGAGTATGCAGGGCTTTCTAAGCTACTATAATTTTTTAGAAGGAAAGTAATGTACCTAGTTAGCATCCAACATCTTGATGTAATTGGTCGGCCATGCAATTGCAAGTGGTTCTAAATAAATATCTATGTCATTTCCTGGTTGTTGTGGTCCTGAAATCAACAATGATAACATAATATGTTCCTTTCTCATACATAACCCTGGTGGAAGATTATATATTACCAGCATCACAGACCAACAACTATGTGAAGAGCTAAGACCACAGAAGGGATTAAACCCATCTGCAGCCAGACCAAGTTTAAGGTTGCGCGGCTCGGCAGCAACAGCGAAAGATGGCCATTTATTGTCAATTATTTTCCAAGCCAAAGAGTCAACAACGTGCCTAATTTTATCATCTTCACTTTTATGATTGTGATGCCACCGTAAATTTTCAGCAAGTTTTGATGTTTAGAACATTCTTCTAAACCTTGGAATTATTGAAAAATACCTCAAAATCTTAACCGGCACTCCAATAAGAATTTGCTTAGTCCGATGAGCCTTCTTCCACCGTGACTCATGGCACTTCCTACATTCATCATCGCCTTTGAACTCACCTCTAAATAGGCAACAATCGTTGACACATGCTTGTATGATTTCACAATCAAGTTTAAATGACTTAATTAATTGCTGTGCTGCTCGTGCAGATTCTGGAATTGTATTTTCATCAGGTAACATATCATGCAATATCTCCAAAAGATTATTAAAGCATTTGTTAGAAACACCATACATGGATTTATGCTTATATAGAATAATTGTTGCTGATAGCCTACTGTATTTAGTGCAACCAGGATATAAAGGAATATTAGCATCCTTCAACATATTTGTTAAGTCATACTCTCTCTCTTTACCATTAGATTCATGAATACCATCATTATCAACATATGCATCTTCAATTATTCTATCTGGCAATATAAATTCCTTAGTAGAACTCTTCGCATTCAATCCTTTCCCATGCCAAATCCAATTTGTGTAAGTCATATCCATTTCACGCTTGAGCAAATGAAGTAAAAGCATATCCTCATTTCCACGACAGAAATTTTGGCAATCTCTGCATGGACATATAATCCAGTTTGGGTCCTCAGCAGTTGACTTCGCAATTTCCACAAACTGATAAACTGTCACTTTATATGCTGTTATATTTCTATAAATTATAAAATAGTGGTCATAAAAGAACATCTTAATATCTATTATATTAAAATATTAATTGGGGTCAGATTTCATTACTTGTTAAGATGAACCCAATCTTTATTCATTGTGATGACACACCAGCTCCTCTGACCTTGAAGAGATGACAACCGAGGAGAAATTAACAAGGAGAAATAAACATTAGAATATAATCATTTTGGAACTTAGGAGGAGATTGTTGAGGTTAAAGGTCTCATACGTATATAATTAGAACTTCATCTACATATCCAATAATTGAACAAGCTGGGAAAAAGTTTAGAAATGTGGTTAATAAAATAAAGATGACTATTGGCTGACCTAAACAAACAAACTTGAATTAAGTAAGCTAAAGATGGATTTGCTAGTTCTTAAACTAACTGAATAGAACTCAGGAAGCTGACCTCCCAATTTTCTAGCCAAATAAGTAATTATAACTTATACTAGTACCACAATACAAGATCCCTGTTGACATATTTCTTCATCATTAGCGTTGGCATAATCTTCCATACCAATGAGGACCCTTTTAAGTAAATACCTGTGTTTATGATAGTACATTAACTATTTCAAAGATTACTAGGACAATAAGACCAGCTACATCAAGTTATTTCGAGTTTTCAAACGTAGCAAAAAGAGAGGTGACAACTAATGCCTTGATAAGATTTGGAGAGTGGCAGAATGAGGAAGCTGATATAGACCATGTAGAATGAACAAAATAGTATCCCGAAAAATAATGAATGCTCAAGATCATAAACAGAACATTGCCGAACCTTTGCTTTAATTTCTATGTCAACAGAGTTAATGTTTGCCTACTGGAGTACTGATGATACACAAGTAACACAACTATTGAAGGGAGAACCCTAAAAAGGTGAACTCAATCCGTCATACTCTCCTAGCATATGGTTTGCACTCACAAGTAAGAACCTAATAAAATGGAGATTAGACACATGCTCTAAAAAAATTACTTTACTGTAAATACCTTTCTATGCATAACCTGAAGCTTCCAAGTCCTACTATCCAACATCTCATGTGATGTTTGCACTATACTGAATCAAAGTTCTCTTAAACTTAAAAGGAACCACTCTAACCTAACTAGTAACTAACTTGGGACTTTTTGTTTTAGTTCTGAATGAGTTGCTTTAGTCATTACTCTAAAATTTCCATAACCAACCATGTCATTCATATTTTTACTTTTAGTCTGGGAACAGACTAACCTGAGTTCCTACTCTTTCATAACAAAACCTAGCATTGGTTCATTAGTCACTTAATGCCCCTTTACTTCGTTTTATAAACAAGGAAATTTTGATTTTGAATCAACTAATAGCCATTGAGTCATGCCAAGGAACAAAAAATACCCATTACCACTTCTCACCATTATTGAATAATGGTTAAAAACATTATTCATTCCATAGCTTCGAATTCAGTCTCACTATTCCTATATCCATGTGATCTTGAAAATTCAGTCTCAAGATTTTTGTAACTTATGACAACAATTCAAATCCCCTTACAACTCAAGTTAATCTAACAAAGGCATTGAGCACCTATGACTGAACAATTATGCCAAGTATATATATATATATGAGACTTCTTCGGTCGCAAACGGGTCTGTGTGCACAGACCCGTGTGAACTTTAGTCTGGGCCGTTGGATCTTTGATCCAGCGGCCTATATATTTTTTTTTATAAAATTTAGTCTTAACCCGTCGTTGGGAACGACGGGTTAAGGCTAAATTTTATAAAAAAATATAGCCTTAACCCGTCGTTCCAAAGAATGGGTTAAGGTACTCTAATTTTTTTTAGATCTGTATACAGATCATCTTCTTCAACCGACTCTCCCCACTCTCTCTCTCTCGTTTCTTCACCGAACCCAAACTGAAGAAAACCCTAATCCTTGATCAAAACACAAACCTTTCCTCCTCCGTCCGCTCCTCCTCATCTCTCCCAATATCTTCTCCAAACATTGAAACCCAATTTTCTCATCCCATCTTCGAAAGCAAATCGAAATCCTAGTTCGGCCACAACACCTTCATTGGCTAAATTCGGACTTATTTTGTAAGGTATTGACTAATTCTTTACCTTAGTAGTTATATCTGTGTTTATTTTTCAATTTGTCTATACTAAATTATTTAGAAAGTGGCCAAAAATTCTTTACCTTAGTAATTTATAGATGTAGAATTGGGAAGACTTTTAATATATTCAAGTGCCTAAAATTTTTGTTTGCCTTAGTAATTTGTAGAACTAGAATTGGGAAGACTTTTAATATATTCAAGTGCCCAAAGAAGTCTACATTAAGGAATAATATATTCAAGTGCTCGAAGACTTAAAAAATTTGTAGATGTAGAATTCTTTGCCTTAGTAATTTAGTTTTGTTTGTGTTGTTTTTTCTCGTTCGATATATACGAAATTATTTAGAAAGTTTTCACTGTGGTTATGCTTGAAAATCCTGCAAACGACCTTAAAAAAATACGAAACTTTGCGAATAGGTTGGTCTCACGTAGTCCAAGCCACCCCAACATGTAGAAGTGAGTTTCGACTTACGGTTCGAGAGATACGGCCGTGTAACGCTTTTGGTTGAAAAAAACCAACTGAAGCGGTACACGGCCGTATCTCGCAAACCGTGACTCGAAACTCGCTTCTACAAGTTGGGGTGGCTTGTGTTACGTGAATTCGACCAAGTTGCAAAGTTTTATAAATTTTGGATGCAGTTTGTTTGGTTTTCTCACGTTCATCGAACTATAAGTAAATGAGTTAGAACTTTTTAACTGCGGTTAGACTAGAAAACCCTTCAAACGACCTCCAAAAAATACGAAACTTTGCGAGTTGGTTGGTCTCACCTATCAGAAGCCAACCCAACTTGCAGAAGTGAGTTTCGACTCACAGTTTGAGAAATATGACCGCGTATCGCTTTTGGTAAAAAAAACCAAATAAAGTGGTACACAGCCGTATCTCGCAAACTGTGACTCGAAACTCGCAAGTTGGGGTGGTTTGTGTTACGTGAATTCGACCAAATTGTAAAGTTTTATAAATTTTGGATGCCGCTTGTGCGGTTTTCTCACGTTCATCGAATTATAAGTAAATGAGTTAGAACTTTTTCACTGCGGTTAGACTAGAAAATCCTTCAAACGACCTCTAAAAAATACGAAACTTTGTGAGTTGATTGGTCTCACCAATTAGAAGCCAACCCAACTTGCAGAAGTGAGTTTCGACTCACGTTTCGAGAGATACGGCCGCGTATCGCTTTTGATAAAAAAAACCAAATAAAGTGGTACACGGCCATATCTCGCAAACTGTGACTCGAAACTCGCTTCTACAAGTTGGGTGGCATGTGTTACGTGAATTCGACCAAGTTGCAAAGTTTTATAAATTTTGGATACCGTTTGTGTGGTTTTCTCACGTTCATCGAACTATAAGTAAATGACTTAAAACTTTTTACTGCGGTTAGACTAGAAAACCCTTCAACCGACCTTCAAAAAATACGAACTTTGCAAGTCGGATGGTCTCACGTAGCATAAGCCTGTACAACTTGTAGAAGTGAGTTTCAAACAACCTCCAAAAAATATAAAAATTTGTGAGTTGGTTTTTTTTACCTAGCACAAGTCACCCCAACTTGTAGAAGTGAGTTTCGAAGTACGATTTCGAGAGATACGGCCGCATATTATTTTTGGTTAAAAAAAACAAATAAAGCGGTAAATGGCTGTATCTCGTAAACCGTGACTCGAAACTCTCTTCTACAAATTTGGGTGGCTTGTGTTACGTGAATTCGACTAAGTTGCATAGTATTGCTATTTTTCGTTGTGTTTTGTGCGTTTTTTGACATATTTTTGCTTTGTTTATTGTTGATTGATAAATGGATGTAACCCGTATCAACTAAGCTTAAAATTTTCATTCACAGATAAATGGCTAGAACCCGGCGACCGAGAAGCCCTTCTGGTAGTGCTAGTGGTGCACTAATGATGGAGGTAAGATTGATTATTATTATTGGTTTTAAATACGAATATGAGTTTCATTGTCTCAATAATAACAACATTTCTCTTTGTTCGTGTAGGTTGGTGGCCGTCAATCTACATCTGCCGAGGCCGGTCCGTCGTCTTCGATTTCTGTTGTACCTCCTGGACCGTTGGACTCAAGCTTACTTTCGTTGCAATCCAGACACCGATCCGCAGCCGTGTGGACTGGGTCCACAAAGAAGTGCAACTTCCGAAAGCACGAACTTCTTGCCATGGACCCCCGTATCACTCCGTTTTTAGTTCAAGCCGGTTTCTACAGAGCTCGCTCTATGGGGGATGTGAAGCTTAACCAACCTCTACTTACAGCTCTGGTCGAACGATGGAGGCCGGAGACCCACACATTCCACCTACCGGTGGGTGAGATGACCGTCACTCTCCAAGATGTAGCACTAATTACTGGACTACC
Organism: Hemerocallis citrina; assembly: GCA_017893485.1. Lineage (NCBI taxonomy): Eukaryota > Viridiplantae > Streptophyta > Magnoliopsida > Asparagales > Asphodelaceae > Hemerocallis > Hemerocallis citrina. Next base: position 142,039,738 of record CM030361.1, read on the forward strand.
AATAGATGGGGTTGCCGTGACGGGGAACATGAATTTTGACCGAGTCGCAGTTGTTCACGATCTGCTCGGTATCGATGTTTAGGAGTCGTTGATCTAAAAAAGAGAGGACGTTGAAAGAGAAATCCTCAGAGATACTCCTGAAGATTTTGATGCAGATCTATTAGATCAAGCCTTAGAAGATGCGAAAGATAAAGCAGAAGCTGAATTCTGGGCTCAAATCTTCGATGGGAAATCACTTCTACTTAGTTGGTTGAAATTCCAATTCAATAGATATTTGACGGAGAATTTGAACAAGGAATCCATACGTTACTATGCTCATGCGTACATTTTCAGTATGATTGGGAGAGTGATCTTCCCTAACTCATCTGGTGCGAGCGTGCCGCTGATGTATTTACGTTTGTTGGAAAATTTTGGTTTTGCCAGCCATTTCAATTGGGGGAGTGCGGCATTGGCATCTCTGTATAGGAATTTGTGCACATGTGCATTGGGTGCCATATAAATTGGTGGCCCGATGGTTCTTTTGCAAATCTCGAGTTAGGAATGCATCCACATCGGACGTCTCTCGTATTATTGAACTAACATCGGATTGGTTGGCCGACTCACCAGCTGCAGAGTTGTTACCTCCTTTAGGGGTATATTGGGTAGGGCGGCACACGTGGGTCGATAACCCACGGCAATCACTTATCTATTATAGAGATGAGTTAGATAACTTGCGAACGAGTTCGTCAATTGGAAACCGTACTCGACTGCCAGGTTGGAAAGGGTTCCACTTGTTTGTTTGGCTGGTGCCCTTTGGTTGACGGCTGCACCACTTGTGAATTTTTCTATTGTTGAGTTCCAGTATCCGAATATAGTGATGCGGCAATTCGGATATCAGCAGAAGATTCTCGAAGCCCGGTGTTATGATAAAAAATTGCACGAGGTGAGAGGAACGGGTCGAGTGCCCAACTTTGATTGGACTGATTTTCACCAGGTCCATGTGGCTAACTGGAACACCATGCGGTATCAGATGACATCGAATATGATGTACTTCGCTATACCGTTTGATGGCTCTTTCCAACATGTATACATGACGTGGTATATGTGCATTACACGGTTGTATGTTTCTCCACAAGCCGCTGTACCAGCCGGTGTGCAGATTCCGATTCCCCCAAATGAGGAAGAACCACCACCGGCATATTCCTCTTCCCAGCCAATGTATCAACCAAAGGCGTCGACGTATCGGAACTTGGTTAGTAATTTTTTATGCAATTTCATGCATTTACTATGCATGTATTGTTAAGATATAAGGATAGGATGATAAATTATTGTACATGTTGTTTAAATTAAAATTTTCAACCTAATATAGATTTAAAACACATGGAAAAACGTTCGGATAGCTACTCGCATCTTGAAGAGTAAGGTACCCGAGAATGTTAAGGCAATAATGCGGAAGATGCTACAGCCGTGCCGCCGTAGTCTTGAAGAGGTGGGTGAAGGTCCGCAACTTGATGTATATTTAAAATCTAACGTGGCACTTCCTCGGCGAAAGAGCATGACAAGGCCGGGAATTCACATCGCCCAGCCACAATAGGTTTAACAACACTAACCACCTGAAGAAGATGAGGAGCAGTGGGAAGATGACCCTCAATCCCCCGAGACGCAAGGTAGACGACGGAATCCTCAACGAAAGAGGAACCTGCCGGATCAATTTACACCAAGTGGTCGCAAACCGCGTGGTCATAAAAGGAAGTATCTAACAATAGGTTGGTTAGTATTTTAGTGTTTGGTTTATGATTTTATTCCGTTAAAATAACTAATCCAAAGTTTGGTTCTATTTCGATAAATGTTATAGATAAATACCGGGCATCCACGGAAGCCAACCATGAAGATAACTGTATTGATCCATGTAGACTACTTCATTGTTGAGATGAATATGTTGTACTGAATGTCTTGTAATTGCTAGTTGAAAAAATTACACATGCAGTTGAATGAATTGTTGAGATGATTATTTGGTAATGAATGTCATATTATCTATTGTATCATATATATTGTTCTGATATGAGTTTTTATTTCTGTGAATTTATTGGTGATCTGAGTTTCTGAATTGCTATTGAAATGAGTTTCTGAGTTGTTGTGATCTGATATATATGTTGTTGTATTGTTGTGAACAGAGTTTCTGAATTGTTGTGATATGAACTCATTTTGTGAAGTATTTTCATCTAGAAACATGGTCTGAAGCTCTGCCAACATATCTCAACTTATCCCGTTATTGGCGATGACGGGTTAAGTGGTCTTAACCCGTCATCGCCAATAACGGGTTAAGTAGAGATATATTGGCAGTAACCCGTCATCACACTTAACTCGTCATCACTAATAACAGGGTAAGTAGAGATATATTGGCAGAACATCATCATCTAATAATTTTAACATTGTTTGTAAAAAAAAGATTGGAAAATGTTTGTAAATCTAATAAAAATACATTATCAAACTAAATAATATAGTTCAATAAATAAAAACAGTTTATTAAAAATTATTCAAACCCTACCGTAACCCTACTAAAACTCTCTAACCATAGCATGTTAAAAGGTTATAGTAGGTTTAGAGATAGGGCTCGACTTGGGGATCTGGTTTTTTACCAACTTTAATGTTTATACTTCTAAAAGGGACTAATTAGTTTTTAAAAGGTTTTTCCCATATTTTATTTTTAGTATCTTATTTTTTATGTAATTTTCCCCCAAATATAATGTTCGTTTTCAAGTAAATAAATAAATACCAAATTATATAATATCCTTTCTAATCAAATTGGAAACACTATATGATCTATTAAAGTAAATTAATAAATGTTTAACATAATTCCTTACGGATAGGATTACGGTTTGGGTGAGAGTAAGGTTACAGTAGGGTTACGGATAGGGTTAGAATAGTTATAGTAGGGTTACATTAGGGTTAGAGTAGTTCGTAGGGTTAGAGTAATTTTTAATAAACTTTTTCAAATTTTCAACTATATTATTTATTTTGATAATTTTTAAAATTACTCTAACCCTACGAACTACTGTAACCCTACTGTAACCCTACTTTAACTCTCTAACCGTAGCCGTAACCCTACTGTAACCCTAAGAACTACTCTAACCCTACCTTAACCCTACTATAACCCTCTAACCCTAGCCGTAACCCGTTCACACTGTAAGTTTTTAATCGAATTCGATGAATGTAAGTAATTGTTATAAATAATTATTTATTTACTTTAAAAGATTTTATGGTGTAACCAATTTCTGTAGATAGGTGATTATATAATTTTTTTTGAAGAGATTTTTTTACTCACCAAAAATGGAAAAATTTTATGTTAAAAACCAAAAATACTGAAATTGCTTGTAATTCAAATAAAAATATTAAGAAGAAACATTATCATAATAAATGCAATAATTCAAAAATGAAAGAAACACTATCAAAAATATTAAAAAGAAACATTTTTGGACTATATTATTTATTTTGCTGAATATTTTTATTAGATTTACAAACAACTTTATGAATACTTGGTCTGTAGAGTGAAATGTTCTGCTAATATCTCTCTGCTTACCCGTTATTGACAATGACGGGTTACAAACAACTTTATGAATACTTGGTCTGTATAGTGAAATGTTTGAATTTTTTACCAAACTATCCCACTTTTTGTAAGTATGTACGAAACTATCCTTGTTTGAAAATTTAATACCAAAACATCCCTGTCCTTAACGGGGTAAATGAGTCTAGTAGTTTTCCTAGCGTTAACCCCGTTAACGTGCTGATGGGGATACAACTTTTTCCCTTGAGTGGGGATTTACAGAAAAACTCATCCTATATAGACTCATTAATCCCGTTAGCGGTAGTATTTAAACCACTCGCATTAATGGGGTTAACGTTTGTAGTTGGGACAGTATGGGGAACTACCTCAAAGAGCGGTGTGCGTAAAAAATCACTAAGCATAGACACATTAACTCAGTTAACGTGCCTATTATTACCAAAGCCGTTAACTGAGTTAACGAGTGTGAAGATTTCAGGTTTCCAGAAAGTTGAAAATTTCTGGAAATTGGAGATACTCACACACGTTAACTCAGTTAATGTGCCTTGTTTTACCAAGGCTGTTAACTCAGCTAACGTGCCTTGTTTTACCAAGGCCATTAACTCAGTTAATATGTATGCCTATCTTCACAAACAAACAGACAGGGTGAAGTAAATTCGTGATTGTGTGGTTCATTAAATGAATAAATAATCTGCGAATTACTTTGTGAGTTTAGTTTGACATGAACGAAAGATTTCCAACCCGTTCTAGAAGTAGTTCCCCATCTAGCTTCATTCTGATTATTTGGTGACTCCCCGACTTTATTACATACATATGATTTATCCACTACATTATTTCCCTTATATTTATTTCCACCCTTACGCATAGCAAAACCCGCACATTTACAGTATGATGAATAAAATTTTTCCGCTTCCTTTAAAGTGGAAAATGTCATACCAATCTTCGGTTTTAGGTGTCCGTCAACATAAGGAAAAAACTCGCCAATTTGTTGTGCCCTCACAAATTTTTCTCCGGCAGCAGAACTTCCTTCAAAACTATCCATATCTAAGAAAACAAAAAGGAGAACAATTATGGCTACTAAACCCGTTACGGAATGTGATGAAAAATTTCTAACTTTATTTACTTATTAATAGAGAAACATGAGAGAACCGAACAAAAGACATCCAGAATTTATAAAACTTTGCAACTCGGTTCAATTCACATAACACAAGTCACTCCAACTTGGAGAAGTGAGTTTTGACTAAGGATTCGACAGATACGGGTGTGTATCGCTTTATTTGGGTTATATCAACCAAAAGCGATACACGCCTGTATCTCACCAACCATCAGTCAAGACTAACATCTATAAGGTGGGGTTGCTTGTCCATCGTGAGACCATCCTACTCGCAAAATTTCGTATTTTTTGGAGATCGTTAGAAGGGTTTTCTACTCTAACTGCACTGAAAAAGTTCTAAGTAATTTAGTTCATGTCAGAAATTACAAAACCGCATAAACGGCATCCAAAATTTAAAAAACTTTGTAACTTGGTTGAATTCACCTAGCACAAGCCATCCTAACTTGTAGAAGTGAGTTTCGACTCACGGTACGAGAGATATGGCGGTGTATCACTTTATTTGTGATTTTTACAACCAAAAGCGATACACGACCGTATCTCCCGAACCACGAATCGAAAGTAACTTCCACAAGTTGGGATAGCTTGTGCTACGTGAGACCATCCTAGTCGCAAAATTTAGTATTTTTTGGAGGTCGTTTTATGGGTTTTGAAGTCCAACCGCACTAAATGCTTTCTAAGTCATTTACTTCTAATTCACGGAACGTGTGAAAACCACAAAAACGACATCCAAAATTTATATAACTTTATACCTAGCTTGAATTAACCTAGATTAAGACATTCCAACTTGTAGAAGTGAGTTTCGACTAACGGTTCGAAAGATATGGCCGTGTATCGCTTTATTTGAGTTTTTTCAAGCAAAAGCGATACACGCCCGTATCTCTCCAATCGTGAGTTAAAACACTTCTCTACAAGTTGGGGTTGCTTGTTGTACGTGAGACCATCCAACTCGTAAAGTTTCGTATTTTTTGGAGGTCGTTTGAAGGGTTTTTTAGTCTAACCGCAGTTAAAAAGTTCTAACTCATTTACTTATAGTTCGATGAACATGAGAAAATCGCACAAACGATATCCAAAATTTATAAAACTTTGCAACTTGGTCAAATTCACATAACACAAGCCACCCCAACTTGTAGAAATGAGTTTCGAGTCACGGTTTGCGAGATACGGCCGTGTACCACTTCAGTTGGTTTTTTTCAACCAAAAGCGATACGCAACCGTATCTCTCGAACCGTAAGTCAAAACTTAGTTCTACAAGTTGGGGTGGCTTGTACTACGTGAGACCAACCTACTCGAAAAGTCGTATTTTTTTAAGGTCGTTTGCAGGGTTTTCAAGCATAACTGCAGTGAAAACTTTCTAAATAATTTCGTATACATTGAACGAGAAAAAACAACACAAACAAAACTAAATTACTAAGGCAAAGAATTCTACATCTACAAAATTTTTAAGTCTTCGAGCACTTGAATATATTATTCCTAAATGTAGACTTCTTTGGGCACTTGAATATATTAAAAGTCTTCCTAATTCTAGTTCTACAAATTACTAAGGCTAAGAAAATTTTTGGGCACTTGAATATATTAAAAGTCTTCCCAATTCTACATATACAACTTACTAAGGCAAAGAATTTTTTGACCACTTTCTAAATAATTTAGTATAGAAAAATTTAAAAATAAACACAGATATAACTACTAAGGTAAAGAATTAGTCAATACCTTACAAAATAAGTCCGAATTTAGCCAATGAAGGTGTTGTGGCCGAACTAGGGTTTCGATTTGCTTTTGAAGATGGGATGAGAGAGTTGGGTTTCAATGTTTGGAGTAGATATTGGGAGAGAGGAGGAGGAGCGGACGAAGGAGGACAGGTTTGTGTTTTGATCAAGGATTAGGGTTTTCTTCAGTTTGGGTTCGGTGAAGAAACGAGAGAGAGAGTGGGGAGAGTCGGTTGAAGAAGATGATCTTGTAATACCCCGATTTTCATTTATGAAAATTATTTATTTATTTTGCACGTAGTGTGCATGTGCAATTTTTGTAGTATGAAATCTTATAATTATTTTTTTATGGATGAAGTGTGTATATGTGTTTTTTTAATAATTTTTATAAAGGCCCATTTTTTCTTCAAATAAACATAAGCCTTTCTTTCTAGCCCAAATCTTTTTTTTATTTATAAGACTATTATTTTGGCCCATTAATCAAAGCCCATGAGTTATTCTTATTTTAATTACAACTTGTAATGTAGAACATCTTTTAAAGATTATTTTTATAGAAAACATAATGTACAACTTTTTTAAGTGGAGGACCAATGGATGCACGTGCATTGCACGTACACGTGCATTGCACGTACACGTGCAAATGCACCTATGTGGCCGGTTTTGGGATTGGACGGAAAATAAAAAAATGAGTGGAGTCATGGGTGGTGGTTGCTTGATCATGGTTGGTTACCATAACTCCCCCTTGAATCCTAGCCTTTTATTTCTAACTCCTAGTTTGATCCTAGCCTTCCATTCACTCCAAATTTTAGTATAAATACCCCCCTAGCCTAGTTATTTTTGTACTCTTTATTTCTCCAAAACCTATAGTATAAAATACATTATTAGTAGTATAGTAAGTGAGTTAAAAGATTGAGATTTGTGTGTGAGGGAGTTGTGCTTGCATCAAAAAGGGGAGGCCGGCATCAAGGAGCTCTCGGTTGGCATTTTGGAAGGCTCGGGTGCGCGCATCAAGGAGGAGGAGAAAAGCACTTTTGGCAAGGACTTTTAGGAGGTGTTGCAATCTGACTTCTCTCCAATTAAGGTGGGTTATTTTTCATGTTTCTAATTAGAAAGCATGCAACGATTGAATTGAAATGATAATGCATGAAAAAGATTAATAAGAGTACATTTAATTGGAAAAATGGCTTATTAGTTGATTGGAATGTTAATAAATAGCTTGTATGTGGTTCCATCATCAAACTTAAGTTGTGTGTGAAATAATTATAGCTATGGATTGCTTGAAGAAAAATTCATTGTTAGCATCAAAAACCATATGCAAATGTTAGTATATGAAAATGTTGTTTTATGTGCTTGAATGAACTTTTTGTGATAGTGTTGCAATGAATGACTTAAAATATATTTTGTAGGTTTGTGAAATGAATATAAACAGGGAATTGATATAGAGATTTTTTATGTTAAAGTTAGATAAGAATGTCGAAAAAGAAATGTAGTAGTAGTAGCATACAATTTAACTAATTGTATGCAAAATATGTGTTTAATTATTAGAAAAATTATTTTAAAATTACTGGAGTATTAATTATTATTTGAATAATTATTCTGAAAATTTACAGTAAGTTTAGTAAAAGCAAAACTCAAATATGAGCTTTTGAAACATCGAAATGTGCTATTAGATAGAGGGTTGATTTAATTAAAATTCGAGTTGTATTCAAGACAACTTGAGCCTATAGCTCAAGTGGTCGGGGGACTCTTTAGCGCTACAGTGCGTGCGGTTGGTTCTTTTGGATCCCTGCTTCGATACTTGAGAACACCATCTTTGTATGTGCGTTTTTAAAATTAAATCAATTTTCAAACCGAGAGCATTTAAGTCTCTGACCCCTCTTTATATCGATGAGCACAAGTGGCTAAATGGCTAGAGCGTGCGGTTGGGTTCTCTCTGGTCGCTGGTTCGAAGCCGGGTCTCGGCCAATATTTAATTTTTTGAAAAAAAAATTATTTTTGATGGTTTTTGATGTTTAAAAATTATGAAAAAAATATTATTATTATTCTAAAATTATGTGGGACTTATGAAAAATAAATTGGGATTTATTAAAATGAAATAGAGTGTATTTTTGAGAACAAAAGTGTAATTGGAACTTTGGTTCTACACTTATATTTTGGTGAAAGTTGTACTTTGCAAAAGAACTTAAAATAAAGTGTTAGAAAGGAAATATAAATAAATAAGAAAATATATGAAGTGAAGTGGTATGAATTATTCTTATTGAAGAATAGTGTGATAATTATGAGTTGTGAATATTCATTTGACCATATAATTGGTGATATGATTTTTAATGTGGAAATAAATATTTGATGAAATGCATGCATGATAATTGAATTCCATGTATGGTTATGGACTCATGAATAATTTAGAAATCATGTGATTGGAAAAGAGAATGTAATTGAGCATGAAAACTCAAACATATGAATTGTGAATTAAAATTGAAAATTAGAGTGTAGCCAAAACTCACACCGGCAAGTGAAAGTGATGAATTATGATTATTGATATTGAAAAGACCAGTTTGGGTCATTGTGAAATGAAAGAAATAAGACCGGTAGTAGTGAGAGGGCTAACTCTAAGAGATTGATTTTGTTCATGATTTCATTAAATTTAAGGATTTAGTACATAGTGAAGAGGTGATGAAAGTGAGAGAAAAACACAAGTATGAGGGCCTCGAGTCTACGATGTGGGTGTGATCCACAGAATGCATGCTTGATGCGTCAAGACATAGCGTGTGCACTACTCCAGAAGGATCGGAATCTTGGCGACGCTTGTGGGATGTTTGGTGACTGCAAGAGGATCGTGTGCCATGAAGGAGGCTGAATTGCCACAGAATGCATGCTTGATGCGTCAAGACATGGCGTGGAATTCCCCTCCAGGTTTTCTGTACACGAGCTTGTACTCATAGATCATCTAGGATACTTACCGTAGTTACAGTAGTAGATTAAGTCATGACGAGGGATTGAACCCTACAAGATGAAGAACGATTAAAAGGCTTGCCCTCGGACCTATGTAGTATGGGATGCATAGAATCCGAACAAGTGTGCATTAGTGACATGTAATATAAATAACCGCATTAAGGACTAAGTGTACAATCACAACACGACATCAATAGGGTATTCCCTTTAGTTTGATATGTGACAAGTTTGTGTTTGTTAAACATGGAAAATCAGTTATACTATTTCCGGCATAGAGAGGATGGCCGTGTATAATGTTCGTCGGTTGAATAAACTGACGTACCCACAGTTTTGTATGCAGGGTAAATGACATGATAAAGATTAAAGAAGCAGAGATGCTTAGAGATTATTCAAATGTTGATGTACATTTATTTAAATGTTGTAAATTTGCTTCCGCTGTAAAATGTAAAGTGTAAAGTTTTCATGTAACTCTGATGTAAAGTGAAAAAGTTTTAAATTCCTTGTAAAATTGTACGAAAGAAGTGTAAAGATCCTGTGGAATCTCGAATTCAGTGTATTTTGGAATTCGGGGCGTTACAGAGTGGTATCAGAGACACGCTTCACACTTGTACAAATTTATAAGGAACGACACCCTGGAAGTGGACATTAGAGTGTGTGTTTGAGTCTAGAGATTTAAATGTAAGTCACTTACATTTGTGTTGCTCTATGACTTATGCTTCTTCCTCCCTATTTCTAAGATGGCTGAACACTTCGACCCAGCTGGAGACGACAATTGGCATATCATCGAGGAAGATTATTATCCTGGACAGGCAGATTCTGAGGAAGAGTACTACCCAGGGCAAGTAGACTCTCACGGAGAAGAATGGCCTGAATTCCGAGAGATTACCCCACCTCCGGATTCATCTGATGACTCTTCTGACGAAGAAGACGAACCAGTTCCAAGTAGTCTTGTGATATCTCTTCAGAGGCAGGTAGAAACACTGCGGGAGAGAGTCGGATTATTGGAGGCTCAATTGGCAAAGCGCAAGGACGACTTTTCAGTTCTCAGTCATCGTGTATGGGAACTCGAGAAGAGGAAGAATATGACCGATGTGCTGAAGGAAGAAGTTGATGAACTACGGGGAGAACTTCGAGAAGCGAAGAGGAACCGTAGGAGTTAGACTGTTGTAGCTTCTACTGTTTTCATTCTGATGTCAAGAAATATTTTCAATTCGAATGTATAAAGTTTGTAGTTCAATGAAATGCAAAGTTGATTTAAAATTCATGTCTTATACTTCGAATTTAATGGATCTTTTGCATCAGAATATGGCTAGAAGAGGAGCTAGAAATGGGGAAGGTCTGGATTTGGAAACGGAACTTGCGAGGGTCTATTAGACACTCAATACCGTGGCCATGAATCAGAACCAAGGAAGGGTACCTGCGAATCCGGTGCCCGAAGCAATCAAACTCGTGGAATCGTTCAAGCGGATGAAACCACCTGTGTTCGAAGGGAAGTCAGACCCTGACGCGGCTGACAACTGGATCAGGCAGGTAGAGGCTATATTCGAAGTCTTAGAGACCCCTGAGGGCAACAAGGTGAAGTTGGCGGCTCTACAACTAGAGAAGGATGCGGCCGTGTGGTGGCAGTCAATGAAGCGGACAATGGGAGGCATAGTTCTTGGCTGGGAGGAATTTTTGGAAGAATTCCGCAGTCACTATTTCCCCTCCGACGTCCAAGAGAAGAAGGCTATGGAATTTCTATCACTACAACAAGGTGGCATGTCAGTTAAAGAGTACGATACCAAGTTTACTCAGCTCTCTTGGTACGCTCCTGAATTAGTGATGGATGAGGCGATGAAGGCTCGTAATTTTGAGCATGGATTGAGGCCGAGCTTGAGGTCCCGGATGATACCTCTTGGTATCAGAAGATTCAACAAATTGGTCAAGTGCGCGACAGCCACGGAAGCAGACATGGAGCAGTTTCATGTTGTTCAGAATTGGAGAAACAACTGGCAGTCTGGAAAGAGGTCCGCAAATTCTGGGAATTTCAAGGAACAACCATCTGCACAAAGGTTCAAACCGACAGGGGCGAACGCTATTAATGTGGTTGGAAGATCTGGGAACAATATTGTGAGACCTCCTGCGGTAAATTGCTTCAACTGTGGTGAGACGGGACATTACCAATCTCAATGCCCCAAGCCACGGAATGGTAATCACAATGTACCAATGTAGCAGACTGGAAAGAGATCGTACCAACCAGGGCGAGTATTTGCCTTGAAGGAAGCTGATGCCGATGAAGTAGATCATGTCATCACTGGTACGAGGGCGGATGTTTAGAGGTTTATGTTGTTTTCTTTTTTTCGCTTATTTTGTGAACTGTTACGTAATGGGTGTGTATTATGTAACAGGGAAACTTTATTTGAATGGAATGAAAGCTGTTGTTTTGTTCGATACTGGATCCTCTTATACTTTTGTGTCTCCTAAATTTGCTAAAGTGTTGGGAGTTGAATCGAAGATTTTTCCAGGCAAGATCTTAGCAGTAGCTACTCCATCAGGAAAAATTTTAACAACTGATCGGTACTATGCGGATTGCGAGATTGTGATTGGGGACAGAATCTTCGGAATTGATCTAATCGAGCTGACTATCTTGGGAGTCGATGTTATCATTGGCATTGATTGGATGTCGGTGTACAGTGCAGGCATCGAGTGCAAGACCAAGACGGTAACAGTGAAGGCTCTAGGTGGACCTGAAGTCACTTTCCAAGGGAAGAAGAAGTGTTCTAGGTTGGTGGCAGCTATCTGCAAGGAAGAGATTCCTGTGGAAGTGCAAGGGATTCCTGTGGTTCGGGACTATCCGAATGTGTTCATAAATGATTTTCCTGGGTTACCCCCGCATCGGATGTAGAGTTCAGCATCACTATTCAACCGGGAAGTGCACCCATTTCTAAGGCACCGTATAGGATGGCTCCAGTAGAACAGGATGAGGTGAAACGGCAGATTGAGGAACAGTTGGAGAACGGCTTTATTCAACCTAGTGCGTCACCTTGGGGAGCACCAGTACTTTTGGTAAAGAAGAAGGATGGATCGATGAGGATGTGTATCGATTACCGAGAGCTGAATAAGGTCACTGTTCAGAATAAGTATCCTATTCTCCGAATTGATAACTTGTTCGATCGTCTACAAGGAGCAGCTGTTTTATCCAAAATAGATCTTCGATCAGGATATCACCAAGTTTGAGTGAAAGCTGAAGATGTGCACAAAACTGCATTTAGAACTCGACATGGGCATTACGAATTCTTAGTTATGCCATTTGGAGTGACGAATGCACCCGCAATCTTCATGGATTTGATGAACAGAGTTCTGAGGCCGTTCATTAATTCTTTCGTCGTGGTGTTTATTGACGATATTCTCGTGTACTCCAAGTCAGAAGAGGAGCACACCGAGCATCTGGCAGCAATTTTGAAGAAGCTGGAAGAGCAGGAGTTGTATGCCAAGCTATCCAAGTGCAATTTCTGGAAATCTGAAGTGGCATTCCTAGGTCACATCCTTTCTAAGGAGGGAGTGGCAACTGACCCTCAGAAGATAGAGGCAGTGAGAGATTGGGCTAGGCCTACTACAGTGAAGAAAGTCAGAAGTTTTCTTGGATTGACTGGATACTACAAGAGATTCATTCAAGGTTATGCTCAGTTAGCCGTACCGCTTACTAGTTTGACCAAGAAGAATGTGAAATTCAAGTGGACTGAGCAATGTGAGGCAAGCTTTCAGGAGTTGAAAGAGAAGCTGACTACTACACCTATTTTGGCTTTTCCTAGAGCAGGTGTTGAGTATGATGTTTACAGCGATGCTTCACATCGTGGGCATGGTTGTGTCTTAATGCAAGAAGGAAGAGTAATTGCTTATGGGTCTAGGCAACTACGACCGCATGAGAAGAATTACCCGACTCATGATCTGGAGTTGGCTGCGATTATCTTTGCCCTGAAGCAATGGAGACACTACGTGTACGGTGAGAAATTGAACATGTACACGGACCACAAGAGTTTGAAGTACATATATCAGTAAAAGGATCTGAATTTGAGGCAGCGGAGATGGTTGGAAGTGCTTAAGGACATGCGACCTGAGATCAAGTATCATTGTAACGCCCCGAATTCCAAAATACACTGAATTCGAGATTCCACAGGATCTTTACACTTCTTTCGTACAATTTTACAAGGAAATTAAAACTTTTCACTTTACATCAGAGTTACATGAAAACTTTACACATTACATTTTTACAGCGGAAGCAAATTTACAAAATTTAAATAAATGTACATCAACATTTGAATAATCAACTCCTTAATAATTGTGCCCTACAAAAAAACCAAAACAGTAACATCCAACTAGAGGCAATTTTTACTGTTCACTCATCCCCCTCTCTTCCATCGTCAAAATCGCCAGATCCGGCGATCTCCTTCTCTCTCCTTCCCCATAACCTTCATCAATATTGATCCTAGTGGCCTATTCTCCATACCCTTTTGCTCCGGTGTGGTGTTGCCAGTATTTTCCTCGTTCCCTTTTCCCCTCTGGCGCTCGATCCTCTCCCTCCTTCCTCCCTGCTCTGGGTCAGGCAGTCCTGTTCGGCCTGTAGCTCCTGTGGGGCTTCCCTGGCTCTTTCCTTTAGCGGTGTTTCGTTACCAGTAGCCTTCTGGCTAGGCAGTGGACATCTTCCCCTTTCAAGGCAGAGCATGTGATCTCCTCGGATTTCCCCCAGCGATCCCCACGGTTCTTTGGATCTCCTCCCAGCCACTACGCAGCAACGGAACTCGCCTATCACTGTAAGTATTTTTTCTTCCCTACCCATTCTTTCGCTCCTTTTCAGTTTTCCTTTGAGCACCCGTTCCTGTGAGTGCTTGACTATTACCCCTGCGTTCACATCGCACTCTTTGCGATCGTTTATTACGCTTTACGGAGGTGTATTGTTATCTCTATTTCTGTAGCAATTGTATTGCGACTTCTATTTCTTCCCTTTAAGGAAGTACGCATTTCTTCCCCCTTCTCTTTCTCTTTGCATTTCTTCCCTATCTCCCTGTGTTTCTTGGATCGTCGACTGCTGTCGACTGCATTGGAGGCGTTTAGGTCTTCGGCAGCCACCATTGCTTTCGTCTCTTTTTAGAGGCCATTTATTCTTAGGCCCAGTTTAAGGCCCATGGAGTATTCATGGGTCGAAGTTGTAAACAAAAAATCTGTGAATAATAAAAAGGGTTTTCTTGACTATCCTTGTTATAATGCCCCTTCGAGGCCCTCTCCTCATGGGCCGTCCTCCCTCCGATCCATCAAGTATCCTTCCTCGAAGCTTCCTAAGCTTCCTTATCGCCAACTCTCCCGCCCGTTCCTATCACCTATCACCTCTTCGTCTTCCTCTCTCACTGCCTATCCTCCTTGTTCTCGTCTCTCTTGCTTCCGGTGTCTTCAATTCGGGCATTTGAAGCAAGACTGCCACTTCAAAATGAAATGCCTCTTCTGCCTCAAATCTGGTCACGCTCGTCAGCGTTGTTTCTCTCTTCAGAAGTTGCTGGGTCTCACTCTTGGAGCTCTGATATCAGAATCTGTTCTAGCGGCGCTAGACTTCCCAGCTCTACAACGTAGAATGGAAGAGGAGAATGTGTCCAAATCCAAAATTGCTAAACGATCGGCTCGATCACCTTTACTTGCCACTCCTTCTAGCTCCCTGCGTATTCCTACTAAGGCGCCGCCTTCTCCCCCTCCTCACCCTTCCGCGCTTGTGCCCTCCAACAAGCCAGCCGTTACGTTGGTATTCATCCCCTCCTCTGATCTCACTGATCGCCTTAAGTACTTCTACACTTATGGTGCAATCTCCTTTTGTGGAGGTTCTATCCCTCACTTCACTTTAAATTCTCTACTCAGTTCTTCCTGCAATGTAGTAGATTGGGATTGGATCATCAGTGCATGCTCCAATGGCGATGTGGTCATTCGGTGTCCATCGCCCAAAATTCTCGACGAATTGATTCACCGCTCTTCTATAACTATTGGTTCCATCTCTTTGTCAATCCGCAAATGGGTGACTGGCTTCCCACCCGTGCGAGAGGTCGCTTATGAAACCATCAGGGTTTCTCTTCTTGGCCTCCCACCGTTCTGTAGCTCCTTACGATCGGTTGGAGAGATGTCCAAGTGCATTGGAGATATCTTAAGTATATCTTCCTCTTCGAAGCTGGCTTCGGGTACTCTCCAAATTGAAGCTATCTATCGCTGCCCTAAGGTGGTCGATAGAATTCAAGCGTTCTGTCTTAAAGATGGCATTTCTGTTTTTTCGGTTTTGGTTCAGTATCACGAGGCAGTTCCGGATGCTTCCTGTTCTGGCTATCCCTTCAGCTTCCTCTACCACCCCAGCTTCTACCCCCTCTTCATTTCACCTGGGTTCCTACCCCAAGTCTTCGGCTGCTTCCTTGGCCCTGAAGGGATCCCTTAAACCCCCATCTAAGAAGAAATATCCTCCTACTCCCCACCCCCTCCCCAAGATCTCTCCGGCAAAAGCCCCCAACCTTGTCTGGATCAACCCGGATCTCTCTTCTCACTCTGCTGGGAAGGCTGCCACTCTCTCCGTTTCAACCTCAGTGGACCCCTACCCCTCTTCCTCCTCCTTCGCCCCCCTGCTTGCGGATCCTATTATCAGACCCGCCTTGCCACCTACCATCTCCTCGGGTTCAGGTTGGCCTCAATGGGTTGTGAACCCCTCTTACTCTTCGGACTGGGATAGGTTCCAGAAGCAGATTCACATCCCCTCTCCATCAGTCTCGACGCCCAAACCTCCTCCCTCTAAAGATGGCAAAGCTGATCAGCCCAAGGACGAAGGTTGGATCGAACAAGACAACCTATTGGATGAAGAGGAAGTGGATCTGCTTCCAAATCCCCCAGCCGACCAGGTATCTACATATTTGTTTTTCTGCAGTTCTTTTTCTTTTTACTGTGAAGATTATTTTGCATCATGCTGTAAGTTTCTATTTCGGTTTCTATTTAAAGATTACTGCCATTCTTGGATGATTTCTCGTTCTCCTTCTCCAGGGAATTATTTTCCCTTTCGCTCAGCGCCGACCTCGAGTCTGCTGAGCGACTATCTCTCTAAACCCTCGGGTAGAGATGTTCAGTGTTTCGTTCATCAAGTTTCCTCGCCTCAAAAGCGGGACTTGTGTAGATCGATAACCACTACCTGTAAGGCTATCTTGCCGCCACTGTATCTTGATATCGACTCAGTCGATAGGTGCCCGTCTAAGGACAGTAGGTGTTCCTCCCCGCCCCCGGTATCCCGAGAAAGGTTACCTTATCGTATTCTCCGGACCAGTGCCTATCTCAGGTCTAAAGGTTATGGCCAGGGCTCTCAGGGGGCTTGCGAGCATCTCCCCAGCTCTTCTGGCCATCGCCCTCCCTTAGGATCCATCTTCTTCCATCAATTTGATATTCTTTCCAATGATGATATGTTGTCCATTACCAACGAATTGGGTTTCCGTTTAGGTTCAGACTGCTCTTCTGTGCTCGATTCGATCAGGCACAAGGAGTGTCTTACAGTTCTAGAGAGCAAAGGTTGTCAATGAATTACATCTCTTGGAATATTAGGGGCCTTAACTGCCCCAGTAAAAAAAGGGCTGTTTACGATATTATTTCTTCTTCCAATTGTAATATTATCTCCCTTCAAGAATCAAAAATCGATTCGCCCTCCCACCTTACCTATCGCACTATCGGAGGTTCCATTATCTTTAAATGGATTTCGCTAGATGCGGTGGGTTCTAGGGGAGGTATCATGCTCGGTTTCAAGGAATCGGTTTTCTCGCTTATCGCGGTGATCCGACTGCAGTTCTCCCTTATTGTCCAACTTTTCTGGACGGCCCAAAACTGCACTATTTGTGTCATTTCTGTCTACGGTCCGTCCACAGCCGACAGACGCCAACTATTCTGGAACGAATTCAGCTCACTTCAAGCCTACACTGATGGACTTTGTTTCCTTTGTGGTGACTTTAACGTCACCAAGTTCGCGTCTGAAAGATCTTCCCCTTCGCAGCTTGATGGGCAATCGTCCTGCTTTAACGATTGTATCCGTCAATTACATCTCACTGACCTTCCTTTGAATGGTCGTATCTTCACTTGGTCTAACCTTCGTCTTGTTCCTACTTTTGCCAAGCTTGATCGTTTTCTAGTCTCTCAGAACTGGATCTCCCTTTTTCACAACTCTTTCTCTAAAGCGCTTCCCAATCCTTCCTCAGACCACACCCCTATCGCCCTATACTCTCATTTCCCTTTTGCTCACCACCACAAGTTCAGATTCGAAAAACTTTGGTTACAAGGCCAGTTGTTTGTGAATCTAGTTCGGGAATGTCTTTCCTCTGTCTCTGGCTCCTCAGGTCTTGGCAATATCCTTCTTAAACTTCACGCTATTAAGTTTAGGTGTAAAATCTGGCGTTCTGAAAGACAGCATAACACCAATTTCCCTTAAAAATTACCTTTGGGCTTCGATTGAATCCTTCGACAGGATGGAAGAACTGGGGCCCTTACCCGATTCCCATCGATCCGAACGCCCCGCGTGTAAGATCGATTATTCCGCCATCCTCCTTCAAGACCACTTGAAATGGGCCCAAAGGGCCAAGACCAAGTGGTTAAAAGAAGGGGACGGGAACACCTCCTTTTTCCACAACTTTGCTTCGCATCGCCAACGCTGTAACTGGATCTCCTCGATTCTTCACAATGGCAGCGAACTTGGGTCCAACCATGAGATTCATGGAGCCTTCCTATCCTTTTATAAGGATCTCATCGGGTCTCCCAAACTTCCTTCTATTGGTCTTGATTGGGACCGTCTTTACGGGCCTCCATCACAAGATTTAGATTCCCTAGAACTTCCTTTCTCTATGGAGGAAATCAAAGTTGCTGTGTTCGCCCTAAAAAGCGATGCCGCGCCTGGTCCGGATGGCTTCCCGACTTTTTTCTATCAAAAATTTTGGGATCTGCTTAAAGATGATCTTTTCCAATTATTCTCTGACCTTCATCAAGGAACGTTCTCCTTCGATCGTATTAACTACGCTCATATAGTTCTGATTCCTAAAGTACTGGGGGCTAATACTGTCAATCAATTTCGGCCTATCAGCCTTATTAACAACACTTTCAAAATCATTATGAAAGTGCTTGCTGCTAGACTTGGTTCGGTCATTTCCCCCCTCATTGACCCGGCCCAATCTGGGTTCATCCGAGACCGTTTCATCCTGGACAGTGTGGCGTCCGCCCAGGAAATCATTTCTCATTGTCACCGTTCAAACTCTGAGGGTGTTCTCCTCAAACTTGACTTCCAAAAGGCCTACGATAATGTGAGTTGGGATTTCTTGATTAATATCTTGCTTCATCGTGGCTTTGTTCCCAGGTGGATTGCCTGGATTCGATCCAGCCTATACTCGGGCACCTCTTCTATCATTGTTAATGGCAAAGAGGGTCACAAATTCAAAATTCACTGTGGTCTCCGACAAGGAGACCCTCTTTCTTCTCTATTATTCTCTCTTGTGGCTGATGTCTTTAGTAAACTCCTGCGTAATGCTTGGGATGCGCAAGTCATTTAGGGTTTGGGTTCTTCCAACCAATTTCCCAGGGTCCTTAATCTTCAGTATGCAGATGACACGATCATCTTTCTCCAACCTAATTTTCACTCCCTTCGGAACCTCAAGCTGCTCCTGTATTGTTTTGAGCTTGCGTTGGGCCTCTCTATCAACTTTCACAAATCTTCGGTCCTATGGTTGGGCGGTTCCCCAAACCGACAGACTGAGATTGCCAATTTCTTCAATTGTCCAGTGGCTTCCTTCCCCATTACCTACCTAGGTATTCCCCTTAGATGGGGTAAACTCCATAAATCTGACTGGATTCCCATGTTGGACAAAGTTGAATCCAGGCCCAGTGTCTGGTCTGGTAAACTTCTTTCCCGTGGAGGACGTATTATTCTCCTCAACTCGGTGCTTTCTTCTATCCTGCTTTACATGATGTCTTTATATTTTCTACCGTCTTGGGTCATTAAGAGATTAGATCAAATTAGAAGTAACTTCTTCTGGTTGGGTTCCGCCTCTTTTAAACCAGGGTCGCATCTATGCAACTGGGATCTTGTCTGCTCTTCTAAAGCAGCTGGAGGCCTCGGAGTATTAAATCTTAGGCATCACAACATCGCCCTACTGGGCAAATGGCTTTGGAGATTCTTAATACTCGACCATCTACCGTGGATCCAAAGCATTAAATCATACCTCTCCCCTGCTCACCATTGGTGGGACCTTTCACTGCCTATCCATCGCAACGCCTCTCCATTCTGGAAGGGCGTCTGGAAAGCGATTCCTGCTTTCCTTTGCGGTATCTCCCATAACTGCCGAGCAGGATCCAGAACCAGATTCTGGACGGACCTCTGGATCGGTAACACGAAGCTTGCTTCTGCCTTTCCCCTCATCTACCAATCGGCCCTATTTCCGAAGGCTACAGTTGAAGATTCTTTCACTATTCACCAATCTCTTAGATTATGGCTCATCCCTATCTCGGGTATTCTTCCGCAGAATAGCGGTACTCAATTAATCGAACTCCTTTCCTCCCTCAACGATTATGAGGGGCCGCCGGCAGATGGTTATTCTTGGCGATGGAACTCAGCGGGGGTCTTTTCGGTCAAATCCTTTTACCAATTCTTGAACTTCAGAGGAATCCTCTCGCCTTTTACCAAATTTATTTGGAGCTCTTGTGCACCGCTTAAAGCCAAAATCACTTCCTGGCTCGCTTTTAACAATAAACTTCTCACTGTCGAGATTCTCAATAAAAGAAACATGGCCTGGGGACAATTCTGCCCTCTCTGCTCCACCTCTTTCGAGGACGTGGATCACCTATTTGTGAATTGCGAATTCATTCGCCCCCTCTGGAAACTATGCTCTCTTGCTTGGGAATTCAATCCTTTGCCCTCCGATCTCAAATCGGTGTACTCAACTATTCCTCCGTCTTTTAGGTATCACAAATCTTGGTACTTATCGGTTCACATCATTATCTGGATCTCTTGGAAGGAAAGGAACCATAGAATTTCCAGGCACCGTGAGCTGCCCATTTCCTCTCTTATCGACGAATCCTTATTTCTGTTCGATTTTTGGTCCTCATCCTTGACCAACGCAGTGAGGGAAGCCCTTCAGAGTCATAGATTACTCTCGGCTTTCAATTGTCTTACCAATCCTAACGCTCTTTAACTATTGTTGCTACTGTTGTGTTCTGATCTGTCGCTTTTTGTTAGAATGCTTTCTTTTCTAATGTTTTATCCTGGATATTCTGATAGCGCTGATGCAATTCTTTTTTCAGGTCTGAGACCTTTGGATCTTTTGGGAGATCCGGCATGTTTCGTAGCTGGCTCGTTTTTGAGTTGACTCTGGTTGCTTTTGCCTGTGTTCATTTTGTTCACTAAGCCGGCTCTTTTCTCAGGCTTTATTCTGGTTTGTAAGTAACATTTTGCTTCTTTGATTGTGGGAATCTATGGATGTGCATCTGATGCTTTTTGTTTCTCCCACAATTGTATATGACTGGTTATTATGGTTGGTGGCCTTTTGTAGCCCAATTCCCCACCTTCAGGGGCGCTTATTTCATTTCTGCTCTGTTCCTTTTATTTGTGTTTTACTTCTCTGCATCTTTGGTATGATTGCTTGATATCTTTCGGCTGTGCATTCGGCCGTGCATTCAGCGGGCTCTTATTGGACCCCATCCGCAGCTTGTTGCGCGTTACTCTTCGTCCTGCGGGACTATGGTTCTGTATGCACTTTTCTGGCTGATCTGCAACCGCGCCTGATGTGCGTGTGTGCGGTAAGCCCTCTGTATTTTAACAGCTGCAGCCACTTTATCGTCCTGCTAGTGTGGGTTCGGTTGCTTCGTTTGTTCGTGTGCGACCCTTCGACGGCCCTTCAGGCTTGGCATCAGCTCTGGTATTCCTCGTGCTGCCAGCTTCCTCCCTCTGCTGTAGAGTGGCATTTCCTTGCAGCGATGGTAGTCTGCTGGAATAGTCGTTCGTTTAGTTTGCGTCATTGTACTTTTTTTCTGTGTTTGGTTGATTAGATGGGCTTTACTTCTTGTAAAGCTTTCTATTGTACATTCATTTATTATCAATATAATTTTTTGATTTGGCTGGAGTCGAAAGGCTCTATCCGGTTCATCAAAAAAAACATTTGAATAATCAACATTTGAATAATCTCTAAGCATCTGTGCTTCTTTAATCTTTATCATGTCATTTACCCTGCATACAAAACTGTGGGTACGTCAGTTTATTCAACTGACGAATATTATACACGGCCATCCTCTCTATGCCGAAAATAGTATAACTGATTTTTCATATTTAACAAACACAAACTTGTCACATATCAAACTAAAGGGAATACCCTAATGATGTCGTGTTGTGATTGTGCACTTAATCCTTAATGCAGTTATTTATATTACATGACACTAATGCACACTTGTTCGGATTCTATGCATCCCATACTACATAGTTCTGAGGGCAAGCCTCTTAATCGTTCTTCATCTTGTAGGATTCAATCCCTCGTCATGACTTAATCTACTACTGTAACTACGGTAAGTATCCTAGATGATCTATGAGTACAAGCTCGTGTACAGAAAACCTGGAGGGGAATCCCACGCCATGTCTTGACTCATCAAGCATGCATTCTGTGGCAATTCAGCCTCCTTCATAGCACACGATCCTCTTGCAGTCACCAAACATCCCACAAGCGTCACCAAGGTCCGATCATTCTGAGTAGTGCCCACGCCATGTCTTGACGCATCAAGCATGCATTCTGTGACTCACCCCCGCATCGTAAACTCGAAGCTCTCATACTTGTGTTTTTCTCTCACTTTCATCACCTCTTCACTATGTACTAAATCCTTAAATTTAATAAAATCATGAACAAAACCAATCTATTAGAGTTAGCCCTCTCACTACTACCGGTCTCATTACTTTCATTTCACAATGACCCAACCTGACCTTTTCAATTTCAATAATCATAATTATTCATTACTTTCACTTGCTGGTGTGAGTTTTGGCTACACTCTAATTTTTCAATTTCAATTCATAATCTATATGTTTGAGTTTTTCATACTCAATAACATTTCTCTTTTCCAATCACATGATTTCTAAATTATTCAGGAGTCCATAACCATACATGGAATTTAATTATTCATCAAGTAATTCATGAAATATCATCTTCACAATAAAATCACATCACTAGTTATATAGTCAAAATGAGTATTCACAACTCATAATTGTCACACTATTCTTCAATAAGAATAATTCATACTACTTCACTTCATATAATTTCTTTCTTTATTATAATTCTTTTCTACCACTTCATTTCAAGTTCCTTTGCGAATTATAAACTCCACAAAATATAAGTGTAGAACCATAGTTCTATTTATACATTTGTTCTAAAAAATAGACTCTATTTTATTTTGGTAACTACCAAATTATTTTTCATAAGTCCCACATATTTTTAGGATAATAATCATATTTTTTCCCCAATTTTTAACCAACAAAAACCACTTCAAAAAAATATTTTTTTCACAAATTAAACCCAGGCCGAGACTGGGTTTCGAACCAACGACTCGAGGGAAACAAGCCGCAAGCGCTGGCCACTAGGCCGTTCGCGCTAAGCGATATAGAAAGGGGCTGAGAGCTATAAATGCTCTCGGCTGTAACCTTATTATTGTTTAAATGTTCAAAGCAAAATATGTGGTGCTACTGGGAATCGAACCATCGACTTGTAAGACACCCCGCCCATTGTAGCGATTAAGAGCATCCCGACCACTCGAGCTATAGGCCCGGGTTGTCTCAGAGACAACTTGAAGTCTACTTTAATCAATTCTTTCTGTTTAATAGAACATTTCGATGTTCAAAAAGCTCTCATTTGATTTTGCTTTTAACTAAACTTACTGTAAATTTCCAGATTAATTATTCCCATCATAGTTTATACTCCAGTATATTAAAAATAATTTTTCCAATAATTAAACACATATTTTCCATACAATTTGGTTAAATTGAAGGCTACTACTACCACATTTCTTTTTCGACATTTCTTAACAAATTTTGATTTCAATAATCCCTATATCAATTCTCTGTTTTTATTCATTTCACAAATACACAAATTATATCTTTTAAGTCATTCATTATAACATTATCGCAAAAAGTCCATTTAAGCATATAAAGTAACATTGTCATCTACTAACTTTTGCATATAGTTCTTAATGCTAGTAATGAATTTTTCTTCAAACATTCCATAGCTATGATTAATTTACACACAACTTAAATTAAATGATGGAAACACATACAAGCCATTTATTAACATTCCACTCCATTAATAAGCCATTTTTCCAATTAAAATGTACTCTTATTAATCTTTTTCATGCGTCATCAATTCAATTTAATTCTGGCATGCTTCCTATTTAGAAATGTGGAAAATAACCCACCTTGATTGGAGAGAAGTACAATTAGCAACACCTCCTAAACGAAAGTCCTTGCCAAGAGAGCGATCCTCCTCCTCGTCGATGCGCACACGAGCCTCCAAAGATGCCACCTGAGCTCCTTTGATGCCGGCCTCTCCTCTTCGATGCAAGCAAAACTCCCACACACAACTCTCAATCTTTTACTCACTTACTAAACTACTAATAATGTATTTTATACTATAGGACTTGGAGAATAATTAGTACAAAATAACTAGGGTGGGGGGGGGGGGGGGGGGTATTTATACTAAAAATTTGGAAAAATGGAAGGCTAGGATCAAACTAGGAGTTAGAAACAAAAGGCTAGGATTCAAGGAGGAGTTACAATAACCAACCATGACCAAGTAACCACCACCCATGACTCCACTTGATTTTTTCATTTTTCCTCCTTGTAAAAACCGGCCTACACCATGTGCATTTGCACGTGTACGTGCAATGCACGTGCATGCAAATGTCTCCATTTAAAAAATGTACATTATATTTTCTATAAAAATAATCTTTAAAATGTGTGGTAAATTACAAGTTGTAATAAAAATAAAAATAACTCATGGGCTTTAGTTTATGGGCCAAAATAGTAGTTATAAAAAGATAATAAATAAATTAAATTTGGGCTAAAGAAGAAAGGCTTATGTTTATTTGAAAAGGGCATTTATATAAAAATAATTAAAGAGCACACATATATATACATACACTCACCATAATAAAAATAATTATAAAATTTAAAACTACAAAAATTGCACGTGCACACTACGTGCAAAATTAAATAATTTTCATAAATGAAAATCGGGGCATTACAATCGTCCTGGGAAAGCTAATGTTGTTGCTGATGCACTTAGTCGCAAGAGCAGTTTATCCAGTTTGATTACAACTCAGAAGCATCTGATTGAGGAATTGGACCGAGTAGGTATTGAAGTTGTCTTGCAAGGATTGTGAGCATCTTTAGCTCAGTTGAGGCTTCAACCTACTTTGAATGGAAGGATTATTGCAAGTCAGGAGGTTGATGCTGATATTTTGGAGATGAAAGAGCAGGTTGGTGCTAGCAGGTTGTCCGGATTTCAAATCAGGGATGGAGTGCTGTGGTTCGGAGATAGACTATGTGTTCCAAATCAGGCGGACCTGAAAGAGAGTATTCTTCAAGAGGCATATGCTACTCTTTTGTCGGTACATACTGGGAGTACTAAGATGTAAAGAGACATCAAACCGCATTTTTGGTGGTCAGGTTTGAAGCGGGATGTGGCTGAATTTGTGGCGAAGTGTGAGGTTTGTCAGCAAGTTAAAGCCGAGAATCAGAAACCCGGAGGTCTATTACAACCATTACCTATTCCGGAATGGAAGTAGGATAGCATCAGTATGGATTTCATTACGGGATTGCCCAAGAGTCCTAAAGGCAATGATGTGATTTGGGTTATAGTCGATCGACTAACCAAGTCCGCTCACTTTTTGGCGATGAAACTCACTGCTTCGATGGACAAGTTAGCTGAGTTGTATGTTGGCGAGATCGTCAGGCTTCATGGTGTTCCGTCAACTATTGTGTCTGATCAAGATGCGCGGTTTACTTCGAATTTCTGGAGGAGTCTTCAGACAGCTTTGGGTACCAAGACAGATTTCAGCACTGCTTTTCATCCGCAGACCGATGGGCAGACCGAGAGAGTCAACCATATTCTTGAGGATATGCTTCGGTGCTGTGTACTAGACTTTGGAGGCAGTTGGGAAAGGCATGTACCTTTGGTAGAGTTTGCCTACAACAACTGTTTTCAGACTAGCATCGGGATGGCATCGTACGAAGCTCTGTATGGCAGGAAGTGCAGGACACCTGTTTGTTGGTTTGAAGTTGGGAAGCGTCAGTTGTTTGGTCCTGAGCTTGTGCAGCAAACCTCTGAGAAGATTGATCTGATCAGGAAAGGTTGGTAGAGGCTCAGAGCAGGCAGAAAAGCTATGCAGACAACCGGAGAAGGGACCTTGAGTTTGAGGAAGGTGACTTCGTCTTTCTGAAGGTATCGCCCAGTAAAGGTGTGATTCGATTTGGCAAAGGCGGGAAGTTAGCCTCGAGGTTTATAGGCCCGTATAAGATATTGAAAAGGATCGGAAAAACTGCTTAATGGCTTGAGTTACAGGAAGAGTTATATCAGGTGCACAATGTCTTTCATGTGTCTTTGCTGAGAGGTTATATTCCAGATCCGAGTCATCATTTGCCTGAAGTGCCGGAAGGTTTGCATTTGGATCTCAATTACATCGAGTCTCCTGTCGAGATTGTTGATCGTCGAGAGAAAGTCTTGAGGAATAAGACGATACCGATGGTCAAGGTAGTCTGGAGGAACCATTTGGTTGAAGAGGCTACTTGGGAGTCCGAGGAGAGGATGTTGAAGGATTATCCTGAGCTTTTTGCTTGATTTGTATTTTTTGTAATTTCATGTGCTTGTTTTGTTTCTCGCTCTTGACTGTAGTTCCGGGGACGGAACTATTCTAAGGAGGGAGTGTTGTAATATCCTGATTTCCATTTATGAAAATTATTTATTTATTTTGCACATAGTGTGCACGTGCAATTTTTGTAGGTATGAAATCTTATAATTATTTTTTTATGGATAAAGTGTGTATATGTGTTCTTTAATTATTTTTATAAAGGCCCATTTTTTCTTCAAATAAACATAAGCCTTTCTTTCTAGTCCAATTCTAATTTATTTTTTTTATTTTTATAAGACTATTATTTTGGCCCATTAATCAAAGCCCATGAGTTATTCTTATTTTAATTACAACTTGTAATGTAGAACATTTTTTAAATATTATTTTTATAGAAAACATAATGTACAACTTTTTTAAGTGGAGGAAAAATGGATGCACGTGCATTGCACGTACACGTGCAAATGCACCTATGTGGCCGGTTTTGGGATTGGAGGGAAAATGAAAAAATGAGTGGAGTCATGGGTGGTGGTTGCTTGATCATGGTTGGTTACCATAACTCCCCCTTGAATCCTAGCCTTTTATTTTTAACTCCTAGTTTGATCCTAGCCTTCCATTCACTCTAAATTTTAGTATAAATACCCCCCCTAGCCTAGTTATTTTTGTACTCTTTATTTCTCCAAAACCTATAGTATAAAATACATTATTAGTAGTATAGTAAGTGAGCTAAAAGATTGAGATTTGTGTGTGAGGGAGTTGTGCTTGCATCAAAAAGGGGAGGCCGGCATCAAGGAGCTCTCGGTTGGCATTTTGGAAGGCTCGGGTGCGCGCATCAAGGAGGAGGAGAAAAGCACTTTTGGTAAGGACTTTTAGGAGGTGTTGCAATCTGACTTCTCTCCAATTAAGGTGGGTTATTTTCCATGTTTCTAATTAGAAAGCATGCAACGATTGAATTGAAATGATAATGCATGAAAAAGATTAATAAGAGTACATTTAATTGGAAAAATGGCTTATTAGTTGATTGGAATGTTAATAAATAGCTTGTATGTGGTTCCATCATCAAACTTAAGTTGTGTGTGAAATAATTATAGCTATGGATTGCTTGAAGAAAAATTCATTGTTAGCATCAAAAACCATATGCAAATGTTAGTAAATGAAAATGTTGTTTTATGTGCTTGAATGAACTTTTTGTGATAGTGTTGCAATGAATGACTTAAAATATATTTTGTAGGTTTGTGAAATGAATATAAACAGGGAATTGATATAGAGATTTTTGATGTTAAGGTTAGATAAGAATGTCGAAAAAGAAATGTAGTAGTAGTAGCATACAATTTAACTAATTGTATGCAAAATATGTGTTTAATTATTAGAAAAATTATTTTTAAATTACCGGAGTATTAATTATTATTTGAATAATTATTCTGGAAATTTACAGTAAGTTTAGTAAAAGCAAAACTCAAATGAGAGCTTTTGAAACATCGAAATGTGCTATTAGACAGAGGGTTGATTTAATTAAAATTCGAGTTGTATTCAAGACAAGCTCAAGTGGTTAGGGGACTCTTTAGTGCTACAGTGCATGCGGTTGGTTCCCTTGGATCCCTGGTTCGATACTTGAGAACACCATATTTGTATGTGCGTTTTTAAAATTAAATCAATTTTCAAACCGAGAGCATTTAAGTCTCTGAACCCTCTTTATATCGATGAGCACAAGTGGCTAAATGGCTAGAGCGTGCGGTTGGGTTCTCTCTGGTCGCTGGTTCGAATCCTGGTCTCGGCCAGTATTTAACTTTTAAAAAAAAAAATAATTTTTGATGGTTTTTGATGTTTAAAAATTATGAAAAAAATATTATTATTATTCTAAAATTATGTGGGACTTATGAAAAATAAATTGGGATTTATTAAAATGAAATAGAGTATATTTTTGAGAACAAAAGTGTAATTGGAACTTTGGTTCTACACTTATATTTTGGTGAAAGTTGTACTTTGCAAAAGAACATAAAATAAAGTGCTAGAAAGGAAATATAAATAAATAAGAAAATATATGAAGTGAAGTGGTATGAATTATTCTTATTGAAGAATAGTGTGATAATTATGAGTTGTGAATATTCATTTGACCATATAATTGGTGATATGATTTTTAATGTGGAAATAAATATTTGATGAAATGCATGCATGATAATTGAATTTCATATATGGTTATGGACTCATGAATAATTTAGAAATCATGTGATTGGAAAAGAGAATGTTATTGAGCATGAAAACTCAAACATATGAATTGTGAATTAAAATTGAAAATTAGAGTGTAGCCAAAACTCACACCGGCAAGTGAAAGTGATGAATTATGATTATTGATATTGAAAAGACTAGTTTGGGTCATTGTGAAATGAAAGAAATAAGACCGGTAGTAGTGCGAAGGCTAACTCTAAGCGATTAATTTTGTTCATGATTTCATTAAATTTAAGGATTTAGTACATAGTGAAGAGGTGATGAAAGTGAGAGAAAAATACAAGTATGAGGGCCTGGAGTCTACGATGTGGGTGTGATCCACAGAATGCATGCTTGGTGTGTCAAGACATGGTGTGGGCACTACTCCAGAAGCATCGGGATCTTGGCGACGCTTGTGGGATGTTTGGTGACTGCAAGAGAATCGTGTGCCATGAAGGAGGCTGAATTGCCACAGAATGCATGCTTGATGCGTCAAGACATGGCGTGGGTGTAACGCCCCGAATCCCAAACACAACTGAATTCGAGAGTTCTACAGGATCTTTCAACTTCCTTTAGTACAATTTTACAAGGGAATTTGAACTGACGAAATATTATACACGGCCATCCTCTCTATGCCGGAAACAGTATAACGATTCTCATTTCTTAACAAATCACAAACTTGTTCACAAATAAGCCATAAAGGGACTATTCTGTTGATGTTGTGTTGTGATTGTGCACTTAGTCCTTAATGCAGTTATTATATTATATGACACTAATGCACACTTGTTCGGATTCTATACATCCCATACTACATAGGTCCGACGGCAAGCCCTTATTCGCACTTCATTTTATAGGGTTCAATCCCTCGTCATGACTTAATCTACTACTGTAATTACGGTAGGTATCCTAGATGATCTATGAGTACAAGCACGTGTACAGAAAACCTGGAGGGGAATCCCACGTCATGTCACGACGCATCGTGAAGACAACCTGTGGCAATTTAGCCTTCTTCATGGTACATGATCCTCATGCAGTCACCAAACATCCCACAAGCGTCACCACCGGGACGGTACTCTGGAGCAGTATCCACGTCATGTCACGACGCATCGTGAAGACAGCCTGTAAAATACTCTCACGCCGCCAATTCGATGGCCCTCAACTCATGTTTTTCTCCTACTTTCATCACGTCTCCACTATGTACTAATCCTTAGTTTTTATCTGAATCATGAACAAAATCAAAGCTCTAGAGTTAGCCTCTCCACTAAATCGGACTTATTCATTCATTCAAACATGACCAACCTTGGTCTTCCATTTCAAATTTCATTTCATTTCATTCTTTCCAATTGCCGGTGGGAGACTTAGCTACTCTTTTGTTTCAATTTCAATTCACAATTACCAGAAATTGAGCATTTCCAGCTCATGAGTTCATTTTCATAATCACAGTAGATTTCCCTTTTCATGTTCATAGCTTTTACATCCATATAACTTTCACAAATTCTAATAAATGATTCACTTCATATAAATTCATGCCAGACAAATTGAGTTCACTTCTTCTAAACTGTCACAAACAATATTCATCATAAGATTCACAATCTTCATTATAACACACATCATAGAATTTCTGATATGCCAAAAAGTGATCTGGACAGTCGACTTAGAGCATACTCAGTCGACTTGTTTATCCAAAGAAGGTTCTTCAATAATCACTCGAAAGAGTCGACTGCTGCACATGGGCAGTCGACTGTTCCGCAGCATTCGAAATTAAAAATATAAATTACGGAGAAGTCGACTGTCGTTCATATCAGTCGGCTGTTCTGGGTAATTTAATTATACATATTTTCATGTTCAGTGTAGTCGACTGCTACATATATTTGGTCGACTGAATAGAGTTAAATTTCAAATTAAGGACTTATCTCTTCCTTCTGTTCTTCAAATAGCATAATAGCATTTTTATTACACTATAGTATGTTCAATGACAGCACAAGCATGCGATTCTTGTTCATTTACCAACATCATAATATAGCTAAATGTAAATCTCACATAGCTAGTATTTTCTTTCATCCACATACAATTTCTAGTCGTGCATTCATCTTTTACTCATTATTGGTCTACGGAGATGGGTATCAACTCTGAATTTAACATACTAGGAAAGTCAAGATACGACACACATTAAAAACATCGTTTCATGAAATTCCGAATTGTATACCTTTCATTTCATCGTACCAGTCGACTGTTCACATGATCGCTCGACTGTTCAGGCAAGTCCGATCCTTTAAAATCCATTAATTCAGTTCATTCATTCACATCTTTCATACTAAGTATAGCACAACGCATTTCAGCATAATGATCACCATATCAATCCACATTTCACAAGCATGATAACAATCAAAATTGCCCTAGCATGATCTCTATATTAGAAGTCCTGAGAAACACCCACCTTATTGACGAAATAAACGAAATCCCATAAATCCTTCTAGTGCGATAGTATGACTCCTCCTTGCTCCTTGCCACACATCGAAAGCTCCCTCTGAAGTGATGGCCGGCCTCCAAAAGCACTCACTCTCAACTCTCTTAAAAAATATATTTTCTTCTCACAATGAAATTTAGTGTAGAATACAAGTGAGGGGGGGGGGGGTATTTATACACAATTTTTTGGGTGGATTGGAGGGCTAGGATTTAGTAGATAGCTATAGGATGGAGGGCTAGGATGAAATAGGGAGTTGTGGTAACTACCCACACACTCAATATAACTACCCACATCTCCATGCACAAACCGGCCCATTGAAAGACTGTGCATTGCACACCATAGTGCAAGCACGTGCCACCTAGTCCCCATATAAAAAGTACAATTTTAATACACCAATTTGGTCACATTTTGTCCCTACATGACAAGTGTGAGTCCTTTAATTGATTAATTAAATTGTGGGCTTCATAAATAGTGGGCTTAGGTCATGGGCCAAAACAACACAATTAATAGTTAATTAAAATGGGCTAGAGAAAAATAGTGTTTTAGAAAAATAAGTGAAAACAATTGCTCATGCCAAAAATGAGATTCTTATAAATAGTATGTTTATTAACTTCACACGTGCTCAACACGTGAGAAAAGAAAATAATAAAAATAGATACATAATTTTCATAAATGAAAATCGGGGCATTACAGTGGGATTCCCCTCCAGGTTTTCTGTACACGAGCTTGTACTCATAGATCATCTAGGATACTTACCGTAGTTACAGTAGTAGATTAAGTCATGACGAGGGATTGAACCCTACAAGATGAAGAACGATTAAGAGGCTTGCCCTCAGACCTATGTAGTATGGGATGCATAGAATCCGAACAAGTGTGCATTAGTGACATATAATATAAATAACCGCATTAAAGACTAAGTGCACAATCACAACACGACATCAATAGGGTAATCTCTTTAGTTTGATATGTGACAAGTTTGTGTTTGTTAAACATGGAAAATCAGTTATACTAATTCCGGCATAGAGAGGATAGCCGTGTATAATGTTCGTCGGTTGAATAAACTGACGTACCCACAGTTTTGTATGCAGGGTAAATGACATGATAAAGATTAAAGAAGCAGAGATGCTTAGAGATTATTCAAATGTTGATGTACATTTATTTAAATGTTGTAAATTTGCTTCCGCTGTAAAATGTAAAGTGTAAAGTTTTCATGTAACTCTGATGTAAAGTGAAAAAGTTTTAAATTCCTTGTAAAATTGTACGAAAGAAGTGTAAAGATCCTGTGGAATCTCGAATTCAGTGTATTTTGAAATTCGGGGCGTTACAGAGTGGTATCAGAGACACGCTTCACACTTGTACAAATTTATAAGGAACGACACCCTAGAAGTGGACATTAGAGTGTGTGTTTGAGTCTAGAGATTTAAATGTAAGTCACTTACATTTGTGTTGCTCTATGACTTATGCTTCTTCCTCCCTATTTCTAAGATGGCTGAACACTTCGACCCAGCTGGAGACGACAATTGGCATATCATCGAGGAAGATTATTATCCTGGACAGGCAGATTCCGAGGAAGAGTACTACCCAGGGCAAGTAGACTCTCACGGAGAAGAATGGCCTGAATTCCGAGAGATTACCCCACCTCCGGATTCATCTGATGACTCTTCTGACGAAGAAGACGAACCAGTTCCAAGTAGTCTTGTGATATCTCTTCAGAGGCAGGTAGAAACACTGCGGGAGAGAGTCGGATTATTGGAGGCTCAATTGGCAAAGCGCAAGGACGACTTTTCAGTTCTCAGTCATCGTGTATGGGAACTCGAGAAGAGGAAGAATATGACCGATGTGCTGAAGGAAGAAGTTGATGAACTACGGGGAGAACTTTGAGAAGCAAAGAGGAACCGTAGGAGTTAGACTGTTGTAGCTTCTACTGTTTTCATTCTGATGTCAAAAAATGTTTTCAATTCGAATGTATAAAGTTTGGAGTTCAATGAAATGCACAGTTGATTTAAAATTCATGTCTTATACTTCGAATTTAATAGGTATTTTTCATCAGAATATGGCTAGAAGAGGAGCTAAAAATGGGGAAGGTCTGGATTTGGAAACGGAACTTGCGAGGGTCTATCAGACACTCAATACCGTGGCCATGAATCAGAACCAAGGAAGGGTACCTGTGAATCCGGTGCCCGAAGCAATCAAACTCGTGGAATCGTTCAAGCGGATGAAACCACCTGTGTTCGAAGGGAAGTCAGACCCTGACGCAGCTAACAAATGGATCTGGCAGGTAGAGGCTATATTCGAAGTCTTGGAGACCCCTGAGGGCAGCAAGGTGAAGTTGGCAACTCTACAACTTGAGAAGGATGCAGCCGTGTGGTGGCAGCCGATGAAGCGGACAATGGGAGTGTTACTGCTGAATCTAGTGTCAGGGTAAACAGATAGTATTTGTGGATTCTTAGGAAAACTGAATAGCAAACCTGTATACCTGTTCCGTCGAAGTTTGACCGTTGACTCCCACCGTTCACCTGCAAAAAGTGCGAGACACCGGAGTTGATCCCGGCGATGCACCCTCCGACGCTCAAGTCAGTAATCAGGAATGATTATGAAAGAGCATAAATTGGCAAAAGATTGATTACCTCTTAATGGAGATGGATCGGGGGTATTTATAGGCGCCGCTGGAATCAGATTAAGAATGTAATCCCTGTGGTTAGATAAGGAATGTAATCCCTAATCCCCAATGAAAGGATAGATATGAATCAGGGCCGTTGATTAGGATTAATCAGAAACCCTAATTCTATCCTTTCTGGACCGGGTTTGCTGCGGGTTGAAACCCGCACCCAGTTGAGGTGGATCCGTTTGCGGGTTAGTGGGTTTTCAAGAAGGAGAGCCAGTACCCGCTTCAGACCTATTGGTAGGTGAAATTACCGTTTTGCCCCTGGGCTTCAAGATTCGTGCCTGATTTGGACGGTTCCGATTAAACCCCATTTTTAGCCATATCACGAGCCCCCCACTCCCGAAGACTGAGTTTGTTCATCCTTTGAGGAGTAGTTTTACTTGTTTTCATGGCTGGAGGAGTTGTATCGGAGTCCAAATGGGAGGTCCTGAATCTTTGAAGGAGGTAGTGCGGTGATTTTCCAAGCCGGTGGGACTCTAAGTTGTTCCTGAGCTTCTCTGGATATTTGGTGATTTTTATCTATTTTTTCGGATTATTTATTTAATTTTGCGATGTGTTAACTAGTCGTTCGGGGGTCTTAACAACACATTCTAGGTAATAATTTTTTGTTTAGGGGCTCAAAAACGTTCCCCCGAATTTGTAATTATGTTCTAGAATTTTTAGTTAATTTTTCCGAATTTTTAGTAATTTTTCGCAATTTTTAAGTAAATAAAACGATTTAAATAAATAAAAACTAATTTTTAATACCAATTTATGGCGTGGCGCGATCTGGGCCCTTTATCAGGACCGAGCGCGATTTTCTGGGCAATCAGACGGTCCGCGCTCCTCGGCAGATAGTTTCTCCGTATACGAGGGTCGGTTCCTCGTCCCCTCGGCTCGGCGGGTCGGCACATGGCTCGGAATCAGCCGAACTACGTGGCGTGATCCTGAACGTCCATCTCAGCGCATATCCCCAGAAAATGCTATCTTGTCGTTTAGTGAACATGGCAAGATCTGAGCCGTCCATCATGACGAGCGCGCTTTTTGACAAGATCCAACGGCTGAGGATGGTTGACGGATTTTTTCTCCATATACGAGGGTCGGTTCCTCGTCCCCTCGGCTCGGCGGGTCGGCACATGGCTCGGAATCAGCCGAACTACGTGGCGTGATCCTGAATGTCCATCTCAGCGCGTATCCCCAGAAAATGCTATCTTGTCGTTTAGTGAACGTGGCAAGATCTGAGCCGTCCATCATGACGAGCACGTTTTTTGACAAGATCCAACGGCCGAGGAGGGTCGGCGGATTTTTTCTCCATATACGAGGGTCGGTTCCTCGTCCCCTCGGCTCGAAAGCTCGGTGCTGATGGCCGAGGCATGGAGTTAGAAATTTTGAAGAGTTCAGATTTTGAACCAGAGCTACCCTTCGACCCAGTGGCTCAGTTACTCGGCCAAGTTGTTCGGTAACTCGGCTAGGCATACCGGTGGCCGGGAGCTCGGAAGGTACACGTGGCCGGATCTAGAGCGTCTATCATGGCGTGAATCACGAGGATAGGGTTCAGATCATGAGAAAACGTTATTTTGTCGTTTTGTGAGCGTGGCACAATCTGAACCGTCCATCGTGTCTTGACACGAATTTTGGAGAGATCTGACGGTGATTCAGCCTCGGAAGAATTTTTCTCCATATATGAGGATCGGTTCCTCGTCCCTTCGGCTCGAAAGCTCGGTGCTGATAGCCGAGGCATGGAGTTGGACGTTTTGAAGAGTTCAGATTTTGAACCAGAGCTACCCTTCGACCCAGTAGCTCGGTTGCTCGGCCAAGTTGTTCGGTAACTCGGCTAGGCATACCGGTGGCCGGGAGCTCGGAAGGTACACGTGGCAGGATCTGGAGCGTCTATCATGGCGTGAATCACGAGGATAGGGTTCAGATCACGAGAAAACGTTATTTTGTCGTTTTGTGAGCGTGGCACAATCTGAACCGTCCATCGTGTCTTGACACGAATTTTGGAGAGATCTGACAGTGATTCAGCCTCGGAAGAATTTTTCTCCATATATGAGGGTCGGTTCCTCTTACCCTTGGCTCGGAAGCTCGATGCTGATAGCCGAGGCATGGAGTTGGACGTTTTGAAGCATCCTGGATTTGAAGCGTCGTCACCCTCCGGCTCGGCAGCTCGGTTGCTTAGCTAGGCTGTTCAGTAGCTCGGCTAGGCGAACCGGTGGTACGCAGCTCGGAAGGTACACGTGGTCAGATCTAGAGCATCCATCATTGCGTGAATCACGAGGACTGGGTTCAGATCACGAGAAAATGTTATTTTGTCGTTTTGTGAGCGTGGCGCAATCTGAACCGTCCATCGTGTCTTGACACAAATTTTGGAGAGATCTGACGGTGATTCAGCCTCGGAA
This sequence comes from Hemerocallis citrina, assembly GCA_017893485.1. NCBI lineage: Eukaryota > Viridiplantae > Streptophyta > Magnoliopsida > Asparagales > Asphodelaceae > Hemerocallis > Hemerocallis citrina. The sequence goes on from CM030361.1 coordinate 142,075,647, forward strand.
GAATTTTTCTCCATATACGAGGGTCGGTTCCTCGTCCCCTCGGCTCGGAAGCTCGGTTCTGTCAGCCAAGGTATGGAGTTAGACGTTTTGAAGCGGACTCAATAGCTCGGTTGCTCGCCCAAGCAGTTCGGTAGTTTGGCTAGGCACACCGGTGGCCGAGTCGTGGACTTGAGCGATTTGAGGAGTCTTTGTTTTGAAACTGAAATGTCGCACCTCACTGCTTTGGCGCTTAAGCTTCTTAGCGGGCTTTTAAGTTCCCAAGGAGGTCCAAACGTCGCACTGGGGTTATAAGTTCTTACTCCCCCACCCCTAAGCTCATTTCTCACTTTTTACTCCAAGCTTTCACTTTTACTCTCTGTGCTCTCTGCTAGCGGCGATTTTTGCTGCAAGGCGGTTACGTTAGCTGTCGCGTGGGCCAGGCGATTTTCGGCGAGCTTATTCCGACCGTGAACGTCACTTCAAGGGCATGTCACTTCAAGGTCAGTCTACTTGACTCAGCTTTTTTCTAGAGATGTCAAGGGTGAATTCGGGGAGTGAGGCCTCGTCCTCGGGCAATAGTGGTGCCGAGGAGAGGAGGCAGATGGAGATCCAAAGGAAGGGGAAGCAAGTAGCCGAACCGTCTGTGGCCGAGGTGAGGAAGGAGAAGAAGAAGAGGAGGGTAGCGGCCCAATCTCCTGTTGTCGGGGTGATTGTGGAGAATCCGAGGCAAGCCCCTGAGATGGACCGGTACCCTTGTGTACTGTCCGGGCATGCTAGGGTTAGGCAGTACGAGGGTGACCTCATGAAGAAGGCAATCATCAGTCAGTCAGAAGTTTACGAAGAGAACAACCCGGTTCTGACCACCGAGGCGGAAGAAATTGGATCGGTGCTATCCGAGAGGGACCTGCTTCGGATCAGAAAAGGGTTTGCCATCCCTCCGGAGTACAAGCTAATTCTCCCCGGCCCTGGGATACGAGCGAACTCCAAACTATCGTCGTCGAATATGTGCATGTTCGACTACGACTCTCTGAATGCCGGACTGCGCTTTCCCCTGCACCCTTTCATTCGTCTGGTCCTCGGGTGGTACTGCCTTGCGCCGGCCCAATTCATGCCGAACACGTGGCGCCTTGTGAACGCCTTCCTGCTGCAGTGCCGCAACGCCGACGTCGAACCGGACCTGACAATCTTCCGAAGCATGTATCGGATAAACCGGATGCACAAGACCGAGCATTGATACTACCTGGCGCCGAGGAAAGGCGTTCGGATTATAGAAAATCTGGACTCAATCAAAGGCTGGAAGGAGAAGTTCTTCATATTGAGGGAGCCATCGATGCTGCAAGTTTCGAGTCGGTGGAAAGTAGAGGTGCCAAAGTTCGCGAGGGCCGACCCGGAACTGACTGCGGCCAAGGAGGAAGTGGCGGGGAAGATCATGGCCCTCCCGATGTTGAGTTGGAGGGAGATGACCGAGGAGGTGCTATACGGGTCAGGCCTTAGTTCGATCGACCCGAGTACGCTCCTGACATCTCGCAGTATTATATTTTTTTTAAGTCTTTAGCTCGTTTCACTAACTTTCACTTTGTTTGTTGTTTGGTACAGAAGCGCCGAAGATGGACTTTACGGCCATGATGAACGAGAGGGGTAAGGTGGCCGATGGAAGGAAGAGGAAGAGGCCAAGCACGACCGCCTCGTCAGGTCGGCCTCCCAAAGTTGCTTCGGCAGTTATTCCACCTCCCCCCGTTGCTGAGGTCCCCTCATCGACGGTGGTTGTTGTCGAAGAGGCCTTGGCTCCTATCGCTTCTGCCCCGGTCGGTGAGGCCTTCGACGTCTCGGCGGCGTTGTCGCTTGAGGCTTCGCCGCTGACTGCTCAGGCCGAGGTGATCTTGACCGAGCAGCACAAGCAGCTGTTCGTTCCGAACTGGCGAGTAAAGAATCATGATGGATTCCTCGGGAACTCGCAGATGTCGATGCAGGCCGTCAAACACTTGGCGACCCCGAAGGATCGAGCCGCACTGAAGGTGGGGACGGTTGGCGACAACACCTATGAGGTTGCTCGGTCGCTCGTATCGGTAAGTCGCGTGTATTTTTTCTGTAGAAGTTTTTTGTTGTCTGCCGTTCGGCACTTTGTTCTTGCTTAACTTTTCATTTCGGTAGGCCACTTGCCACTTCAACCATCTCCTGGAAGCATTCGCCGAACAGGAGAAGGAGTTGAAGGCCGCCAGTGATAAAGACAGGGTGGACAAGGTGAAGGTGGTTCGGCAGCTCGAAGCAGAGTAGAGACGAGCCGAGGGCTTGGAGGTCCGGGTTGCCGACCTTGAGGCAGACCTGGAGCGGACCAAGGGGCGGCTCGCCGAAGAGGTCGCTAGGGTCGCTAAGGCTGCCGAGGAGCTGGCAGCGTCGGCTAAGGCTCTGGCCGAGACGAAGGCGGAGAAGGACGCCTTGGCGACGAAGATCAGGGCCGAGGTTGAGGCCGAGGCAAAGGCGCATATGGCCTCGAACATGGAGAAGTCCTACCAGAGGGTGCTCGACCATGTTCAGGACCGCGTCCCCGGCTTTCAGCGGGTCGGCTATAGGCTGTGGCCCGGGTCCGCATCAGACGGCGAGGAGGAAGGTGGCGAAGGGGAGGAAGGCGACGAGGAAGAGGGTGAAGAGGAGGAGGAGGTGGTTGCTAAGACCGGGGTGACGGGAAACGAGGGGCCGTCCAATGAGGTGCCTGTAGTCGAGGCGACGACGCAGGTGGACCCCTGATCCCCTCGTCTTTTGTACCCCTTTTTTCTTTCTTTTTTCTTTTTTCAAAATGTAAGCCTTTTTGCGGACTGGCCACCGCCCCTTCTTTTGTGAATAAGATGGTTTCTTCGAATTTGTCTCAAGTATTTGGCTCGGATTTTTAGTCTTTGAATGTAATGTGTTCGTCTTTCAGATCATCGTTCATGCTCCAGACACTGCGGCAACTCGGCATCGTGCTGAGCTGTTTAAGCGGTCTCGCGAGGCTTTCCTCGAGGGTGAGATCGAGCTGATCCGGAGAGTGTCGCTCAATGTAGAGAAGAAGTACAACGAACTGCTGGCCGAGGTGCACCACCTTCGGATAGTCGAGGAAGAGCTCTCGACGAAGGAAGAAGAGCTAGCCTCGTTGTGGGCCGAACGAGACGAGCTCGCTAAGAAGGTTGAGCAGCTGCAGAGGGTCACGGTCGACAAGAGCATCGAGGTGACTAACTTAGGTCGCATTATATCCGATAGCGCTGAGTACCCCGGTTCGGCGAAACTCCCTCGATTCAAGATAATGGTTAAGGATGACACTCTGAAAGACAGGATCGTTGAGCTCGAGGAAGAGGTGGCTCGTCTGAACCCTCAGCCCGTGAGGACTAATGTCTGCAGCACCTCGTGCACTCGCGAGGAGAGAGAGCGGGGTATCACCTTTTACGAGCTCACGACTCGTCCTCCCTTCATTGGTCGGACCGCAGCCGACGCACAGAGCGGAGTAGCTGTTAGCTCGAGCGGAGCCTCGGTCGGAGCCACCGTTAGGCTTAGTGGCAGAGAGGCGTCCCAATTCGTCGGCCTAGAGACGAGCTCGGAGGTGAAGAAATGAAAACCTCGAGTGTCTCTGAATCGGAACGCTCCTATGCCGAGGAGGCGCTGAACAAGTTGCATCGAGCTTTTTATTTCTTGCATTGTCTCTGTTGTTGTAATAACATGCCTTGTAAATTTATCTAGTGTTTTAATAAAGCCGAAGTTGCTTTGTTCATCGTTGTGCCATGGTTGCCTTATTCTTGACACCGAACCATAAGGACCCATAGTTGTCTTTTTTGAAGGTTTTTGCCGCGGAACTTTAGTTTTTTGGCTTGGAGTATACCGAGGTGTGATAGCTCGGATTTCAGACGCGATCCACGTGGCTCAATCTAGACGGTCGATCATGATCGTGGAACACATCACGAGGTGGGAGGCACAAATTCCCAAAAAATACTATCTTGTCGTTTTGTGGAAACGTGGCACGATCTGATCCGTTCATCACGTTCTAGCATGCATTTTGAGATGATCTAACGGCGAAATTGGTTCGGCAGAATTTTTCTCCATATACGAGGGTCGGTTCCTCATCCCTTGGCTCGGGGGATTGAGTGAGCGCAGTCGAGCCGAACGCTGGACTCCGAACCACCGTTAGAGTTGCTCGACGGTTGTGGGAGCAGTTCCGAATGGCGCTCTGCTTCTAGCTCGCTTATGAGCGAGCTTGTGAAAAAAGGCGAACCAAGTGTTGGACTCCGAACCATCGGTAGAGTTGTTCAACGGTTGTGGGAGCAGTTCCGAATGGCGACCTAATTCTAGCTCGCTTACGAGCGAGCTTGCGAAGAAGAATCGAGCCAAATGTTGGACTCCGAACCATCGGTAGAGTTGTTCAACGGTTGTAGGAGCAGTTCCGAATGGCGACCTACTTCTAGCTCGCTTACGAGCGAGCTTGCGAAGAAGAGTCAGCCAAGTGTTGGACTCCGAACCATCGGTAGAGTTGTTCAACGGTCCTGGGAGCAGTTCCGAATGGCGATCTACTTCTAGCTCGCTTACGAGCGAGCTTGCGAAGAAGAGTCGAGCCAAGTGTTGGACTCCGAACCATCGGTAGAGTTGTTCAACGGTTGTGGGAGCAGTTCCGAATGGCGATCTACTTCTAGCTCGCTTACGAGCGAGCTTGCGAAGAAGAGTCGAGCCAAGTGTTGGACTCCGAACCATCGGTAGAGTTGTTCAACGGTTGTGGGAGCAGTTTCGAATGGCGATCTACTTCTAGCTCGCTTATGAGCGAGCTTCCGAAGAAGAGTCGAGCCAAGTGTTGGACTCCGAACCATTGGTAGATTTGTTCAACGGTTGTGGGAGCAGTTCCGAATGGCGATCTACTTCTAGCTCGCTTACGAGCGAGCTCACGAAGAAGAGTCGAGCCAAGTGTTGGACTCCGAACCATCGGTAGAGTTGTTCAACGGTTGCGGGAGCAGTTCCGAATGGCGATCTACTTCTAGCTCGCTTACGAGCGAGCTTGCGAAGAAGAGTCGAGCCAAGTGTTGGACTCCGAACCATCGGTAGAGTTGTTCAACGGTTGTGGGAGCAGTTCCGAACGGCGATCTACTTCTAGCTCGCTTACGAGCGAGCTTGCGAAGAAGAGTTGAGCCAAGTGTTGGACTCCAAACCATCGGTAGAGTGAAGAGTAAAAGCAGACAGATGTAAACAATTTTCACAAGTAAAATATGAAAAAGCTTTCTTTATTGACTAATGGTCGGCTGCTTCTAAAGTTGCAAGCCGTTATTACAAGAGAGAAATAAAGGAAAACAGTACAAGTGATAGGAGAGGAACGGTTCGACATCTTAAAAATACTTAGAGAGGCATTGGTGCTCTCTCTTGGTATTTTAGCAGATGGTCGGCATTCCAGGTCCTAGGGATCTCTCTGCCTTCGAGGTCTTCTAGTCTGTATGTCCCGGGGCGGACTACTTTGGCGATCTTGTAAGGTCCCTCCCAATTTGGGGCCAATTTGCTCTTCTGTCCTGGGAATGAGATGGCTAACTTTTTGAGGACCAGGTCCCCTTCTTTGAGATCTGTAGGGCGAACTCTCTTGTTGTATGCCAACTCGATCCTTCTTCGGTTGCTTCGTTGACGAATGGCAGCTCTTTCTCGGATCTCATCTATTAGGTCTAGATTTGCTCGGAGCTCTCTGGCGTTTTGCTCTTCTTCATAAGCTATTAGACGAGGAGAGGGTATTCCGACTTCTAGGGGGATGATGGCCTCGGACCCATAGGTGAGATTAAATGGGCTCTCTCCTGTGGGGGTCCATTTTGTGGTGCGGTAGTTCCACAGCACGTTGGGAAGTTGATCGACCCATAAGCCTCTGGAACATTTATCCAATCTCTTCTTAATGCCAGAGAGGATCTGTCGGTTAGCATTTTGGCTTGGCCATTCGACTGGGGATGAGAAACGGAGGAGAACCGGTGTTGGATGGCAAGGTCTTCGCACAGAGCTCGGAAGGTAGCCCCGGTGAACTGGGTTCCATTATCTGTTATCAGGACCCGAGGGACACCGAATCGGCAGATCACGCTCTTCCAAAAGAACTGAACAACCTTGTTCTCGGTGATCGTGGCCAAGGGCTCAGCCTCTATCCATTTTGAGAAGTAGTCGATCGCCACGACTAAGAACTTGAACTGTCCGGGAGCCAGTGGAAATGGCCCTAGTAAATCCATCCCCCACATTGCAAAAGGGACTGGACTTGATAGGGAAGTGAGTGGAGCTTGTGGGAGGCGTCGGATGTCGGAGTACTTCTGACAAGAGCTGCATTGCTGAACGTGTCGTTCGGCGTCTCGTAGGAGAATGGGCCAAAAATATCCGTAATTCAACACTTTGCGGGCTAGAGCTCTGGAACCCGAATGTGCCCCGCCGATGCCCTCATGAAGTTCTGGCAGGGCGTATTCGGCTTGCCCGGGGGAACGGCATCTCAGGTACGGTCTGCCGTCTACCTGTGTGAAAGAGCGTTTATATAGAATACCTCCAATTAGTGTGTAACGCTCAGCTCGGGTTCTCACTCTTCGAGTCTCCTTGGGATCCTCGGGGTGGAGTCCGTCCCTTAAGAATTCGACGAGGGGCTTCATCCAGTTATCTTCAAGCAGGACAGGCAGTGACTCTATAGAGTCGAAAGTTTCATCCTCTATACTTGGCTTCAGAAGAACTTCAATCAAGACGGTCTGCTCGAGACCTTGAAGGGAGGAAGAGGCTAGTTTAGAGAGGGCATCGGCCTGAGCATTTTCTTCTCGGGGTATTTGTTGGATGAGAGCTTCTTCAAACAGTGCCATGAGGCTCCTGACCTTGGCTAAGTATTTAACCATCCTGTCGTCACGTGCTTCATACTCGCCGAGGACCTGATTTACGACTAGCTGAGAGTCGCTAAAGATCCGGAGACGTTGTGCCCCTGCATTGCAGGCCATCCCAAGGCCGGCTATAAGTGCCTCGTATTCTGCTTCGTTGTTAGAGGCCTTGAAGTTTATACGGAGAGAGTATTGGAGGATGAAGTCATCTGGGCCTGCCAAAATGACCCCTACTCCACTTCTCTCGTTACAGGAGGATCCGTCCATATAAACCGACCAGATAGGTGGTCCCTTCATTGCTTGGCTAAACTCGGGGATGGTACTTTCAACTATAAATTCTGCTAGGGCTTGAGCCTTGATCGCGGTCCGAGACTGATATGTTATATCATGTTGGCTTAGCTCGATAGACCATTTCATCAGGCGACCCGAGGTCTCTGGCTTGTGGAGGACTTGCTTCAGCGGTTGGTCGGTAAGAACGATAACTGAATGGGACTGAAAGTACGGGCGAAGCTTTCTTGCGGCCATTACCAGGGCGTAAGCCATCTTTTCTATTCTCGGATAGCGGAGCTCAGCATCCCGAAGTACCTTGCTCACATAGTAAATGGGCTTTTGAGCCTGATCTTCTTCCCTTACCAAAACGGCACTGAGGGTTTGCTTGGAGGCTGCCAGGTAGAGGTAGAGGGGTTCACCAGGAATTGGTTTGCTGAGGAGAGGAGGATTGACGAGGTAAGCCTTGAGCTGGTTGAAGGACTCCTGTTGCTGTTGACCCCATTCAAAACCTTTAGCCCCCCTGAGGGCTTTGAAGAAGGGGAGGCATTTCTCCCCGGACTTCGAGAGAAAGCGCCTTATGGCGGCTAGGCGGCCTGTTAACCTCTGAACTTCCTTAACATTCTTGGGAGGGGCCATGTCTAGTATGACCTTTATTTTCTCAGGGTTAGCTTCAATTCCTCGTTGGCAGACCATGAAGCCGAGGAACTTTCCTGACGAGACTCTGAACGCACACTTGTTCGGATTGAGTCTCATGTTGTGCTTTCTCAGAACATTAAATGTCTCCTGGAGGTTGGTTACATGATCGGCACCTCGGATGCTTTTTACAAGCATGTCGTCAACGTATACCTCCATATTACGGCCGATTTGAGCTTGGAAAACCTTGTTGACGAGGCGTTGGTATGTGGCGCTTGCATTTTTCAAACCGAAGGGCATAACTCTGTAGCAATAGAGGCCTTGGTCGGTCACAAATGAGGTCTTCGGGATATCCGGAGGGAACATCCGGATCTGATTGTAGCCTGAAAAGGCATTCATGAAGCTGAGGAGTTCATGACCTGAGGTGGCATCAATCAATGTGTCAATACTTGGAGGAGGGAAAGGGTCCTTGGGGCAAGCCTTGTTGAGATCGGTGAAATCGATACAAATCCTCCAAGTTCCATTGGACTTCTTCACCATTACTACATTCGACAACCACTCAGGATAGTTCACCTCTTGTATGAACAGGGCCTTCAAGAGTTTGTCCACCTCCTCTTTTATAGCTAATTGGCGCTCGGGGGCGAACTTGCGCCTCGTCTGTTGAACCGGTTTGGACCTCGGAACTATGCTGAGGTGGTGGACCAATAGCTCTTCAGAAATTCTGGGCATGTCTGCAGTTGACCAAGCAAAGAGGTCTCGATTCCTTCGGATGCACTGGACTATGTCTGAGTATAGGGCGGATGGGAGGGTCTTGCTAACAAAGAACTTTCGGCTTGGGTCTTGTTCGGAGAAGAGAACTTCCTCCAATTCATCCACCGGCTCGAACGTTGGCCGGGCAGCGTCTTGAGGTATCTCCAGAGTTTCTAGGGAGAGGATTGGACCGAGGGTAGAGGTCATGTAGCACTTACGGGCCGTTTCCTGATTGCCCCTTACTTCCCCTACTCCGGCTCGGGTGGGAAATTTCATCTTAAGATGGTACGCCGAAGGAATGGCTTCGAGAGCTGCTAGGCCGGGTCGGCCTAGGATGACATTGTAAGCTGCAGGGACATCCACAACCATAAAATCCATCGCCTCCGTTCAGGTTGTAGGAGTTTTGCCAGCGGTTATGTCGAGGGTGATCACGCCTTCAATAGTCACTAGCACTCCCGTGAACCCATGGAGCGTGTAGCCGGCGGGCTTGAGTCTATCTCGGGAGAGTTTGAGGCCCTTGAAAGCGGCGAGGAAGAGGATGTTAACGGAGCTGCCATTGTCCACTAGGATCCTCTCCACTTTGAAGTTTGTCATGGGGAGGTTGATGACGAGTGCGTCACAGTGGGGGGTGCGGACACCTTCAAGATCTTCGTCTGAGAATGTGATGGGCACTCCGAGGCCTTTGGGAGGAGGGGTGGCGTGGACCGAATTGACTTCTCTTATAAATGCCTTTCAAGAGGAGTTTGACGAGCCCCCCATTGGGCCCCTATGAATGAGGTGTAGGACACGCTCCTCTTCGAAGTCGGGCGTCTCATCGCGCTCCAGACGCTTATTAGCCCCCCGAGGCGGGGAGGAAGGTCGGCTCGGTCCTTTCTCACGAATCTGGTCAGTTGCCCATTCTGGATAAGGGCTTCTATCTCATTCTTCAAGGCCCGACAATCATTGGTGTCGTGGCCATGGTCCCGGTGATAACGACACCACTTCTCTTTATCCCTTTTCTTGGCTGGGGTGTTCATCCTCGGAGCATGGGGTATGACCCCTTCCTTCTCAACTTCCATTAGAATGGTAGAGACATTGGTGGTGAGAGGAGTAAATTTCTCGAATCAGGGGGGAGGTCAGTGCTGGCCGGCATTATCCTTCTGGAGCTTCTTGGCTCCTTCCTCTTCTGTTCCCTTTCTCTTAAACTCGGAGGAAGACCTCTCCAAGTTGGGGCGGTGCTCGGCTTCTTCGGCCCGAATATACTTCTCACTTCGGAGGAGTAGGTCAGAGAAGTTCTGTGGGGGCTTCTTGGCGAGGGAGGAGCGGAGGTTGGAATTGAGGACATTGGATTGAAATGCTGCTGCAGCGACCGACTGGTCGAGGGATGTTATGGACCTGGCTTCAGCTGTGAACCTCTTCACATAGTCTCTCAACTTCTCTCCCTTCTTCTGGTGGAGGTACAGTAGCGAGATGCTGGTCTTCTCAGTTCTACGGCTACTTACAAAATGGGTGACGAAGAGGGTCTCGAATTGCTCGAAGGAGAATATTGAGGATGGGGCAAGGCGAGAGTACCATTCTCGAGCTGGACCCTTGAGAGTTGCGGGGAAGGTTTTACAGAGCAAAGCATCGGAAGCTTGATGGATGAGCATTAGGGTCTTAAAGCTCTCGATGTGATCGACGGGGTCAGTCTCCCCAGAGTAGGTCTCAAATTGAGGAGGCTTGAAGCCGATTGGTACGGGTGCATCCATTATAGTTCGGAAAAAAGGAGGTCTGCTAGGACGAAGAGTCCTTCCTCTGAGCTCTTCTTCTCGGTCTAACTGACCCAAGCGCCTCTCCATCTCATGGAGACGGCGGTATACAGGGTCATCCCTTCGACGATAATCAGCCGAGCCTCTAGACTCGTCTTCGTACAAGGGAGAGCGGGGGCTACAATGACGATAGCTCCTGGAGCGGCGAGGACTTTGCACATGCCGGGAGTTGCTGGGAGCTGGAGGAGGAGATGGGGACCGTCGGCGAGGACTTCGGACCGGAGGAGGAGAGGGGATCTTGGGAGCATTGGTGATGGGACGGAGATTGAGAGCTTGTAGGATGGTTGCTTGAAACTACTGGAACTCGGCACGGGTGATGGGTGCCTCATCGTTCCTATGACGATGCCGACCGGCAGGGGAAATGGGTCTTCTCCTGTGATGCTCGGGGGACTCTCTCCACCCCCGTCGGATAGGGGACCTTCTGTTGTCTCGGCGGTGAGGAGATCGCTCATCCGGACGGTGTTGGCAGGAGGCTCCCTCTCGGGCCCGCTTTTCATCCAGACGGCGGCGAAGATCCTCATCCTTCTGCCGATTGAGGACGGTGTTGTGGAGGTCGGAAGCTCGGGGATTATGGGAGGCCATAGAGTCCGAAGAGGCATTGTGGATGGAGACGTGGTCCGGATGGAGAGGCTATTTCTGCGGGTTGGGACCTTTAGGAGGTGGTTGGTTCTGAGGAGGAGGCATGTCCTATTGGAGTGGGTCTTCCGCTGGAGGAGGAAGTTGCCCTTGCTGCGGAGCGGGTTGAATGGGAATGTCTTGTTGCGGATCGGGGTTGGGTCCTCGGTTGGACCCTCTTGATATGACTTTCCTCGAAGGCATGGCTGGAGAAGATCTGACCAACGGGAAGAGGGGAGGTTGCTATTCGTTAGTTTCCCACAGATGGCGCCAATCTGTTACTGCTGAATCTGGTGTGGGGGTAAACAGATAGTATTTGTGGATTCTTAGGAAAACTGAATAGCAAACTTGTATACCTGTTCTGTCGAAGTTTGACCGTTGACTCCCGCCGTTCACCTGCAAAAAGTGCGAGACACCGGGGTTGATCCCGGCGACGCACCCTCCGACAATCAAGTCAGTAAGCAGGAATGATCATGAAAGAGCATAAATTGTCAAAAGATTGATTACCTCTTAATGGAGATGGATGGGGGGTATTTATAGGCACCGCTGGGATCAGATTAGGAATGTAATCCCTGTGGTTAGATAAGGAATGTAATCCCTAATCCTCAGTGAAAGGATAGATATGAATCAGGGCCATTGATTAGGATTAACCAGAAACCCTAATTCTATCCTTTCTGGACCGGGTTTGCTGCGGGTTGAAACCCACACCCACTTGAGGTGGATCCGTTCGCAGGTTAGTGGGTTTTCAAGAGGGAGAGCCAGTACCCGCTTCAGACCCATTGGTAGGTGAAATTACCGTTTTGCCTCTGGGCTTCAAGATTTGCGCCTGATTTGGACGATTCCGATTAAACCCCATTTTTAGCCATATCACGGAGGCATAGTTCTTGGCTGAGAGGAATTTTTGAAAGAATTCTGCAGTCACTATTTCCCCTCCGACGTCCAAGAGAAGAAGGCTATGGAATTTCTATCACTACAATAAGGTGGCATGTCAGTTAAAGAGTACGATAACAAGTTTACTCAGCTCTCTAGGTACGCTCCTGAATTAGTGATGGATGAGGCGAAGAAGGCTCATAAGTTTGAGCATGGATTGAGGCCGAGCTTGAGGTCCCGGATGATACCTCTTGGTATCAGAAGATTCGACAAGTTGGTCAAGTGCGCGGCAGCTACGGAAGCAGACATAGAGCAGTTTCATGTTGTTCAGAATCGGAGGAACAACTGGCAGTCTGGAAAGAGGTCCGCAAATTCTGGGAATTTCAAGGAACAACCATCTGCACAAAGGTTCAAACCGACAGGGGCAAACGCTATTAATGTGGTTGGAAGACCCGGGAATAATATTGTGAGACCTCCTGCGATAAATTGCTTCAACTGTGGTGAGACGGGACATTACCAATCTCAATGCCCCAAGCCACGGAATGGTAATCACAATGTACCAATGCAGCAGACTGGGAAGAGATCGTACCAACCAGGGCGAGTATTTGCCTTGAAGGAAGCTGATGCAGATGAAGTAGATCATGTCATCACTGGTACGAGGGCGGATGTTTAGAGGTTTATGTTGTTTTCTTTTTCCCGATTATTTTGTGAACTGTTACGTAATGGGTGTGTATTATGTAACAGGGGAACTTTATTTGAATGGAATGAAAGCTGTTGTTTTGTTCGATACTGGATCCTCTTATACTTTTGTGTCTCCTAAATTTGCTAAAGTGTTGGGAGTTGAACCGAAGATTTTTCCAGGCAAGATCTTAGCAGTAGCTACTCCATCAGGGAAAACTTTAACCACTGATCGGTACTATGCGGATTGCGAGATTGTGATTGGGGACAGAATCTTCGGAATTGATCTAATCGAGCTGACTATCTTGGGAGTCGATGTTATCATTGACATTGATTGGATTTCGGTGTACAGTGCAAGCATCGAGTGTAACACCAAGACGGTAACAGTGAAGGCTCAAGGTGGACCTGAAGTCACTTTCCAAGGGAAGAAGAAGTGTTCTAGGTTGGTGGCAGCTATCCGCAAGGAAGAGATTCCTGTGGAAGTGCAAGGGATTCCTGTGGTTCGGGACTATCCGAATGTGTTCTTAAATAATTTTCCTAGGTTACCCCCGCATCGTGATGTAGAGTTCAGCATCACTGTTCAACCGGGAAGTGCACCCATTTCTAAGGCACCGTATAGGATGGCTCCAGTGGAACAGGATGAGGTGAAACGGCAAATTGAGGAACTGTTGGAGAAAGGCTTTATTCAACCTAGTGCGTCACCTTGGAGAGCATCAGTACTTTTGGTAAAGAAGAAGGATGGATCGATGAGGATGTGTATCTGATATGGCTAAAATCGGGGTTCAATCAGGACTGCCCAAATCAAGCACGAATCTTGACGCTCGGGGGTAAAACGGTAATTCCACGTGCAAACGGGTCCAAAGCGGGTACTGGGTCTCTTTTGCAAAGAACCAATAACCCGCGAATGGATCCGCCTTAGCCGGGTACGGGTTCCGACCCGATACAAACCCGGCCCGACAAGAGGGAATCAAGGCCACCAATTTAACCAAATCAAAGGGCTTGATTGACAGCCACTGATTTGACCAAATCAAAGGGCTTGATTGACAGTTACCCTCTCACCTGGGGATTAGGGATTGATTTCCTAAACTAATTGGGAGGATTTCACTCCAAACAGTTAGACAGGAAATCTGGCCCCTAACTTCACTCCTATGGCGGCTATAAATACCTCCCACCTACAATTGTCACAGGTTAATCACTCTTTCACCACTTAAGCTCTTTCTTAATCTTTTTCTGATTACTGACAAGAGCGTCGGAGGGTGCGTCGCCGGAATCAACCCCGGTGTTTCGCACTTCCTTGCAGGTCGCGACAGGTGCAAGAAGGCTGAGTCAACTGTTCAGATTTTTCTCGGACTCACAAATTCTATCTGTTTACCCCCACACCGAAATCAGCGGTAACAGATTGGCGCCGTCTGTGGGAAACACCACACGAACAGCCTCAGCCCCTTCTCTGTCGTCCTCTGCAGTCATGCCTCCGAAGAAGGTCAGATCCAGAGGGTCAAACCGTGTGGCCAACCTCACCGACCCGACGAATGAAGTCCCAGTCAATCCTATTCCTCAGTCCGACCTCCCTCCGCCGGCCCAGCAGGGCCCACCTCCTCCTCCCAAGCAGTATCCCAACAATGGTCCGTCCGGTCATAACGGTTGGAAGGAGAAGCAGCCCCTCAATCCGGGCCATGTCTCGGTCCATAATGGGTCCTCGGACTCGATAGCTTCTCATCATCCCGACCTCCGCATCACACTCCTGAACCGCCAGAAGGACGACGACCTCCGCACCCATCTTGACGAGAGGCGGGCCCGAGAGGGAGCCTCCCGCCAGTGTCAGGGTGAACGGTCCCCTCGTCGCCGAGACGGCAGAAGGTCCCCGGACCGCAGAGGCCGAGCGGCGTCCCCGAGCGCCGAAGGAGGAGGTCGCATTCCCCCGGGGATAGGCGTCATCCGAGGAACCGAGAGGTGCCTATCAGTCGGGCTGAATTCCTCCAATTTCAGGAGACCGTTCTACAGGCTCTCAACCTTCGGCAGAACGTCCAGAATGCTCAGAGAGCTCCGACGCCCCCGAGGGACCCCAGTCCTCGCCTCCGAACCCGAAATCCTTCCCCGGCTCCCAGCCGCCAGCGGCAGCAATATAGTCCTCGCCGATCCCAGGACTACCGGCGCCAGAGTCCGCGCTCCCCTCCCTATGAAGAGGAGTCTGGGGGGTCATACGGTTACCAGCGAAGGGACGACGCCCTCATCCGCCGTATCCACGAGGTGGAAAGGCGTATCGGCCGCATGGACAGGGAGGAGGAGTCCCGAGCAGGAACCTTCCGTCCTAGCCGGCCCCCTTCTTACGGTCGATCATGGAGGCCCACATACCGAGGAGTTTCAAACCGCCACAGTTTGAAACATACTCAGGGAAATCCGACCCTGTCGATCACGTCGAAAGCTTCAAGACCTTGATGCTGATCCATCAAGCTTCCGACGCGGTGCTCTGCAGGACCTTCCCTGCCACCCTCAGGGGTCGGCTCGGGAATGGTATTCCAGGCTCGCCCCCTCCTCCATCTTCTCGTTCGAGCAGTTTGAAACACTGTTCATTACTCACTTCGTGAGTAGCAGGCGAGCCGAGAAGACAAGTCTCTCCCTGCTGAACCTGCGGCAGGAAAGGGAAAAGAAGCTGCGGGACTATGTGAAAAGATTCACCGCAGAGGTAAGGTCTATCGCCTCCTTAGACCAGTCGGTGGCAACTGTGGCGTTCCAGTCGAACGTCCTCAATGCCAACCTCCGATCGTCCCTAGACAAGAAACCACCGCATGACTTCACCGACCTCCTCCTGAGGTGCGAGAAGTACATCCGAGCAGAGGAGGCTGAAGCCCTTCCGAGCTTCGGAGGGCCCTCCGCAGGGTCGAAAAGGAAGGCGACGGGGGAAGAGGGGTCCAAGAAAGCTCAGAAGGACAATGGCGATCAGCGTCGCGCTCCCCCCAGGTTCTAGAAGTTCACTCCTGTAACGCCCCGAATCCCATTTTTACTGAATTCGAGATGTTCTTCAGGATCTTTTCGCTTTCTTCACATACAGTTTTATAAGGAATTTAAAATCTTTACTTTTACATCAGAGTTACAGCATGTTACATTTAATTTTACACAGCGGAAGCAAAATGTACAATATTTACATAAATGAACAACAATATGATGAACTCTTTGTGCATCCATTCCTTTTACATGTGATTATCCTGCATAAAACACTGTGGGTACGTCAGTTTATTCAACCGACGATAATTATACATGGCCATCCTCTCTATGCCAGGAACAGTATAATGAATCTCATTTCTTACAAATCACAAGCCAGTTCAACATAAGCATGAAAATAAGGGAACTTTTAATGATGTCGTGTCGTGATTGTGCACTTAAATCCTTAATGCAATTTACTTAGTTAATTATGACACTAATGCATACTTGTTCGAATTCTATGCATCCCATACTACATAGGTTCGAGTGCAAGCCTCTTAAACGATCTTCATTTTAGTAGGGTTCAATCCCCCGCCATGACTTATTCTACTACTGTAATTCCAATGAGTATCCTAGATGAATCTATGAGTACAAGCATGTATCCTGGCCCCTGGAGTAGAATTTCGCGCCATGTCTTGACTCATCAAGCATGCATTCTGCGACAATTCAGCCTCCTCCCTGAACACACTCCTCTTGCAGTCACCAACACATCCCATAAGCGTGACTAGAGTCCGATCATTACTGAGTTGTGCCCGCGCCATGTCTTGACTCATCAAGCATGCATTCTGCGGCTCACACACCCGCACCGTACCCTAGCTCTCATACTCATGTTTTTCTCTCACCTTCATCACCTCCACGCTATGTATTTAAGTTATATTAGAATCATGAATAAAAATCAAGCTCTAGAGTTAGCCTCTCCATCATCCGGACTCATCATTTCATTTCACTTGACCAACCTGGTCTATTTCTCAATATCATTTCATTTCACTGCCGGGGAGACTTAGCTACTCTTTTGTTCAATTTCCAATTCACAATATCCAATGGAGCATCATCAGCTCATCATTCATTTTAGAGTCTCACAGACTTTCTCATCATGATTTCACATTTCATAAATTCATTTGATTCTCAATTCCCATCTATGATTCAATTACACAATTCATGTATCCATAAACAGAGTCCATTGACTTAAATCATAAAGTTCACAATTACCAACAGCAAATAACATGAATTCAAGTATACCAGAGTTCACTTTGTACAGTCGACTTGGAAGAATACCAGTCGACTTATACAGTCATACAGGGTTATCAAAAGGGCTCGGGATAGTCGACTGTATACACTACCAGTCGCCTGTCCCGCAACCTTCAAGTTCACAATATTAGTCACACGACAGTCGACTGTTCACACCTCAGTCGTCTGTCTCAGCAATTTCAACAGCATAATTCTATGTCCAGATCAGTCGACTTGCTACACGCAATCGGTCGACTGGACAGATCCATTTTCAGTAGATTATTTACAGTTCTTACGTGCATTTCGTCATGATGTCAACTAACAGTATACATAAGTTCATGTTCCACATACCAGGTTTCTTATCATTCAGTAACACTACAACATGGATCTTCACATTACTAACATGCTCTTTCCTTGAGGGAAAAATAATTAAGACATGCATTCACAATGCTCATGTTTTCTTACAACAATAAAGATGTAAATCCCAAGTCATCAAACTGGGTCCACATGATGAAAATATCTCAATTCGTGAAACTACCAAATAATCAGTCAGATTAAAGTATCAGTCGACTTAGCACAACATCAGTCGGCTGCTTCGACAACTCTAATTTATTAATCACCATTAGTTCTTTTCATTCATTCACTTTCCCTCCATCATATGTGTCATAGGGAAATTATGTAATAGTAATCACACCATCATGTTCATTTATACACATGTTTATCATCACAATCATGCAAAATAATGTCTCGTACCAGTCGACTTGCTCACCTGGCAGTCGACTGCATCGACAGACTAGTTTTCATAATAACAGCATGTCGAGCAATTTCTATTTGCGTTTAATTCAATTTTGTAACATAATATCCATCATAGCCATTATAGTAACAATCCTACAATAGAAGTCCTGAGAAACACCCACCTTGTATGAAGAAAATAACGAAATCCCGCAAAGTCCTTCAACGTAGAGAACACCTTCTTGCTCCTTTGCTCCACGCCGAGCTCCTCAACAATGCTGTTTGCCTCCACAGAAGAGCTCCCACACAACTCACAAATACTTTCTATTACAGTAATAATCTTAGTGTAAAAGAGATAGGAGATGAGAAGGGGGTATTTATACTAGAAAATAGATAGAATAGATGGCTAGGATTAATAGGGGAGTTGGTGAATCAAAGGCTGAGATCTAATCGGGAGTTAAGAAACTACCCACACCTCAAGATGTAACCGCCCATGCTCACTCCACAAATCCGGCCAAGCTTTAAGTGTCTTGTGCACGTGTACATGAAGTGCACGTGTACACACACAAAACTCCAAGGAGTACATCTTATCCGGAAAAATAAAGAGGGGAAAATGCTACATATACAAGTTATGAAATAAGAGGTTAAGTTCGAGGGTTTAAATACATTTGGGCCAAAATATGTATTTTTATATAAGAAAATAAACAAGTTGCATTTGGGCTTTGAGAAGAATGTTTCATAGGAAATAATACACTTTATTTATCATGGAGAAAAGTAATAATAATAGGCTATCATAAGAAAATAAATCCCCTCCAAATATATTAAAAAATAAATCGGGGTACTACATCACTCCCTCCTTAGAATAGTTCCGTCCCCGGAACTACAGCCAAGAGCGAGAACAGAAGAAATACAACACACCCAACCAGAACAAAAGGCATAAGATACAAGATACCAGATACAATCAATACAAATACAATCAAGCAAAAAGCTCAGGATAGTCCTTCAACATCTTGTCCTCGGATTCCCAAGTAGCCTCTTCAACCAAGTGGTTTCTCCAGACTACCTTGACCATCGGTATCGTCTTATTCCTCAAGACTTTCTCCCTACGGTCAACGATCTCAACAGGAGTCTCGATGTAATTCAGGTCTAACTGCAAACCTTCCGGTACTTCTGGCAAATGATGACTCGGGTCTGGAATATAACCTCTCAACATAGACACATGGAAAACATTGTGCACCTGAGACAACTCTTCCGGTAATTCAAGCCGGTAAGCAGTTTTCCCGATCCTTTTCAATATCTTATATGGGCCTATAAATCTCGGGGCTAACTTCCCGCCTTTGCCAAAACGAACCACACCTTTGCTGGGTGATACCTTCAGAAAGACAAAGTCACCAACCTCAAACTCAAGGTCCCTCCTCCGGTTGTCTGCATAGCTTTTCTGCCTGCTCTGAGCTTCCACCAACCTTTTCCTGATCAGATCAATCTTCTCAGAAGTCAGCTGTACAAGCTCAGGACCAAACAACTGACGCTCCCCAACCTCATACCAACACACAGGAGTCCTGCACTTCCTGCCATACAAAGCTTCATACGGCGCCATCCCAATGCTAGTTTGAAAACTGTTGTTGTAGGCAAACTCCACCAAAGGTAAATGCCTTTCCCAACTGCCTCCGAAATCTAGTATACAACACCGAAGCATATCCTCAAGAATACGGTTGACTCTCTCGGTCTGCCCATCGGTCTGTGGATGAAAAGCAGTGCTGAAATCTGTCTTGGTACCCAAAGCTGCCTGAAGACTCCTCCAGAAATGCGAAGTAAACCGCGCATCTCGATCAGACACAATAGTCGAAGGAACGCCATGAAGTCGGACAATCTCACCAACATACATCTCAGCCAACCTGTCCATCGAAGCTGTGAGTTTCATCGCCAAAAAGTGAGCGGACTTGGTAAGTCGATCGACTATAACCCAAATAGCATCATTGCCTTTAGAACTCTTAGGCAAACCCGTGATGAAATCCATACTGATGTTATCCCATTTCCATTCCGGAATAGGTAATGGCTGTAATAGACCTCCGGGTCTCTGATTTTCGGCTTTGACTTGCTGACAAACCTCACATCTCGCGACAAATTCGGCCACATCCCGCTTCAAACCTGACCACCAGAAATGCTGCTTGATGTCTTTGTACATCTTAGTACTCCCAGGATGTACAGACAGAAGAGTAGCATGCGCCTCCTGAAGAATACACTCTTTCAGGTCCACCTGATTTGGAACGCACAGCCTGTCTCCGAACCACAGCACTCCATCCCTGGTCTGAAAACTGGGCAACCTGCCAGCACTAACCTGCTCCTTCATCTCCAGAATATCAGCATCAACTTCCTGACTTGCAATGATCCTTGCATTCAGAGTAGGCTGGAGCTTCAATTGAGATAAAGATGCTCCCAATCCTTGCAAGACAACCTCAATACCTGCTCGGTCCAACTCCTCAATCAAATGCCTCTGGGTCGTAATCAAACAGGCCAAACTGCTCTTGCGACTAAGTGCATCAGCAACAACATTAGCCTTTCCGGGATGATACTTGATCTCAGGTCGCATATCCTCGAGCACTTCCAACCATCTCCGCTGTCTTAGATTGAGATCCCTCTGCTGGTAGATATACTTCAAGCTCTTATGATCCGTGTACATGTTCAGCTTCTCACCATACACGTAGTGCCTCCACTGCTTCAAAGCGAAGATAATCGCAGCCAGTTCTAGATCATGAGTGGGATAATTCTTCTCATGCGGTCGTAGTTGCCTAGACCCATATGCGATCACTTTACCTTCTTGCATTAAGACACAACCAAGCCCCCGATGTGAAGCATCGCTATAGACATCATACTCAACTCCTGCTCTAGGCAAAGCCAAAATAGGTGCAGTAGTCAGTCTATCTTTCAACTCCTGAAAACTCGCCTCACATTGCTCGGTCCACTTGAAGCTCGCATTCTTCTTGGTCAGCTCGGTAAGCGGCACAGCTATCTGAGCATAACCTTGAATGAATCTCCTGTAGTATCCAGTCATCCCAAGGAAACTTCTGACTTCCTTCACTGTAGTAGGCCTAGCCCAGTCTCTCACTGCCTCTATCTTTTGAGGGTCAGTTGCCACTCCCTCCTTAGAAAGGATGTGACCTAGGAATGCCACTTCAGATTTCCAGAAATCGCACTTGGATAACTTGGCATACAACCCCTGCTCTTCCAACTTCTGCAAAACTGCTGCCAGATGCTCAGTGTGCTCCTCCTCAGACTTGGAGTACACGAGAATATCGTCGATAAACACCACGACGAAAGAATCAATAAACGGCCTCAGAACTCTGTTCATCAAGTCCATGAAGATTGCAGGTGCATTCGTCACTCCGAATGGCATAACTAAGAATTCGTAATGCCCATGCCGAGTTCTAAATGCAGTCTTATGCACATCTTCAGCTTTCACTCGAACTTGGTGGTATCCTGATCGAAGATCTATTTTAGAGAAGACAGCTGCCCCTTGTAGACGATCGAACAAGTCATCAATTCGAGGAATCGGATACTTATTCTGAACAGTGACTTTATTCAGCTCCCGGTAATCGATACACATCCTCATCGATCCATCCTTCTTCTTTACCAAAAGCACTGGTGCTCCCCACGGTGACGCACTAGGTTGAATAAAGCCTTTTCCCAATAGTTCCTCAATCTGCCGTTTCACCTCATCCTGTTCCACTGGAGCCATCCTATACGGTGCCTTAGAAATGGGTGCACTTCCCGGTTGAACAGTGATGCTGAACTCTACATCACGATGCGGAGGTAACCCAGGAAAATCTTCCAAGAACACAGTCGGATAGTCCCGAGCCACAGGAATCCCTTGCAATTCCACAGGAGTCTCTTCCTTGCGGATAGTTGCCACCAGCTTAGAACACTTCAACTTCCCTTGGAAAGTGACTTCAGGTCCACCTGGAGCCTTCACTGTCACCGTCTTGGCCTTACACTCGATGCTCGCACTGTACACCGACATCCAATCAATGCCAATGATAACATCGACTCCCAAGATAGTCAGCTCGATCAGATCAATGCCAAAGATTCGATCCCCAATCATTATCTCGCAATCAACATAGTACCGATCAGTGGTCAAAGTTTCCCCTGATGGTGTAGCCACTGCTAAGATCTTGCCTGGGAAAATCTTCGGTTCAACTCCCAACACTTTAGCAAATCTAGGAGACACAAAAGTATGAGAGGATCCAGTATCAAACAACACCACAGCTCCCTTTCCATTAATATAGAGTTCTCCTGTTACATAACATACATCATTACATAACAGTTTTACACTATGATCGGGAAGGAGAAATGAAAGAAATCACACTAGACATCAGCCCTCGTACCAGAGATAACCTGATCTGCTTCCTCAGCATCAGCTTCTGTCAAAGCAAATACTCGCCCTGACTGGTACGGCCTCTTCCCAGTCTGCTGTATTGGCACATTGTGATTGCCAATCCGCGGTTTGAGACATCGAGATTGGTAATGTCCCACTTCACCACAGTTAAAACAAGTGACTGCAGAAGGTCTCCCTGCATCGTTTCCAGGTCTCCCAGCTACACTGACGGCATTCGCCCCTGTCGGTTTGAATTTCTGTGCAGATGGTTGCCCCTTGAAACTCCCCGATGGCGCGGGCCTCTTCCCAGACTGCCAGTTGCTCCTCTGATGCTGAGCAACATGGAACTGCTCCATATCCGCCTCCGTTGCTGCCGCCCTCTTCACCAGCTTATCGAATCTCCTGATACCAAGGGGTATCATACGAGATCTCAAGCTCGGCCTCAGACCATGCTCGAACTTGCGAGCCTTCTTCGCCTCATCCATCACCAATTCTGGAGCATACCTGGAGAGTTGAGTGAACTTGGTCTCATAGGCTCTCACTGACATGCTGCCTTGTTGAAGTGACAGAAACTCCATGGCCTTTTTCTCCTGGACGTCGGAGGGGAAATAGTGACTGCGGAATTCCTCCAAAAATTCCTCCCAGCCAAGCAACAAGCCGCCCATAGTCCTCTTCATCGACTGCCACCAAACAGCCGCATCCTTCTCCAACTGCAAAGTCGCCAACTTGACCTTGCTGCCCTCCGGTGTTTCCAACACCTCGAAGATTGTCTCCACTTGCCGAATCCAGTTATCGGCCACATCCGGGTCAGATTTTCCCTCGAACACTGGTGGTTTCATTCTCTTGAATGATTCCACTAGCTTGATTGCCTCGGGTACTGGATTCACCGGCCCCCTTCCTTGGTTTGCAGCCACTGCATTCAGCGTCTGGTAAACCCTTGCAAACTCGGCATCCAGGTCCAAGCCTTCACCATTCCTGGCTCCCCTTCTTGCCATATTCTGATGCAAAAGATCCATTAAATTCGAAGTATAAAACAAGAATTTAAACCAACTTTCATTGAATTTCAAAGTTTATACATTCGAATTAGAAAAACATTTTAACATCAGAATAGAAAAATGGAAACCAAGACAATCTAATCTCTACGGGTCCTCTTCGCTGCTCGAAGTTCATCCCGCAGTTCATCCACCTCATCTTTCAGCACATCAGTTAGGTTCTTTTTCTTCTCAAGTTCCCAAATCCGATGGCTAAGAACAGAATAGTCAGCATTTCGCTTCTCCAGCTGAGCCTCCAAAACTCCAACTCTATACTTCAAGGTATCCACTTGCCTCTGCAGAGAAGCTACAGCGTTACCCAAAGCTGGTCCCTTTTCTTCATCGGAAGAAGAAGAATCATCAGGTGAGTTCGGCGGTGGGGTGATCTCTCGGGATTCAGGGTACTCCTCATCATCAGAATCAGCTTGCCCAGGGTGGTACTCGTCCTCAGAGTCAGCCTGTCCAGGATGGTACTCTTCCTCGATAATGTGCCAGTCGTCGCCTCCAGCAGGGTCGAAGTGATCAGCCATCTTAGAATAGAGAGGAAGAAGCATAAATCATAGAGCAACACAAATGTAAGTTACTTACATTTAAATCTCTAAATCCAAACACACACTCTAATGTCCACATCTAGGGTGTCGTTCCTTATAAATTTGTACGAGTGTGAAAGCATAGAAAAGCGTGGCTCTGATACCACTCTGTAACGCCCCGAATCCCATTTTTACTGAATTCGAGATGTTCTTCAGGATCTTTTCGCTTTCTTCACATACAGTTTTATAAGGAATTTAAAATCTTTACTTTTACATCAGAGTTACAGCATGTTACATTTAATTTTACACAGCGGAAGCAAAATGTACAATATTTACATAAATGAACAACAATATGATGAACTCTTTGTGCATCCATTCCTTTTACATGTGATTATCCTGCATAAAACACTGTGGGTACGTCAGTTTATTCAACCGACGATAATTATACATGGCCATCCTCTCTATGCCAGGAACAGTATAATGAATCTCATTTCTTACAAATCACAAGCCAGTTCAACATAAGCATGAAAATAAGGGAACTTTTAATGATGTCGTGTCGTGATTGTGCACTTAAATCCTTAATGCAATTTACTTAGTTAATTATGACACTAATGCATACTTGTTCGAATTCTATGCATCCCATACTACATAGGTTCGAGTGCAAGCCTCTTAAACGATCTTCATTTTAGTAGGGTTCAATCCCCCGCCATGACTTATTCTACTACTGTAATTCCAATGAGTATCCTAGATGAATCTATGAGTACAAGCATGTATCCTGG
The DNA here is from genome assembly GCA_017893485.1 of Hemerocallis citrina. NCBI lineage: Eukaryota > Viridiplantae > Streptophyta > Magnoliopsida > Asparagales > Asphodelaceae > Hemerocallis > Hemerocallis citrina. Next base: position 142,099,697 of record CM030361.1, read on the forward strand.
CCCCTGGAGTAGAATTTCGCGCCATGTCTTGACTCATCAAGCATGCATTCTGCGACAATTCAGCCTCCTCCCTGAACACACTCCTCTTGCAGTCACCAACACATCCCATAAGCGTGACTAGAGTCCGATCATTACTGAGTTGTGCCCGCGCCATGTCTTGACTCATCAAGCATGCATTCTGCGGCTCACACACCCGCACCGTACCCTAGCTCTCATACTCATGTTTTTCTCTCACCTTCATCACCTCCACGCTATGTATTTAAGTTATATTAGAATCATGAATAAAAATCAAGCTCTAGAGTTAGCCTCTCCATCATCCGGACTCATCATTTCATTTCACTTGACCAACCTGGTCTATTTCTCAATATCATTTCATTTCACTGCCGGGGAGACTTAGCTACTCTTTTGTTCAATTTCCAATTCACAATATCCAATGGAGCATCATCAGCTCATCATTCATTTTAGAGTCTCACAGACTTTCTCATCATGATTTCACATTTCATAAATTCATTTGATTCTCAATTCCCATCTATGATTCAATTACACAATTCATGTATCCATAAACAGAGTCCATTGACTTAAATCATAAAGTTCACAATTACCAACAGCAAATAACATGAATTCAAGTATACCAGAGTTCACTTTGTACAGTCGACTTGGAAGAATACCAGTCGACTTATACAGTCATACAGGGTTATCAAAAGGGCTCGGGATAGTCGACTGTATACACTACCAGTCGCCTGTCCCGCAACCTTCAAGTTCACAATATTAGTCACACGACAGTCGACTGTTCACACCTCAGTCGTCTGTCTCAGCAATTTCAACAGCATAATTCTATGTCCAGATCAGTCGACTTGCTACACGCAATCGGTCGACTGGACAGATCCATTTTCAGTAGATTATTTACAGTTCTTACGTGCATTTCGTCATGATGTCAACTAACAGTATACATAAGTTCATGTTCCACATACCAGGTTTCTTATCATTCAGTAACACTACAACATGGATCTTCACATTACTAACATGCTCTTTCCTTGAGGGAAAAATAATTAAGACATGCATTCACAATGCTCATGTTTTCTTACAACAATAAAGATGTAAATCCCAAGTCATCAAACTGGGTCCACATGATGAAAATATCTCAATTCGTGAAACTACCAAATAATCAGTCAGATTAAAGTATCAGTCGACTTAGCACAACATCAGTCGGCTGCTTCGACAACTCTAATTTATTAATCACCATTAGTTCTTTTCATTCATTCACTTTCCCTCCATCATATGTGTCATAGGGAAATTATGTAATAGTAATCACACCATCATGTTCATTTATACACATGTTTATCATCACAATCATGCAAAATAATGTCTCGTACCAGTCGACTTGCTCACCTGGCAGTCGACTGCATCGACAGACTAGTTTTCATAATAACAGCATGTCGAGCAATTTCTATTTGCGTTTAATTCAATTTTGTAACATAATATCCATCATAGCCATTATAGTAACAATCCTACAATAGAAGTCCTGAGAAACACCCACCTTGTATGAAGAAAATAACGAAATCCCGCAAAGTCCTTCAACGTAGAGAACACCTTCTTGCTCCTTTGCTCCACGCCGAGCTCCTCAACAATGCTGTTTGCCTCCACAGAAGAGCTCCCACACAACTCACAAATACTTTCTATTACAGTAATAATCTTAGTGTAAAAGAGATAGGAGATGAGAAGGGGGTATTTATACTAGAAAATAGATAGAATAGATGGCTAGGATTAATAGGGGAGTTGGTGAATCAAAGGTTGAGATCTAATCGGGAGTTAAGAAACTACCCACACCTCAAGATGTAACCGCCCATGCTCACTCCACAAATCCGGCCAAGCTTTAAGTGTCTTGTGCACGTGTACATGAAGTGCACGTGTACACACACAAAACTCCAAGGAGTACATCTTATCCGGAAAAATAAAGAGGGGAAAATGCTACATATACAAGTTATGAAATAAGAGGTTAAGTTCGAGGGTTTAAATACATTTGGGCCAAAATATGTATTTTTATATAAGAAAATAAACAAGTTGCATTTGGGCTTTGAGAAGAATGTTTCATAGGAAATAATACACTTTATTTATCATGGAGAAAAGTAATAATAATAGGCTATCATAAGAAAATAAATCCCCTCCAAATATATTAAAAAATAAATCGGGGTACTACAACTCCCCTCACCACCAACATCTCTACTATCCTGATGGAAGTGGAGAAGGAGGGGGTCATCCCTCCAGCTCCGAGGATGCACACCCCGGCAAAGAGGAGGAACAAAGATAAGTGGTGTCGTTACCACCGAGACCACGGCCACGACACGAACGACTGCCGGGCCTTGAGGGATGAGATTGAAGCCCTCATCCGGAGGGGACAGCTGGCCAAGTTCGTGAAGGCGAACGATCGGGCAGATCGCAATTCTCCTCCGGCTCGGGGGGCTAACAAGCGCTCCGAGCGGCGCGAGGAAACACCCGAGTTCGAGGTGGAAAGGATTCTGCACCTGATCCATGGAGGCCCCATGGGGGGCTCCTCTAATTCCTCCCGGAAGGCCTTCATCCGAGAGGTCAACTCGGTTCACAGTCCTCCTCCTCCCAAAGGGCTCGGCGTCCTTGTATCTTTCTCCGATGCCGACCTCGAAGGGGTCCGAACCCCACACTGTGATGCCCTCGTCATCGACCTCCGCATGGCCAACTTCAAGGTGCAGAGGATTTTGGTGGACAACGGGAGTTCGGTCAATATCCTTTTCCTCTCGGCCTTCCGAGGCCTGCAACTGTCCCGAGACCGTCTCAAGCCGGCCGGTTACACCCTCCACGGGTTCACAGGGGTCCCGGTAACTGTCGAGGGGGTGATAACCCTAGAGTTACTGCGGGAAGCACCCCTACTACCCGGACTGAGCCGATGGACTTCCTGGTCGTCGACGTCCCGACAGCGTATAATGTCATTCTAGGCCGTCCCGGCCTAGCCGCCCTGGAGGCTGTCCCCTCGGCGTATCACTTGAAAATGAAGTTCCCCACTCGGTCGGGAGTAGGGGAAGTCAGGGGAAGCCAAGAAACAGCTCGGAAGTGCTACATGACTTCCACCGGGGGACCAGTGCTCTCGCTCGAGACACTAGAAATCCCCGAGCCGAAAGCTCGGCCGACGTCCGAGCTGGCGGAAGAGTTAGAAGAAGTGCTCTTCTCGGACGAGGACCCGAGCCGGAAATTCCTCATCAGCAAATCCTTGCCGACCGCACTGTGCTCGGACCTGATTCAATGCATCCGGGTTAACTGTGACTTGTTCGCTTGGTCGGCCGCGGACATGCCCGGCATTTCCGAGCTGCTCGTCCATTGCCTGAGTGTCGAACCGGGGTGCAAACCGGTTCAACAAAAGAGGCGAAAGTTCGCTCCCGAGCGACAGCAAGCCATCAAAGAGGAGGTGGATAAACTGCTGAAGGCCAAGTTCATACAGGAGGTAAATTACCCCGAGTGGCTGTCGAATGTTGTAATGGTCAAGAAGTCCAATGGCTCGTGGAGAATATGCATCGACTTCACCGACCTGAACAAGGCGTGTCCGAAGGACCCATTCCCTCTCCCGAACATCGACACCCTTATTGACGCCACCTCGGGCCATGAGCTCCTCAGCTTCATGGACGCCTTCTCGGGGTACAATCAAATCCGAATGTTCCCCCGGACATTCCGAAGACGTCCTTCGTCACCGACCAAGGCCTCTACTGCTACCGGGTAATGCCGTTCGGCTTGAAGAACGCAGGCGCCACCTACCAGCGCCTCGTCAACAAGGTCTTCCAGAGCCAGATCGGCCGAAACATGGAGGTGATAGACGGACCCCCACAGGCGAGTCCCCTTTCAACCTCACCTATGGGTCCGAGGCCGTGATACCTCTCGAGGTCGGAATACCTTCCCCTCGGCTCATAGCCTATGACGAAGCACAGAATGCCAGGGACCTCCGAGCAGACTTGGACCTGATAGACGAGCTGAGGGAAAGGGCGTCAATTCGGCAGCAGACCTACCGAAGAAGGGTTGAACTAGCATACAACAAAAAGGTCCGACCCGCCAACCTTAAGCAGGGAGATTTGGTCTTGAGAAAGCTAGCTATATCCCTCCCCAGTCAGAAGAGCAAGCTTGCTCCGAACTGGGAAGGGCCGTACAGGATCACGAAAGTTGTTCGGCCTGGAACATATCGCCTTGAAGACCTGGAGGGCAGAGAGCTTCCGAGGACCTGGAATGCTGACCACCTCCTAAAATACCAAGAAAGCGCTCCGACGCCGATCTAAGTATCAGGAGATATCGAGCCATTCCAGTCCTCCGACTTGTAACCCATTTTCATAAATTGTACAATGTAAAACAGTTCGCCGTCGATTATCAATAAAGAAAGCTCTTTTGTGTTTGTGAATTTCTCTCCCCTCTTACCACCTACTTTTTAAATTGTGATTTCAACCAATGGTTCGGAGTCCACGTCCCGTTTGACTCCACCTCCTCGGCTCGTCCCCGGACGAGCCCACGGTAGACCGTCGTTCGGAACTGCTCCCACAACCGTTGAATTAACGATGGTTCGGAGTCCAACACTTGGCTCGATTCTACTTCGCAAGTTCGCTCCTAAGCGAACCAGAAGTAGTTCGCCATTCGGAATTGCTCCTACAACCGTCGAATGGTACGGAGTCCAACACTTGGTTTGATTCCACTTCGCAAGTTCGCTACTAAGCAAGCTAGAAGTGGTTCGCCATTCGGAATTGCTCCCACGCCCCTTGAATTAACGATGGTTCGGAGTCCAACACTTGGCTCGATTCTACTTCGCAAGTTCGCTCCTAAGCGAACTAGAAGTAGTTCGCCATTCGGAATTGCTCCCACAACCGTCGAATGGTACGGAGTCCAACACTTGGTTCGATTCCACTTCGCAAGTTCGCTACTAAGCAAGCTAGAAGTGGTTTGCCATTCGGAATTGCTCCCACGCCCCTTGAATTAACGATGATTCGGACTCCAACACTTGGTTGTCGAGCGTTCTTGGCACCGATCCTATTACGGGCGTGAGTTCGGCCCCCGCGCCGAGCGTTCTTGCCACCGACCGTATTACGGGCATGAGTTCGGCAATCAAGACCTTCAAAAAATCAACAAGTCTCAAGCCTCGGCACCGGCTGCCGAGCGTTCTTGACACCGACCCTATTACGGGCGTGAGTTCGGCCCCCGCGCCGAGCGTCCTTGCCACCGACCGTATTACGGGCATGAGTTCGGCAATCAAGATCATCAAAAAATCAACAAGTCTTAAGCCTCGGCACCGGCTGCCGAGCGTTCTTGACACCGACCCTATTACGGGCGTGAGTTCGGCTCTCACACCGGGCGTTCTTGCCACCGACCGTATTACGGGCTTGAGTTCGGCAGTCAAGACCACCAAAAATGCCAGGGCTTGAGTTCGGCAGTCAACCAAGAAACGTCAAGTCTCAAACCCCGGCTCCGACCGAATTACTAAAGCCAACTCCACGACTAAACTAAGAGTAGGGCAACTCCAATACAGCAACGGGCGAGTCAACTCCAATTTCATTAAAAAAACAACTCTTACACGCATCATGATTACAAAGCATTAAGAAGCAAGGATCGACTATCCGACCCGTTACACTTGGCTGAATACAAAGAGTTTTCAAAAAAAAAGGGGAAGAAGGAAAATGATCATCAACGCCTTCGAGGCGCACGGATGTTTCTTTTCAGAGACACCTGAGGTCGGCGATGCTTACTTCCAGAGACCTGCCCCAGGCCAGCGAGTTGCGACGTATCCTCGGCACTACTCCTGGAAGCTACGCCAACCGATGCACCACTCGACGAGATGGCCACTGAACTCTACGCATCCCCCGGGCTCGGATGGCCGAGAGGCGCACGGGTCGCCATCTCGTAAAAAGTGATGCCACGCTCGCTCTCCGCTCGGGTACATGAAGTGCTCCTCACATTAATTGGCCCCGAACACGGTTTGAGGCGAGCTACCTCTGCCTCCAGTTCGGAAATCCGACCCCTCAAGGAGCCATCTTTCACCTCGACCTCGAAGCAGGCAGGTACTGCCGAGTTCGGAACACCTGCATGGCTCGCGATGAGATGACGAAGATGAGTGACTTCGATGCTCCTATCTACCGTGGCTCTCTTCAACACATCGACTTCGGCCGCTAATTCATCCCGTTCGGCTGTAAGCTTGGCCACCTTAGTCGTCAGCTCCTCCCCTTCCTTCCGAAGCTCCGTCTCCACAGTTTGCAAGTGCTGAATCTCCGAAAGCAGATTGTCCCTCTCCGTCGTCACCTTCGACAATGTGTGGCGAAAGCACTTGGTCCGAAGGCTGCTAGTGAAGGCAACCGGAGAACCCTCGCCCTCACCCGAGGGGGTCATCTCGGCAATCCTGCCTTCCAGACGTCGAATGTCGCTGTCCCGCTGCCCTAAGATGAGCTGAAGCTGGCTTCGCTCGCTTTCGGCTCGGCGCAGTCCCAGCTCGACTTCGTAAAGTCGCTCTCTACACTTCGCCAGACCTAGCCTCGTCGCCCCGAGGCCTGCCTCGGCGCGAACTTTGTCATTCGAGCATGTGCGCTTGACATCTTGGGCTACCACAACAAGCTGAAAAGAAACGCAAACAAGCAACAAAAATTCAGACGTCGTCTAAGTCCCAGACCTCGGGGGTTCTTTCGAACAAATGCTCGAGCGTTCAACAGTCAACAGACAGAGACACGAGATCGAGCCCAAAAAGTTGTGTTTTTCATTCATTTCAAAAAAAGGTAGCGGTGGCCAGTCCGCTATTAGGCGTTACACGTCAAAAACAAAAAAAAAAAGAAACAACAAACGGAGTCAGGGCTCGACCTCTTTCCTGGGGCGGCGAGCGGGGGTCGGAGACGACACTTCCGAAGGGGCCACCGTCGCCAATGGGGTGACCACCGACCCCTGCACTCCGACGGGGGGATCCGCCACAGGATCGTCGTCGCCCCCCTCTTCTTCTTCTTCTTCTTCTCCCTCCGAGTCGGGGTCGAAGCCTTCAACGTGCCCCGGGAACAGCCTCCAACCCGAGCAGTCCACGTTGGGGTAGGCCTCCGTCACCCGGGCGATAGTGTCGGCGAAGGCCTGGGCCATATTCTTGGCGAGGAAGCCTTGCGCCTTCTCCAAGGTCGCATCCTCCGCCTTCTTCACCGCCGCCGCTTTGGCCTCGGCCGCCTCCGCCAACTGCCTGGCCGCCTCCTCCTTTTGCTGAAGAAGTTGGCCCTCCAGCGTCGCGACCCTGTCCTCGAGGTAGGCAACCCTCGCCGACTTCGCCTCGAAGTTCAGCTCGAGCTTGTCAAACTCGTTCTTAATCTGGGTCTTCTCCTTCCGAGCTTGGTCGGACTCCTTCCTCATCTCCTTCTCCTGGGCCGCCAACCTCTCGGTAAGGTGCCCAAAATGGAAGACGATATGCAATTAGAAGTCAAGGGAGTCATAAGAATTTCAACTTAGGAAGGTCGGCATAAAAAAGGGGGGGGGGTAGATCCAACGCTCACCGACACCGCCGAGCGCGCTATCTCAATAACGTCGTCTCCCTCCCGTCCGGCCTCCATGGCCGCCCGATCCTTCGGCGTGGCGAGGTGCTTGACGGCCTCCATGCTCGCCAAAGAATTGCCGAGGAACCCGTCGTGCTTCCGAACCTGCCAGTCCGGGACGTGGATCCTTTTGTGAGCCTCGGTCAGAAGCTCCTTGGCCACCTTCGTCAGCGGCGGCGTCGCCATAGTGAGGGCCGCGGCGATGGGAAATTTGCCGACCCTGGTCGACGATGAAGCAACCCCGCCCTCGGGAGCAGGGCTCTCCAGGATCTCCACCTCCTCAGCCACCTCGGTAACCTTCGGAGCCTTAGCCGGCGGCAGCTTGGAGACCACTCTCTTCCTCTTCTTCGGCGCCTTGTTGGCGAGGCCAGCCCTCAGCTCCAACACCGCCTGATAATCCAAAGACTCTGCACCATAAGACAAGTAAATTAGTTCGGAACAAGTCATGAAAAATGAAGCGCAAGAAGTAAAACAATGATAATAAATAAAGGAAGCCACGTACTGGGATCGGCATGAACGAGCCCTCCCTTAAACAGGACGTCCTCGGTCAGATCCCTCCAGTCAAGCTTCGGCCGACCCAGGAGTACCCGTACAGCCTCCTCCCCTTCGGGCCGAAGTGTCGGCAGCGCCTTCACCTTCTTCGGCACACCTTCCACCCAACTAATAGGGATGGGCCAGGCCTCCGGGCTACGCACCAGAAGAAACTTCTCACGCCAGTACTTGATGGAATCAGGGCACACGACGAGCTTGCCTCTGTGCCTCGGAGTCAAATAGTACCGGTACGCCGAACTGTTCCCCTGATGTGGCTGGTAGATGGTCCGAAGCACGTTCAGCTCCGGCTGAATCCCAGCGGCTTGGCAGTGAAGTACGAAGCCGTTTATTACTCTCCATGCGTTCGGCATAAGTTGGATGGGGCTGACCCTGACCCAACTTAATACAGCAACCGCGAACGGATGGAGAGGCAGCCGAGCCCCGGTGATAAAGGCGTCACCGGCCAGCAACACACGGTCACCGGCAGCGGCGAGTTGGCCCTAATCCCGGGACCCAGCAATATAAGCTCGTACTCCTCCGGGATCTGAAAGCAGTCCCGGATCACCCCCAAGTCCTCTTCGCGAAGGATCGACACCATCTCGTCGGCCTCTGTCATCTCCCTCGCCGGATTCTCCTCGAATGACCGGGCCCTCCCGTACACATTGCGTTCGGCGTCCTCCTCCGGAAGTTCCCGAACCCTGTGAAGCCCAGTCAGCGGCCCCGGTAATCTGCCGAACTCTGGCATGCACTTCGGCTCCACCACGACAGAATCTTTGCCGAACACCTTCTTGCTTTTGTGAGGTCGGCTAGAGGTCGGAGCTTCGGTGACTTCAAGGGAGGGCTCGAACGAAGAAGAGGAGACGGAGACAGTCATGTTTAGAAACTAAAATATAAGTTACCTTGAACGGAGATGTCGTCGGAAAGCTCGCCGGAAAAAGGTCAGCGATCACCTGGAGCTCTAGCAAGAACAAACCAAAACACCAGAGCGAAGAGTTGAAAAGTGAAAAATGAAGAGGGGGTGGGGGTTTTATAGAGAAACCAGCGCATCAATCGAGGTTAACGGGCCTTTACCACAGGCCCACTCCCACAAAACGACAAAAGGCGACTCCAATCGTCACCTTGTTTGCCACGCCTGGCCGAACGGCTCATTAATGACAGTCACGTCAGTAGAAGCCCAGGGGACGCAGCATTAATGGCCGTCACATCTGTCAGAAACCCAAAGGCCATCACATCCGTCAGAACCGTCGAATCTCAAGCCTCGGCACCAGCTGCCGAGCGTTCTTGACACCGACCGTCGTACGGGCATGGGTTCGGCAGATTCCCAAAATTTTTCGAAGAGAGCAAAAACTCTTTCAACTTCCTCTGCTTTGTCGAAATCAACAAGTCTCAAGCCTCGGCACCAGCTGCCGAGCGTTCTTGACACCGACCGTATTACGGGCGTGAGTTCGGCACCTACACCGAGCATTCTTGCCACCGACCGTATTACGGGCTTGAGTTCGGCAATCAAGACCTCCAAAAATTCGCCAAGTCTCAAGCCTCGGCACCAGCTGCCGAGCGTTCTTGACACCGACCGTATTACGGGCGTGAGTTCGGCACCTGCACCAAGCGTTCTTGCCACCGACCGTATTACGGGCTTGATTTCAGCAGTCAAGACCTCCAAAAAATTGCCAAGTCTCAAGCCTCGGCACCAGCTGCCGAGCGTTCTTGACACCGACCGTATTACGGGCGTGAGTTCGGCACCTGCACCGAGCGTTCTTGCCACCGACCGTATTACGGGCTTGAGTTCGGCAGTCAAGACCTCCAAAAAATCTCCAAGTCTCAAGCCTCGGCACCAGCTGCCGAGCGTTCTTGCCACCGACCGTATTACGGGCTTGAGTTCGGCGGTCAAGATCTCCAAAAAATCTTCAAGTCTCGAGCCTCGGCACCAGCTGCCGAGCGCTCTTGACACCGACCGTATTACGGGCGTGAGTTCGGCACCTGCACCGAGCGTTCTTGCCACCGACCGTATTACGGGCTTGAGTTCGGCAGTCAAGACCTCCAAAAAATCGCCAAGTCTCAAGCCTCGGCACCAGCTACCGAGCGTTCTTGACACCGACCGTATTACGGGCGTGAGTTCGGCACCTGCACCGAGCGTTCTTGCCACCGACCGTATTACGGGCTTGAGTTCGGCAGTCAAGACCTCCAAAAAATCTCCAAGTCTCAAGCCTCGGCACCAGCTGCCGAGCGTTCATGCCACCGACCATATTACGGGCTTGAGTTCGGCAGTCAAGACCTCCAAAAAATCACCAAGTCTCAAGCCTCGGCACCAGCTGTCGAGCGTTCTTGACACCGACCGTATTACGGGCGTGAGTTCGGCACCTGCACCGAGCGTTATTGCCACCGACCGTATTACGGGCTTGAGTTAGGCAGTCAAGACCTCCAAAAAATCTCCAAGTCTCAAGCCTCGGCACCAGCTGCCGAGCGTTCTTGCCACCGACCGTATTACGGGCTTGAGTTCGGCGGTCAAGATCTCCAAAAAATCTTCAAGTCTCGAGCCTCGGCACCAACTGCCGAGCGTTCTTGACACCGACCGTATTACGGGCATGAGTTCGGCACCTGCACCGAGCGTTCTTGCCACCGACCGTATTACGGGCTTGAGTTCGGCAGTCAAGACCTCCAAAAAATCGCCAAGTCTCAAGCCTCGGCACCAGCTGCCGAGCGTTCTTGACACCGACCGTATTACGGGCATGAGTTCGGCGCCTGCACCGAGCGTTCTTGCCACCGACCGTATTACGGGCTTGAGTTCGGCAGTCAAGACCTCCAAAAAATCTCCATGTCTCAAGCCTCGGTACCAGCTGCCGAGCGTTCTTGCCACCGACCATATTACGGGCTTGAGTTCGGCGGTCAAGATCTCCAAAAAATCTTCAAGTCTCGAGCCTCGGCACCAGCTGCCGAGCGCTCTTGACACCGACCGTATCACGGGCTTGAGTTCGGCACCTACACCGAACGTTCCCCTCACCGACCGCATTATGGGCCTAAGGTCAACGTGGACCGCCAAACGCCTTTGGGTCTAACCCCCTGTACGTGGGAAATCTGGCCTTCGGACTTTGACGAGCCCACTCTCTAGGCTCGCGACCACTCTGAGCTCCCCCTCCCCATCGGAAAGAATTGCCAAACCGATCTCTGATCTCGGCATCCTGGTCGTCGAGCTCTGGGAGGGGTCGGAGTTGTGACGCCAGTAAAACACGACTCTCAACAGAGGGAAATGACCGCACTGTTCACCGAGAAGATTACAAAGCTGAGAAGATGTTCATGCAAGAACACCATCCGATCATGAGGAATCACCACACTACCTCCCTCAAGATTTGCAGCCTCTCGCTTTGGCTCCGATACAACACCACTGGCCATTAGAACAACATGAACTACTCCCCAAAGGCCGATCAAGCTCAGCCTTCGGGAGTGGGGGGCTCGTGATATGGCTAAAATCGGGGTTCAATCAGGACCGCCCAAATCAGGCACGAATCTTGACGCCCGGGGGTAAAACGGTAATTCCACGTGCAAACGGGTCCAAAGCGGGTACTGGGTCTCTTTTGCAAAGAACCAATAACCCGCGAATGGATCCGCCTTAGCCGGGTACGGGTTCCGACCCGATACAAATCCGGCCCGACAAGAGGGAATCAAGGCCACCAATTTGACCAAATCAAAGGGCTTGATTGACAGCCACTGATTTGACCAAATCAAAGGGCTTGATTGACAGTTACCCTCTCACCTGGGGATTAGGGATTGATTTCCTAAACTAATTGGGAGGATTTCACTCCAAACAGTTAGACAGAAAATCTGGCCCCTAACTTCACTCCTATGGCGGCTATAAATACCTCCCACCTACAATTGTCACAGGTTAATCACTCTTTCACCACTTAAGCTCTTTCTTAATCTTTTTTTGATTACTGACAAGAGCGTCGGAGGGTGCATCGCCGGAATCAACCCCGGTGTTTCGCACTTCCTTGCAGGTCGCGACAGGAGCAAGAAGGCTGAGTCAACTGTTCAGGTTTTTCTCGGACTCACAAATTCTATCTGTTTACCCCCACACCGAAATCAGCGGTAACAGTATCGATTACCGAGAGCTGAATAAGGTCACTGTTCAGAATAAGTATCCTATTCCCCGAATTGATGACTTGTTCGATCGTCTACAAGGAGCAGCTGTTTTCTCCAAAATAGATCTTCGATCAGGATATCACCAAGTTCGAGTGAAAGCTGAAGATGTGCACAAAACTGTATTTAGAACTCGACATGGGCATTACGAATTCTTAGTTATGCCATTTAGAGTGACGAATGCACCCGTAATCTTCATGGATTTGATGAACAGAGTTCTAAGGCCGTTCATTAATTCTTTCGTCGTGGTGTTTATCGACGATATCCTCGTGTACTCCAAGTCAGAAGAGGAGCACACCGAGCATCTGGCAGCAGTTTTGAAGAAGCTGGAAGAGCAGGAGTTGTATGCCAAGCTATCCAAGTGCGATTTCTGGAAATCTGAAGTGGCATTCCTAGGTCACATCCTTTTTAAGGAGGGAGTGGTAACTGACCCTCAGAAGATAGAGGTAGTGAGAGATTGGGCTAGGCCTACTACAGTGAAGGAAGTCAGAAATTTTCTTGGATTGACTGGATACTACAGGAGATTCATTCAAGATTATGCTCAGTTAGCCGTACCGCTTACTAGTTTGACCAAGAAGAATGTGAAATTCAAGTGGACTGAGCAATGTGAGGCAAGCTTTCAGGAGTTGAAAGAGAAGCTGACTACTGCACCTATTTTGGCTTTGCCTAGAGCAGGTGTTGAGTATGATGTTTACAGCGATGCTTCACATCGTGGGCTTGGTTGTGTCTTAATGCAAGAAGGAAGAGTAATCAGTTATGGGTCTAGGCAACTACGATCGCATGAGAAGAATTACCCGACTCATGATCTGGAGTTGGCTGCGATTATCTTTGCCCCTGAAGCAATGGAGACACTACGTGTACGGTGAGAAATTAAACATGTACACGGACCACAAGAGTTTGAAGTACATATATCAGCAGAAAGATTTGAATTTGAGGCAGCGGAGATGGTTGGAAGTGCTTGAGGACATGCGACCTGAGATCAAGTATCATTGTAACGCCCCGAATTCCAAAATACACTGAATTCGAGATTCCACAGGATCTTTACACTTCTTTCGTACAATTTTACAAGGAATTTAAAACTTTTTCACTTTACATCAGAGTTACATGAAAACTTTACACTTTACATTTTACAGCGGAAACAAATTTATAACATTTAAATAAATGTACATCAACATTTGAATAATCTCTAAGCATCTGCGCTTCTTTAATCTTTATTATGTCATTTACCCTGCATACAAAACTGTGGGTATGTCAGTTTATTCAACCGACGAACATTATACACGGCCATCCTCTCTATGCCGGAATAGTATAACTGATTTTCCATGTTTAACAAACACAAACTTGTCACATATCAAACTAAAGGGAATACCCTATTGATGTCGTGTTGTGATTGTGCACTTAGTTCTTAATGCAGTTATTTATATTATATGACACTAATGCACACTTGTTCGGATTCTATGCATCCCATACTACATAGTTCTGAGGGCAAGCCTCTTAATCGTTCTTCATCTTGTAGGATTCAATCTCTCGTCATGACTTAATCTACTACTGTAACTACGGTAAGTATCCTAGATGATCTATGAGTACAAGCTCGTGTACAGAAAACCTGGAGGGGAATCCCACGCCATGTCTTGACTCATCAAGCATGCATTCTGTGGCAATTTAGCCTCCTTCATAGCACACGATCCTCTTGCAGTCACCAAACATCCCACAAGCGTCGCCAAGGTCCGATCATTCTGAGTAGTGCCTACGCCATGTCTTGACGCATCAAGCATGCATTCTGTGGCTCACCCCCGCATCGTAAACTCGAAGCTCTCATACTTGTGTTTTTCTCTCACTTTCATCACCTCTTCACTATGTACTAAATCCTTAAATTTAATAAAATCATGAACAAAACCAATCTATTAGAGTTAGCCCTCTCACTACTACCGGTCTCATTACTTTCATTTCACAATGACCCAACCTGGTCTTTTCAATTTCAATAATCATAATTATTCATTACTTTCACTTGCTGGTGTGAGTTTTGGCTACACTCTAATTTTTCAATTTCAATTCATAATCTATATGTTTGAGTTTTTCATACTCAATAACAATTCTCTTTTCCAATCACATGATTTCTAAATTATTCATGAGTCCATAACCATACATGGAATTTAATTATTCATCAAGTAATTCATGAAATATCATCTTCACAATAAAATCACATCACTAGTTATATAGTCAAAATGAGTATTCACAACTCATAATTGTCACACTATTCTTCAATAAGAATAATTCATACTACTTCACTTCATATAATTTCTTTCTTTATTATAATTCTTTTCTACCACTTCATTTCAAGTTCCTTTGCGAATTATAAACTCCACAAAATATAAGTGTAGAACCACAGTTCTATTTATACATTTGTTCTAAAAAATATACTCTATTTTATTTTGGTAACTACCAAATTATTTTTCATAAGTCCCACATATTTTTAGGATAATAATCATATTTTTTTCCTAATTTTTAACCAACAAAAACCACTTCAAAAAAATATTTTTTTCACAAATTAAACCCAGGCCGAGACTGGGTTTCGAACCAACGACCAGAGGGAAACAAGCCGCAAGCACTGGCCACTAGGCCGTTCGCGCTAAGCGACATAGAAAGGGGTTGAGAGCTATAAATGCTCTCGGCTGTAACCTTATTATTGTTTAAATGTTCAAAGCAAAATATGTGGTGCTACTGGGAATCGAACCATCGACTTGTAAGACACCCCGCCCATTGTAGCGATTAAGAGCATCCCGACCACTCGAGCTATAGGCCCGGGTTGTCTCAGAGACAACTCGAAGTCTACTTTAATCAATTCTTTCTGTTTAATAGAACATTTCGATGTTCAAAAAGCTCTCATTTGATTTTGCTTTTAACTAAACTTACTGTAAATTTCCAGATTAATTATTCCCATCATAGTTTATACTCCAGTATATTAAAAATAATTTTTCCAATAATTAAACACATATTTTCCATACAATTTGGTTAAATTGAAGGCTACTACTACCACATTTCTTTTTCGACATTTCTTAACAAATTTTGATTTCAATAATCTCTATATCAATTCTCTGTTTTTATTCATTTCACAAATACACAAATTATATCTTTTAAGTCATTCATTATAACATTATCGCAAAATGTCCATTTAAGCATATAAAGTAACATTGTCATCTACTAACTTTTGCATATAGTTCTTAATGCTAGTAATGAATTTTTCTTCAAACATTCCATAGCTATGATTAATTTACACACAACTTAAATTAAATGATGGAAACACATACAAGCCATTTATTAACATTCCACTCCATTAATAAGCCATTTTTCCAATTAAAATGTACTCTTATTAATCTTTTTCATGCATCATCAATTCAATTTAATTCTAGCATGCTTCCTATTTAGAAATGTGGAAAATAACCCACCTTGATTGGAGAGAAGTACAATTAGCAACACCTCCTAAACGAAAGTCCTTGCCAAGAGAGCGATCCTCCTCCTCGTCGATGCGCACACGAGCCTCCAAAGATGCCACCTGAGCTCCTTTGATGCCGGCCTCTCCTCTTTGATGCAAGCAAAACTCCCACACACAACTCTCAATCTTTTACTCACTTACTAAACTACTAATAATGTATTTTATACTATAGGACTTGGAGAATAATTAGTACAAAATAACTAGGCTAGGGGGGGGGGTATTTATACTAAAAATTTGGGAAAATGGAAGGCTAGGATCAAACTAGGAGTTAGAAACAAAAGGCTAGGATTCAAGGAGGAGTTACAACAACCAACCATGATCAAGTAACCACCACTCATGACTCCACTTGAATTTTTCATTTTCCCTCCTTGTAAAAACCGGCCTACATCATGTGCATTTGCATGTGTACGTGCAATGCACGTGTACGTGCAATGCACGTGCATGCAATTGTCTCCATTTAAAAAATGTACATTATATTTTCTATAAAAATAATCTTTAAAATGTGTGCTACATTACAAGTTGTAATAAAAATAAAAATAACTCATGGGCTTTAGTTTATGGGCCAAAATAATAGTTATAAAAAGATAATAAATAAATTAAATTTGGGCTAAAGAAGAAAGGCTTATGTTTATTTGAAAAGGGCCTTTATATAAAAATAATTAAAGAGCACATATATATATACATACACTCACCATAATAAAAATAATTATAAAATTTAATACTACAAAAATTGCACGTGCACACTACGTACAAAATTAAATAATTTTCATAAATGAAAATCGGGGCATTACAATCATCCTGGGAAAGCTAATGTTGTTGCTGATGCACTTAGTCACAAGAGCAGTTTTTTCAGTATGATTAAAACTCAGAAGCATCTGATGGAGGAATTGGACCGAGCATGTATTGAAGTTGTCTTGCAAGGATTGAGAGCATCTTTAGCTCAGTTGAGGCTTCAGCCTACTTTGAATGGAAGGATTATTGCAAGTCAGGAGGTTGATGCTGATATTTTGGAGATGAAGGAGCAGGTTGGTGCTGGCAGGTTGCCCGGATTTCAAATTAGGGATGGAGTGCTGTGGTTCGGAGATAGACTATGTGTTCCAAATCAGGCGGACCTGAAAGAGAGTATTCTTCAAGAGGCACATGCTACTCTTTTGTCGGTACATCCTGGGAGTACTAAGATGTACAGAGATATCAAACCGCATTTTTGGTGGTCAGGTTTGAAGAAGGATGTGGCTGAATTTGTGGCGAAGTGTGAGGTTTGTCAGCAAGTTAAAACCGAGAATCAGAGACCTTGAGGTCTATTACAACCATTACCTATTCTGGAATGGAAGTGGGATAGCATCAGTATGGATTTCATTACGGGATTGCCCAAGAGTCCTAAAGGCAATGATGTGATTTGGGTTATAGTCGATCGACTAACCAAGTCCGCTCACCTTTTGGTGATGAAACTCACTGCTTCGATGGACAAGTTAGCTGAGTTGTATGTTGGCGAGATCGTCAGGCTTCATGGTGTTCCTTCAACTATTGTATCTAATCGAGATGCGCGGTTTACTTCGCATTTCTGGAGGAGTCTTCAGTCAGCTTTGGGTACCAAGACAGATTTCAGCATTGCTTTTCATCCGCAGATCGATGGGCTGACCGAGAGAGTCAACCGTATTCTTGAGGATATGCTTCGGTGCTGTGTACTAGACTTTGGAGGTAGTTGGAAAAGGCATTTACCTTTGGTAGAGTTTGCCTACAACAACAGTTTTCAGACTAGCATCGGGATGGCGCCGTACGAAGCTCTGTATGGCAGGAAGTGCAGGACACCTGTTTGTTGGTTTGAAGTTGGGGAGCGTCAGTTGTTTGGTCCTGAGCTTGTGCAGCAAACCTCTGAGAAGATTGATCTGATCAGGAAAAGGTTGGTAGAGGCTCAGAGCAGGCAGAAAAGCTATGCAGACAACCAGAGAAGGGACCTTGAGTTTGAGGAAGGTGACTTCGTCTTTCTGAAGGTATCGCCCAGTAAAGGTGTAATTCGATTTGGCAAAGGCGGGAAGTTAGCCCCAAGGTTTATAGATTCGTATAAGATATTGAAAAGGATCGGGAAAACTACTTACCGGCTTGAGTTACCGGAAGAGTTATCTCAGGTGCACAATGTCTTTCATGTGTCTATGCTGAAAGGATATATTCCAGATCCGAGTCATCATTTGCTTGAAGTGCCAGAAGGTTTGCATTTGGATCTCAATTACATCGAGTCTCCTGTCGAGATTATTGATCGTCGAGAGAAAGTCTTGAGGAATAAGACGATGCCGATGGTCAAGGTAGTCTGGAGGAACCATTTGGTTGAAGAGGCTACTTGGGAGTCCGAGGAGAGGATGTTGAAGGATTATCCTGAGCTTTTTGCTTGATTTGTATTTTTTGTATTTTCTTATGCTTGTTTTGTTTCTCGCTCTTGACTGTAGTTCCGGGGACGGAACTATTCTAAGGAGGGAGTGTTGTAATACCCCGATTTTCATTTATGAAAATTATTTATTTATTTTGCACGTAGTGTGCACGTGCAATTTTTGTAGTATGAAATCTTATAATTATTTTTTTATGGATGAAGTGTGTATATGTGTTCTTTAATTATTTTTATAAAGGCCCATTTTTTCTTCAAATAAACATAAGCCTTTCTTTCTAGTCCAAATCTAATTTATTTATTTATTTATTTTTATAAGACTATTATTTTGCCCATTGATCAAAGCCCATGAGTTATTCTTATTTTAATTACAACTTGTAATATAGAACATCTTTTAAAGATTATTTTTATAGAAAACATAATGTACAACTTTTTTAAGTGGAGGACAAAAGGATACACGTGCATTGCACGTACACGTGCAAATGCACCTATGTGGCCGGTTTTGGGATTGGAGGGAAAATGAAAAAATGAGTGGAGTCATGGGTGGTGGTTGCTTGATCATGGTTGGTTACCATAACTCCCCCTTGAATCCTAGCCTTTTATTTCTAACTCCTAGTTTGATCCTAGCCTTCCATTCACTTCAAATTTTAGTATAAATACCCCCCTAGCCTAGTTATTTTTGTACTCTTTATTTCTCCAAAACCTATAGTATAAAATACATTATTAGTAGTATAGTAAGTGATTTAAAAGATTGAGATTTATGTGTGAGGGAGTTGTGCTTGCATCAAAAAGGGGAGGCCGGCATCAAGGAGCTCTCGGTTGGCATTTTGGAAGGCTCGGGTGCGCGCATCAAGGAGGAGGAGAAAGCACTTTTGGCAAGGTCTTTTAGGAGGTGTTGCAATCTAACCTCTCTCCAATTAAGTGGGTTATTTTCCATGTTTCTAATTAGAAAGCATGCTAAGATTGAATTGAAATGATAATGCATGAAAAAGATTAATAAGAGTACATTTAATTGGAAAATTGGCTTATGAGTTGATTGGAATGTTAATAAATAGCTTCTATGTGGTTCCATCATCAAACTTAAGTTGTGTGTGAAATAATTATAGCTATGGATTGCTTGAAGAAAAATTCATTGTTAGCATCAAAAACCATATTCAAATGTTAGTAAATGAAAATATAGTTTTATGTGCTTGAATGAACCTTTTGTGATAGTGTTGCAATGAATGACTTAAAATATATTTTGTAGGTTTGTGAAATGAATATAAACAGGGAATTGATATAGAGATTTTTGATGTTAAAGTTAAGATAAGAATGTCGAAAAAGAAATGTCGAAAAATTATTTTTAAAATACTGGAGTATTAATTATTATTTGAATAATCATTCTGGAAATTTACAGTAAGTTTAGTAAAAGCAAAACTCAAATGAGAGCTTTTGAAACATCGAAATGTGCTATTAGACAGAGGGTTGATTTAATTAAAATTCGAGTTGTATTCAAGACAACTTGAGCCTATAGCTCAAGTGGTCGGGGGACTCTTTAGTGCTACAGTGAGTGCGGTTGGTTTCCTTGGATCCCTGGTTCGATACTTGAGAACACCATCTTTGTATGTGCGTTTTTAAAATTAAATCAATTTTCAAACCGAGAGCATTTAAGTCTCTGACCCCTCTTTATATTGATAAGCACAAGTGGCTAAATGGCTAGAGCGTGTGGTTGGGTTCTCTCTGGTTGCTGGTTCGAATCGTGGTCTCGGCCAGTATTTAACTTTTTGAAAAAAAAAGATTTTTGATGGTTTTTGATGTTTAAAAATTTTGAAAAAAATATTATTATTATTCTAAAATTATGTGGGACTTATGAAAAATAAATTGGGATTTATTAAAATGAAATAGAGTATATTTTTGAGAACAAAAGTGTAATTGGAACTTTGGTTCTACACTTATATTTTGGTGAAAGTTGTACTTTGCAAAAGAACTTAAAATAAAGTGCTAGAAAGGAAATATAAATAAATAAGAAAATATATGAAGTGAAGTGGTATGAATTATTCTTATTGAAGAATAGTGTGATAATTATGAGTTGTGAATATTCATTTGACCATATAATTGGTGATATGATTTTTAATGTGGAAATAAATATTTGATGAAATGCATGCATGATAATTGAATTCCATGTATAGTTATCGACTCATGAATAATTTAGAAATCATGTGATTGGAAAAGAGAATGTTATTGAGCATGAAAACTCAAACATATGAATTATGAATTGAAATTGAAAATTAGAGTGTAGCCAAAACTCACACCGGCAAGTGAAAGTGATGAATTATGATTATTGATATTGAAATGACCAGTTTGGGTCATTGTGAAATGAAAGAAATAAGACCGGTAGTAGTGAGAGGGCTAACTCTAAGAGATTGATTTTGTTCATGATTTCATTAAATTTAAGGATTTAGTACATAGTGAAGAGGTGATGAAAGTGAGAGAAAAACACAAGTATGAGGGCCTCGAGTCTACGATGTGGGTGTGATCCACAGAATGCATGCTTGATGCGTCAAGCATGGCGTGGGCACTACTCCAGAAGGATCGAGATCTTGGCGACGCTTGTGGGATGTTTGGTGACTGCAAGAGGATCGTGTGCCATGAAGGAGGCTAAATTGCCACAGAATGCATGCTTGATGCGTCAAGACATGGCGTGGGATTCCCCTCCAGGTTTTCTGTACACGAGCTTGTACTCATAGATTATCTAGGATACTTACCATAGTTATACTAGTAGATTAAGTCATGACGAGGGATTGAACCCTACAAGATGAAGAACGATTAAGAGGCTTGCCCTCGGATCTATGTAGTATGGGATGCATAGAATCCGAACAAGTGTGCATTAGTGTCATATAATATAAATAACTGCATTAAGAACTAAGTGCACAATCACAACACGACATCAATAGGGTATTCCCTTTAGTTTGATATGTGACAAGTTTGTGTTTGTTAAACATGGAAAATCAGTTATACTATTCCGGCATAGAGAGGATGGCCGTGTATAATGTTCGTCGGTTGAATAAACTGACATACCCACAGTTTTGTATGCAGGGTAAATGACATAATAAAGATTAAAGAAGCGCAGATGCTTAGAGATTATTCAAATGTTGATGTACATTTATTTAAATGTTATAAATTTGTTTCCGCTGTAAAATGTAAAGTGTAAAGTTTTCATGTAACTCTGATGTAAAGTGAAAAAGTTTTAAATTCCTTGTAAAATTGTACGAAAGAAGTGTAAAGATCCTGTGGAATCTCAAATTCAGTGTATTTTGGAATTCGGGGCGTTACAGATCTGTATGCAGATCTAAAAAAATTTAGAGTACCTTAACCCGTTCTTGGGAACGACGGGTTAAGGCTATATTTTTAAATAAAATTTAGCCTTAACCCGTCGTTCCTAATGACAGGTTAAGACTAAATTTTATAAAAAAATATATGGGCCGCTGGATCAAAGATCCAACGGCCCAGATTAAAGTTCGCACGGGTCTGTGCACACAGACCTGTTTGCAACCGAAGAAGCCTATATATATATATATATATATATATATATATATATATATATATATATATATATATCGTGATCGATATATGTCGATATATAAATGGTGAGGATAAGAAATTAAGAAACAAGCAAATCACAAGAAAAGTTTGAAAAAGAGTTGTTACCCCAAATCGAGGCCGCAGTGGTCGATGGCACGAGAGAAAGAGTTGTTGCCCCGGCGCAGTGGTCGATGGCGGGAGAGAAAGAGGAGGCGATCGGCGGGAGTTGGCGATGGGAGAAGGAGAGGGCAACAGGAGGTGTGAGGTATCGGGGGCGGGGAGGAGAAAAGGCGACGACAGTGTGGGAATACGGCGCTAAGATTGGGGATTGAATAGGGTTTATAGAGGAAAGGGCTTTTGGATTTGGATCGGGGGAGGAATTAAGGGTTTGGGATGGATTTTGGATTTTCAGTTAGAATTTTCTTTTTTACCCCTATCTATTCAATTTATGTACGAATATAATAGCGTTTCTAAAATGCTGTAAAAAATACAGCATTCCAAAAACGCTGTTGTAGCTAAGAGTAAATTTCAAAATAAATTAAAGACAACATTTTTTTCATAAATGCTATCATTAATCACTTTTAATAGCATTAACATTTAAATGTTGTGATAAATCCCGTGTAGAAAACCCTATATGTTGTAGTGATAGTCTCTCTACTTGTATAAATTGGCCATGAGCCCTAACAATCAATATCAAGCATTATAAACATATCAAACAATGACAACAGTAGATTTAGAGTTAAGGTTTTGGTCGGAATTTGGTTCAAAACCCCATTACTCGAAGAAAAAGAAGAAGGTTCAGAATCTCCGGAGAGGTATGATATCAAGATTGTTTTTATCAAAAATGGGAAAGAGGTACGACCAAGCGTGTCGTTAAGCATGAAAGAATCGGATGCAGTGATCGAACTGATGAAGAATATTTGTGAGGAGACTGGACTTTCCTGGAAAGAATACAAGTTGATGTACGGCGACAAGGAGATGAAGATACATATGTTAGGTTTTGTGAGGAAATTAACAATTACGAATTAGGGTTTTATCTCTAGATCTAAGTTGCTTGAGATATTCACCCTAGGTATCAAGATTGGAATACCTAGGCTGCTATCACAAGCCAGTATTTATAGCTAAATACTAGTTTGGGTATCAGGTTATAAGCCCACAGACCTGCGTTCCAATATTCAATCAATTGTACGTTCATTACACGTGTTACACATATGCACGTGCTATATTTATATAGAGAGAATATACCAATATATCCAACAATCTCCTTCTATATTCTCAATATATAAAGTACAGGATTATCTCATCAGATCAATATACAACCGACTGGCTGATAGCAGTCCAAAAAGAAAAGCATCATAAAGGTATAGTATCATAAAAACCAAAATAATTATAAAATTGAATAGTTCAATCAAGACTAAACCAATATAATTAAATAGTTCCAAACCATATCCAATTCAGAATAGTTCACAAAAACTAAACCAATAGATAAATAAACCATAGTCTCAAACTAAATAAAGCAAATAAACTTCAAACCAAACAAAAGAGTTTTAAGATCCAAAACCAGTCTTAAACTCAAAAGAAGTTTTATTAAGCAAGTGATTGGCAAAAGAAAATCCCTACATGCTGCTTCATGATTACTCCTCCATATCGAGCAAGTCATCATCTTCAAAATCGAGATCTAAGATTCCACCTCCATTATCTTTGCTAGCACTTGTTGCTTAACATTGCAAATAAGAATTTCATGAGTCATTTCTCTTTGAATTCAAACAAATTGCATAAAAGTATCTAGTTCAAACAAAAGAACTTAGTACAATTCAAATTGGCTAGTAAGATTTTAACACAAGCATCACAATCAAGTATCTTTAACAAATAAAGTACATGAACTTTATAGTTTCTACACAAGAACCATACTATGTTTCATATTGGAATGAAAAACTGCCGTTTCACTCATGGTTTAGCATTGAATCATCAAAATTGGAATGAAACATGCATCCATAAGAGACATATCATCAAAATTGGAATGATATTTAGGACAATTTAATCATCGGAAACATATCGACAAGTTTTTATGTTTCGTATTGGAATAATATGATTATTCTAAGTAAATTCTATAGATATATGATACCATCAAAATTGGAATGATATTATATGTCTGTGAAATTTATATGGAATCATCATGATTATCTGAAACACGTTAACTGTCAAATTGATGCTTAAGTTTGAACTTCTCTATGGCTGTTCTAATTATCAAAATAACTAGGGTGTTAAGGCCTTTATGACTTAATGGCTCTTAACCCCATTTCCCCACAGTTTTGACAATTAGACCTCTTTGTAATTCCTTGGTAAGGGCATCAGCCACATTCTGTTTTTTTCACACATCAATGAGGGTAATAATCCCGTTCTTAATGAGATAGTTCAACTTTGCCTGTCGAAGACCGATAGTTCTTCTCTTACCATTGTAAAGAGAATTGGTTGCTACAGTTTTTGTAACTTGGTTGTCGCAGAACAAGCTAAGAGTGGTTACTTTAAACCTTCTCAATGGAATATCTAGCAATAGGTCTCTCATCCATTCCGCTTCTTCACCAGCACAAGATAACGCAAAGAGTTCAGACTCCATAGATGAGAATGCAATGCCTGGTTGCCTTTTAGATTTCCATGACACAGCTGCTCCTCCTAGTGTAAACACATAACCACTAGTGATCGACTTTCACCAAGTTCTGTGCACCACGATGCATCAGAATATCCTTCCAAAACTGAAGGATGTCCAGAGTAGCACAAAGCTAACTCTTAAGTACCACACAGGTAACCTATTAGCCTCTCTAGGGCATTCCAATGTGACTTACCGGAATTACTAGTGAATCTGCTAAGCATGCCTACTGCAAAGGCTATGTATGGTCCAGTGCAGATCATTGCATACATGAGACTTCCAATTAATTTGGAATAATCCAACTGTCTCATTGTTGCACCAACGTTAGGTGTCAACTTTTTGTTGTAATCATAAGGTGTTTCAAACCTTTTGCAATTACTGTATCCCCACTTTTGTAACACATTATTGATATAGTGAGATTGACTAAGGAGTATACCTTGCCTACCAAAACTCACTCTCATACCTAGTATAGTGTCCACAACACCTAGGTCCTTCATGCTAAATTCTTTGGATAGCATTGTTTTAACTTCAACCACAGTTGAGAGGTCGCTTCCAACAACAAGCATGTCATCAATATACAAGCAAATTATAGCAATTTTATTTGATAGATCACGAAAATAAAGGCATTTATCAGAATTGCTAGATTCAAAACCTAAGCTCTTTATTGTTGTATCAAATTTTTCGTGCCATAGTTTTGGTGCTTGTTTTAATCCATACAAAGATTTTACCAATTTGCAAACTTTGTTCTCTAAATCTTTAAGTACAAAACCTTCAGGTTGTTTCATATAGATTTCTTCATTAAGATCTCCATTAAGGAAAGCAGTTTTAACATCCATTTAGTGAATAACAAAATTTTCAATGGATGCAAGGGCAAGAAGAATCCTTATTGTAGCAATATGACAAACAGGTGAGTAAACATCAAAATAGTCTACCCCACTTTGCTGAGTATAACCTTTAGCTACTAGTCGTGCTTTATACTTTGCTACAGTCCCATCTGGATTAAGTTTCTTCTTCAAAACCGACTTGTTTCCTATGGTTTTAGGCCCCTTTGGCAGATCAACTAATTTCCAAGTTTTATTTTGTAATAAAGAATCCATTTCATCATCAATAACCTTTTTCCAAAGTAGACTATCCCTAGACCGAAGAGCTTCATTCACACTAAGTGGATCAGCCAACAATGCATAAGTTACAAAATCATCACCATACGTTCTAGGTGTCTTATCTCTGGTGGAGGTTCTTCTAGGCTCAATTTCATTTATAGTTTCAGTGTCAGTTATGCTAGGTCTAGATTCTGTTTGTGAATCATTGACAAAGTCTATGTGGCCAGATAGTGTTATGCATTTATCTTTAATGAACACATCTTCAAAGAATTCTGCATCTCTAGATTCAATTATCTTATTGAGAGATAGGTCATAAAATCTGTATGCCGCACTATCAACTGCATTTCCTAGATACACACAAGTATTTGTACGAGGTCCTACTTTAGGCCTTCTAGGGTCTGGTATTCTAACAAAAGCAATACAATCCCATGTTTTTATTTTATCAAAACTCGGTGTGTGTTTATGCCATAACTCATAAGGTGTTTCAGTCAATTTAGAGTGTGGTAACAAATTAAGAATATTGTTAGCAGTCAATGCAGCCTCTCCCTAAAAATTCGAAGGCAATCCAGAATAACATAGAATTCAACATTTCTGTAAGTGTTTGATTCTTTCTTTCGGCTATACCGTTTGACTGTGGTGAGTAGGGTGCTGTTGTTTCAGAGATAATGCCATGTAAAGTGCAAAACTCTTTAAAACCCATTGACACATATTCCCCACCTCTATCAGATCTGAACCTTTTATTTTAGCATTTAACTGATTTTCGACACGGTCTTTAAGTTCTTTGAATTTATTAAGTGCTTCATCCTTTGATTTTAACAGATAGATATGACAATATCTAGAACAATCATTTATAAAGGTGATCAAATACTTCCGACCTCCTTGCGTCACAAAGTTTTTAAAGTCGCATATGTCAGAATGAATTAGTTCAAAAAGTTGTGTGCTCCTAGAAACAGAACTAAAGGGTTTTCTAGTGATCTTTGTCTGAGCACACACTTCACACTTGTCATATCTTCAGGATGTATCAATTGGCAGATTAAAAGTTTTAGCAACAGCAAGTAATTTAACATAGTTTACATATCCCAATCTGTTGTGCCAAGTATAAGGGCTACACAGTTTTGAGCTAACAGCATTAATCACTTCATTTGCTAAACTAAGTCTATACATGCCATTGACTAAATAAGCACAACCAAAGTAGTATGAGTTAACAGATAAAATTGCTCTACCACTTATCATAGAAACTACCATGCCAGTATTATTCAGTAAGCTAATAGAAATTAAATTCTTTGCTAAAGCAAGAACAAATTTAACATTACGCAAAATTAAATTCTTACCTGATGAAAGACTGAGATTTGCAGTTCCAACCTGGAGCACCTTGACTGATTCTCCATTCGCCATAGAGATAGACTCATTTGCATCTTTGAGATCAGTTAGCAGGTTCTTATTGTTGCAAGCATGACATGTAGCCCCCGAGTCCAACAACCAACTAGTAGAGGCATTGACCTTATCGTCACCAACAACACACAGAAAGTTGGTGGGTTCAGTGTTGTCCTCTAATAAGTTCACCGTTTCATTGTTAGGTTGCTCTCTTTTGGGTAGCCTACATTCGGTAGCATGGTGACCTCACTTCCTACAGTTGTAGCACTTCCCTTTCTTTTTCACAATCTTTTTATTGGCTTCCAACTTGTACGGTTCACCCTTAACTTTATTAAGCTTGTTCTTCTGAAACTTAGGAACATATTTGGAATTGGTTAGCACATTGGTATGAGAAATTTGTTTCTTAGCCAACTCCAAATTTATCCTAGTTCTTGTCTCATCCTCTACTTTAATACATTGTTTGAGTTGTGCAGGCTTAATTTGTTCTGGCAGTCTATACATTTCTGTCTTAAATGTGAGCCATGATGCAGGTAATTTAAAGATTATAGCTCCAGTAAGAAAGGCATCACACACAGTGATATCTTCAGTTTTCAATTTAGCTACTAAGTTCTCAAGATCAGTTACCTGAGGGAGAATGACCTTCTCCTCTCTAAATTCAAAACTCATGAATTTATCAACCAAGTGAGTCTTGGAGACCTTCTCCTCCTTTTTGAATTCATCCAGCAGATTGTCCCAAATCTCCTTAGCTGTTCCGTACTTCATGTACACATCTGCTAACCGATCTGAAATACTGTTTAGCAAAAACTCCCTGCACAAGTCCTCATCTCTGATCCAAGTGGCATCATCCACATCTTCAGTACAATCATCATAAGTCATTTGACAGGTATAAAAGATCTTCATGAATTTCATCCCATACTGTGCTTTCCTCTTCCAACTATTGAATTCAGAACTACTGAACGCCTCCAGTTTAGGAACCTCATACGGTCGATCATGTTTTTCCATCTTAAGGAATAAACGATGATTTCCTAAAGTTCGAGAGTATGTTTTGAATTATTACTACACATGTAATTTAGGGAGAGGATGATTTATCTATAGATCTGCTAACTAATAACAGAATAAATGGATAAGATAAATTGCACGAATCTTAGAGTTTTAGAAATACCAGATCTTGATGATATACAAAGGATCTCTCCACTGTCTTCTTTAATCGGGAAGAGAGAGACAGCAATCGGGAAGAGAGAGGTAGCAACCCGATGGGATTCGGCAACAGATCGGCAAGCGACGGATCCACAGGGATAGGCTTCGACTTCGCGACGCGATCGAACAGGGAGGTCTTCGACTTCGCGACGCGATCGAAACAGGGAAAGAAGCGAGAGACGGAGATAGGGTTCCCACGTCGGCTGCTTCGTTTCCGACGAGATCTGGCGGCTCCAACTGATTCCGACAGGATTCAAAAACCACTGGTATCCCTCTTAATTAATCTCACAAAATTGATTACCGGTATCTCAAGATTGTTAGGTTTTGTGAGGAAATTAACAATTAGGAATTAGGGTTTTATCTTTAGATCTAAGTTGTTTGAGATATTCACCCTAGGTATCAAGATTGGAATATCTAGACTGCTATCACAAGCCAGTATTTATAGCTAAATACTGGTTTGGGTATCGGGTTATAAGCCCACAGACCCGCGTTCCAATATCCAATCAATTGTACGTTCATTACACATGTTACACATATGTACGTGCTATATTTATATAGAGAGAATATACCAATATATCCAACAACATAGACATCGCTTGATGCTATCAAATATTAAGGGGTTTGCCTCCAATCCAGTGTTCGAAGCAATAGTAAATTAGTATTGTTATCTTCTTTCTTTTCCTTTAGGTATGTATTGCACTACCTACAACTATGGGGTGCCAAAATAAATTTTGAATTCGAAATTAATAAATAAAATTTTTATTTAAGAATGTGTTGTCCTTAATTCTTGACTTGATTATCAGAACTTTCTTATCTCTGTGATTCCTTTTTACCAGTTATAACTACGGGAAGATCGAGTATTTTATAACGTGTACTAAAAAAAAATTAAGGAATTGTGTGTTCATAAAGAAGAAGAAAATATTATTAAATATATGACATTTTCCAAGAGTTATTATTATCTAATGTGTACTACATTAACTAAATGGTTTTCATTGATGCATGGTATTGATGACAGAAATCAACAACGATTTTATAATTGATTTTGCTCGGTTTTGGTTCGATTTTGACCTTGGCAGGTTTCGGATCACTTCTTGTGAACTAGATGAAAGTGGCGAAGGATTGGCATGGGCTGGGTCTTGCGCGCCTGGATTAGTTTTGGGCCTGGGGCTATGTCCTGTCCATCGGTGCCTGCATAGGTTGTTCTCTTTTCGGCTTTGTTAAAACTAAAAGACAATTAAGCTTTCAATCTTTGTAAACCGTTTGGGCAATTCTGTGTCTTTACTGTTAAACATGACCTATAATAGCATATGTAGTTGTTGGCAAATTTTTTAAATTTTGCAAAATTTGGCAAAATTATTTATGCAGTCGTTGGCAAAATTTCTCTTTTTTTTCCTTTTTGGATAGCATTTTAAAAAATTTGGCAACCGAGTGATCATATTCCGTTGGTTCTAAATTTTCATCCCAAAATTCTCTCGGACGTTAAATGATCTTTTGTCCCAATTTTTTTAAAAAATTTATTCTATCGGACGGAATATGATTTCCCGTACCAAATTTTTATTAATTAAAAAAAACAAAAATCTCAGACGGGAATTGATCTCAAGTCCGATGGATTTCTTCTCAATTGTAAAGGAAAAAACCTATAGATTTATGCCTATAAAACTTATTATGGGTCCATATTAGAATTTAATTTATATTTAATTAAGATTAAATTATGATATCTAATTTCGAAAAAAAGATATCGGACGGGAAATGTTATCCCGCCCGATACTTTTTTATTTAAAAAAAAATTTAAACGGGACGAAAATTCATCTCTCGTCCGTCTCTTTTTAAAAATAAAAACTCATTTTTTGGATTTAAGCGACTACACCTATTTTTCAAATTTTTTATTTTTATTTGTCAAATACCCAAATTTTAACTTCCAACGACTATAAATACTTTAAAAAAACTTTCATGTTATGTGTATGGAATTTTCTGTGGTACTAACCCAACTTCCCAAGTGAGTTAGACATAAAGATTTTACATGTCCAAGGCTACAATGCTTAACAACTCCAGATATATTTGTTTGACTTTGGGCATTTTGAGTTTGTTGGCTCGAATAGTAGCTCCACGTTGATAAATCAAGAAGATCGGTTAGTTTGAACACAAGTGTTCATTAGAGATTTTCTTCTTTGGGACAACCGAGTTTTAAACTAATTTACTTAAATATTGCTAAATATCTGTATGGCTAGTGGGCCAACTTTACAGAGCATTTTCCCGTGTGGAAAGATCGGGGCTTCAAAACTCTAGATATATTAGAGATTCTATAGCCGCATTGGTTTGATCTACCTGCTCACGCTCACTAAATTTCATTGTGACGCACAAAGAACAAAGAAAAAAAAAATTAGTAAGAGAGCAGTAGCTTAATCCACTGCCACTTTCGGATATATTGAATCAATCAATTAGCATTTGATGAAAAATAGGTTTAGATGATGACGATGATGATGATAATGGCTATGATCATGCATGATGAATGGATCTGATACTCCAATTTATGCTAATGTAACTCAAGTTTTAGGGTCTGGATCCTAATAATTTTGCTTTTGAGAAATAATCTTCTCTACTGATCGACGAAACCTGGATATTTGGGCATATTTGGGTCTGGAAAGAAACCTGGATCCGATGAATTAATTCCTTGAAAGTTTTATTTTCACTTAATTGGAATACTTTTTTTTCGTTCTTTTTAGATCCGAGTCATGATATCTGCGAGCCCGCGGTGTCTCCTAATTACCGGAGAAATACTACCAGCGGAAATTCGTTTACAGGCGTTTTGACGGTTGAATTGATCTAACATGTCTTTTTAGGACCACCATACATATTAAATGTTTGTCTAAAGTTCAAATTATGCCAAAGAGGTGAAATTTGTCTCCCAGCTAGTACGCACAAAGAATTTTCCTCATCAGATTTTTTTTCCCTCTTTTTTTCTTTTTTAAGAAAAATGTGGAGCATGACCACCCTGTTTTATTAATAAAGAATAATTAAAACTAGCGGTGGACAACTATTATCCGAACCAATCCAATCCGAACTGATCGGTTTTTAACCGAACCAATTGGGGGTTTGGATTGGCCCGGTTCTTGATCTTCAATAACCAACTGGACCGGTTCGGTTGTTGGATGGGGATTTTAAATAACCGATGAAACCGAACCGACTGTACCTCTATGCATAAATCCATAAAAAATATAGTTCACCTTTAATTTCTTGAATATACTGTTACAAAAATTGTTTACAAAATTCTTTTTTACAAAGAAAAGATAGAGAGGCACGGAAAAACCGAGAAGCGAACAGCAGAGAAGGTAAACCGAAAGTAAAAGAAAAGGGAAAATGAAATAAACAACTTACAGTAAATAATTTCAGATTACAATTTCTAAGAAGTCGAGGCCTGTGTATCACACAACGTCCTTAAAACAGATTTGTTCGACTCGAACACTAAGCGAAAACCGTGGTTATTAAGCAACGAACCAGATACCAGGTTCTTACGGATTTCAGGAACATATGCAACGTTGTTCAGAGTTAGTTCCTTTTCAGAAGTCATCTTCAAGATCACCTTGCCTTGGCCCTTTATTTCTGAAGTAGCCGAGTTACCCATGAACATTTTCTCCCCATTCTCTAATGGTTCGAAAGTGGAGAACATACTTCTATTGGAGCACACATGTCGAGTAGCTCCAGTGTCAATCCACCATTCCTTCGGGTTTGAACCTAACATATTCACCTCTGATATCACAGCTGAGAGGTTGATATCGGAAACATCTTGAACAATTCCTTGAACCAAGTTTGCTTCTCTGTTTCTGTTCCTCTTGGGAAGTCTGCATTCAGTGGACTTGTGACCCATTTTGTCACAATTGAAGCACTTGCCTTGAAACTTTGGCTTCTTGGAGATCCCTCCCTTGGGCCCTAAATTGGGATCTTTGTTGTGCTTGTTAGAACGTTGTTTATGTTCCATTACATTTGCCTTAGCTGCATGACTGACGAGTCCAACCTTCTCAGATCCTCTATTGTCGTCTTCAATGCGAAGCCTGACAATGAGATTTTCAATGCCCATTTCTTTTCGCTTATGCTTTAGGTAATTTTTAAAGTCTTTCCAACCTTGTGGTAATTTTTCAATTATACATGCCACTTGAAAACTTTCACTTAAGTTCATACCTTCAGCATGAATCTCGTGCAAGATCAATTGTAGTTCTTGAACTTGACTGATTACTGTTTTAGAGTCTACCATTTTATAGTCTAGGAAGCGGCCCACAATGAATTTCTTGGCGCCTGCATCCTTAGTTTTATATTTATGGTCTAGTGATTCCCAAAGTTCTTTAGTTGTTCTTTTGTCAATGTATACATTATACAAAGAATCGGCTAGTCCGTTCATTATGTAATTTCTACACAAGTAATCAGCATTTTTTCAAGCATCCACAGCGGCAATGACTTGGTTATCTTGCTCATCTTTCTTAAGATTTGGCGCATCTTCGTTCAAGAATCTTGCAAGATTCAGTGTGGTCAGATAGAACATCATCTTCTGTTGCCACCTTTTAAAGTTCTGCCCGTTGAACTTCTCAGGTTTCTCCCCATAGGAGACTGAGACAGGTACAACAATGGGCATTGGCACTCGTGCCGCAGCAGCATTCGGTTCTTGCGTCGTATCAACAACCGGCACGTAGACCGTTTCAGACACAGCAGCATTGTCCGATGCAGTAGTCATTTTGATTCTGAAATTTACACAACACGAGTGTAAGTTTTCCAGATTAAAGAAATAAAAAGAGAAAACCATGCCTCAAAACCGGAAAAGAAAGAAATCCAAAATTTTGTTTTAAGTTTGTTAGAAAAATTGTTTACAAAATTCCTTTTTACAAAGAAAAGATAGAGAGGCACGGAAAAAACCGAGAAGGGAACAGTAGAGAAGGTAAACCGAAAGTAAAAGAAAAGGGAAAATGAAATAAACAACTTACAGTAAGTAATTTCAGATTATAATTTCTAAGAAGTCGAGGCCTGTGTATCACACAGTGTCCTTAAAACAGATTTGCCTCTTCCGGTTGCTGGAATGAATGAAGGCTTCTGTCTCCCAGGATGCAACGACTTGGAGCGATCACGTAGGCACCACGTACCACTCCCGAACTGAGTACAAGCGCTTGAACCTATCACCGACTTACCAGTACGACCAGAAAAGAAGAACCGAACAGGATGTAGAGAAGGAGAGAAAGAGGATCTGTTTTCTTATTCATGGAAGAAGGTAGAGGGGAGGCCTCTATTTATAGAGCATGGGTTAAATCAGTAACGGCAGACAAAGCTGTTAATGCCTTTACTGTAACGGCAGACAACGAATTGAATGCCGACACTATAACGGCAGACATCATTTACTGCGTTCAGTATAACGGCAGACAAAAAGTTTAATACAGCACTGAAACTGCAGACAAAACCATTTCTGCATTCATTTCAGCCGTTACAAAAAGGAAAACTGAGTAGCAAAAAATGGCTCTGCATGGGGTGGGGTCAAGTCGGTCCGGCATTCGTGCGGGCGCACACAAATCGCATATAATCCGGTCCGTGATTTGCACCCCCCCTGCGCGCGCGAGAGAGAGCCTCTCTTCTAGCCATCTTACAATACTTAGAAGGAGATTACTATATATCCTTTTCTATTTCGTTTGATATTTTCGATATGGGACTATGTTCCCTTAACCCATTTTAAGAATGAAAACGTCTCACTTTGAGAGACAATTTCTCATTCACCCCTTAACCGATTTTAGCAAACCAATATATGATTTTGATCTACTCACGAAGGAGAACACAAATCAATCAAGATATCTCAATAATTCATTGAGGATCTTACTCAAAAAATTGCTCATATATCGGTTCGTAAATGGTGTCTAAAACACTCATTTTCTAACATATACAAATAATCATTTCTCATTTTCTTGGAGATACAAATAGTCTTCTTTAATTTCTTTAATACAAACCGAGCTGTTGTTCTACCTTTGTTTTGATTCTCCATAATCCTATGTGTTATGTTGTTGAGAAATGCTTGATTTACAGTGTGACCCAACTTAATAGAATCATAAAGTTGATGTAACATTTAGTAATTACTTTAATCCAGTCAAGCAGAAATTGTTTTCTAAATCTTTTATTATTGTACCTGAAATTCAATTAACTATGGTTATTGATGTTTCTTTTATGATAATAAGCTAAGATTACAGAAATATGCAAGTAAAAAAATAGTTTATCTTACCCATTTAAACGTCATCATCTCAAACAATTAGTGAAAAATTCATTGACAACTTACGGTTTTATGAATCTTCATTTTAAGTTCATTTCTGAATAACAAATAGCAGGTTGTTTATTAAGTTTAATTGAAGTTGATCTTTTAAATTTCAACAAAATTATGAATGATGTTGAAGGTGAAAAGTAGCACGCCAAACCGACCATCCAATCCAATCCAAACCGAGCTTAATCGGTTTGGGTGGAAACCGATCCAATTAAGGTTCGGATTGGTTGCCGATGAGAAAATTAAAAAACCGATCTTCTTTGGATCGGTGGTGGATGGTCCATATTAGGTCGACAAACTCCCCCAACAAAGCCCTGGGGTGGTGGGGAGCTATGAACAGTACGACCTCATATCCAAGCTAAGAAAGTACATCGAAGCATCTAATCCCCCAAACAAAACCCTGGGTTGGTGGGGATCAATCACCAATATCTGTCTGATAGGCAGGGCACCTCTCTCAGTCTAGCGTCGGTCCCATCTCGACTTCATCATCATCGTACTCCTCCACTTGGAATACGCTCGCAATCCTCCCTCTAGAACCTGCTACGACAACATTTATCCAAAATAAAATAAGATGCATAATGTGAGTCAAATTACTAGAAATACTATTACATGTCCCATGGAAGTAATTATTATTCCTATCTAGCCAAAGTCCCCAGGTCGTAGCGGCAATAGCAATAAACCAAGCTTCTCTCATCATTCGTCTCTCAGTAACGAACTTTGGTCCTACCCACAGTTCTTCATACTTACTAGGGTACTCATTCATCCCCAGAGCGCTAAGTACTTCTACAAGGACTGCTTTGCTCCTGGGACACTCTAGAAAAAGATGATCTTTAGTTTCCGGGGCAGCATTGCAGAACCCACACGTAGAGTCCAAATTCGGTTGGCGTTTAGAAAGGTTCTCTCTGGTCAATATTGCATAATTTAGCACCAGCCAGAGGAAAACTTTAAATTTCAGCAGGGTTTTCGCCTTCCAAACCACGCCCAACCAACTCGGGCTACATCCCCTAAAGTGAATGCGGTTGTAAAGGGAGCAAACAGTGAAAGTGCAATTCTTTTCTAGTCCGCAAGATTTCCTATCAGGACCTTGTGGGCATATAATTCCGTTGCTGGCGATATAGGTCTGAAGTTCCATGAGCCTATGTTGGGAGCCCGGGTCAAGGGGATGTTTAAAGGCCGATTTTCAGGAACTTCTTCTCCGGGCTGCGGCCACCATACAATGCGGTTGTGTTGCCTGGTCATACAAATCAGGGAACATGGCTCTAAGTGTGTGCCCACCACACCACTTATCCCACCAGAATCTGGTGAGTCTACTATTCCCAATAGACAACGTCACACAGCTAATGAAGGGATCGTAGGCCTTAGCTATACCTCTCCAGAATCAGGAAACAAGTGGGCCTATCCTAAAACCCAGATTTCTCGTCTCATTCCCATGCATATATGTTTGAACGAAATCCTGCCATCATTCTCCATTAGGGTGGAAGACTTTCCACCACCATTTTCCCAAGAGAGCCAGATTCATATCTCGCAGATCAATGATACCTAGTCTTTCGTGTATCTTTTTCATGCACACTTTTTGCCATCTGATGAGGTTATATCTGCCTCTATCAGGAATTTCCCCTTCCAAAGAAACCGTTTACGAGTACATTCAATTCTCTGGATAACTCAACGAGGCATTTCGAAAAAGAACAAATAATAGGTGGGAAGATTTGAGAGAAATGCATTGATAAGCATGACTCTTCCTCTCAAGGATAAAACTCTACCTTTCCATCCAGCCAGATGGTTTTCCACACAATCAATGATAGGTAACTAGTCCACCTTCTTTAGTTTCCTCGGTGTCAACGGTAACCCCAGGTATTTAATGGGAAAACTCTCGATGGAACAGTTGAGAATCATGACATGCTCTTGTGTTTCTTCTGCAGTTAGGGCAATAGGGATAAGAACACTTTTGTGGAAATTGATCCTGAGTGCAGACCAAGCTTCAAAACTATAAAGAATTCCTTTGAAAATGGTGGTATCTCCGAGGTTGCCATTTCCAAATAGGAGAGTACCATCTGCATATTGGAGAATAGAGCAACCTTGGTGATTGACTCCACTGGCCACTGGTGATATTTAGCCGGCCCTACTATAATTAGCCATCATGGATCGCAAAATGTCTGCCACAATGGTGAAGAGGAGGGGAGAGAGGGGGTCTCCTTGTCTAAGGCCCCATTTACACGAAAAAAGATAACCCGCAACCCCATTCACTAAAATAGTAGTTCTGTTGGTGGTGAGATATGTGTGGATCCATCGAACCCCAAATCCTCTACCAGCCAGCGCTTCCAGGAGACATTTCCATTTCACCGAGTCATAAGCTTTCTCAAAGTCCAATTTCAGGAGATAGCTCTTAGCATTTGACGTGTAGCAGTGATGGATAGTTTCTTCAGCGATGACCATACTGTCTTGAATACACCGTCCTTTAATGAACCCCGTTTGTTTGTTACTAATGAGTCAGTCCATCATCTTTCCCAACCTATTAGCCAGGGTCTTGGTGATGATCTTGACTGAGCAGTTAAAGGGATTAATCGGGCAAAAATCTCTCACCCGCAAGTAGTCTTCTTTCTTAGGAATCAACACCAACTCAGCAAAATTAAGTCTACCTAATTTAAGCTTATGATCATATAGATCATCGAACAGCTTAATCAGATCATCCTTAATTTCCTCACAGAACTCCTAGTAGAAAAAGACTAGGAAACCATCTGGGCCTGGGGCTTTGTCCTTTTCTGAGTTGCTGTACAGTCTCCTGAATTTCCTTTTCCATAAAAGGATCTTCAAGGGGTTGAAGCATGGCGACAGATTCGTCCGCATAACCTTCCCAGAATTCTTGGTGAAGTGGGACTCTCAGATTCGCCTTCTATCCAAAGAGCCGCTTGAAATGGGATTTGAATGCTACTCTGATATCCTCGTCCCCTTGTATCTCTCCAGATTCCGAGTGGATCGAATGAATGAGATTAGATCTACGATGGGCACCAGCAACATGGTGAAAGAATTCTGTATTCGCATCTCCTTCCTTGAGCCACGAAATTCTGGATCGCTGTTGTCATTTGAGTTCTTCAAGTCTATAAAGTTGGTGAATGTCTTCTTAGAGCTGAAGTAGCCAATTCCTCTCCTCCTGTACCAGCATCCTAGTTTCCTCTGTCTTTTCTAGCTCCTCAATACCATAAATGAGGGAATCTTTTGCTCTCCAGATCAGTGCAAATCTGGTCCTGTTCCATTTTCTTAGTTTGGTCCACAATCTTCTGATTTTTTCGCACCAGATTGCGGTCGCTTCAGTCCCTCTAGTAGGGCGGGATCAATTCTCGTTTACCATGTTGTGGAAGCCGTGGATTTCTAACCATACTTTCTCAAATTTAAACTTGGGGGATTTCCTAGGGTGCACTTCTCCGAAAGAAAGGATAATAGGGACATGATCCGAGGTTGGTTTAGGGAGGGACTTGGCCCAAGTCAATGGGAATTTGGCCTCCTAGTCCGCGGAGACCAAGATCCTATCAAGCTTAGCTAGGATGGGTATCGCTTGCATGTTTGACCAGCTAAAGAGCCTATTAGTGATGGGAATGTCCACCAGTTCCAGGTCCGCAATAACCTCGTTAAATGTTTCCCTATCAGTCACTAGATCCTCTACCCCTATGTTCAGAGGCAATCCTGGTGATGTTAAAATCTCCCCCCACAACCTAGGGGTGCGACCAGCGTTCGTGAATTGCTCGTAGTTCATTCCAAAATTCCAACCTAGTTACAGTAGTGTGCGGACTGTAAACCACCGTAAAAGACTGGGTCCACAGGTTGGATTTACGTTGGAGTAGGACCGACAATGAATATTGCCCGTGGAGCTCATCTAGGCAAGAGAACAATTCGGGATTAAACCCTAAGGCAATACCCCCTGAGGCCCCAAGAGAAGGGCAAATTTTCCATTCTGAAATGCGGTACCCCCAGTCTACTAAGTCTAGCAATATGGGTCACTTTGGTCTCCTGCAGACCAACAATGCTAACTTTCGATTTAGCAATGATATCTCTAACCATTTCACGTTTGCCCCGCCGTCATTGCTTCTTCTCCGAGAAAAGAAGTTCACGACCCGTGGGCCCTCTACCTCCACGCGGCATTGCTCCGTCAGGCTTTCGCCCTAACGTTCCAAAAGAGAGCCTCCATTAACTACAATTAAACGTGGGACCATGACTCACCTTGGTAGACGAGTTCGAAATGATATTAACTCTATCGCTCTCCCACCCCCTAATCTTATTTAGGTGGAAGGCGTTCCTATCAGTATCACTCACTGCCAGACCACAGGTTTTAGCTAGACAAAAAATCTCCGAATCAGTCATGAAATTAAAAATAGATGCTCAGAAGGAACACGTACCTCGGTCGCTAGTCTTAACAGATTTAGCGACTGCAACAATCTCCAAATAGTCGTCTAAGGACTCTTCCATAGCTCTCTTAGCGACTTTCTGAACCCTAAAACCTGTCCCGCCATGACTAGACACAGGTGCTGATGTATGCGAATTAGGGAATGTAGAAGGAACAAACTCAGGGGAAATACCAGGGGAATCATCAGCCAGCCCCTCCGAATCCAAAGATTCCCCTTCAGAGTAAACATAATCGTCTTCAAGATTTAGCCAATCCTCACAATCATCTTCATCGATATGGCTCCCACCCTCAGAGGCTGGTGCCCCAATATTATAAGATATCATATTAATTGGATTGTTGCTCATGGACCGAAGCTCTTTGTGCAACTCAACCCTAATGGGTCCCTCTTTAGGCCCAAAGCGATCAACAATTTTTGTGGGCCCCTCTTTGGGTCCATAAACTCTCCCCACTTCCGAGAGTGTCTCTCCATTTTCCTTAAACTCCCCCTCTCCCTCGGGAGGCATCATATCCCCTTCTCTGTCCTCTTCGTCAGTTAGTGGGCCACGTGCCATCTTTTTTTTGGTTGGCGTTGCGGTGGATGAGACGGGTGTGAGAAACGATGTACAAAGGACAACGCTCGATGTATCGATGCCTTTACCCATACGCCTCTTCCCTAAATCACCATTTCTGCTACCTTCTTCCTCTTCCAAAGTGTTTGTATTTTTCCCTTTTGGGGCTAAATCTCTGTCGTTGACGAGGCCCGTGCTCGTCTTCTTCCCCAAAGTATCACCTTCCTTTGGCAGCTCACTTCCCCAAGCTTCCAGCTTTTCCCCAAATTTCCCACTTCGATCGTTTGAAACATGCTCCTTGGTTTCGATCGAACCACCGTTCGTTTTCTTCCCCAAAAAAGCCCTCCTCTGTTCACGCTCTTTTCCCAAAGACACCACCTTTTTCCTTTTTGGCGAGTTGCTTAGCCCGTTGAACAAAATGGGGGTCTTTCTACTTTCAGCTATGGCTTTTAATAACTTTTCCTGCTCCCCCCTCTTAGCGTCTCATCCCTATCATGTAGGGTTTGACTTCCATTTTGAGCTTTCTGCATGGCGAAGGTTCCAAGGGAGGGTACTGGGTCCGTACAACTTGCCATTTATGGCTATGGTTGCAGTTCCACCATGTGCATGCCCTCTTGACCGTTAGGTTTTTGACCAAGCTTCTCTCTTCATCGTCGATGAGCGGCTGGCCTTGGCGCGCCTCCTTCCCCCTTGCAGCTTTGATGAGTTCACGGTGAGCTCGCTCAATTTCGTGGGCCCCATCCAAGGTGAGGTCCCTTTCCAGCGAGACCACATGCTTGTAGGAGCGCCCATCTCTGAGTGCAGGGGGGGTGAGAGAGTCTGGAGCACCTTTGTCTCCGGCTCCGCTTGCTTATCAAGGACGAA
Source organism: Hemerocallis citrina (assembly GCA_017893485.1). Lineage (NCBI taxonomy): Eukaryota > Viridiplantae > Streptophyta > Magnoliopsida > Asparagales > Asphodelaceae > Hemerocallis > Hemerocallis citrina. The sequence continues at coordinate 142,139,746 of CM030361.1, forward strand.
TCTAATGAGGTATGAATCCTCGAAAGAGAAGACCTTTGCGAAGCGTGGCATGAGGGTGATGTCGGGGCTTCGGATTAAGACTCTGGCGGAGACAATCTCTGACCGTCGAATCGTCTTACCATCTATGTCTTTTATTGTACCAAACTCGGAGATGATCTCTTGCACAACTTCTTTCTTCCAAAAATGCAAAGGCACCTTGTGGATCCAAATCCAGAAATGCTCCCCTTGAGGCAGCTCTGCTCCGAAACTTGGTGGCCAAGGGCAGAACTCCAACTTGAAATTTCTAAAATCCACTATTCCCATAGCAGACACCTCTGTCATCTTCTCCGGCGAGGGAAAAGATACCAAGAATTGGAGGTGCCACATCTTTTTTGCTACCCAGTCTCTGTGTGCTGCCATCAACCATTTGGCGTTCAATGCTTGGATGAGGTGGTTCTCCGATGGGCACCCTGCTCTTACTTTAGCAATGACACACCATTGGCGTAAGCACTTCTCTTCGAGTTTGATCGTCTCTAGGCTGTTGGCTAGGCTGATGAGAGTGGGTTTATCTGGCAACCTACCTCTTCTTACTGGTCACTCATTCTTATTATTGGATGAGGTAACGTTTGTGCAAATGTATGAAATGTGCCCCTATTTCATGCATTTTAGACATCGCACCTCCTTCGTGCAGTCCTGTCGATAGTGACCCAGGTCATCGTAGTTGGTTTGCATTTTCCTTTTCTTTGCTTTTGGATGAGGTGGGGGGGGGGAGATACTGTGTGTTTTCTTTTCTTTTTTCTTTTCTGTGAACTTCACTCCAGGGTTCCTCCTTGATCATCTCCTCAGTCGGCCCAGGTGCACTATGAAACAATCCTATTACAACTTAAGAACATATGGAGGCTTTAAGTCATAAAAACTCACTTAGTTTAGTGATATCATAATAACAATAGCTTGGTTCTTAAAAGCACACATATATACGACCATAACAGCTAGATCCAACAAGTTCAGAGCTGGCCCTGAGTTGCGGGGGGCCTGAGACGAACGACCCAAATAATTATTGGGCGGCCCCTAATAACAATATAAATTTTTTACTCACAAAATATGTGTGTATATTTACAAGGATAATACAAATTTGGGGGCCCCTAAAATTGTAAAAAATTCGGGAGCCTGAGGTAGCCGCCTCACCTGCCTCAAGGTGGGGGTTGACCCTGAACAGGTTACAGGACCACTTGCATTAACCTTCAATTGAGGGGGTCCTCTCTTTCTCACTCTCCACTGTATGTATGCATACATATATATGTATATCAATGATTGATTGATGGTAACAAAGCATGGCCATGGTGGGATGAGAAGTTAGATTTTGTTTCCCTTCAAATTATGCGATTTTTCCAGACTATTTGCCAAAATATGACTTTTCAAACTATTTGCAAAAATATGACACTTGCCAAACTATTTGCAGGCATGGACATAAGTTAGCTACGTCAGCAATGCTCGTATATTCCAGCTGCGCTCTTGGCTCTTTTGATCCCAATGTTGGGAATTGTAGGCATAGTTAGAACTTTTTCTATACACTCGCAGTTGAACACGGCGAGTGTAGTTCAAAATTCTCAAACTAGACTCACAGTTTCCAACTGCGGGAATTTTTATACTAGGTTCGCATTTGGAAAATGTGATTGCACACTTTTTCGAAATCTCACAGTGAGTGAACTCTTTGGCTGGAACTTAGAGAAATTTTTGAAAAAATTATCCAAGACTGCGGGCTCGAGTGAACTAGACCCGTAGTTGGGATCTGCGGTTCTAGTTGAATTTTTTTCTTTTTTCCACACAATTATGACCTTGTCCCTATTTACATATATCTAGCACAATCCAATTTCAGAATTCAACACAATACACAATCCATGTCACGCCCCGCTTCCCAAAAAGAGAATACGGAATACGGATACGTGACTAAGTCCAGCAAATGATTTTCATCATCCATAAGCTGTCAGGATCTTTACAACATTTCACAGGAATAACAGAGTAAACAAGGAGAAATGAACCACACATGCAGGAATGAATCAATATACCAACATAATTACTTGAAACAAAATTTAATAATCTCAAATAAATCAGATATGGAACAAGTCATAAATTCTGGGTCAAACTGCCCAACACAAAATAATCCAAGTAAAAAAATAAATTTATTCAAAATAATCAACAGGAAATAATAATAGCAAGAACTCCAGCAACTAGAAAGTCAGATCACCGACTCTGTCTGGCAGCTGATCACCAAAGTCTGCAATTTAACAAATTGCAGGAAGATGAAAAAGAAACAAAAATCCCGTCAATGCAAGTTACGGGCCGCTTGTAGTGCAAGCATAAGTACAGGAAAAGATAAACAAATATAAAGTAACAGCGGAAACAAACAAAGAATGGAATAGATATCTCAGCAAAAAAGAATTTCTAACATGGATCAGAAAACAGAATCAGGTATTATGATGAGGTAACAGAGTGCAGGTAACATCTATCAAGTGTCAAAATGGTATGCAAACAGATATACAGATAATAGTGTCAGGTAACATACAAGAAGGTAAACAGATAACAGATGTCAGGTAGCATGTATAGATAAACAGGTAACAGATGTCATTTTATGTCAAGTCTTGTATATATTTCTATCTAGGTAGTACTTCATGCGTCCCATCTATTTACCACATGGTTGCTACATTCAAACAAGTTTGTGTTTAGATTTCATAGTGGACTGTATAGGACCGTGTGCTCAGGTATCAGATAACAGATAACAGATTCAGATAATAGACAGATAGAACCTACGGGTTCTTTTTTGAGTACACCTTCCTATAAGGAAGTGTGCAGTCAGGTAATCAGATAACAGAATCGTGTATCATGTAGTCATGAACACGTAACAGATAACAGATAATCATGTGGGAAACACGAACCTCCTTCCAAGTACACATTAATATATTATCCACTACTAGATTTTTTCCTTAACCCCGGCTTGGTTATTTGTTATTATTATCAAACAGGCATGTATGTGTCACAAAAACAAAGCAGGAATAACATGGCATAAACAGGTAACAGGTTCAAATTGAAAGATAAATATGTACAGGTGAAAAATAACTCGTAAAAGATTAGGACAACGAAAATTCTAGTCCAGGACAACAAGACAGTACTGCACCAAATCTGGGATTTTCGTTGCTACAAATATCATTTGTATCGGGTCGGGTCGGGTCGGAACCGGACCCAGTCTCGAACCCGGTTCCCTACGGGTCCAAAAATTAGACCCGGACCCGATCCCCTACGGGTCCAAAAATTGGACCCCGACCCGGGTCCGTAAGGACCGAGTTCGGTTCCAGGTTCGGGTCCTATTAAAATGTTCCTACCCGTTCGGGTAGGAGCGGGAGTGTGAGCGGCGAGTGAAAGATTTAGAATAGATGAAAGAAGAAAAAGGCACGAGTTTTGAGTTCGGAAGAGGAAAATTTAGAATTGAGGAGGAAAGAAGGGAGGGATGAGGACAGAATATTTATTTTTATGTTGATTTTTTGGGTTTTTTAACGGGTTCGGGTCCGGGTCGGGGACGGGGTCGGGTCTCTTTGAGCGACCCGGACCTGGACCCAAAAGTCCAACGGGTCGCATTTTAGGACCCGGACCCAGATCCGGATAGGCTGGGTCGGTTCCGGTCCAATACTGGGTCCGGGTTGGATCCGGGTTTCGGGTATTTATGCCAATGTTAGCCACAAATATGCAAATCTGGATCCGTCAGAAAATCTGAAAAATAGACACTCGGCCGAATCCAGCAAATATATTTAAGTCATACGGTATTTCACAAAAATAAGGCTCAAAACAGAATTATATCCAGAAAACATGTTCAGCCAGAAATCATGAGTTTGTATTCATAAACAGGAAAACAGCATAAAAACTTACTGATTAAATCCAAGAAAAATCTGGGGTATCCCTAATATGTTTAGGAAAATAAAGTTTCATAATTTTCCAACATAGATACTATACTCAAATAAAATCAGAAAGCAGCAAAATACAGCAGATTTGTAAATCTGGAATCATAAACACAGCAGTACTAAAACAGCAATAGATTATAAAATATAAATCAAAATCTAGATTAGTCAAAAGGATAATAAAATAGATACAGAAGGCTACAATTCATATTCAAAAAGTTTTTATAAACAGCAACTAGAATCAGGTCGAAATTATGTTTCTTTATTGGACAGTATGAAATTCCGCGAGTATTGTGGTTGTCTGCAAGTATAGAATAGTTTATAAAAGTCATCAATTAAATCCACAAAAGTTAGGGATTAATCCCAATCAAGTCGAGTTGAACTCAGCAAATATTGGATCAAAATATTATCTTTACTATCAGTATAAAAATAAATAATCATACAGATTTCATACAAAACAGAATCTGGAATTTGTACACCTCTGTAGTAAAACAGCTATAACTTGCAACTCACAAATCGAAACTGAGATCTGTCAGAAATTCTGGAAAGTAGACAGAATTCTCTACAATTCATATTCACAAATAATTTTCATATGTTGACCTTAATAGGGTCTAAGATACTGAACAAAACGGGGTAACGACAAGGATAGAATTATTCTTCATGCATAAAATCAACTAGATCATATTAAACACATCCAAATCATAACAAAACGTGAAATATGGTATACTAGATGTCCAAGCAACATGGTATGGGGTATTTAACAGTTCTACAATAGGATATACTACCAGTAACACATCAAGCATGCAAGATTCACACAACAACTAATGGATCACAACCAACATACATATATGCAACAGGGATTAATTAGATCTAAATCTAAATTCATGTTGTGTGTGTAATGAGACAACTACGGCAATTCAATACATAGAGACAAAATATAACAAGGGTTTTGCACAAGAATTGTCTTTAGAACACAACTACACTATCGGCGGTATTTAGTACTTGTATATGCAACAGAAAAGTATACAAGTTACTTTCCTGAGAGACGACGATGAAAACGAAGCAAAAGCAAAAATAACAGGAACGGATTCCCATGGCACGAACTCAACGAACGAACGACAAACACAACCCGAGATCACACGGAACCAAAACAACACTCGCACACAAGAGAGGGCAGCGGAGGAGAGTGCACGCCAGAACTTCGACGGCAGCGAAGTTGTAACTGCTGCTGTCGTCGGGGACAACACAACGTGGCTATGTCGCGGTGGTGTCACGACAGGGAGAAGGTGCAACGGGGGTCGCGAGGGTAGACGACAATGCGAGAGACGGCCGCCAGAAGGATGGCCGATAGGGGGAGGCGATGTTGTCGCTGTTGGTGCTGGGGCTTCAGGGTAAGGCAGGGAAAGAAGAGGGGAGGCGCTGCTGGTGTAGGGTGGTGCAACGGCTAGGGGATCGGGAGTGAAGGGGGTTGATTGGGATGGGTTGATGAGTGGGAGCAGGGGGTCTCGGAGGTAGGGGAAAGGAGAATAGGGTAGTGGCTAGGGTTAAACACCAGGTAGGTTCATATAGGAAGGAGTAAATTAGGGTTTAGGGTGATAACGGGTTGGGGCATAATGGGCTTGGGTTTTAATTGGCTTATAAGGTATCCAAGATCCAATAGGGATTTTGAATAGGATTTGGTTATAAATAGATCCAAATAAAGTAGGATGATCCAGAATAATGAGGTGGGAACAAAATAAACAATTAAAATAGGGCATGAACAATTTATAATGAGGATAAAAAATAATGGCTCGATCAAATAGAGTTGAAATAATAGGAAGACAATGGAATCAAGAAGATAAATTAAAAGACGAAAAAACAAATAGATGAATATATTGAAAAAGAAGATCCACTACACGATTTAAGAGATACAAGATGAATAAATACCCAAAATACAACCAAAAATACAGAAAATGAAAAACAAGGGTTACAAATCCTACCCACCTAACAAGAAGAATTTTGTTCTCGAAATTCAAACAACAAGTACATAGGATAACCCTGAAAAAAAAGAAAGAACAAAACAAAAAGCTACACAAACAGATGAGGAAACTTCTGCTGAATCTCCTCCTCCAACTTCCAAGTCGACTCACCCGGCTAGTGAGGATTCCAAGAAACATGAACCAGCTTGATGACCTTGTTCTTAAGCACTTTCTCCCGCCTGTCCAAAATAGCAACTAACGGAATTGCACAAGTCAAATTTGGCCGAATGGTCAACTCAGAATAGTCGATCATGTGGCTCTCATCGCGGATATATCTCCTGCGTTGTGAGACATGCAAAACTTCGTGCACTCCTGATAAAGCCGGTGGCAATGCCAGACGATAGGCCACCTTGCCTACTAGCTCCACAATATCAAACGGTCTAATAAACCTAGGGCTGAGCTTGCCCCCACCACCAAACCGAATGACACATCGCCAAGGTGATACCTTTAGAAAAACATGGTCACCAACCTCAAACTCCAAAGATCTCGATGGACATTAGCCCATCGCCTCTGCCTATCCTGAGCTGCCTGAAGATGCTTCATGATCTGAGTCACCGCATCAACTATCCTGGTGATCAACTCCGGACCCAACAACTTCCTCTCACCAATGTTATCCTAGCACACTAATGATCTGCACTTCCGCCCATAAAGTGCCTCGAACGGTGCAGCTTTAAGACTGGCCTGAAAGCTGTTATTGTACAAGAACTCTACGAGATACAAATGGTCCTCCCAAGATCCACCGAACTGCAGCATACAGGACCTCAACATGTCCTTTAGAGTCTGGATGGTCCTCTCTGACTTTCCATCAGTCTGGGGATGAAAAGCTATACTGTACTTCAATTTACTCCCCAAACTACTCTGAAGACTCCCAAAATTGAGACCTGAATCTCGTATCCTTGTCAGATATAATACTAACTGGAACCCCATGATGTCTGGCGATCTCTTGCATTTACTTCTCAGCTAGGATCTCAGTAGACTGTTCGACACGAAAGGAAATGAAGTGACCACTCTTCGTCAACCAGTCGACAATCACCCAAATGACATTGTGACCCTTAGGATTCCTCAGCAAAGCGGTCACAAAATCCATGGTGATGTGTTCCCACTTCCACTCCATAATGGGAAGCGGTTGGAGAAGTCCGGCGGTCCTCTGATGCTCTGCCTTCACCTGCTGGCAGGTCAAACACTGAGATACAAACCGAGCCACAACCCCCTTCATAGCGTGCCACCAGAGATGAAGCTTCAAGTCCCAGTACATCTTAGTACCTCTAAGATGAATAGAATACGATGACTGGTGGGCTTCCTCAAGCAACCTATGATGAACTTCACCCTTCGGGACACATAACCTGAACCCAAAACGAAGCGATCCATCAGCATGAATAACCATATCCGTTCGGGAACCAACCTCAACTTTTGATCTGAAACCCTGCAACTGCTCATCACCAGCCTGAGCCTCTTTGATTTGATCAACAAGAGACGATTGAAACTGAAGCACCAAACAACTCCAATCAAAACTCGGCAACAACACATCCAACTCCAACCTCCGTATCTGCTCAACCAAATCTTCTGTTGAGTCAGGAACATGGTTGTCGGTCTCCTGCTCAAAGCATCTGGCACCAAATTCACACTACCAGGATGGTATTGCAAACTAATGTCATAATCGGCCATAAGTTCCAACCACCGCATTTTCCTCATGTTCAATTCCTTTTGGGTGAAGACATACTTGAGACTTTTGTGGTCTGTAAAGATCTCCACTCGGTCCCCAAGTAAATAATGTCTCCACAGCTTCAAAGCAAAGATTCCTGCCACTAACTCCAAGTCATGAGTCAGATAGTTTTTCTCATGCAGCCTCAACTACCTCGATGCATAAGCGATAACTCAGCCCTTTTCTATCAGAATTGCTCCACGACCCTTTCCCGAAGCATCACAGCGAACTATGAATCCTCCTGAACCATCTGGAATAGTCAAAACTGGCGCTGACGTCAACCTGCTCTTCAACTCAGCAATAGCCTCACTGCAAGCCTCAGACCAACAGAACTTTCGATCCTTCCCTATCAGCTTATTCAATGGTCCTTCTATCTTCGAAAAATCTTAGACGAATTTCCGATAATAGCCAGCTACACCAAGGAAACTCCTGACCTCTGAAACTCACTTGGGAACTGGCCAATCGTTCACAGCTTGAACCTTGGAAGGATCCACTGAAATACCATCGCCCGAGATAATGTGTCCCAAGAAGGTAACTCTATCGAGCCAAAACTCACACTTGCTGAGTTTCCCATCAAGCTGATTCGTCTGCAGAACCAACCTAAGATGCTCAACATGATCCTCCCGGTTCTGAGAATACACCAGGATGTCATCAATGAATACCACCATAAATCCATCTAGGAACTAAGAAAAGATCCTGTTCATAAGACTCATAAATACAGCTAGCACATTTGTGGCCCCGAACGGCATCACAAGATACTTATAGTGCCCATATCTAGTCCTGAATACAGTCTTCTATACATCATTCGACTTCACTTTGCCCTGATGGTACCCAGAACGAAGATCCAACTTCGAGAAAATAGCTGCTCTGCTCAACTAATCAAAAAAGGCATCGATCTTGGGCAGCAGATACCGGTTCTTCATGGAAACACTGTTCAGTTCCCGATAATCAATGCACAGTCGACGACTACCATCCTTCTTGTTGACAAAAAGGACTGGAGCATCTCATGGCGAAACACTGGGTCTGATGAACCCCAGATCAAGCAACTCCTGAATGTGCACCTTAAGCTCTACTAACTCAACCTGTGCCATTCTATAGGGACTCTTTGATATCAGTGCCGTACCAGGCTGAACTTCAATACCGTACTCCACATCCCTATCAGGGGATAAGCCAGGCAACTCCTCTGGAATAATATCCAGGAATTCCTGCACTACAAGAGGCACAGCATCACATCCTGAATGCAATTCCATCGCACAAACCTCCTGATCAACTGCAGTCTTAGCTCGGCCAAGGGGCATCTCCCCAACGTGGAACTCAAACTCTGCGCGACCTGGTATTCAGAATACAACTTTCTTGGCATGGTAATCAATAATGGCATGGGACTCACCCAACCAATCCATACCGAGAATGACGTTGAATCCTGAATTCCCAATTACACAATTACAATCAGGTTAGCCTTGAAATCTGTGCCACCAATAACCACGAGACTCTGCCTGCACTCCCAGGAACAAATGACAATACTGCCACCTGTCACAATGTTCCAAGCCTCTGATATAATGCTGCAGTCCAACTGATGGCGTGCCACGAAGCAGGAAGAGACAAAAGAATGGGTTGCCCCAGAATCAAAAAGAACATGAGCAGGGAAAGAGCAAACAAGGACAATACCTAAGATAGAATCAAAAGCAAGAGAAAAAATATTGATGATCAAGGGTGAGGAAAACACAATGCAGAAAGATAACATGAAAGAATAATGCAAGACAAATAAAAGAAGCAAAAGGGAAAACAACAAAAACAATAAATGCAAAATATACCTACAACAACACTATCTGCTGTCTCAGCATCGGCAGAAGTCAGGTTGAAAGCTTGACCTCTCCTGAGAATAGCGGTCCTCTGACCAACAATTTGGCGATGCAGGGGAAGCGGTGGCCTGATTGGACCACGAGCTACTGCTACCTGCTGAGCTGGACCCCCGGCTGGAAGAGCCATCCACTGTTGCTGTGGGCAATCCTACATTGAATGGTCAGTAGCGCCACTTCTGAAGCATTAGCGATTGGCACGCCTACAGTTCCTGCGATCATGCCCAGCAAACTGGGAGAAGTTGCAGAAACTAGCTCCTTGGGAAACGGCAGAAGAGTAGGGAGTTGCCCAAACAGAATGGGCTAGGATAGGCCTTCGAATTGGCCCACCAGAAGGCCTAGCAACCACAGAGTGCGGAACAGTCCGCTGGGGAGGAGTCAACCTGCCATGAGCCTGCTCTTGACCTCGAGCTGCCTCAAGAGCTTCTGCATAATTACGCAAGCGAAGGGAGATGAGCTGCACCCGAATATCTTGCTCAAGTCCCAGCGTGAATCTATTAGCCATGTCCTCTTCGTTCACTACAAGAATGACTGCGAAGCGGCTAAGTCTGGTAAATTCCGCTGCATACTTATCCACAGACCTGGAGCCCTGTTTCAAGAAAGTCTCATGTTACAACATTGCATAGACAACATGTAGCAAAATTCCAAAATAGAATAACGACCAACCTATTTCAGGGCCAGGAACTGTTGCTCCATTTCAACTCCAGTGCTTCTAGGGAAGAATTTCTCTAAGAAGCTCCTAGTGAACGTGGTCAAAGTAACAGACCGTTCGAGCCTTTCGGACTCGGACCTCCACCAAATGTGGGCTAGATCCACTAACTGGATGGCTACCACATCCACTCTCTCAGCATCGGCAACTCTTGCCGCCAAAAGCAACTGCTCAGTCTGGATCAGCCACTGCTCGGTCTCCAAAGGCATCTCAGTGCTCGAAAGTATGTCAAGATGCAGCCTCATAAAATCTATGATTGTACCCAGATGAGGAGGGTTAACTGCCTGCATAGGCACAATGGGAGGTGGAACCCGGGCAGCTTCCAAAGTAGCCATCACAAGGTCACTGTGATTTTCCTGCTATTGATCAACCGTTCCAACACCTTGGTAACGGCTTCAAGCCCGAGCTGATCTTCCTAAGGACGAGAAATGGAACCTCTACGAGCCATAGTCTGCACAAGATCAGAAACAATTAGCATCTAGATCAAAGTTGATTATAATTCATTCATGTAATGCATGGTATGTGTATTGTTAAGCCAATCCCAGATCGAGCCAAACTTGTCTAATATAGCAGTCAAACTAATATATTAGCCAAACCCGAGCACTGATACCACTAAAAACCTTATCACGCCTCTCTTCCCAAAAAGAGAATACGGAATACGGATACATGACTAAGTCCAACGAATGATTTTCATCATTCATAAGCTGTCAGGATTTTTACAACATTTCACAGGAATAACAGAGTAAACAAGGAGAAATCAACAACGCATGCATGAATGAATCAGTATACCAACAGAATTTACTTGAAACAAAATTTAATAATCTCAAATAAATTAGATCTGGAACAAGTCATAAATTCTGAGTTAAACTGTATAATACAAAATAATCCAAGTAACAAATAAATTTATTCAAAATAAGCAACAAAAAATAATAATAGCAAGAACTCCAGCAACTAGAAAGTCAGATCACCTACTCCATCTGGCAGCTGGTCACCAAAGTCTACAATTTACCAAATTGCAGGAAGAGGAAAAAGAAACAAAACTCCATCAATGCAAGTTATGGGCCGCTTGTACTGTAGGCACAAGTACAGAAAAAGATAAACAAATATAGAGTAACAGCAGAAACAAACATATGACAGCAAAAAAAAAAGTCTAATATGGATCAGAAAACAGAACCAGATGTTAAGATGTGGTAACAGAGTGGAGGTAACATGTGTCAAGTGTCAAAATGGTATGCAAACAGATATACAGATAACACTCTCAGATAACATGCAAGCAGGTAAACAGATAATAGATGTCTGGTAGCATGTACAGATAAACAGTTAACAGATATCATATTATGTCAAATCTTGTATATATTTCTATCTAGGTAGCACTTCATGCATCCCATCCATTTACCACATGGTTTCTACATTCAAACAAGTTTGCATTTAGATTTCATAGTGGACGGTATAGGGCCGTGTGCTCAGGTATCTGATAACAGATAACAAATATAGATAACAAATAGATAGAACATACAGTTTCTCTTCTAAGTACACCTTCCTATAGAGAAGTGTGCATTCAGGTAATCAGATAACAGAACCGTGTATCATGTAGTCATGAACATGTAACAGATAACAAATAATCATGTAGGAAACACGAGCCCCCTTCCAAGTATACATTTCTATATTATCCACTACTAGATCTTTCCCTTAACCCCGGCCTGGTTATTTGTTATTATTATCAAACAGGAATGTATGTGTCACAAAAACAGAGAAGGAATAACATGGCATAAACAGGTAACAGGTTCAGATTGAAAGATAAATATGTACATGTGAAAGACAACTCATAAAAGATTAGGACAACGAAAATTCTAGTTCAGTACAGTAAGACAGTACTGTACCAAATCTGAAATTTCCGTTGCCACAAATATGCAAACCTAGATCCGTCAGAAAATCTGCAAAATAGACTCTCGGCCAAATCCAGCAAATATATATAGGTCATATGGTATTTCACAAAAATAAGGCTCAAAATAGAATTATATCCAGAAAACATATGTTCAGCCAGAAATTAGGAGTTTGTATTCATAAACAGAAAAACAGCATAAAAACTTACTGATTAAATCTAAGAAAAATCTGGGATATCCCTAGTATGTTTAGTATTAGAAAATAAAGTTTCATAATTTTCTAACATAGATAGTATACTCAAACAAAATCAGAAAGCAGCAAGATATAGCAGATTTGTAAATCTGGAATCATAAATACAGCAGTACTCAAATAGCAATAAATTACAAAATATAAATCAAAATCTAGATCAGTCAAAAGAATGATAAAATAGATACAGAAGGATACAGTTTATATTCACAAAGTTCTTATAAATAGCAACTAGATTCAGGTCGAAATTATGCTTCTTTACTGAACAGTATGAAATTCTGTCAGTATAGTGGTTGTTTGTGAGTATAGAATAGTTTATAAAGTCATCAATTAAATCCACAAAAGTTAGGGGTTAATCCCAATCAAGTCTAGTTGTACTCAGCAAATATTGGATCAAAATATTATCTTTACCATCAGTATAAAAATAAATAACCATACAAAATTTATACAAAACAGAATCTGGAATTTTGTACACCTCTGTAGTAAAACAGCAATAACTTGCAACTCACAAATCGAAATTGAGATCAGTCAAAAATTCTGGAAAGTAGACAGAATTTTCTACAATTCATATTCACAAATAATTTTCATATGCTGATCTTAATAGGGTCTAAAATACTGAACAAAACGGGGTAACGACAAGGATAGAATTATTCTTCATGCATAAAATCAACTAGATCATATGAAACACATCCAAATCATAACAAAATGTGAAATAGGGTATATTAGATGTCCAAGAAACATGGTATGGGGTATTTAACAGATCCACAAACGGATATACTACCAGTAACACGTCAAGCATGTAAGATTTACACAATAACTAATGGATCACAACCAATATACATATATGCAACACGGATTAATTAGATCTAAGTCTAAATTCATGTCGTGTGTGTAATGAAAAAACTACAGCAATTCAACACATAAAGACAAAATATAACAGGGGTTTTGCACAAGAATTGTCTCTAGAAAATAACTACACTACAAGAGGTATTTAGTACTTGTATATGCGATAGAAAAGTATACAAATTACTTTCCTAAGAGATGATGATGAAAACGAAGCAAAAGAGAGAATAACGGGAACTGATTCCCACAGCACATACTCAACGAACGAACAAAGAACACAACCTGAGATCACATGCAACCAAAACAACACTCGCACACAAGAGAGGGCAGCGGAGGAGAGTGCACGCGAGAACGGCAACGATAGCGAAGTTGCTATTTCTACTGTCGTCGTGGACACCACAACGCGGCTTTGTCGTGGTGGGGTCGTGATAGGTAGGAGGTGCGACGGGGGTCGCAAGGGCGAAAGGATATGCGAGCGACGGCGGCCAGAGGGATGGTCGAAAGGGGGAGACGACACTGTCGCTGCTGGTGCTGGGGGTCGGGGTGAGGCAGGGAAAGAGGAAGGGAGGCGCAGCAGGTGTAGGGCGGTGCAGTAACTAGGGGAACAGGAGTGAAAGGGGGGTTGATCGGGATGGGTTGATGAGCGGGAGCAGGGGGTCTCGGAGGTAGGGGAAAGGAGAATAGGGTAGTGTCTAGGGTTAAACAATAGATATGTTTATATAGGATAAATTAGGGTTTAGGGTGATAACGGGTTGGGGCTTAATGGGTTTGGGTTTTAATTGGCTTATAGGGTATCCAAGATCCAATATGTATTTTGAATATGATTTTGGTATAAATAGATCCAAATAAAGTAGGATGATCCAAAATAATGAGGTGAGAACAAAATGAACAATTAAAATAGGACATGAACAATTTATAATGAGGATAAAAAGTAATGGCTTGGTCAAACATAGATGAAATAACATGCAGAAAATGGAATCAAGAAGATAAATTAAAAGAAGACAAAACAAATAGATGAATGTATTGAAAAAGAAGATCCAGAGCACGGTTCAAAAGAGATACAAGATGAATAAATACTCAAAAAGAAAAATACAACAAAAATTATAGAAAATGAAAAACAGGGGTTAGAATCTAACATCCAGGGCCGGCCTCACCCTTGAGGCGAGTGAGGCAGCTGCCTCAGGCCCCCGGAGTTTTTGCAATTTTAGGGCCCCCCAAATTTGTACCTCCCTTGTAAATATATTAACGTATTTTGCATGTAAAAATACTGTTATTAGGGGCCCACAAAAATAATTATTTGAGCCTTTAATTTTTTTAAAAAAGTTATTTGGGTTTAGTTTTGAAGACTTGAATTGAATTTGAGACTTTAAATTTGGGTGATTTAAAACAAATCCACCTTTAAATCAATATAAAATCAAACCCGAAATTTTTTGTATACATGTTTTTTTTTGGGGGGGTGTGTGTATATGTGTTAGGGTTATATACTGAAAGCATCACTTTTGTATTAACTTTATTTCCTTATTTTTTTGAATGAAAATCATATGGGCATATGTTTGCATATTGTGTTTATTATAATATTAATGCAAGTGTCTGATATTCTATAAGGTTGATAATATAGTGTGAGGTGACACACAGAAGATCATATTATCAGTTCCCTATGGAATATATAAATAGTTCACAACCTAGACGGACTTGGACAATCCATTGGAAAGGTTGTAGTGTAATCTGGTATTAGTCTGTCTTGACTATAGGTTTACACTAGTACACTTTGTGTGTATTGAACAGGACCACTTGAGGTTGTTCTCTTTGTACTGACTACAAAAGAGAACAAACACCTCTGTTATTATGGATGCTTATGCTCTTAATCCAGATATAATAACAGACATGTATATGCAGTGTGCATTACTTTGACTCATAAAAGAGTGAGATTCATTATGGATCAACAACCTCTATGAATTGGGTAATAGCATTGTATGTATGATGGGCTGTTGATTGTAAAAGGAATCCATGTCCCGATACGTCGGGTTGATGATGTCCCCTTAAGGAGCTCATAAGGATTGTCATGTAAACCCTGCAGGTGGATTACATCCGACATGACAAATAAAGTTGAGTGGTACTACTTAAGGATAAAAGATGTTGATCAATATAGTTGTCAGTAACTTAATTTGATCGACGGACATTCGATATCTTAACATGGGGAGTTGAACGAGCATATAATAAAAGGAGCCCATAAATATAATTTGGGATTAGGAAGGTAGTGCAACAATAGCTCCTTAGTGGACCGAGCTATTGTTAATGGGCCTGGGTTGTGTGTTCGGGCTGAACACGGGATACCCAGATTCGTTAGGAGACCTAACCCTAATTTCTCCTCATGGTCCCTACCGTAGCCTTATATATATCCTCTATTCTCTGGCCGTCATTGACAATCTGAAATATAAGATTTTTTTTTCAAAACTCGTGATTCACGTAAGGAGAGAAAGAGAGGTCAGCCAAGGAGAAGAAAGGTTGGGAGATCGTCGCCCACACGACGTCCAACCCGAGGAAGGAATACGTGCAGAAGATCTTGGGGTCGCTGTCGTCTTCTTCTCACCGCAGGTATAATTTGTGAACCCTAGATTCTGCTATATATGGTTAGATCACATTTTTAATCTGTTTATATTTAACGATCGATATGCACACCAATCCGTAGTCCTGGGAATCATCTCAGTTCCATCAATTGGTATCAGAGCCGGTATTGGATCTGCGTATTGATTGTTACATCCATGTTGTCCAATAAAACTTGTGTTGTATGATAGTCGGTAGATGTAGATCTGTTCTATCTCGGTTTTGCAGGCATCTTAGATCCAACTATTATGGTCCAATGCATGTTTTGTTTGTGTTGTTGTTGTTTTGTGGATGTAATTATTGTGTTATTGTTGTTTTGTGGATGTAATTAATATCACGAGGGTTGATCGTGCTTATAATTTTAATTTTTCAATCTAGATTATGTGTGAACTCCTTCGGGAGGCATAGGATTGATGTAATTTTAATTTTTCAATCTAGATTATGTATGAACTCCTTCGGGAGGCATAGGATTGATGTAATTTTAATTTTTTTTGATCGATCGTGATGGCGGTGGTGGCTGTTTCTGGCGCTAGAGGAGATGCTGTTTTTAGGCAGGTCGAACCCCGTATAGCTCCGCGCATGGTCAGATTTGGGCTTCGCACAGTCGGGGAAGAATCAGGAAAGATGGCCATAATAGTTGGATATTTATTTTCAAATTTATTGCCATTATTGCTTGTTCTGATTATGCATGTTTATTATTTTGTGATGTTTTTTTTGAAAAACTAGGATCACATTAATAATGGACAACATGGACATAAATTAACTAGTAGAAAAACCCTCATTGTTAAATAACTAAGTGGGAGAGGGAGTTCATTTAACATGAATCCCACGGTCTCCATTGCTGGTTTGTAGGTGATATAATTATACTTGCGTGTTGGCTTTAGTGCTTTCCTCCATATCGGATGAGTATAATTATGGATCACCAGTACAGACTTCCTTAGGGATAATTGTAGAAAGTTACATAGTATGTGTTCACTTCTCCATCTGAAGGAATTCAATACAAGATAATGGACTTAGTATTAAGCAATGGTATACACTTAGATACAAATAATGGTATCCTCCCCATCGGAGTCACTGCTATTATTTGTAGGACCAGAGCAAGACCAACAGATTAATTTTATTTGTCATAAAGTTGTGTTGACATGATAGTAAAATTAATAGGAAAAACCTACTTGAACAAATATTGAATTTGTATACGTCCACACTATCGTGGCATGCTAAATTCATGGTGTTTAAGGTGTTGGTGAATTTTTTTTATTATTGTTTTGAGGGAATCAATATTTAATTAATTCAAAAAGTTTTGCCCTACATAATTTTTTTTATGTGATTCTCAGGATTTCAAAAATGGGTTCTTTCAGTCCACTTATGGTGATTCTTAAAGAAAACAAACTTACTGGCCCTAATTATATTGACTGGAAACGTAACTTGGATATTGTCTTAACTGCTGAAGAGTACAAATTTGTACTCAATGAAGTATGCCCACCTAAGCCTGATGCTAACTCTGATGAAGAGGTCAAAGAGGCTTATAAGAAGTGGAATAAGGCAGATGAGATGGCGCGGTGTTACATTTTGGCATCTATGTCAAATGTACTGCAGCATCAGCATCAGGCTATGCCCACAGCTTATGATATGATGTACAACCTTAAGGAACTCTTCGGACATCAGAGTAGAGCAGCTAGGCAATATGCTATGAAGAGTTTGATGAATGCATCTATGGCTGAGGGGACACTAGTAAGGGATCATGTTCTCAAGATGATGGGTCATCTAAATGAGATGGAGATCCTTGGTGCTGAAATCGATGGGGAAACCCAGATCGATATCATTCTCGGGACTCTGCCTAAAAGTTTTGACTCGTTTTGCCTTAATTACAACATGAACAAAAGGTTGTATACTTTGTCAGAACTTGCAAATGAACTACAGGATGCTGAAGCTCTCTTCAAGCAGAATGCCCATGTTTATGTGACTGAAAAGGTCTCTACTTCTAAGCCGAAAGGTGGTAAGAAGAAGAAAGTTCAGAAACAAGTAAACTTAGTAAAGAAGGGCATGGGACCTTAAGGCGCTGTGAAAAAGCCGAAAGGCAAGTGTTTCAAGTGCAAAGGGTCAGGACATTGGAAGACTGACGGTCCACTTCTCAAACAAAAGAACAAAGAAGGTATATCTCATTTACTAGTTGTTGAAACATGTTTAGCGGTGCTATCTACCGGCACCTGGTGTGTAGATACGGGAGCCACTAATCATGTCTGCAATACATTGCAGGGGTTCCAGGAAACCAGACGGCTCAGTGATGGAGAGATATGCTTGTTTATGGGTGACGCTACAAGAGTAGCGGCCGTTGCAATAGGAGATGTTATTTTATCTTTTGGTAGAAATAAGTCTTTGACATTGAGAGATTGTCTTTATGCTCCTTCACTTAGAAGGAATTTAATTTCTGTTTCTATGCTAGTTAAGGATGGATATTCAGTTTATTTTAATGACAATATTGTTATTAGAAAAAATAAGCATTTTATCTGTTCTGGTGCATTGGTTGATAATCTATATGTCATTAATCCTATTTCGCCCACAATGCAACTTATGGAAATGAATAATATATCTTCTAACATAAATAAGAGAAAAGAACCTTCTTGTATGAACCAAATATATCTTTGGCACTTGCGATTGGGGCATGTTAACCTAAGAAGGATTCAAAGACTGGTTAAAGATGGACCTTTGAGTTCATTGGAAGTGGAGGCACTACCAGTCTGTGAATCCTGCTTGGAAGGTAAAATGACCAAAAGGCCTTTCAAGGCAAAGCGGTATAGGGCCAAAGATGTGTTGGAATTGGTTCATTCTGATTTGTGTGGGCCCATGACTGTCCAGGCTAGAGGTGGCTTTGAATATTTTGTCACATTTACTGACGATTATTCAAGGTATGGATATATTTATTTGATGCGCCGTAAGTCTGAGTGCTTTGAGAAATTCAAAGAGTACAAGGCAGAAACGGAGAAGCATCATGGAAAATGTATCAAGTCATTACGTTCAGATCGTGGTGGCGAGTATCTCTTTGGGGAGTTTAGGGACTATTTGTCAGAGGCTGGGATTACATCCCAATTATCAGCACCTGGAACACCCCAACAGAATGGTGTAGCAGAAAGAAGGAATAGGACTCTTATGGAGATGGTTAGATCAATGATGAGTTATTCAGATTTACCAGATTCGTTTTGGGGATATGCCTTAGAAACTGCAGCTTATATTCTGAACTTGGTTCCTTCTAAGTCAGTACCAATTACTCCCACAGAACTGTGGACTGGGCGTAAGCCTAGTCTGAAACATGTTCGGATTTGGGGTAGTCCAGCACACGTGCTGAATGGGAAAGCCGATAAGTTGGAATCTCGTACAGAAGTACGCTTGTTTGTAGGCTATCCAAGAGGAACGAAAGGAGGTTTATTTTATAGTCCTAAGGATCAGAAGGTCATTGTTAGCACCAATGCTCGATTCTTAGAGGAAGACTATGTGATGAACCATAAACCCATAAGTAGAGCTGTTCTAGAAGAACTGAGAGGTGAGACACCAAATACTTCAGTACCAACAGTACAGCAGGATGTACCACCAGTAACTGCACAACGTGTCACAAATTTTGCACCACAACCAATAGTGCCTCGTCGTAGTGGGAGGGTTGTGATACAACCTGATAGATATATGTTCTTGGGAGAGTCGTCAGACTTTGTCCCTGAGGAACAAGATTATGATCCCTGTACCTACAATGAAGCACTCCAAGATAAAGATGCAGAGTCTTGGCAAAAAGCAATGATATCTGAAATAGAATCTATGGATTCTATTCAAGTCTGGGAGCTTGTAGAACCACCTATTGGTGTAAAAGCCATTGGATGCAAGTGGGTCTATAAGAGAAAAAGAGGATCAGACGGTAAGGTTGAAACCTTTAAAGCTCGGCTTGTTGCAAAAGGTTTTACTCAAAGAGAGGGTATTGATTATGAGGAAACCTTTTCGCCAGTAGCCATGCTTAAGTCTATCCGGATTCTTTTATCTATTGCAGCTCATCTTGATTATGAGATTTGGCAAATGGATGTCAAGACAGCTTTCCTTAATGGAAGTCTTGAGGAAGACATCTATATGAAGCAACCAGACGGGTTCATTGAAAAGGGCCAAGAGCATCTTATTTGTAAGCTCAAGAAGTCTATTTATGGACTTAAGCAAGCTTCCAGATCTTGGAACATATGTTTTGATCAGGTTATAAAGTCCTATGGATTTGATCAATGTCAAGATGAATCATGTGTATACAAAAAGTGTGACGGAAACGTAGTGGTATTCCTAGTACTTTACGTGGATGACATCTTGCTCATTGGAAACAATGTGA
Source organism: Hemerocallis citrina (assembly GCA_017893485.1). NCBI lineage: Eukaryota > Viridiplantae > Streptophyta > Magnoliopsida > Asparagales > Asphodelaceae > Hemerocallis > Hemerocallis citrina. Next base: position 142,159,885 of record CM030361.1, read on the forward strand.
AGGTATTATCTAACGTAAGGGTATGGTTATCCAAACAGTTTGCTATGAAGGACTTGGGAGAAGTAGGTCACATCCTTGGGATCAAAGTTCTACGAGATCGCAAGAAAAGGATGTTGGGCTTGTCCCAAGCTTCCTATATCGATACTATACTAACTCGTTTTAGCATGCAAAATTCTAAGAAAGGTTTCTTACCTTTTAGGCATGGAATTACTCTATCAAAGGAGCAGTGTCCGAGGACACCTAAAGAGATAGAGAACATGAAAGCAGTTCCTTATGCTTCAGCAGTAGGAAGCTTAATGTATGCAATGCTATGTACGAGACCAGATATCTACTTTGCCGTTGGCATGGTTAGCAGATATCGAGCACTGGACTGTCGTAAAGCATATTTTGAAGTACCTGAAAAGGACTAAAGATTACATGCTAGTTTACCAGGCAGATAGTTTAGTTGCCTTGGGGTATACAGACTCAGATTTTCAGTCAGATAGGGATTCCAGGAAATCAACCTCAGGTTATGTATTTACTTTGGGAGGTGGAGCCACTATATGGAGGAGTATCAAGTAAAAATGTATTGCTGATTCTACCATGGAAGCCGAGTATGTGGCAGCCTCTGAGGCAGCCAAAGAAGCGGTTTGGCTCAGAAACTTCCTATTGGACTTGGATGTGGTACCTAATTTGCCTAAGGCTATTACACTTTATTGTGATAATAGTGGTGCAGTTGCAAATTCGAAGGAACCACGAGCCCATAAGACAAGTAAACACATTGAGCGCAAGTACCACCTAATACGAGATTTCGTAAAGAAAGGAAAAGTTGCTGTGATCAAGATAGCATCAGCAAACAACCTAGCTGATCCCTTCACTAAGAGCTTACCAGCTAAGGCTTTTGATAGTCATGTTGAGGGAATGGGAGTCAGATGCGTAGCAGTATGGCTTTAAGTATAAGTGGGAGATTTGTAACAGTATACTGAAAAGCAATGCTTTGAGTATAAGTGGGAGATTGTTAGGGTTATATACTGAAAGCATCACTTTTGTATTAACTTTATTTCCTTATTTTTTTGAATGAGAATCATATGGGCATATGTTTGCATATTGTGTTTATTATAATATTAATGCAAGTGTCTGATATTCTATAAGGTTGATAATATGGTGTGAGGTGACACACAGAAGATCATATTATCAGTTCCCTATGGAATATATAAATAGTTCACAACCTAGACAGACTTGGACAATCCATTGGAAAGGTTGTAGTGTAATCTGGTATTAGTCTGTCTTGACTATAGGTTTACACTAGTACACTTTGTGTGTATTGAACAGGACCACTTGAGGTTGTTCTCTTTGTACTGACTACAAAAGAGAACAAACACCTCTGTTATTATGGATGCTTATGCTCTTAATCCAGATATAATAACAGACATGTATATGCAGTGTGCATTACTTTGACTCATAAAGAGTGAGACTCATTATGGATCAACAACCTCTATGAATTGGGTAATAGCATTGTATGTATGATGGGCTGTTGATTGTAAAAGGAATCCATGTCCCGATACGTCGGGTTGATGATGTCCCCTTAAGGAGCTCATAAGGATTGTCATGTAAACCCTGCAGGTGGATTACATCCGACATGACAAATAAAGTTGAGTGGTACTACTTAAGGATAAAAGATGTTGATCAATATAGTTGTCAGTAACTTAATTTGATCGACGGATATTCGATATTTTAACATGGGGAGTTGAACGATCATATAATAAAAGGAGCCCATAAATATAATTTGGGATTAGGAAGGTAGTGCAACAATAGCTCCTTAGTGGACCGAGCTATTGTTAATGGGCCTGGGTTGTGTGTTCGGGCTAAACACGGGATACCCAGATTCGTTAGGAGACCTAACCCTAATTTCTCCTCATGGTCCCTGCCGTAGCCTTATATATATCCTCTATTCTCTGGCCGTCATTGACAATCTGAAATATAAGATTTTTTTTTCTCAAAACTCGTGATTCACGGAAGGAGAGAAAGAGAGGTCAGCCAAGGAGAAGAAAGGTTGGGAGATCGTCGCCCACACGACGTCCAACCCGAGGAAGGAATACGTGCAGAAGATCTTGGGGTCGCTGTCGTCTTCTTCTCACCGCAGGTATAATTTGTGAACCCTAGATTCCGCTATATAGGGTTAGATCACATTTTTAATCTGTTTATATTTAACGATCGATACGCACACCAATCCGTAGTCCTGAGAATCATCTCAGTTCCATCAATATGGGGGGCCCCATTTCGGAAGTTCGACTCGGGCCCCCGAGAACTCAGGGCCGGCCCTGCCAACATCATACACAACCCAACACAATCGAACTCCAGAATCCAACAACATACACAATTCAACATCTCAACATCAATTACACAGTCCAATATTTCAACAAAATCATAATGATTTCAAACTTAACCTAATCTCAGTGTGTAAATAATCACTAAAATCTCAAATATCTCAAAATCTCTAAAGTTAACTAATACAATTGAAATGCAAATATATATATATACATAAAGAATAAGATGAATTTAAAAATAGAAAATTACCCAGGTGTGTATCTATCAGTCTTAGTTCTCTTTTGGAGTAGTTTCTTGCGTGGAGTTACAACATTTGGTGTGAGTTGGGAGATGGGGACATGCTCGTCATCATCTTGATGGGTTTCTTATTGTGACCCTCCTTCATCTTGCACTTTCTCTCCTTCTTCAGGTTGCTCCGATTCTTCTTAGGGTTGGTCTCATGCCTTAGGTCTGCTAACCATCATCTTACACCTAGTCCTCCGATGCCCCGTCTGACTCACCAGCACTGACAACATTGCATCTAATGCATGGCCTTCACCCACCGCATGAAGATTTTGCCTGCACAGAGCGAGAACCTCGTGTGCGAACTCCTTTATAGCATTAGACACATCAGAATTTACACTCGACAATCATTGAGCACAACTTTTTGCAATTGCCCAGAAGTCCTCAACCTACTAGAAGATAGAATTTATCATATAAACATATGTAATAACAAAAAATATAAAGACAAATATATAAATATAATTGTAGGAAATGAACTTGAACTAAAGGAAAAAATAATTTCTTACCGTGGATGCCACCATCGGCGCCTTCGGTTGAAACATGGGCTGCCTCACAGAATGGACGGAGATGGTTCCCTTTCTCTCCTCGGAATTGGAAGTGTCACCCGCGGTGGCGTAGAGCCAAGAGGTGTGATAATCAACCGTGTAATCCTCGATACCATATCATGTACTCATTGTGCATTTGTCCATCATATGGAATCAGCTTTCATTCCAAGAATAAACATGATCGTGATGATCTGCGGCCCAGTCATGATTAGGAAATCGAGCCATCCCAATGGTACCGTGCAAGGTGTTGTCATAGGTTCGTGCAACCGGTATATCCTGCTGAAGACCGAACTGTCGAAGCACTCGGTCTAGAAATGGTAACTCTGCTATACCAAATTGGACTAGCGGTGCACTCGTCAACCATAGGTCACTGTAATATGTGCAGCACCCCAATAGCCTCTCCAATCTCTCTGCTGTATATGGCTCCCATTCAACCCACTCCACCTTCAATTGATCGAGCTCATCTTTGTAATATGTAAGCGGTCAATGTGGATTACCCCGATATGTGCGTTCCCAGCCCAGTAAACACCAGTGGGAGCCAACCTAGGAGCATCATCTCCTTTCCAATCCATAAAGGGTGATCGCGAGGCTGACCAAGGTGTAATCGCTCCTAGCTACACACGTGTAATATAATCATCATCCCCATTGCCTGTAAGGAGCCTAGACACAAACTCCTATATAGGTAGGACAATGCCGCACTGCACCAACTTTACTAACCGACACATCTAATGCCGACGACTAAGACAGGTACATTACCGATACTTGGTTGCCCGAGGAGTCTGGAAATCCAACACCACCAAGGAGTGACATCAGGTAGGCCGAGGTGTAACACTCTACCTAATACTCACCTGAATTAGGCTTCAAGTAATTGGTGAACGTCTTTGACAGTCAGGCAAGTTTAATAGACGATACAACAAAAGTAGTCGCATCGGGCTCTGACCGAGATATTCTTGAACAGGATGCTCCTTATCGAAACCTATGCTTCCAGTCTTGGCCACCCTGTCAATTGGAAGTCCAGTGATTACGTCAACATACTGTAGGGTAACTGTCATCGTAAGGGTAGGTGGAAGGTATGTGTCTCTTCTCGCCATCTCTCAACCAAAGCTGTGATTAGACTCCGATCCAGCTTCATTTTAACAATTTGTGCAACTCTGTAGAACACCGCTTCAACCAAAAAGGGGACAATCCGCTCATTTAGGGGCAAAGGCTTGTGCGTTAGGAATGTCATGTCCTTCCACTCACATGCGGATCCGGATCGGTCAGTGGCTTGCATCCTGCGGGGTGATGGGTCAACTATACATGGACCTCCATGTGCAATAGAAGGTGTACTCGATGTTTGGTGGTCATCGGTACGGAGATCAGTAACATCCTGCATCGGAAGCATGGACGATTTATTAGTTTATAAACTATATATATATATATATATATATATATATATATATATATATATATATATATATATCATGGAGTTTGAAAGTAAAATGTACATTAAGCATATCTTACCACTACAGGAGCTTTCCCCCGCTCCGCTCTAGTAGGAGGACAACATCCAGACACGCAAGTTCTTACCATTATCTACTTTGAATAATCCAAACATAACAATCAATTGTGAAAAGTAATGCATGATTTCAATGAAATAAAGTATGATAATATCGACACAATTTCAACCTAAGACTACATTAAGTTTTAAAAAGTTAAGTTTCTTTCCATGTGCTGAGTTCTACTTTAAGTTTGAGAAGTGAGTGGTAATCTCTAAGACCATCTCCATCCACGCTAGCTATCTCTTATTTTAGCTAAAATAGTAGATTTAGGAAAAACATGTGTGCTCCAACGGGACTCACCAAACCACTCGTCAAAGTAGATATGTCAAATTTAATTGCCAGATCTGATGAAGTTGTATTGCTAACCATACATCCCTTCCGCTCTTTCCACCTCTTGCGAAACAAATCAAACTTGTGGAAACCTCGAAACTCATGAAAAAAAATGAAGAAATTGCAAATTCGCAAAACAAATCGAGAAGTCGAGAGAGAGGATCACAAAGTCACGAAGTTGCGAAAAAAAATCAAAAATCAAGATCGAGAACAAGTGAGTTCGCGAAATCACGTCTCTCTCGCGAGATTGCGAACTCGCGGGAGATCGCGATCTCTTACTTGCAGAAAAAACTTTTGTCTTTGGGCTTGGTATTTAGTTTGGGCTTATTAATTACTTGGTATTTTCTTTGGGCTTTAATGGAATTGGGCTTGGTATTTTGTTTGGGCTTATTAATTGCTTGGTATTTTGTTTGGGCTTTAATGGATTAGTAAATAAAAAATTAAAATATTTATGGCTAGGCAAAATAGCTTGCATGGTTGGAGTTGAGACTTTTTGGCTAGCCAAATTATCAGAGTATTCTCCATTTTGCCTATTCTAGTGAGCCAAAATGGCTAGCATGGTTGGAGATGCTCTAATATTATAATGGGAGAGTTGAGTTTGTCAACACAAACAAATTCGTACATCACCGGTGCATAACTAATATAAATGAGGTCTCAGATTTGAGACTAGTCTATATCAAAAATTTTATTTAAAAAAAAAAAATATTTTTTAAGAAATGCATCACACGTATAAATGACTAGTTTGTAATAATGGGACTTTCCTGTATAACATATGCATGTTATCTTGTCAATCCTTTTCAAGCTAGAACTAAAATTCAACCTCATGCATTTGTCAACTACTTTTGCTAAGTAGAATTAGGATGAATTGCATGTCCTTCTGTATGTGAGATATGTGTACTAATTTGTGAGATCATCTTTCCAGGAAACGGCTATCATTCAAACTATAGTTGGTGTATAAATATATAGTTAGATGTTAGGAAAATTGAGGAACTTATTGAGTCTTCGACACAATCAACACAAATCACCAAGCAAAATTAGATCACACCAATTACACAAAGCACACAGGAATTGTCCCGGTTGGGGCTTACGCCTTAATCCGGGGTTGGAAGAACCGAGATGTTACTTCAACTAGAGAAGATACAAGAATATTACAATTCTGACCATGACCCTCTCTTATGCCTAAGTGGAACTTGGTTGTTGCTTACAATGGAGAAACTCTCTCACCTTCTCATATGAAGTACTTTCTTTTTCTATTTGGCACTCAATAGACACATATCGTTCTAGGAGCCGTTTACATTATATTTATAGATCTAGAGAAATCCTAGTTTACATATCTTGATACAATAGCTATACAATGTATACTGAAGAGGTTAATTTAAAATTAGAGTTGTATGATCTAATCAGAAGATGTAGTGGGATTCGATCGAATCAACAAACCCGCACCCAAAAAATCCATCAGCGCCGCGGACGTTCGACGTCAAATAGTTGCGGTTAACCGCAACTTCCAGACCATCGACCCGAGAAGGTGATAGTCGATCACACATTCGACCGCCCCTTTCTCTGTTGGCTATTGCTGCTGCTGACTGTTTCTTCTTTTCTTCGATCCTTCTCTTTGAATTCTCTACTTGTATTACCATCTTCTCTTCACAACGAATAAGTATGCAAGACACAAAATCCAACAATCTCCACATTGGATTGCATACTCATGAATCCATGTCTGTGTGATTTAGACATTTCTTCTTCGCTTTCTAAACAACACGTTTCTATGACTTCTTCTGCTAATTGAACAAACCTCCACCTGTTTACCTCCAGTTGTATGCCTTCCTCAAGGGCTCACCCCTGTGGATGTAATTGTGGAGATGCCTCCCTTCACACGAACTCCACCTACATCAAGGCGCACTCCACCTTCCAAAGGTATTCGAACATTGCAGTCTCAATTCGGTAATTCTAGTGACGGTTTACTAGATGATGCTTTAGAAACAATGTGCTTTCATACACTCGACCGAGTTTTCCTGCTCCCACAAAATTGGTAGAGGTTGTGCTGACCCTATGTAATGCCCCGATTTTTATTTATGAAAATTATTTATTTATTTTGCACATAGTGTGCACGTGCAATTTTCGTAATATGAAATCTTATAATTATTTTTCTTATGGATGATGAGTATATGCATATATATATGTATATGTGTTCTTTAAATTATTTTTTATAAAAGGCCCTTTTGTCTCAAATAAACACAAGCCCAAAAATCTAATTTATTTATTTTGTAAAAACTAATATTTTGGCCATCAATTTAAGCCCATTCTCTTAATAACAACTTGTAAGGTAACATCTTTTAAAAGATTATTTTTATAAGGATGTATAATGTACAAGTTTTTATATGGAGGCTAGTGCATGCACGTGCATTGCACGTACACGTGCATGAGCACCTTTCCTTGGCCGGTTTTTGGAAGAAGTGGAGTTAGTGTATAGGTGGTTATCTAGTTGTGGGTAGTTACTACAACTCCTACTCTCATCCTAGCCCTTCATCTCATAACCATCTACTCAATCTTAGCCCTCCATCTCACCCAAAGATTAGTATAAATACCCCTCTCACTCATTTGTCTTTTGCACTAAGAACTTTATTTGAAAGAAAGATATATTTTAAGAGAGTTGTGAGTGAGTATCTTGGAGGCCGGTCATCACTTCAGAGGATTTTCGGTGGCAAGGAGCAAGGAGGAGGAGTCACATTATCACACTAGAAGGCTTTACGGGATTTCGTTAAACTTTTCAACAAGGTGGGTGTTTCTCAGGACTTCTAATATAGAGATCATGCTAGGGCTAATATTGATTGTTATCATATTTGTGAAAAGTGGATTAATAGGGTGATCGTATATTGAAATGCTTTGTGTTATACTTATTGTGGAAGATGTGAATAGATGAAAAAGAACTAATGATAATTAGAGAACTGGAAAACAGTCGACCGATCATGTGAGCAGTCGACTGGTACACCGAAATAAAATATGAACAGTTCGGAATTCCATGAAAGGATGTATTTAATGTGAATTGTTAACTTGATTTTCTAGCATGTTAAATTGGAGTTAGCATTCATCTTCGTGGATAAATGGTGAGTAAAGAAAAAATGTATGTTTGGCATCTCATTTGGAGGAACGAACATACTAATTGTTGGAGATTTACATTTAATCATAACTATGTTATGACGATGGTAAATAGATAAGAATCACATGTTTACGTTGGCATTGAACATACTGTAGTTGAGTAAAATGTTGTGTGTTAATTGAAGAACAGAAGGGAGAGATGATCCCTTAATTCGAAAATTAACCCTGTTCAGTCGACCGAATGTATGTAACAGTCGGCTGTACTAAACTTGAAAAGTTGTATAATTGAACTCTGTAGAACAGCCGACTGGTTTGAATGACAGTCGACTGCCCCGTAAATGATATTTAGTTTTTGAACGCGGCGGAACAGCCGACTGGCCATGTGCAGCAGTCGACTCTTCCGAGCGGTTATTGAAGAACTTTCTTCGACTGAACAAGTCGACTGGATAAGCTCTAAGTTGACTGTCCAGAAATTCTATGAATTGTTTTATGGTAAAGATCATGAATCTTATGTTGAATGATTATTGGTTGTGACAGTTTAAGTAAACTCTATTTGTCTTTGCATGAATTTATACCTGAAATGAAGTGAATCATTTATTTGAATTTATGAAAGTTGTATGAATGTGAAAGTTATGAACATGGAAAAGGAAAATCTATTGAGATTATGAAAAAGAACTCACGAGCTAGTAATGCTCAATTTTGGTAATTGTGAATTGAAATTGAAATAAAAGAGTAGCTAAGTCTCCCACCGGCAATGGGAAATAAATGAAATGAAATTTGAAAAGAAAGACCAAGGTTGGTCATGTTGAATGAATGATTAAATCCGGTATAGTGGAGAGGCTAACTCTAAAGCTTTGATTTTGTTCATGATTCTAATAAAATAAGGACTAGATACATAGTGAAGATGTGATGAAAGTAAGAGAAAAATATTGAGTATGAGGGCCATTAGATTGGCGGCGAGAGAGTATCCCAGGATGTTCTATGATGAGTCATGATAGGGCGTGGATACTGCTCCAGAGTACCGTCCCGGTGGCGACGCTCATGTGTTGTTTGACGACTGCGGGTGCTGTCATGTCTATGGTAGGAGCTGAATTACCACAGGATGCCTGCATGATGAGTCATATGTCAGTGCGTTGGGATTTCCTCCAGGGCGCCTAGATATGAGTTCGTATGTCAGAAAACATCTAGGATAATTACCGTAGTTACAGTAGTAGATTAAGTCATGACGAGGGATTGAACCCTACAAGATGAAGTACACGATTAAGGGCTTACCCTCGGACTTATGTAGTATGGGATGCATAGAATCCGAACAAGTGCACATTAGTATCATATAACATAATAATTGCATTAAGGATTAAGTGCACAATCACAACACGACATCATTAAGATTTTCCCTTTAATTTGATATGTGAACAAGTTTGTGATTTGTTAAGAAATGAGAATCGTTATACTGTTTCTGACATAGAGAGGATGGCCATGTATAATTTTCGTCGGTTGAATAAACTGACGTGCCTACAGTTTTGTATGTAGGATAAATGGCTTGATAAAAGCGAAAGGAGAACTGATGCTTACAAATTATTCATTGCTAATGTACATTTATTTAAATGATGTAAATTGCTTCCGCTGTCATTACATGTAAATTATTGTGTTATATGCTTCTGCTGTAAAATGTAAAGTGTAAAATCTGATGTAACTCTGATGTAAAATGGAAGTTTCAATTCCTTGTAAAATTGTACTGAATGAGACGAAAAGATCCTGTGGAAATCTCGAATTCAGTTGTATTTGGAATTCGGGGTGTTACAGAGGTGGTATCAGAGCTACGTTTCACACTGGTGCAAATTTATAAGGAACGACACCCTAGAACTGGACATTAGAGTGTGTGTTTGAGTCTAGAGATTTAAATGTAAGTGACTTATATTTGTGTTGCTCTATGACTTATGCTTCTTCCTCTCTATTTCTAAAGATGGCTGATCACTTCGACCCTGCTGGCGACGACAATTGGCATATCATTGAGGAAGAGTACTATCCTAGACAAGCATATCCCGAGGAAGAGTACCATCCTGGGCAAGAAGATTCTGATGAAGAGGAATGGCCTGAGTCTCGAGAGATTACCCCACCTCCAGACTCTCTGATGATTCTTCTTCTGATGAAGAAGAGGGACCAGTTTCGAATAGTCTTGTTACATCTCTTCAGAGGCAGGTTGAATCGCTGCGAGAGAGAGTTAGATTGTTGGAAGCTCAGTTGGCCAAGCGCAAGGATGACTTTTCAGTTCTCAGTCATCGTGTATGGGAACTCGAGAAGAGAAAGAATATGACTGATGTGCTGAAGGAAGAAGTTGATGAACTGCGGGGAGAACTTCGTGAAGCGAAGAGGAACCGTAGGAGTTAGACTGTTGTAGCTTCTACTGTTTTTATTCTGATGTCAAGAAATGTTTTTCAATTCGAATGTATAAAATTTGGAATTCAATGAAATGCAAGTTGATTTAAAATTCATGTCCTATACTTCGAATTTAATGGATCTTTTGCATCAGAATATGGCTAGAAGGGGAGCTAGAAATGGAACTTGCGAGGGTCTATCAGACACTTAATGTCGTGGCCATGAATTAGAACCAAGGAAGGAGGCCTGTGAATCCAGTGCCCGAGGCAATAAAACTAGTGAAATCGTTCAAACAAATGAAACCACCTGTATTCGAAGGGAAGTCAGATTCTGATGCGGTTGACAACTGAATCAGGCAGGTAGAGACCATCTTCGAAGTGCTGGAGACCCCAGAAGGCAGCAAGGTGAAGTTGGCGACTCTGCAGCTTGAAAAGGATGCGGCTGTTTGGTGGCAGTCGATGAAGCGGACAATGGGAGGAATAGTTCTTAGCTGAGAGGAATTTTTGGAAGAATTCCGCAGTCACTATTTTCCCTCTGATGTCCAGGAGAAGAAGGCTATGGAGTTTCTGTCACTACAACAAGGTGGCATGTCAGTTAGGGAGTATGAGACTAAATTTACTCAACTCTCTAGGTATGCTCCGGAATTAGTGATGGATGAGGCGAAGAAGGCTCGTAAGTTCGAGCATGGATTGAGGCCGAGCTTGAGGTCCCGGATGATACCTCTTGGTATCAGGAGGTTTGACAAGTTGGTCAAGCGAGCAGCAGCCACGGAGGCAGATATGGAGCAGTTTCATGTTGTTCAGAATCAGAGGAACAACTGGTAGTCTGGAAAGAGGCCCGCAAATTCTGGAAATTTCAAGGGACAACCATCTGCACAAAGGTTCAAACCGACAGGGACGAATGCTATTAGTGTGGTTGGAGGACCTGGGAACAATGTTGTGAGACCTCCTGCGGTAAATTGCTTCAACTGTGGTGAGATGGGACATTACCAATCTCAATACCTCAAACCACGGACTGGCAATCACAATGTGCCAATGCAGCAGACTGGGAAGAGACCGTACCAACCAGGGCGAGTATTTGCCTTGACCGAAGCTGATGCCGATGAGGTTGATCACGTCATCACGGGTACGAAGGCAGATGTTTAGAGGTTCATGGGTTTTCTTTTCCCACTTATTTAGTGAACTATTGCGTAATAAGTATGTATTATGTAATAGGCGAACTTTATTTGAATGGAATGAAAGTTGTTGTTCTGTTCGATACTGGATCCTCTCATACTTTTGTGTCTCCTAAATTTGCTAAAGTGTTGGGAGTTGAACCGAAGATTTTTCCAGGCAAGATCTTAGCAGTAGCTACTCCATCGGGGGAGACTCTAACCACTGATCGATACTATGCTGATTGTGAGATCGTGATTGGTGATCGAATCTTTGGGATTGATCTGATTGAGCTGACTATCTTGGGAGTCAATGTTATCATTGGCATTGATTGGATGTCGGTGTACAGTGCAAGCATCAAGTGCAAGACCAAGACGGTAATAGTGAAGGCTCCAGGTGGACCTGAAGTCACTTTCCAAGGGAAAAGGAGATGTTCGGAGTTGGTGGCTGCTATCAGTCAGAAGAAAGGGATTCCGGCAGAGGTGCAGTTGATTCCTGTGGTTCGGGGCTATCCGACTGTGTTCTTGAATGATTTTCCTGGGTTACCCTCGCATCGTGATGTAGAGTTCAGCATCACTATTCAACCAGGGAGTGCACCCATTTCTAAGGCACCGTATAGGATGGCACCAGTGGAACAGGATGAGATCAAACGGCAGATCGAGGAACTAATGGAGAAAGGCTTTATTCAACCTAGTGCGTCACCTTGGGGAACACCAGTGCTTATGGTAAAGAAGAAGGATGGTTCGATGAGGATGTGCATCGATTACCGGGAGCTGAATGAGGTCACTATTCAGAATAAGTATCCTATTCCCTGAATTGATGACTTGTTCGATCGTCTACAAGGAGCAGCTGTTTTTTCCAAAAATAGATCTTCGATCAGGATATCACCAAGTTCGAGTGAAAGCTGAAGATGTGCACAAAACTGCATTTAGAACTCGACACGGGCATTACGAATTCTTAGTTATGCCGTTTGGAGTGACGAATGCGCCTGTAATCTTTATGGACATGATGAACAGAGTTTTGAGGCTGTTCATTGATTCTTTCGTCGTAGTGTTTATCGACGATATTCTCATGTACTCCAAGTCAGAGGAGGAGCACACTGAGCATTTGGCAGCAGTTTTGGGGAAGATTCAAGAGCAGGAGTTGTATGCCAAGCTGTCCAAGTGTGATTTCTGGAAATCTGAAGTGGCATTCCTAGGTCACATCCTTTCTAAGGAGGGAGTGGCAACTGACCCTCAGAAGATAGAGGCAGCGAGGGATTGGGCAAGGCCTACTACAGTGAAGGAAGTCAGAAGTTTTCTTGGACTGACTGGATATTACAGGAGATTCATAGGAGGTTATGCTCAGTTAGCTGTACCGCTTACTGGTCTGACCAAGAAAAATGTAAACTTCAAGTGGACTGAGCAATGTGAGGCAAGCTTTCAGGAGTTGAAGGATAGGCTGACTACTGCACCTATTTTGTCTTTGCCTAGAGCAGGTGTTGAGTATGATGTTTATAGCGATGCTTCACATCGTGGGCTTCGTTGTGTCTTAATGCAAGAAGGAAGAGTGATCGCGTATGGGTCTAGGCAACTAAGACTGCATGAGAAGAATTACCCGACTTATGATCTGGAGTTGGCTGCGATTATCTTTGTCCTGAAGCAATGGAGACATTATGTGTATGGTGAGAAGCTGAACATGTACACGGACCACAAAAGCTTGAAGTATATCTATCAGCAGAAGGATCTGAATTTGAGGCAGCGGAGATGGTTGGAGGTACTTGAGGACATTTGTCCGGAGATTAAGTATCACCCAGGGAAGGCTAATGTTGTTGCTGATGTACTTAGCCGCAAGAGCAGTCTGGCAAGTTTGATTACGACTCAGTGGCAGCTGGCAGAGGAGTTGGTTCGGGCAGGTATTGAAGTTGTTCTGCATGACTTGGGAGCATCCTTAGCTCAGTTGAGACTTCAACCGACACTGAACGAAAGGATTATTGTAAGTCAGAAGGCTGATGCAGAGATTCAGAAGATGTTGGAGCAGGTTGGTGCTGGCAGGTTGCCCGGATTTCAAATCAGGGATGGAGTGTTGTGGTTTGGAGAGAGGCTGTGTGTTCCGGATCAAGCGGACCTGAAAGAGAGTATCCTTCAGGAGGCGCATGCTACTCTTTTGTCTGTACATCTTGGGAGTACCAAGATGTATAGGGACATCAAGCAGTATTTCTGGTGGTCAGGTTTGAAGCGAGATGTGGCCGAATTTGTGTCGAGGTGTGAGATTTGTCAACAAGTCAAAGCCAAGAATCAAAAACCTGGAGGTCTATTGCAACCGTTACCTATTCCGGAATGGAAGTGGGATAACATCAGTATGTATTTCATTACGGGTTTACCCAAGAGTTCTAAGGGCAATGATGTGATTTGGGTTATAGTCAATCAATTAACCAAGTCTGCTCACTTTTGGGCAATGAAACTTACTGCTTCGATGGACAAGTTGGCTGAGTTGTATGTTGGTGAGATTGTCAGGCTTCATGACGTTCCGTTGACGATTGTATCCGATCAAGATGCGCGGTTTACTTCGCATTTCTGGAGGATTCTTCAAACAGCTTTGGGTACCAAGACAGATTTCAACACTGCTTTTCATCCCCAGACCGATGGGCAGACCGAGTGAATCAACCGTATTCTTGAGGATATGCTTCGGTGTTATATACTAGACTTTGGAGGCAGTTGGGAAAGGCACTTACCTTTGATAGAGTTTGCCTACAACAATAGTTTTCAGACTAGCATTGGGATGGCGCCGTACGAAGCTTTGTATGGCAGGAAGTGTAGGACGCCTGTTTGTTGGTTCGAAGTTGGGGAGTGTCAGATGTTTGGACCTGAGATTGTTCAGCAGACCTCTGAAAAGATTGATCTGATCAGGAAGAGGTTGGTGGAAGCTCAGAGCAGGCAGAAGAGCTATGCAGACAACCGGAGAAGGGACCTTGAGTTTGAGGCTGGTGACTTTGTCTTTCTGAAAGTATCGCCCAGTAAAGGCGTGATCCGTTTCAGCAAGAGTGGGAAGTTAGCCCCGAGGTTTATAGGCCCGTACAAGATATTGAAAAGGATCGGGAAAACTGCTTATCGGCTTGAGTTACCGGAAGAGTTGTCTCAGGTGCACAATGTCTTTCATGTGTCTATGCTGAGAGGTTATATTCCAGACCTGAGTCATCATTTGCCAGAAGTGCCGGAAGGTTTGCAGTTGGATCTAAATTACATCGAGTCTCTTGTCGAGATTGTTGATCGTCGAGAGAAAGTCTTGAGGAATAAGACGATACCGATGGTCAAAGTAGTCTGGAGAAACCATTTGGTTGAAGAGGCTACTTGGGAATCTGAGTAGAGGATGTTGAGAGATCATCCTGAGCTTTTTGTTTGATTTGTATTTTTGTATTTTTTCTTATGCTTGCTTTTTGTTCCTCGCTCTTGATAGTAGTTCCGGGGACGAAACTATTCCAAGGAGGGAGTGTTGTAATGCCCCGATTTTCATTTATGAAAATTATTTATTTATTTTGCACATAGTGTGCATGTGCAATTTTCGTAATATGAAATCTAATAATTATTTTCCTTATGGATGATGAGTATATGCATATATATATGTATATGTGTTCTTTAAATTATTTTTTATAAAAGGCCCTTTTGTCTCAAATAAACACAAGCCCAAAAATCTAATTTATTTATTTTGTAAAAACTAATATTTTGGCCCATCAATTTAAGCCCATTCTCTTAATAACAATTTGTAAGATAACATCTTTTAAAGACTATTTTTATAAGGATGTATAATGTACAAGTTTTTACATGGAGACTAGTGCATGCACGTGCATTGCACGTACACGTGCATGAGCACCTTTCCTTGGCCGGTTTTTGGAAGAAGTGGAGTTAGTGTATAGGTGGTTACCTAGTTGTGGGTAGTTACTACAACTCCTACTCTCATCCTAGCCCTCCATCTCATAACCATCTACTCAATCTTAGCCCTCCATCTCACCCAAAGATTAGTATAAATACCCCTCTCACTCATTTGTCTTTTGCACTAAGAACTTTATTTGAAAGAAAGATATATTTTAAGAGAGTTGTGAGTGAGTATCTTGGAGGCCGGTCATCACTTCAGAGGATTCTCGGTGGCAAGGAGTAAGGAGGAGGAGTCACATTATCACACTAGAAGGCTTTACGGGATTTCGTTAAACTTTTCAACAAGGTGGGTGTTTCTCAGGACCTCTAATATAGAGATCATGCTAGGGCTAATATTGATTGTTATCATATTTGTGAAAAGTGGATTGATAGGGTGATCGTATATTGAAATGCTTTGTGTTATACTTATTGTGGAAGATGTGAATAGATGAAAAAAAATTAATGATAATTAGAGAACTGGAAATGACCTGTACAGTCGACCGATCATGTGAGCAGTCGATTGGTGCACCGAAATAAAATATGAACAGTTCGGAATTCCATGAAACGATGTATTTAATTTGAATTGTTAACTTGATTTTCTAGCATGTTAAATTGGAGTTAGCATTCATCTTCGTGGATAAATGGTGAGTAAAGAAAAAATGTATGTTTGGCATCTCATTTGGAGGAACGAACATACTAATTGTTGGAGATTTACATTTAATCATAACTATGTTATGACGATGGTAAATAGATAAGAATCACATGTTTACGTTGGCATTGAACATACTGTAGTTGAGTAAAATGTTGTGTGTTAATTGAAGAACAGAAGGGAGAGATGATCCCTTAATTCGAAAATTAACCCTGTTCAGTCGACCGAATGTATGTAACAGTCGGCTGTACTAAACTTGAAAAGTTGTATAATTGAACTCTGTAGAACAGCCGACTGGTTTGAATGACAGTCGACTGCCCCGTAAATGATATTTAGTTTTTGAACGCGGCGGAACAACCGACTGGCCATGTGCAGCAGTCGACTCTTCCGAGCGGTTATTGAAGAACTTTCTTCGACTGAACAAGTCGACTGGATAAGCTCTAAGTTGACTGTCCAGAAATTCTATGAATTGTTTTATGGTAAAGATCATGAATCTTATGTTGAATGATTATTGGTTGTGACAGTTTAAGTAAACTCTATTTGTCTTTGCATGAATTTATACCTGAAATGAAGTGAATCATTTATTTGAATTTATGAAAGTTGTATGAATGTGAAAGTTATGAACATGGAAAAGGAAAATCTATTGAGATTATGAAAAAGAACTCACGAGCTAGTAATGCTCAATTTTGGTAATTGTGAATTGAAATTGAAACAAAAGAGTAGCTAAGTCTCCCACCGGCAATGGGAAATAAATGAAATGAAATTTGAAAAGAAAGACCAAGGTTGGTCATGTTGAATGAATGATTAAATCCGGTATAGTGGAGAGGCTAACTCTAAAGCTTTGATTTTGTTCATGATTCTAATAAAATAAGGACTAGATACATAGTGAAGATGTGATGAAAGTAAGAGAAAAATATTGAGTATGAGGGCCATTGGATTGGCGGAAAGAGAGTATCCCAGGATGTTCCATGATGAGTCATGATAGGGCGTGGATACTGCTCCAGAGTACCGTCCCGGTGGCGACGCTCGTGTGGTGTTTGACGACTGCGGGTGGTGTCATGTCTATGGTAGGAGCTGAATTACCACAGGATGCCTGCATGATGAGTCATGTGTCAGTGCGTTGGGATTCTCTCCTGGGTGCCTAGATATGAGTTTGTATGTCAGAAAACATCTAGGATACTTACCGTAGTTACAGTAGTAGATTAAGTCATGACGAGGGATTGAACCCTACAAGATGAAGTACGATTAAGGGCTTGCCCTCGGACCTATATAGTATGGGATGCATAGAATCCGAACAAGTGCGCATTAGTGTCATATAACATAATAATTGCATTAAGGATTATGTGCACAATCACAACACGACATCATTAAGATTTTCCCTTTAATTTGATATGTGAACAAGTTTGTGATTTGTTAAGAAATGAGAATCGTTATACTGTTTTTGGCATAGAGAGGATGGCCATGTATAATTTTCGTCGGTTGAATAAACTGACGTGCCCACAGTTTTGTATGGAGGATAAATGGCTTGATAAAAGCGAAAGGAGAACTGATGCTTACAAATTATTCATTGTTGATGTACATTTATTTAAATGATGTAAACTGCTTCCACTGTCATTACATGTAAATTATTGTGTTATATACTTCCGCTGTAAATTGTAAAGTGTAAAATCTCATGTAACTCTAATGTAAAATGGATATTTCAATTCCTTGTAAAATTGTACCGAATGAGACGAAAAGATCCTGTGAAAATCTCGAATTCAGTTGTATTTAGAATTCGGGGTGTTACACCCTATCCAATTCTCCTCTTACCCTTTATTACCTTACGATCACTATCCCAAACTATCAAAACTCCACCTCGAGCTGTGTACCTATAACCACGAGCATCAAGAGTTCCCAAGGATATCAGATTTTGCTGTATCAAAGGAATATGCATGACCTCTTCTAGTGTGAACCCTTTACCATCTGGCATCTTCAATTCAACTGTTCCCTCACCATTACTTCAAAAATCTCACAACTCTTCGTTCTCACACTACGGCCTATTGACGACTTGTAAGTATAAAATATATCCTTATCGGAGCAAATTTGAGAATAACTTCCTGAATCAAGATACCAACTTGAATCCACATCTAAAGAACTTGAAACAAGAAGACATAGGTCATCATTATTACCTGACTCAGTTGCGCTGACTATATGGGCTTGTTTCCCTTATTTTGTAGCACTCTTCTGACTCAACCACTTGCGACAGTCTCTTTTGTAATGCCCAACTCTTCTACAATAGTGATAATGAATCTTACCCTTGTGTGCTGCATCCCTTCCAATTGAAGTATCACCATCCACCGCAAAGCACCCTGTAGAAATAGACCCTCCTTTATGAGTCTCCTTTCTTAATTCATCTTCCTTCAGACCCTTAATTACCCCGGCTACTGTAAGTGTCTCCTTTGATGACTTCCCATGTAGCATGGCAGTTATCAAGTGGTCATATGAAGTTGGAAGTGAATATATCAAGTTGAAAGCTTTATCCTCTTTGACAAGATCATGAGCGTTAATCATCTTCAGTTCAGATTTTACCTTATTGTACTCCATAATATGATCCTGAAGATTGGTACCTTCCTTCATTGAGAACCTAAATAACTTCTTCTTCCAATACATCCAATCTAGCAACGACGATCCTGAGTAGTCAGATTTGAGTCTCGCCCATAGAACCGACACACTTTTCTCCTCAAGAATATTATACTTGACTTCGTCTGCCAATTGCAACCGGATTAAATTCAAGGCCTTCAAACAAATCTCATCCCATTTCTCCTGATTCATGTCGGTTGGCTTCTTCTCTTCTAAGGCAAGATGCAAGTCCTTCTGAACCAAAACATCATACATGTCCACCTTTCATAGATTGAAGTTGATCTTACCGTCAAACTACTTGATCTTCGTCTTTTGATCTACCATCTCCTCCAAGGAAATCGAACAAACCCACGTACTTGGATAGCTCTGATACCACTTGTTAGGAAAACTAAGGATCTTGTTGAGTCTTTGACACAATCAACACAAATCACCAAGCAAAACTAGATCGCACCACTCACACAAAGTACACAAGAATTGTCTCGGTTGGGGCTTTCGCCTTAATCCGGGGGAGGAAGAACCGAGATGTTATTTCAACTAGAGAAAATACAAGAATATTATAATTCTCACAACGATCCTCTCTCAAGCCTAACTGGAACTTGGTTGTTGCTTACAATCGAGAAACTCTCTCACCCTCTCATATAATGTATTCTCTTGTTCTATTCGGCACTCAATAGAATCATATGGTTCTAGGAGCCGTTTACATTGTGTTTATAGATCTAGAGAAACCCTAGTTTAGATATCTTGATACAATAGTCATCCAATGTATATTGAAGAGATAAACATACAATTAGAGTCGTACGATCTAATCAGAAGATGAAGTGGGCTTCAATCGAATCAACAATCCCGCACCCAAAAATCCATCAGCGTCGCGGACGGTCTACCGCACATAGTCGCAGTTGACCGCAACTCCATGACCACCGACCCGAGAAGGTGATAGTCGACCGCACAGTCGACCGTCCCTTTCTCTGTTGGCTGCTGTTGCTACTGACTGTTTCTTCTTCTCTTCGATTCTTCGCTTCAAATCATCTACTTGTATCATCATTTTCTCTTCACACTGAATAAGTATGCAAGACACAAAAGCCAACATTAGATTAGTAATTATTGAAAAAAAGAGAGACTTGATTAGTTTGATAACTATATTTCACACAAATTTTGGGCATTAGGTCATGGATTTTTCATTCTCTCATTTATTATGCACTTTGAAGTACTGAATTAATATTCATTTAAATGAAGCTCTGCCCAATCAAGCTCAAATTGAATTGTTGGCTAATTTCTTTTTCTTGTGAGGTAAAGGAGGCAGGATTTGCATGAAAAATGCAATGTAGGATGAAGATGTGGTTTTAGCAATGTGTAGTAAATCCATGTGGTTTTAGCAATGTGTAGTAAATCCAAGGTCCAATCTCTGTCCATGTAATCTATCTACTCATCTATTGTATCTATTGTAGCATCATCTCCATAAAAATAGTACAATACTTTTTTTTACGGAAAATATGCACAATGTTTGTTTCATAAGATGGTAACGAAATAAACCCAGCAAATTCCACAAAATTACGATGCAAGCAAAACTAGGAAGCATGAGAGCAAAACAATAAACCTCCAACATCCCTAAGAGGGTGAGAACAAAAAAATAGTGCAATATTGAGATGTATTGTTTGGTATTGTTTTGAATAAAAATATTCCAACCAGAAATGATGTAATGGAAAAATATTTTCAAGCCCAAGTATTTTAAAGAATAAAAACACTTTTGAAAATTCTAAATGCACCTCTTATAGTCATTGAGAAAAAGTGAAGTAGAAAATCCAATTTGTAAAGGCACTTTTGACTGAAAACACTTTTGTTCAATTTTGTCAAGTGTCTATCTAATGTGTAAAAGTGCTTTAACTCAAGTTCTTTTGGATTTTCCAAAAGCAAAACCAATGGAGCCTATGATCGTTAGTTTGTTTACTTATATTTGATTGTACTTGGTGGAATTATTTGTCGCTGAGTATAAATCCCACCCACATGTTCGGGTAAATTTCAAATGACATTATATATATATATGTGTGTGTAGGGTAAGTTATGTTGGGTATATGTATTGCTTTATTATTTATGAATTGAGTCAAAGAGAATGAGGCAAAGTGACAAGAAGAATCGCAAAGATGAGTTGGCAAAAGGTTGCTGACTGGCTACCTGAGTGAAGGTCGTTGACTGTCTTGTTGGACAGTAGACCACAAAATCATCTGAATGGTCTCAATTTGTTTTTTTCCGAGATGTAGTACCACATTCGGCAGTCGATCGTCAGGGGAAGCTAATAGCGTATTGCATGTTATGATTTGTGAACACAAACACACAAGCACAAGATTTTGGAGAAGGAGAAAACATGAAGCATTAAGAGAAGCAAGAAGCGCAGCAGTAGCAAGAAGTGCAGTAGCGGCATCAACAACAGGTCTGATAGTCAATGAACGATACATGCAGTTGACTGTCAAGCTGCAAACAAAATAGACACAGAGAGCAGTCGACTGTCAGGATGGCAGTTAGCCGTGTTTGCTCTCTGACTTAGGAATTCTTATTACAGTTGACCGCATCAGGCGCTAATCGTAAAAACGAGTGGCAGGCTTGGATCTATTTTTAGGCCGATTTGTGTTTATCTTTTAAGGTTTACTTAGAGGCTATAAATATATATGTAAAGTTTAAGGCTTCATTGTAATTTAACTGAAACAACTTCAAGAGAGTTCTTGTGCCGAGTTTTGTCAAAGGTAGGAGACAGAGATTAGAGAGAGATCTCTTTTGTATCTTTGTATTTCTTGAGTTAGAAGTATTGATTACCTTCGTATACCGTTTGTTCTTGTGTTTGTGACATCATGTATTTAATGGTTGGATCTTGTTATTGGTGCATCAATATCTTTATGGGCGTTGTTGGGCACTACATGCGCTGAGATTTTGAGGGTTTGTTAGGGTAGATTTTTTCCCCAAGTTATAATCATCCGACTCCTATTGTGTGTTATCTCTTTAGGTTTATTAGGCAGTGGAGAATCAAGACTACAACCTAGAGTTTCTAGATCTCTATAAATATCAGTTTTATCGTCCATTGAGAGTAGTACTTCATATGTTGTAAACGGATGGTCTTCTTATAAGAGATAGATGAATTATTGGTGAGAGAGTATTGTAACATCTTGTATCGTCCCTTGTTAAATAATATCTCGGGGAGTCATCACCAGGATTAGCTTAGTTGAGCCGAAAAAGTTATGTGTTTTGTGTGATTTACTTTCTTGCCTTGTTGTTCAACGTGACCGGTTGTCGCCTATCACTTGCTTTCGCTGCACTGAATAACCGAATTCCCCGACAAGTTCAAGTAGGCTACCATGGATAATATATATTATCACTTTTTTATTCCTAACAGCATTTTGAACAAACTCACAATGAAATGGTGAGATGCCTGATTTTGTTCTTTGATACTTTCTTGCAACATCAAGCTTCATGGATGACCAAAATGTAGTTATGCTTATTGTTATCGTTTAGTTTGAAGTGTTTGAGTTTATGTCTTACATACTATGGTACGATGTGAAATGAAGATGATGAAGCGAGAAAAGGTTTGAAGCATCGAAGGTAGATGAAGAAATAACAACAACAACAGCAGTAGGTGTAACCCCTGTTTTTCGTTTTTTGTATTTTTGGTGTATTTTTCTTTTATTGAGTATTTGTAATCTCTTTGTATTTCTTGGACCGTATATTTTTGTTTTCAATATATGTTATTTTATTTTGAGCTCTTTGAGTTTGATTGTTTTCTTTTGCTTCGTTCTTTATCGATTGTCGTTTTTCTCTTTATTGGATTCTTGTTTTATTCTTTTGCTCGTATTTTGGGTGCCCGTGGTTTCATTTGCCTAAGCCATTGTTGTTTATCCTATTTTTGCAATTTAAATCCTATACCCTCATGACTATCCCTAAACCCAATTGATAAACCAAATCCTATTCAAATCCTAATTTTAAACGAACTCCTACTACTACTCCTATTAGACCATAAACCCAAATACCCAATTACCCATCTCCTACTACAAACCCTAAATTCTGCTATATATAAACTCTCTCCCTAACCCTAACCCACTATACCCTGGCCTCCCCTCTCTCCTGTGTGCACCGTCAACCCCAGCCGAACATCCCCAGCCCGACGCCCCATCGATCTACCCCTATCCCATTGCCACTCCCGATCCCGACCTTCACCCACTGCCGACCAACACCAAAGGCCATACACCGAGCACTCCACATCTCTCCATCTGCCATCTCTCTCTTCGTCCTCCCCGTCCCGGTGTCGATCAGCAGCAGCAACCGCAGAAGCAGCGACAGTTAACAAGGGCCAGCCACCGCTACCCCCGCCCGGTCTCTTTCTCTCTTTCGTGTGGGATTGCACGTGTGTGATCGTGTGTTGCTTTGGTTCATGGATTTTTGTTTGTGGTTTTGTTCGTTGTCCGAAAATCCGTTTCCGTTATTCTTGGTGTTCTTTTCATCTTCGGTTAAGACAAATAGCTTGTACTCAAATTTCTTTGTATGATACAAGTCAAAAATGCCGCTTATAGTGTAGTTGAGTTCTAAAGACAACTCGTGGGTGTGATTTCTTTGATGGGTTTTGTCTCTATTGTGCTATTTGACCATAGTTGTCTCACGACACAAAATCGACATGAAACTAACTAGGTATGACCGTTCTTGATCTATTCATATATGCGAGATAATTAGGTAAAATAATGTGTTTGATGAGATCCACATGATACGATGGTTGTGAATATGTTATTTACCCTATTTCATGATGTTTGGACACTTAGTAGACTCTATACCATGTTTGATTGTGATTGGAACGAGTTTCGTGTGGTTTATGTTGGTTTTGTTTTCAAGAGAAAATCTGTATTTGTCGATAATCAGTTTTGATTCGTATTTTAGACCCTATTAAGGTCAGAATTCTTAATTTTTTGTATTAGACATGAATTGTGGAGAAATCCGTCTTCTTTCCAAACTCTCAGATCTTGATCGATTTCGTTTTCATATAAGTGAGTTATGGCTATTTTACTACAGAGGTGTATTCTATTTCCAGATTTCGTTTCTTGATGATTTTGATGATTAAACTATTTTGATACTAGATCTAAATATATTATTTTGATCTGAACCTTTGTACAGTATTTCTATATCTATCTAGGGATTACCCAGAATTTTGGTAGATTTTATCACTACAAATTAATTAGGATACAGTGGCGTTTTTACCCCGGCGCTTTAAATAAACGCCGGGGAAGAATTAATTAAAAAAAAAAAGACTTTTATCCACCGGCGCTTTATACGAAACGTCGGGGTTAGCGTATATTCCCCGGTGTTGTATAAGATGCGCCGGGGAAGTTAGCTAATTACCCTTTAATCTCCCGTAACCGCAGATTTTTTTTTAATAATTTCCTTTAACAAAATCCCCTCCTTCTCCATTTCGTCAAAACCCTAGACGCGCGAAAATTCCTTCTCTCCAAAACCCTCGCGCGCGACCCAAATCTCCTATCGCCTCCTACGAATCTCCAAATCCCCTCGCCTCCTCCAAATCTCCAAATCCTCCCTCGTCTCCTCTCCAAATCCTCCCTCATCTCCAAATCTCCTCTCCAAATCGCCCTCTCCAAATCTCCTATCGCTTAGCGCCGCTACCCAAATCCCCTATCGCTCCTCTCTCAAACCTTATCGATCGTCTCCTCCGCCGTGCTCCTTTACCGTGCTCCTCCGCCGTACGCCATCGTTCTACCCCTCTCTCTAGCTCTCAAACCCTCTCTTATCTCCGGTATGAATATTTTCGACTTTTAATAAATTTTTTATTTTGTAATGAAATTGTTTGGGATTTTGTGCTGAATAATCTGTGATTTAGGGGTATGTTGCGATTTGAGAATGGGTTGGGATTTGATAATGTAGACTAATTAGGGTTTGTTGTATTTGAAGGATGCAAATAAATGAACAATTAGCATTAGAAGGATGCACCTAAAAAATTGGGAGAAGAATAATTAGGGTTTGGGGAGAAGAATAATTAGGGTTTGGGGTTGTGGATTAATTAGGGTTTGTGTTATTTGTTAATTTGTGTATTTGATAATTTGAGATTGTGAGAAGAATAATTAGGGTTTGGGATTGGAAAAATTATCGTGGTTTTTAGAGCACTCCTGTTTAGCAATAACCAACCTAAAAAATTGTGGTTTTAGATTAATATTCAGTTTTAGCTAATGTTTTTGAACTCCTTTTCTTTATAGGTCAATGGAGGCAGTATCAATGGAGGCATAACTTCTATTTATTTAGTGCAATCAAGATTGGAGGGGACAGAGGAAAAGATTTATGTTTCAGAGTGTAGTAGAGGTATGAAAACCACATTTAGCATAACTTCTACTTAGCTTAAGTAGTTTTTAGTCTGTATAGTTGTACTTTCATTTATTTAATCACTTCAGTTATGGTTTTTGTTGTGTGTGTGTGTGTGTGGGACAATTTGAAAACTAGCAGATCACCTGATTACATTGTGTGTGTGGGACAATTCAGTGAATTCAGAATTGTGGTGGATACTCTGAAATCTGAATAAACTTGTACCTGGGACTGGGATGCAGATTGCCACCGATATAATATGTGGATTTCCTGGTCAGTTAGCAACTTATCAATAACCTTAATTAGTGCTAGTTTTTGTTTTTAACATTTTCATACTGTCTCTTTTCAATGGATTAACTATTTCTTAAGAAGTAATTTCTGAACTACGTTCGAAAGCATAGCATACTGATAATGAAGATGAAGTTCTTGACTTATTTGTTTTGATATGTAATTTCGCCATTTCCATCTTACTGAGGAGCTATGATCTTTGTACTGGATTGTTTGAATAAAATTTTCAACAGGGGAAGGTACAAGGGGAAAAGAATCAATGGAGGGTCTCCTAGCATGGAGATGATGTTTCTGAATCAGAAGTTGAGGGTCCAGACCCCCAATGAGCACTCAAGTCAGAGCAATACAAGCTCTCCTACCCAGCCTAGGTCACCTCAAACGCCTACTAGGCGCAGCTCAATTGAAAACCAAGCACAAAAATTTTGTATCTCTGTTGATCTCAATGACGATGGTAAGTGAAACACTTGATTGGAATTTTGATTTATCTTCAAATATCATACTGTTTAAATGTAATTTTTAAACATACTATTTAAATGTTTCAAATAGCATATCATATCATTTGTAATTTTCAAATATCATACTGTTTAAATGTATACCTGAAGAAGTAGAGTAGTCATTAGTTTGTGGAAGTTTACTTGGTCACTGTTGGTTTGGAGGAATCATCGAGCTTTCAATAGTTTTCTTAAGGAATATGTACATGGTTTTTGGTCAGTTTGAAGATGCACAGACTGAGCAATTGACTGTGATCACATATTCTATATATATCAGACACATAATTGATCTTGTATCCTGTATTGACACAATTGATATCCTGTATTTTATCGTATGATTGATATCCTGTATTTTATCGTATGATTGATATCCTATATATAGGATATCAATGATCAGCTCAGCTCATTCCTTCAATTCTTTTTTTGGGCAGAATTAATACGATAAGGGAAACCCTCGCATCATCACAAAATGTGAGCATCACTTTTACCTCTCATGCATTCTAGAGTGGATGGAGAGAAGCCATACTTGCCCCATCTGTGACCAGGTTTGTGAAGCAAAAAAATGCTCTTTTCCTATTTATCAAACCTCATTATGCACTTGAACATTAATTCAGTTTTGAAATATGGTTATTTCTATGAAAATAATATCTGGTAACATATAGGTCCTGCTCAACATCATTCCTGTTGTGAAAAACTCAAGAGGTTCTGGTGTGTAGTAGGAGCAAGGAATAATAGCTAAACTGACGAAAAACTAAAGAACAAAAGAATATAGAACAAAACGAAAAACTAAAAACTAAAGAGGTTCTGGTTTGATTCTTGCCATCTGTTATTTTTGATATAGAACAAAAGAATGATTGTACCTATGAAGAAATTGGTCTTTGCTCAATTACTCTTGCTTACTTGTTCTTTTTGGTTTTTGCTCAATTACTGTTGCATTGGATCCAGTGGGAATTAATATCAATGTTAATTTTGTTACCAAGAGCACAACCAAACTAATGAGATCAATGTCAGATTCTTCTTTAGTTCTTTCTCAGCACATACCCATTGATTTTGTCTTTCATGTATATTTTGTGTTATTTATGGCAGATATATGGATTTCAGGGACAAAATAATGTGCAATTGGCCCGTTACGAGTAAGTGGTTTACTCTCTCCCAATTTGCCCTTTTGGGTTTTTTGATTTCTTTGTGATTGTCAGCCATGAGGTTAGAAACCCATAAAGGGAATTTGTTCATATTCTCATAGATGTTGAAATTATGAGTTGGATTGTAATGCTGACATGACTGCTACATTAAAGGCAGTGGGTATGTAATTCTTCTTATAGATGCAAGATAATTTCACTTATGCATGTTTTTTTATTGTAGATATATCAGCATTATATATCTCCTATTTTTTCGTTGATCCAATCACTCAGATTTCATTTGATCAATTCCTTTTATTTTAGGCTATGATGGATAGGAACCTGACCCACTTCTCGTGTATGGACCTGCAAGATGCCACTTAGGGTTTTCCGACTTGGAGAATGCGCTACATAAAGATAGTGTAAGTTTCATCCTCTTAATTGTTCTCGTACTTGAGCTCTTCTAATGAACAAGGTAATTTTTTTTTCTTCTTTTTTCTTTTGACTTAAATTATCTTCCTTGATGTATGTTGCTCATGTAAAATGCTACCTACTTTCTTTTACTGATAAAGGTTTATTTTTTATAGTTTGGAAGGAGATCAAGTCCTTTTACAGTTATACATATGAATGTGCAGGATGTTGTGCGTTTATACACATTATATGTTTACTCTAATTAGATTTAATGCTTGATGCCAGCAGAACATTATTTTGCATATAATGAATGAAAAATTAGTTTTATCTAATTAATTTTTAGAATTTTCTTATAGCAATCTAATGTTTGATAACAGATCTGTGTGGATATTTTTATAGCTTTAGTTGCAGTTTACCTTCAATTTCTTTCATATCATCTCACAATGGACAAATACAATTCTTTTCCTTTTTTATTTCAATGCTTAACAATTATGTATATTCTATGATTCATGTTGTTTTCTTTTAGTTAGTATAATATTTTCTTTTCAGAGTTTATTGCTTTCCCAAAAAATGCATATAGGTTATGCTGAATTACCAACATGCATTCATATTAATTTCACACACCCTAAGATGATCGCTTGGTTTACTTATAATGTTATACTGGAGCAAGTTGTCACTTGTAAGTAGAACTCCCAAAATTTATGCCAGTTGAGAGTTGGGGGATGAAGTGAAGAACAACATTATCCATGTTTCATCTCATTTAATCAAAACACAAGGATATATACAATGGTCCAGTTATCTTATATGTTATTCAAATATTCTTTTGAAGGTGAATGCATTCCCTATAACCATCATGTTTGGCATGTGCTCTATTTTCCTTTTCATGGCTTCAATTTTGCAAAGGCGGCTGATGGTTGTTGCTGACTCTCATAGATCAAGTAAGTCGAAGTTATTTTTTTTATTATAATCTGTGAACTAGAAGAACCTTCTGATTATAATTCTGAATTGTTTAGATCTTTTTATGACCTTCAAATGAATTAATCTTGGCTTTCAAGTCTTTCGTACCTCTTTTACCCGGTAGTTCCCTTTAAATTTGATGTCGAACTCCTTTTAGTACGGATTGTATCCCCAAAGCCACCCCTGTAGGTTTATTGAGTTCTTTTAACTCCAATAACTAACTCTGGTCCTTTTGATTGGTCATGACCTTTTGATTTGACGAAAAAGATGAAGTGATTTAAATGTGTTTCCCCTCTAGACTCTTTGTGTGAGAGCAAGAGTATGACTGCAAAATGGATAATGCAGATATGGATAATGCAGATGCTAGTCAGATATTATTGAAATACTTAGGTTTTAGAAAGGGCACAATTAGAGCTGGCATGGGTTTTGGCATATTCGAGTTTGTTTTCATTTTGCTGATAGGGACATTAATACAGATATCACTCATATGAAATCAAATTCAACTTCAGATTAAACGCAGATATTCGTCGGATAATAGTAGATGCTACCGAGGTTTAGTGAGAAAACGAGTTTTTATAAAAAGTTTGTTCCATGTTTAACATGAAGTAGTACAATAAAATTTTAAAGTTTCACTGATTATTGAATATATTGGTACACACTGATATACTAAATAAAGCTTTAATGTTTGTGTTGTACAACAATACTCTAATAGTTGGATATGTATTTGTGATTCCAATATTTCATAATGTTTAGCAATATCTAATCTGCATCTGTTCAAATTGAGGCATATTAATTGAACTAAAAAATAAATTCAGGTCAAATTTTCCATATCAGCTTGCACCTGCTACATGTAGATCATCCTGAATAGAGAAGATTTTACATCTGAGTCAAGGTCGGTTGGTTGATGCAGAGTTTGATGCAGAGTTCAATTTGATGCAGAGTTTGCTAATTGAGTTAAATTATTGAGCTAATAGCTTTAGTTAATACTCTTTGTATAAGATTTTTTACTAGTTGTATGGATTACCATAATTTATTATGGATTTTGAATATATTCCTCCATTAAAAAATTGTATTAATTTTTTTTAATTTTTAAATTTTTAAATTTTTAAATTTTTTAATTAATTTTTTTTAAAAAAATGTTTCACCTACCCCGGCGTTTTACAAAACGCCGGGGTAGATTAAAATTTGTTTTTTTTTTAAAAAATATATATATATCCACCGGCGCTTTTGAAAGCGCCGGCCATTAAAGAACATGTACCGGCGGTTGTGGAAGCGCCGGTGAAGGCTGCCCATGAAACCCCGGCACGCGCACCACCGGCGGTTGGTGCGGCGATTCTCAACGCGCCGGTACGGTGTTCACCGACGTTTATAAATGCCGGTGAAGCCATCCGAAACCGCCGGTGAAGCCTTCGCCGGTTGTAGTGTATTGATGAGTTTTATATGCCGTTTCATGCTTATTTATGAAAGTTATACTTGCTGTATTTTGCTCGCTGTTCTGTAAAGAATCATATTTTTACCCTATTTTTTTTCTGTTTGAAAAACATTTATGAAATATGAAAGTTAGCTTATTTTGTCTATTTTCTTCTCCCTTTGACGGATTTAGATTTCGTTTCACGGTTTGCGAGATATTACAGTTTTCGTACAGCAGTGTTGGGAATTCCAGATTTGCCAAACTATCGTTTCTTGACGTTTCCTGATTTTTGTTGACTGAACTAATTTTACTGGAATATTATGAAACTTTATATTCTGGTACTAGACATATAGGGTATTACCCCAGATTTTTTCTGGATTTATTTGAGGAGTTTGAATGCTGTTTTCCTATCAATGAATACGATTTACTGATTTCTGGCTGAACGTATTTTCTGGATTCAAATCAGTTTTGAGTTATGATTTTGTGAAATACTATATGTCTTATATATAATCGCTGGATTCGTGTGAAAGTCTATTTTTCAGATTCTTTGACGGATTCAGAGTTGGATTTCTGTAGTGACGGAAATCACTGTTTTAGTACTGTACTGTCATGCTGTCCCGAATATGAACATACACTGTCGTGCGCATTTATTTGACCATATATCATCTAAGCATGATTATTTATTTCTCTGAACCAAATAATAATTATACCGTGATAATTTGATACTATTTCATGCACTATCCTGTCTGTTGATAACCATAATAAAAGGGATCAAGCCGGGGTTTCTTAAGGGAAGATCTAGTACTGGAAAATATGGAAACGTGTACTTGGAAGGAAACTAGTGTTCCATACTGTTACTGTTACTGTTACTTTTACTGCTACTGTTACTGTTATTTTTACTGCTACTTCTACTGTTACTGATACCTGAATACACTGCCTTATTATGGTCCACTATGAAATTTAAAAGCGGAACTGTTTGTTGTAGCAATCATGTGTTATGTTTTGGGGTGCATGAAGTGCTACCTAGCTAGTAATACACACAAGACTTTAAGAACATAAGACTAATACTGTAAGACTGATACTGTTGGACTGATACTGTTATACTGTTACACTGATATACTGAGCTTACTGTTACTGGACATTGTTAGTTGCCATATGGCACTATATTTGACACATTCATTTGTACTGTTAGTAGACCATGCTAGTTGACTTTGTTTTACTGATTCATGCTAACTATTATTGTTGATGCATTATACCATGCTATATCTATTTCTACTGTTAGTTAGATTTGTTTCCCATGTACTTGTATCTTACATTATAAATGGTCCGTAACTTACATTGATGGGTACTTGTTTTCTCTTTCCTTCTCCTGCAATTATTAATTGCAGATCAGGATGGTCAGCTGCCTGACGGCATTGGCGAAATAACATATTAGTACTGGATTTCTTGCTTATTAGTATTACTATTATTGTTCCTTTGAATAATGTATTTTGAGTACTTGGATGATTACTTTGTTTTTGGGCGATGTGACCCCAGATTTTGTTTTATCCAGATCTGATTTATTTGAGATTAATACATTTTGTTTCAAGTAAATTCTATTGGTTTATTAATTCAATTTTGCATGTGTGTGGTTGACTCTTTTGCTTCCGACTCTTATTATTTTGTGAGATATTGTAAAGATTCCTGAACAGCTTATGGATGATGCAAATTATTCGCTGGATTGAGTCGGGTATCCGTATTCCATATAACAAAGCTTTTAGTGGTATCAGTGCCCAGGTTTGACTAATGTATTAATTGCCTAATATATTAGACAAGCTTGGCTCGAACTGGGATCAGCTCAATATTTCACCAACCATGCATGCGCAAATGATTTATTATCAACCTTGATTTTGGATGCTAATTGTTTTGATTTTTGGTGCAGCTATGGCTCGTGGGAATTCTTCTCAGCCTGATCGGATTGAGGCTGTCACTGTTGTGCTTGAGCGGCTGATTAATCAGCAGCAAAACCACAGCGATCTAATGATGGCTGCTCTTGAAGCTGCCCGGGTTCTGCCTCCCATTATGCCAGTGCAGGCAAACCTTCCGCCTCGTCCAGGAACAGTTATGGATTTTATGAGGCTGCATCCCGACCATTTTTTCGGCACTGAGACACCTTTGGAGGCTGAACAGTGGTTGACCCGGACCGAGCGCTTGCTCTTGGTGGCACGTGTTGCCGAGGCTGATAGGGTAAACGTGGTTTCCATCCAGCTGGTATATTTGGCTCACATTTGGTGGATAGCAGAGTCCGAGCGACTTGAGAGGCCTATTGCTTGGACTACTTTTACTCGGCGATTCTTGGAGAAGTTCTTCCCCAGTAGTACTCGAGTTGAGATGGAACTGCAATTCCTGGCCCTAAAACAGGTTAAGTCATTATTCTATTTTGGAATATTATTACATAATTGTTCAGACAATGTTGTAACATGGACTTCTTGAAACAGGGCTCTAGGTCAGTAGATGAGTATGCAGCTGAGTTTACTAGACTTAGCCGCTTCTCTGCCATTCTTGTGGCTACCGAAGAGGATAGGGCTCGTAGATTCACAAATGGGCTTGAGCAGGATATCAAGAGGCATCTTGTCTCTCTCCGTTTGCATACTTTTGCTGAAGCTCTTGATGCAGCTCGAGCTTAGGAGCAGACTCGTGGTGGTTTGGTTCCTTCTCTGTGGACTATTCCGCATTCTGCTGCTAGGCATTCTGGTGGTCCTGTTCGGAGGCCTGTCCCAACCCATCCGGTCGTGGCTGCTCCGTATCCTTCTGCTGGTTTCCAGAAGGATGGTTTTTGTGACTTCTGTTAGATGTCTGGGCATGACCGTAAGAATTGTTGGCGCGTCAACTGCCGGTGCT
Organism: Hemerocallis citrina; assembly: GCA_017893485.1. Classification (NCBI taxonomy): domain Eukaryota; kingdom Viridiplantae; phylum Streptophyta; class Magnoliopsida; order Asparagales; family Asphodelaceae; genus Hemerocallis; species Hemerocallis citrina. The sequence goes on from CM030361.1 coordinate 142,192,563, forward strand.
TTAGGTGTGGCACCGCTGAACATTCAGTAGGTGATTGTCCCCAGCAGCAGCTGGTGGCTCTTCTATCCAGGGGTCATGTTCTGCAAGCAGGCCCATCTCGTGGTCTAGTTTGGCCTCCGCTTCCTCCTCAGCATCAGATTGTCGGTCAGAGGACCGCTGTTCCAAGGAGAGATCAGGCTTTCAATTTGACCGCTGCAGATGCTGAAACAGCTGAAGGAGTTGTGGCAGGTATATTTTGTTTTGTTGATTTGTTGTTCGGTTTCTCTTTTGTTCCTTTATTTGCACTCTTCTGGTCTTGCTTTATTTTGCTTTTGTTATTTTCTTTCTATATTTTTGTTTTCCCCTCACCCTTGATTGTCTGTTTTCCTTCTCCTTGTCTTTGGATTCCGTAGGTGTCGTCCTTGTTTGCTCTTTTCCTGCTTGTGTTCTCTTTGATTCTGGGGTAACCCATTCTTTTGTCTCCTCACGATTTGTCGCTCGCCATCAGTTGGAGTGTAGCAACATGTCTGAGGCTTGGAACATTGTGATAGGTGGTGGTGTTGTCATTTGTTCCTGTGAGTGCAGGCAATGTTCCGTTGTTATTAGGGATGCAGATTTCAAAGCCAACCTGATTATAATTGGGAATTTGAGATTTGACGTTATTCTGGGTATGGATTGATTGGGTGAAGCCCATGCCATTATTGATTGCCGTGCCAAGAAAGTTGTTTTCAGAATTCCAGATCGAGCAGAATTTGAGTTCCATACCGGTGTGTCTTTCCTTGGCCGAACAAAGACTACAGTTAAACAGGTGGATTGTGTGATGGAATTGCACTCAGGCTGTGAGGCTACGCCTCTAATAGTTCGGGATTTCTTGGATGTTTTTCCAGATGAGTTGTCTGGCTTACCCCCTGATAGGGAAATAGAGTTCGGTATTGATATTTAGCCTGGAACGACACTGATATCGAAGAGTCTCTATAGAATGGCACAAGTTGAGCTAGCAGAGCTTATGGTGCATATTTAGGAGCTTCTTGATTTGGGTTTCATCAGACCTAGTGTTTCAGGGTGCTCCGGTCCTTTTTTTCAACAAGTAGGATGGTAGTGGCCGACTGTGTGTGGATTATCGGAAACTGAACAGTGTTACTGTGAAGAACTAGTGTCCTTTGCCTAGGAACGATGATTTGTTCGACCAGTTGAGTGGGGCTACTATTTTCTCAAAGTTGGATCTTCATTCTGGGTATCACCAAGTCAAGGTGAAGGCTGCTGATATACAGAAAACTGCATTCAGGACTAGATACGGGCACTATGAGTATCTTGTGATGTCGTTCAGTGTCACTAATGCGCCAGCTGTATTCATGAGTCTTATGAACCGGGTTTTCTCTCAGTTCTTGGATAGATTTGTGGTGGTCTTCATTGATGACATTCTGGTATATTCTCAGAATCAGGAAGATCATGCTGAGTATCTTAGAGTGGTTCTGCAGACTTTGAGATAGAATCAGCTCTACGGGAAACTTAGCAAGTGCGAGTTTTTGCTCGACAAATTTTCTTTCTTGGGGCACATTATTTCTGGCAATGGTCTTTCTGTGGATCCAGCCAAGGTTGAAGCTGTGAAGGATTGGCCTATTCCCAAGTTAGTTTCTGAAGTCAGAAGTTTTCTCGGTTTGGCTGGCTATTATCGAAAATTCGTTCAAGATTTTTCGAAGATAGCAGGACCGTTGACTAAGTTGACTGGGAAGAATCAGAAGTTCTGTTGGTTTGATAAGTGTGGTTTGGCTTTTGTTGAGTTGAAGAACAGATTGACGTCAGTGCCTGTGTTGACTATTCCAGATGGTTCAGGCAGATTTGTAATTCACTGTGATACTTCTGGTAAGGGTCTTAGAGCAGTTCTTATGCAGAAGGGCCGTATCGTTGCGTATGCATCGATTCAGTTGAGGCCGCATGAAAATAACTATCCTACTCATGACTTGAAGTTAGCGGCAGTGATCTATGCTTTGAAGCTGTGGAGACATTATTTAGTTGGAAACCGCATTTAGATCTTTACAGACCACAAAAGTCTCAAGTACGTTTTCACCCAGAAGGAATTAAACATGAGGCAAAGGTAATGGTTGGAGCTTATGGCTGATTATGACATCAGTTTGCAATACCATCCTAGTAAAGTAAACTTGGTGCGAGATGCTTTGAGCAAGAGACCGACAGTTAGGTTTCTTACTCAGTAGAGTGATATCATTAAGCAGATGAGGAGGTTGGATTTTGAGGTTTTGTTGCCGAGTTCTGGTTGGAGTTGTCTTGTGCTCCAGCTTCAGTCTTCTATTGTTGATCAGATCAAGGAGGTCAGGCTGGTGATGTGCATTTGCAGGGTTTTCGAGCTGAGGTTGGGTCTGGGTCCAAAACGGGCATGGTTATTCATGCCAATGGTTCGCTTTGTTTTGGTTCCCGGTTGTGTGTCCCTAAGGGTGAAGTTTGTCAGTGGTTGCTTGAGGAAGCTCATCAGTCCTCGTATTCTATCCATCCTGGCGGTACTAAGATGTATCGAGATTTGAAGCGTCATTTCTGGTGGCATGGTATGAAAAGGGCTGTAGCTCGGTTTGTTGCTCAGTGTTTGATCTGTCAGCATGTTAAGGCAAAGCATCAGAGAATTGCTGGACTTCTTCAACCGCTTCCTATTCCGGAGTGGAAGTGGGAACATATCACCATGGATTTTGTGACCGCTTTGCCGAGGAGTCTTAAGGGTCACAATACTGTTTGGGTGATTGTCGACCGTTTGGTGAACAGTGCTCACTTCATTCCCTTTTGTGTCCGTCAGTCTACTGAGAGCCTTGCTGAGAAGTACATGCAAGAGATTGTCAGGCTTCATGGGGTTCCAGTCAGTATTGTATTCGACAGGGATACGAGATTCAGATCTCAGTTTTAGGAGAGTCTTCTGGCTAGTTTGGGGAGTAAGTTGAAGTACAGTACAACTTTTCATCCCCAAACTGATGGACAGTCAGAGCGAACTATTCAGATTCTTGAGGACATATTGCGATCCTGTATGTTGCAGTTCGGTGAATCTTGGGAGGACCATTTGCATCTCGTAGAGTTCTCGTACAATAACAGCTTTCTGGCCAGTCTTAAAGCTGCACCGTTCGAGGCACTTTATGAACGTAAATGCAGATCACCAGTGTGCTAGGATGATATTGGTGAGAGGCAGTTGTTGGGTCCGGAGTTGATCACCAGGACAGTTGATGTTGTGACTCATATCAGAAAGTATCTTCGTGCAGTTCAGGATAGGCAGAGGCGATGGGCTGATGTCCATCGGAGGGCTTTGGAGTTTGTTGTTGGTGACCATGTTTTCCTTAAGGTATCGCCGTGGCGCGATGTCATTCGTTTCAGTGGTGGGGGCAAGCTTAGCCCTAGCTTTATTGGACCGTTTAAGATTTTAGAGTGAGTAGGCAGGGTGACCTATCGTCTTGCTTTACCGCAAGCGTTATCAGGAGTGCACGATATTTTCCATGTCTCACAACTCAGGAGATATATTCGCAATGACAGTCACGTGATCGACTACTCTGAGTTGACGTGCAACTGGATTTGACTTAAGAGATTCTGCCAGTTGGTATTGTGGATCGGCAGGAGAAAGTGCTTAAGAACAAGGTCATCAAGTTGGTTCGTGTTGCTTGGAATCCTCACTCGCCTAGTGAGTTGACTTGGGAGCTAGAGGAGGAGATTCAACGGAAGTTTTCTCATTTGTTTGAGTAGTGGTTGTTTTGTTTTGTTTTGCCTTGTTTTCTTTTCTTTTAGGGTTACCCTATGTATCTTCTTTTTGAATTTCAAGGACAAAATTCTTTTTGTTAAGTGGGTAGGATTGTAACCCCTGTTTTTCGTTTTTCGTATTTTTTGTGTATTTTTCTTTTCTTGAGTATTTTTACTCTCTTTGTATTTCTTAGACCGTATATTGGAGTTTTTTTCAATATATATTCATTTTATTTCATTTTGAGCTCTTTGTGTTTGATTGTTGTCTTTTACTTCGTTCTTTATCGATTGTCGTTTTTCTCTTTATTGGATTCTTCAATTCTTTTGCTCGTGTTTTAGGTGCTCGTGGTTTCATTTGCCTAAGCCATTGTTGTTTATCTTATTTTTGCAATTTAAATCCTATACCCTCATGACTATCCCTAAACCCAATTGATAAACCAAATCCTATTCAAATCCTAATTTTAAACCAACTCCTACTACTACTCCTATTGGACCCATAAACCCAAATACCTAATTACCCATCTCCTACTAAAAACCCTAAATTCCCCTATATATAAACTCTCTCCCTAACCTTAACCCACTATACCCCGGCCTCCCCTCTCTCCTGTGTGCGCCGTTAACCCCAACCGAACATCCCTAGCCCTATGCCCCATCGACCTACCCCTATCCCATCGCCACTCCTGATCCCGACCTTCACCCACTGCCGACCAACACCAAAGGCCATACATCGAGCACTCCACATCTCTCCATCCGCCATCTCTCTCCCCGTCCTCCTCGTCCTGGTGCCGATCACAGCAGCAACCACAGGAGCAGCGAAAGCCAGCAAGGGCCAGCCTCCGGTACCCCCGCCCGATCTCTTTCTCTCTTTCGTGTGGGATTGCACGTGTGTGATCGTGTGTTGCTTTGGTTCGTGGATTTTCATTCGTGGTTTTGTTCGTTTCCTGGGAATCTATTTTCGTTATTCTTGGTGTTCTTTTCGTCTTCGGTTAAGGCAAGTAACTTGTACTCAAATTCCTTTATATGATACAAGTCAAAAATGCCGCTTATAGTGTAGTTGGGTTCTAGAGACAACTCGTGGGTGTGTTTTCTTTGATGGGTTTTGCCTCTATTGTGCTATTTGACCATAGTTGCCTCACGACACAAAATCGACATGAAAACAACTAGGTTTGACCATTCTTGATCTATTCATATATGCTAGATAATTATGTGAAATAATGTGTTTGATGAGATCCAGGTGATACGATGGTTGTGAACATGTTATTTACCCTATTTCATGATGTTTGGACACTTAGTAGACTCTATACCATGTTTGATTGTGATTGGAACGAGTTTCGTGTGGTTTATGTTAGTTTTGTTTTCAAGAGAAAATCTGTATTTGTCGATAATCAGTTTTGATTTGTATTTTAGACCCTATTAAGGTCAGAATTCTTAATTTTTTGTATTAGACATGAATTGTAGAGAAATTCGTCTTCTTTCCAAACTCTCTGATCTTGATCGATTTCGTTTTCGTATGAGTGAGTTATGGCTATTTTACTACTGAGGTGTATTCTATTTCCAGATTTCGTTTCTTGATGATTTTGATGATTGAACTATTTTGATACTAGTTCTAAATATATTATTTTGATCCGAACCTTTGTACAGTATTTCTATATCAATCTAGGGATTACCCAGAATTTTGGTGGATTTTATTAATGAGTTTTATACACCGTTTCATGCTTGTTTATGAAAGTTATACTTGCTGTATTTTGCTCGCTGTTCTGTAAAGAATTGTATTTTCACCCTATTTCCTTTTTCTGTTTGAAAAATATTTATGAAATATGAAAGTTGGCTTATTTTTTCTATTTTCTTCTCCCTTTGACGGATTTGGATTTTGTTTCACGGTTTGCGAGATATTAAAGTTTTCGGACCGCAGTGTTGGGAATTCCAAATTTGCCAAACTATCGTTTCTTGACGTTTCCTGATTTTTGTTGACTGAACTAATTTTACTAGAATATTATGAAACTTTATATTCTGGTACTAGACATATAGGGGATTAGATTTTTCCTGGATTTATTTGAGGAGTTTTAATGCTGTTTTCCTATCAATGAATACGATTTACTAATTTCTGGCTGAACGTATTTTCTAGATTCAAATCAGTTTTGAGTTATGATTTTGTGAAATACTATATGTCTTATATATAATCGCTGGATTCATGTGGAAGTCTATTTTCCAGATTCTTCGACGGATTTAGAGTTAGATTTCTGTAGTAACGAAAATCACTGTTTTAGTAATGTACTATCATGCTGTCCTAAATATGAACATACAATGTCTTGCTCGTTTATGTGACCGTATATCGTCTATGCATGTTTATTTGTTTTCCTGAACCAAATACTGATTATACCATGATAATTTGACACTATTTCATGTACCATCCTGTCCGTTGATAACCATAATAAAAGTGATCAAGCCGGAGTTTCTTAAGGAAAGATCTAGTAGTGGAAAATATGGAAACGTGTACTTAAAAGTGAACTAGTGTTCCAAACTATTACTGTTATCGTTACTGTTATTTTTACTGCTACTGCTACTGTTATTGGTACTTGAGTATACTACCCCATTATGGTCCACTATGAAATCTAAAAGCAGAACTGTTTGTTGTAGCAACCATGTGTTATGTTTTGGAGTGCATGAAGTGCTACCTAGCTAGTAGTAATACACATAAGACTGTAAGAACATAAGACTAATATTGTTAGATTGATACTGTTAGACTGATACTGTTGGACTGATACTGTTATACTGTTACACTGATATACTAAGCTTACTGTTATTGGACATTGTTAGTTTCCATATGGCACTATACTTGACACATTCATTTGTACTGTCAGTAGACCATGCTAGTTGACTTTGTTTTACTGATTCATGCTAGCTATTACTGTTGATGCATTATACCATGCTATATCTATTTCTGCTATTAGTTAGATTTGTTTCCCATGTACTTGTATCCTACATTATAAGTGGCTCGTAACTTGCATTGATGGGTACTTGTTTTCTCTTTTCTTCTCCTGCAATTATTAATTGCTGATCAGGATGGTCAGCTGCCCGACGGCATTGGCGAAATAACATATTAGTACTGGATTTCTTGCTTATTAGTATTACTATTATTGTTGCTTTGAATAATGTATTTTGAGTACTTGGATGATTACTTTGTTTTTGGGCGATGTGACCCAGGATTTTGTCTTATCCAGATCTGATTTATTTGAGATTAATACATTTTATTTCAAGTAAATTCTGTTGGTTTATTAATTCAATTTTGCATGTGTGTGATTGAATCTTTTGTTTTCGACTCTGATTATTTTGTGAGATATTGTAAAGATTCCTGAACAGCTTATGGATGATGCAAATCATTTGCTGGGTTGAGTCACGTATCCATATTCCATATTCTTTTTAGGAAGCGGGCGTGATAGTAGGAGAACAACAGCGTATTGCAGTCGACTATCTCAGCTCTTTGACTTGCTTTTGTACATTGCGGTTGATTGGGTTTGGATGCAGTCGACCGATAGTGGCTGGAAGAAGCAAACATCCCTGGTCTAGGTGATTTGTTTTGAGCTCATCTTCTTCTCCATGTTAGATCGTATTGTTCCTATCATGTAGCTTTCTTATCAGGGTATATTAGATGTCTATTGTATCAAGACTACAACGTATAGTTTCTCTAGATCTCTATATATAATTGTAACGACCTTCTTTGAGAGGCAATAGCATGTGAAGAGCAAAAGAGGGAAAAGTACTTCATTAAGAGTACTCCATTGTAAACATCAGATTATCTTCTAGTGAGGCTTGAAAGATAGATAGGTTCTTGGTGAGAGTATTTTTAAGTCTTGTATCTTCTATAGTGAATAGTATCTCAATTATTTCTCCCCTGGATTAAGGTTCGCCCAAACCGAGACATAATTGTGTGTTTGGTTCGATCTACTATTACATAGTGGTTTGTTCGTAGTAATCGATTGTCGCAAACTCAGCAGTGAAATTCCTAACAATTGGAATCAGAGCTTCAAGTCATAAATTTCTGCAGTTCAGGAGTTGAGCGAGTTCCTTGGAGAAGATGACAGATATGGATTTCAAAAATATCACTCAAGATTAACTTTAATATCTTGAAGGAGGACATGCATAATGCATCGGTACAACATGGCTTTAATCTAGCCCTAAAAGGAGATAAAGGGAGACCAATCGGTATAAAGTAGGAGAATATGTAAGAGATTTGTTCAAAAGCCTTGAGTTTAATCTGGATATTTTCGATGAATGATGTTAGGTGTAGAAGCGCGGTTAGTATGTGGGAAAGACTTAGAACTGACTGCTCGGAATCACCATTACCAGATCGGATGTACTGAAAGAAAAAACTATTTAATTACTTAATGAAGAAAAGTACAACTCTTCTATATCATATAGAGGAAGTTAATTCGGAATCATCTGAATTGAGGGCAAAAAATGCAGATATATTCATTATCAGATTCATACAAGTATCTGATAAGCACCATGTAGACAGAGTGTCTGCCACTGAGAAGTTTTCAGTAGTAGAGGTGATCGAGGGCTTGGAGGAGGATGAACTTAGGAAGGAGACTCAGAAATTGACATCTATTTCTATGAGTTGCATCAGGATGGATAGTACTTCGAGTGGATGGGAAAGTGCATATAAGAGTCGATCCGTTGCAATCATTGCAGAGTGAATGGACATTACAAGAGAGACTATCACAAGTGGTTGAATCAGAAGAGCGCCGACATTGCTCGTGTTTCTAGTTCCACTGAATTAGGTGATAACTTAGAGTTTACTCTTGTCTCAATATCTATAAATGTGTATTTTGGATGGTTTCTTGATTCTGGTAGTTCTTCTCATATTTGCTCCGAGTGGGAGATATTTTTCACTTACAAGTCCACAGGAGATCGTTGTGTGAGAATGGTGAAAGGTGGAGATTTTTGGGTTTACATCTTGTATACTATGGGTTGATGTGAAGACAAGACGATGAAGTGAGAAGAGGTTCAAAGCATCACAGGTTGAAGAAGAAATAGCAGGAATAGCGGTATCAGGAGAATAACAGCAACATCGTCTTGTAGTCGACTATCGTAGCTCTCTAACTTGTTGTTATAGATTGGAGTCGACCGCGTTTCGATGCAGTCGACTAACAACGACTGGAAGCAGCAAACGGGCCAGGTCTGGGTGATCTGTTTTGAACCTATCTTCTTCTCCAGGTTAGATCGTATGGTTCCGATTGTGTAGCTTTCTCTTCAGGGTATATCAGACGGTTATTCTACCAAGACTACAACGTAGGGTTTCTCTAGATTTCTGTATATGATTGTAACAACCTCCTTCAAGAGGTAAGAGCATGTAAAGAGAAAAAGAGAGAAAAGTAATTCATTGAGAGTTATTCGTTATAAATAGTAGATTATCTTTTAGTGAGCCTTGCGAAATAGATATGTTCTTGGTTAAAGTGTTTTAACTCTCGTATCTTCTCTGGTGAATAATATTTCGATTATTTCTCTCCTTGATTAGGGTTCACCCAAACTAGGATAACAATGTTCTTTGTGTATTTGGTTTGATCTACTATTGCTTTGTGGTTTGTTCGTAGTGATCGGTTGTCGCAACTCAGCCACAAAATTCCTAACATGAAGTTGAGAGAGAATGTTAACATTTTTTGCAAAGCCATATATTGTGACTAGGTGGAAATTGGTCGTCCACTAAGTGACATAGCTTGGTGCACATTAGCAACCTTTTATTTTGTAAATGAAGATATTCATCATCATTAATTACATGTGAATATGAAAATCTTGAGTACATTGTGAATATGAAAACTTTAAGTACAATTAGTATTACTCACAACATAATGATAATTGTGTGTATTTGCTTAGAACTAAAAGGCTCTAGATAGCGTTACAAATTAACAACTCTAGATTTAAAGAGCCGATATCTAACTTCAGAACATCAACAATTGACAAATTTCATGAGATCCATACATACTTAACACAAAAGACGAGCACATTGACAAACTTCAAGCATTTCAATATACATGGAAAGTAACAATAATGATGATGAACATGACTGAATACTACAAGTTGCCCTACAAATCAATATAGTGATAGCTTGCTTGAATAAACTTCTTAATATGTCTATTTTTCATATTTTAGTTGACTCCACACAAAAAAAAAGGCTTATTACTGCTTCCATTGATACATAAGTTTTAAAAAAAGCCACCCCCCCACCCCCCAATTATTATATTGTATGAAGGGCTAGCATTAGGTAGCAATGGTCGGGTCCATAAATTGCTCCATGTAAACTACTGTAATTCACCTTTATACTATATAAAACACGCATACTTTATGTGTCAATATCCATTTTTTATATCAATTCTCTACCGAAACTATACCCACCTTATTTTCTTACACTGAGACTATTATCACCTCTTTATAAGAACCAACAGAAGGTAAAGAAGAGGTAAGAGAATCGGTCCATAGTCTCCACACCTTACAAACCAGTAATACAAACCCTCTACTCGCATAGCCTCACTACACTCAAGAGACAACAAGATAACAAGCAAAGCATGCCTAGCAGCCAAACCTTGAGATGAAGCTCGAAGATCAATCCTTTCCACACCCTCGCTTTCAAACATCCTTGGCCCGAATGGGAACAATCCGCCACTCCAGTGTCGCAATTTGACCTGAGCTTCTTGTTCAGCTTCTCTCTCAAGCCTATCTCCCTTTTGCCTTGTTAATGTTAACAGAGGGATTAAGTAAACGTTATTGTATTGATTATAATTGAGTACAATGTCTTCTATATATAGAAGAGAAGCAAATACTAAACTAATACATATTCTGATATGGGACTAAATATCTAATATAATATCTAACACCTCCTCTCAAACTCTCGGTGGATCGAACATTGTGAGTTTCCCCACCAAGTACCAAAATATATGAATAGTGTGGGATTTGGTGAAAAAGTCTACCGTCTGCTGTGAAGAGGTCACAAAATGAAGTGAAAATGTCTCTGCCTCAAAACGCTCATGAACATAGTGACAATCAACCTCTATGTGCTTCCATGAAAGACCAGGTTGCTTGCAATATGCAATCCACTCCGGTTATCACAATGAAGAAGAGTAGCTTCTGTAAGAGTGATACCCATATCTGATAACAACTATCGATCATAAACAATCTCTCTAGTAGTAGCTACCATCACTCTGTGCTCGGTTTCTATAGAAGAATGTGCAACAACTGCCTATTTCTTGCTTCTCCATGATATCAGCGAATCACCTAGAAATAGATAGAAACCTGTGGTAGACAGTTTGGTAATAGGTTCACCTGCCCAATCTGAATCAGAATATGCACTAAGCTCCAGTTTAGATGTAGAAGACATGAATAGTGAGCAAGTGATAATGCTTCGAAGATATCTGAGGATCCAAATGAGAGCACTGCAGTGAATAGATCTAGGAGCTAAAATAAACTGGCTGACAATACTGACTGCATGAGCAATATTGGGTCGGTCATGCATAAGTAAAGCTGTCTAATAATCTGCCTGTATCCATTGGGCTTGGAAATGAACTTACCATCTATGGGACGAAGCTTCACGTGAAGCTCTAAGGGAGTATCAGCTGTTCGACTGTTAAAGAGACATGCAGCGAAAATAATGTCTGATGTGTATTTCTGCTAAGAAATAAATATCCTCCGAGACCCGCGAGTAATCTTTAGACTCAGAAAACAGCTTAGTCGACCAAGATCCTTCATATGAAACTGCTGATGAAGATATCTCTGAGTAGATGCAATGCCCATAGAGTCATTCCCAATAATAACCATATCATCAACATATAGTAGTAGAAGTACCATCCTCTATGATGTTGATTCTTAAACGTAGAGTGGTCCTATGAACTCTGACTGAAACCGGTCATGACACAAAAAAAACACTCAAACCGAGATCGATGAGTATGTTTCATACCATATATAGCAGTGGCAAACAACAAACATGATGATGAGGAGTGGTAAGGCCAAGATGAGGCTGCATGTAAACAACCACAGATAGGTACCATGAAGAAAGACATTTTTCACGTCCATCTGGTATAACTGCCACTGACGAATGACAGCAACGACAAGAAGTGTGTGGACTGTAGTCATCTGTGCAACTGGAGCAAAAGTCTCATCATAGTCAATGTCATGCTCCTGAGTAAATCCTTAGGCAACTAAATGAGCCTTGTACCGCTTAATGGAATCATCAGGTCGATATTTGACCTTGAAGATCCACTTGCAGCTAATAGGCTTAACGTCCACTGGTAGTGGAACAACATCCTAAGTGCCAGTTTGATCAAATGCACGGAACTCCTCTACAATAGCTTCCCGCCACTCGGGATATTGAATTGCTTCCTGTCAAGTTCTAGGCTCACGTGTGGAGTGTATGGCGGTGAGATATGCATGGAACTGTGTTAAGAGGTAAGGGTTGCAAAACCAAACTGGTCAGAGGGACCAGCGGCATTAGATGTATAACGTGCCAGTGGGATGCTCGAAGTGGTATGTGTAGACTGAGAAACAGGTGGTTGATGTGCACGGTGTGGAGGTGAGGTCGGTGGGGTGGGGGCATGCGACGGTGGGGATGCAGTTGGTGTGGGTGCATGTTTCAACAATGATGCAGGTTGGTATGGGAGGAGTCTCTATTAGAGTGGCATGAGTCTTAATGTCTGTGTGACGTAGGAGAGGATCCAAAGGAGTAGGATCGAAGGGAATGCAAGAAGATGTGGCTGGGGAGGTAGTCGAGAGAACTGGAGAATCGAGAAATCTAGTATCCTCAAGAGAGGACATGTAGTAAGGAGAGTCTTCTACAAATGAGACATGATGTGAAATATGGACATGACGCGCTAAGGGATCAAAAAAACGATATTCTTTATGCTCTGAACTAATACCTAGGTGAATGCACTTAACAGCGCAGGCAATCAACTTTGTGCACTCAGTGGAAGGGAGAATGACGTAACAAGTGCACCCAAAAGTACGAAGCATACTATAGTCTGGTGGTGAGTGGTGAAAAGCCTCATAAGGTTTCGTACCAGATAGGGCAGACGAGGGAGTGAAGTTAATGAGGCTAACAGAAGTCATGACAGCTTCAACACAGAAAGAATGAGGAACAAAAGATGAGAGTAAAAGAGTGCGAGTTTGTAATACCCCTTAATTGAGTATAATATATATATATATATATATATATATATATATATATATATATATATATATATATATATATATATATGGTGTTGAGCCATGAAATAACTAATTTGGCCCAAGAGATGAATGATTAAGTTGGGTTGTGCATGGAAATGTGTGGGCCTGCCGGGGGGGTGGTGACCGAGGGCATGCCACATGCAAGCCATGCACGTGGGGGTAAGGGAGAGAGAGAGAGAGAATGAACTAGTGGGGTGGTTTAGAAATGTCTCATATCGAAAATTGTATAAGGTAGATATGTGTATATAATATAATGTCAATGATCAAAGGTTACCAATTTGCTATTGCCCTTTTTTAGAGGTTGTGTCTGTGGTGGGTCGTGAATTCGGATTTGTTTTTCGCGTGCACGTACGCGTAGGCGCATGCATAACTGAGCCAGGCTCGAGACGTTACAAATGGTATCAGAGCCGTCTTTCGATACCGACTATGGGTAGGAGTGGGTCAGTTGTATGCCTGAAATGAAGCTATGACAATACGCTAGTAGGAAGACCAGGGCAGTAGAATTAGGGTACTCCACTTCGCATCGGCTAGAAAGGCGATCGCCAGATTGCATGTTCTGAGCTTAGCGAGGATGCTAAGATCTAAAGGTGGGATGGGGGGTATGTAATACCCTGTATTTGAGTGTGTGTGTGTGTGTGTGTGTGTGGTGTTGAGCCACGAAATAACTAATTTGGCCCAAGAGATGAATGATTAAGTTGGGCTGTGCATGGAGATGTATCGGGTCGGGGGGGGTGGCTTTGGTGCAAGCCATGCACGTGGGGGGTGAGGGAGAGAGAGAGAATGAACTAGAGAAATGGGTTAGAAATGTCACATATCGAAAATTGTATAAGGTAGATGTGTATATAATATAATGACAATGGTCAAAGGTTACCAATTAGCTTTAACACCTTTTGTGAGGCTGTGCCTGTAGTGGGTCATGGGTTAGGATTTGTTTTTTATGTGTGTGCACGCATTGGCACGTGCGCAGGTGAGCTAGGCTCGGGGCATTACTGGGTCCTCTCAAGAATGTGACGATGCTTTCGTTTAGCTACACCATTTTGTTCATGTGTGTCAGGGCATGACTGCTAAAAAAGTATATCGTGAGTGTGAAGAATCGATCTCATAGTAGTGGAAGTGTATGATTCAAACCATGATCATGAAGAAAATCAAGATGATATATGCGACCACGTCAGCTACCCCGCCCAACCGTATGACCAGTCTGAGGATCCTGTATGGAACATCCCACAGAATTAAAGGTAACGGTAAGACCACTATCACATAAAGCACTAATAAAAATAAGGTTAATGGATAAATGAGAGGCATAAAGTACGAAGGGTAATGTAAGAGTGAGAGTGCTAATAGATCCTGAGTGTGTAGTGAGGAGTAGTGAGCCATCGGCAGTGTATAGTAATGGTGAGTGAGAGGTAAGTGCAGTGCTAGTGGTGAGAAGTGTATAGTTGCTAGTCAGATGATGTGATGCACCAGAATCTAAAAGCCATGAAGAATTCATACTAGAAGTAACAGAAACCAGGGGCTGGTGAGCCAACATTGATGGAATGACCCAAGTTCTGAAGGTCCAGCTAAGCGAGATGTCGCTAAGGAACATCATAATGAGCAGGAGAAGGCACGACTAGAGTAACAACCATTGCACGAGGTGTACGAGAAGGAATCTTGAGAGGATGTAAACTCTGTTGTTCATGCACTGCTGTGCATGAACCAGAAGATGTGGATGCTGGATAAAACACTCACTATCAGTATGACCATTATGCTAACGATGGATGCAAAAACGTAGACGACACAGACGCTCAACTGCTTGTAAATAGTGCAAAGATGACTTAGACGATCAGGGACACTGCAATGGTTAGAAGGAGGTAGCGTGGGACCGGTGCGAGGATTGCGGGAAGAGGTGGCACGAGGGGCAACAACAAGAACACTCTCACTACTGGATGTTGGAGGTAGAGTCAGGAGTTAGGAGAGCACGCAACCATGTTTCTTCAGTAACAAGTTCAGCAATAGTAGCTTCAAAATGGGGAACCAGATCTCGGTGGATCAACTGACTGCATAGGGACTGATACTATGGTCAATGACTCATCATAAGGAACATAAATTGATGACGTTCATGGGTAACACGAAATCACTATCCTCTAGTTGTTGTAATTCGCATCAGATATTGCGCATCACTGTGTAATGTTCCTGAATGCTACGATCACCCTGATGATCAAGGACGGACTGAACAAGGAGCTGGTATTCACTGGCTCCACTAGCTTGAACATATAGGGTGGTCAACTGGAGCCAAAGAGCCTTAATAGGATGAACACGAAGCAGATCAGTGCGAAGAGTGTGGTCGACGAAGGAGATGATGAAGGGAATGATCCGACGATCGTGATCATCCCAAGTGGGGTGGGTGGTATGGATTAGTTTTTTTTTTCTACATCACTATCAGTTGCGGCGAGATCTTTGGGACGAGGAGTGGAGCCATCAATGTGACCCCATAAGGAATGCCTGAGAAGAGTGGCCTCAACAGAGGCAAATCAATCTATCCAATCCTTAGTAGAGGAAAGTAGGAAGTCAGTTGAGACGGAAAGATACTAATGAAATTGGCGTTCCATGGAGAAGCACAAGTACCTGCAATTTTTTTTTTCCCGTGACGATGATGATGAACGGTAGCGGCGGCGGCAAACGAAATGGGAGTGGGGAGATGTAGGTTTAGGGTGAGTGTGTGCGGGTTTGGATTTGATTTGGGTTAGGGTTAGGTGTTGCGGGTTTGGATTTGGTTAGGGTTTCGGCTGTGGATTTGGGTTGAGTTCGTTTTTTCCTTCTTTTTTGTAAACAGAAATGGGTTGCGTAAGATTTCGAGTGTAGGATATTCGGATCGGGTTTCGGGTTTAGATTAATAGGGTATTAGGATTTTGTATAGGAAGTGGGTCGAGTTTGGATATCGTGTTTGGGTTAGGGTGTAGATTAGGCAGTCGGGTTAGGGGTTTGGGGGGAAATAGAGGAATTGGATTTTGGGAGGAGGCAGCAGATGGAAGCAGCTTCGGGAGTGGGAAGGTTAGGTTGTGGAGGAGTCGGGTTCGGAGTAAGCGGTAGGTGGTGATGGGGAGATGGTTTCGGAGGAGTTAGGGTGGTGGCGGCAGATGGATGTCGAGGAGCACTGGAGCAGCAGGTTGGTAAACTTGTAGGTGGGTTTCGATGGATGGGGTTCAGAGGAGTTGGGTTCGAGGTAGATGGTGACAGGCGGTAGGTGGTGACGGAGGAGATTGGGTTTTGGGATTTGCCGATGTTGATTTTAGAGGAAGGAGTTGTTGTTGGTGGTGTTGACGATGTGTTGTTGTTGTTGTTGCCGCAGTGTTGGGTTGTTGCCGCAGTGTTGCTGCTGTTGCCGATGAAGAAGACATCAAAGTTGGGTTAAGGATAGAGTAATTAGGGTTAGGGATTAATGATGAGAAGAGAGACTAGGGTTAGGGATTACCTCTCTAATACCATGTTAATGGTAACAGAGGGATTATGTAGACGTTATTGGAATGATTATAATTGAGTACAATGTCTCCAATATATAGGAGGGAAACAAATACTAAACTAAAACATATTCTGATATGAGACTAAATATCTAATATAATATCTAACGTGCCTACTTAGGCTGTTGCCCAAGATGAGATTAGTCCAACACAATGAACATAAAAGAACTGCAGGAAGTAGCAATGTTTCTCAAATATTTGTTATTTTTATCAATCCAAGTTGAACAATTTAAAAAGGTCCACTCAAATCTCACACTTTCTTACATTCATTTGAAATGTAGGTTCTCTCCCCACTCCCGATACCCAAAGCATAATTAGAAATAAACGATAACCTGAACCCTCTACAAATTATTTCCCATGCCACTAACTGTAACACCCCGTAAATTAAAATGAATTATTTTGAATTATTAAATGATATCCCGTTGAAGTACTTGATTAATTTTATTATTTTTGCACGTGCAATATTATGAAATTTAAAATTTTAAAATTTTTGTCAATAATTATTTTCTCTCATTAATTTTCAATATTTTTATTCTTTCAAATTTATTTGAATGAAGAGAATTATTTTGGAATTTATATTGACAAATTTTATTTTAATGAAAGAATAGATTTTTGGCCATAATAAAGCCCAAATATTTGGATTAAAATATTTTTATTCTGATAGGGGGAACCGCCCAACAGTAAAGAAATCAGGAGATAAGATTAAATATTTTATTTGATTGTTTTTGATAAGGAAAGAAATTAATTTGATTTGTATGTATAAATTCATTTGCAAATATTGGATTCTAGAGGACTTTTATGCAAAATCTCCTTATGGAAACCCTAATTTGAGCCCGACCAATATATAGGCAATAAGTTTCTTCATTTCAGTTTTTTTTCCATCTTATTTTTGGGTGGCTCTTGGAATTGGAGTTTTTGCTTTAAGAGGAGAAGTGCTTCTTGAAAATTCAAAGATTACAACTAGAGGTGGGTGCTTCTTCATCTCTCTTGATATTTTTTTATATTCTGGTTGAGTAGATATCATGCTTGTATTTTTGTTGTGAATCTATGGAAGTGTGTAGCATGTATTTATTGTTTTGCCATGAGATGGATAGTTGAGATGCTTGATAAATAAAGTTTAGTTGATATCATGAAGTAAAAATAAAATTTTTATATGAGTTGATCATGAATATTTGATTCTTGAATATTGTAAGATGCTAGGGTATGAAAGATTAAATTTTTAACCCATAGAGTTGATTGCGTGATCATGAATATTATTGTAGTTGAGTAAGACTTGTTGTAGGAACTTAAAACATATGTTAATCAATTTAAGAAGGGGGTCTTGATGTTTAATTTACTGTTTTACTGGATAAAAAATTTATATATTGAATTCTAGTTGATTGGTGCATAATATAGTGTGTATATGGACAAAAAATAATCGAGTTTTTGAGCTTCAACGAGTTAGGGGCTGAGGGATGAACAGTGTCGAGTCTGCACAGTGCATATCGAGCACTGTTCTAGTTTCGTCCTGCTCCTTTGTGGGTTTCAAGTTGGTGTTTTGTGTGGGGTCTGTTTATGCTAGGGTTTGAAATGATCCATAATGTATATATGGATGTATAAATATGTGAATGTCACGCCCCGCTTCCCAAAAGAAATACGGAATACGATACATGACTAAGTCCAGCGGATAGTTTTCACCATCATTAAGCTGTACGGATCTGCTTGACTCATCACAACAGTAAATATAACAACATACTAAACCAGGCATGCATAAACAATTATAACTCAACAGTATTTATTCGCAACAATAATGAATATTCCAAACAAATACGAGATCTGAAACAAAACAATATCCTGGGAATACAAGCCCAAATACAAGTTTCAATACACTAGCATAAATAAAATAGTTCAAAACAAAACATCTAAGCAATTCTTCAATGCACAGTTCAAAACTTTTGCTCACCAACTCCAGTAGGCAAGCGATCACCAAAACCTGCTCATATAGCAATTACAGGAAAATAGGAAGACAGGAAAACATAATGCCCGTTAGATGCAAGTTCCGGGTCGCAAGCAGTACAAGCAAAAAAAAGAAAGGGAAAAACTAAAACAAAACAGGTAGTACTGACATGGAGATAAGCAACAAAGGATGACAGTCTACGGATACAGAGATAGCAGGATAACAGTAAAGAGTGTAGTAATAACAGTAACAGTGAAGTCAAATGTAATAGTGGAATCAACAGTAACAGTAACAGGATGTGACAGTGAAACAGTTATTCTTATGTCTAATGTTCGTTACTATTTAGGTAGCACTTCATCCATCCCAAATTATACCACATGGTTGCTACATCAAACAGTTTCGTTTTAAGATTTCGTAGTGGAACCTATAGGGCAGTATATTCAGACAAACAGTAACAACAGCAGTAATAACAAACAGTAACGGTGTCATGGATCATGCCCTCATGCGTTCAGAGATAAGCAGTGGGTACCACAGAAACAGTGGGGAAAATGAGTTCCCTTCTGAATATGCATTTCTATGTTGTCCACTACTAGATCTTTCCCTTAACAACCCCGACTTGATTAGTTTTCATTATTATTCAACAGGTGTGAACAAACACAAACAGGGCTAAAGACATGGAAAGAACAAAGGACAAGTCTAAGATGAATAAGGAACACAAACGGGTGACAAAAACAACTCATAACAGTCACAACAACGAAACTTCCAGTTCTGGACAACAAGACACTATTGTACCAAATCTGAGACTCCCGTTGTTACAGAACTGAAAAATCTAGATCCGTCAGTAAATATGGAAACTAGACTCTCTTTCGAATCCAGCGCATATGTACAAGTCACAGATCAGCCAAAGAAACGGGGTTGAAAACAACGTTTAATACAGAAGTTATGTTCAGTCAGAAAATGCAAAATCTTATTTATAAGCATGAAAAGAGTTTAAAACCATCATAATTAAATCTGAGAAAAATCTGAGATATTCCCTAACATATTTAGTTTCAAAATATAAAATATCATAAATTTATATTACAAATAGTATAGTCAATAAAATTGGGAAAACAGAGTAAAATAACAAAACTTTGAATCTAAAAGTTCAGACACAATAGTATCATAACAGAGATAATTCACAAAATACAATTCGAAATCCAGATCCATCAAAAGGTTGGTAAAGTAGACAAATCAGGCTACAGTTTATATTCACAAAGTTTTCATAAAAAACGAATAGAATCAGGTTGAAAACATAGTTCTTTACTGAACAGCATGCAAATTGAAAATATTTCGATTGGTTTCATAAGCATGAGATGAGATGCAAAAGTCATTAATTAATTCCATAAAAATTAAGAATTGATCCCAGTCATGTCTAAACATACTCAGAAAAATATAGAGTTCAAATTCTACTTTTAGTATCAGTTTTAAAATAATATTTCATACAAAATACATATAGTTCAGAATTTGGAATATACGACATGACTGCAGTAAAATAGCGACAACTCATGCATCGTAAATCGGAATTTAGATCCATCAAAAGTTCTGGAAACTAGAAAACAAAACCTACAAATCATATTCACAACTTTATTTATTTTACTGATGTTAACAGGGTCGAAATTACTGTACAAAAATAGGGCAGCAGTAAAACAAAACTTATTTTATGCATTTTATAGAATAGTTTAATTTCAAATGATCCAAACTAAGATGGCATACAAAGCATGGTATATGGGTTACTAAAACCAGCATAGCATGTGACAAACAATCTATAATAAGAGATTACATCTAACAAAGCATCCATATATAGTTACTACAACATATGATATGTCACAACCAAACATACAATCAAGATGTCCATCTAATCTGATTTGTTTTCATGCAACGAGTGTCAACTACTGTGAACTACTCATGATCAAGAGATGGAGGAAAGGATCAACTAACAGATATGGTCATCATAAGGGTACTAGACAATTTCATGTGAGACTACTTACGATATTTAACTTGTATGACAAAAAAAATACATACAAGCTACTTGCCTAAAAAACGACGACGAAGAAGATGACAGAATAACGGGAATGGATCCCGAACAATGAACACAACACGCACGAACAAGAAGCGAGATCCACACCAAACAAAATACGTGTTGTGCACGTGTTCACACGCACACAACATAGCAGCGGCAACAGCAAGGGTGGACGATAGCAACACCAAGAAAATGACGACACGACGGCATGGCGCTCGGGTGTCGGCCTCGGCGACAGACGACAACAGTGAAGGAGACGAGCGACAACGATGTCGAGGGTAGCTCGACACAACGACGACAGGGGACAGTGGCTAGGGGATCGGGATGGGGGAGCACGGGGGTGTGCAGCGGAGAGGGAAAGAGGAGAGGGGGTTGCAGTGGGGGGTCTGTCGGCATCGGGGGTCAAAGACGATGACGATAAAGAGGAGAGAGGGATCGAGAGTCGGGGGGTCGGGATATGGTAGATGACGGCTAGGGAGAGAGGGATGATAATTAGGGTTTTGGTAATTAGGGTAGGGAGTATTTAAGAGGGTTATATAGAGTCTAAACGGGTTTGGGTGAACTGGATAGTATCCAATAGGAAGAAAAGAGTCTAATAAGAGACAAATAGGCCATGAAATAGGTTTAAAACAATAAATAAGATCAAGAACAAATTTTTAGATCAAACAAAAGAGAATATAAAGCTAAATCAAGAAAAAAAATGAATCACAAGGAGAACAACAACATACAATTCAAAAGGGACGGTAAGAGATACAAGCAGAAATAAAACAAAATAACCAGGAATTTAATTAAATACAAATAAAAATACAAAAATGAGTCACATGGGTTACAAATCCTACCTACCTAACAAGAAGAATTTCGTCCTCGAAATTCAACAAGAAGTACATAGGGTAACCCCAAAAGAAAAAGAAAATAACAACAAAAGCAAAAACAACAAACAAGAACTACACAAACAAATGACGAAACCTTCGGTGGATATCCACTTCCAGCTCCCAAGTTGACTCACCCGGCGAGTGAGGATTCTAAGAAACACGAACAAGTCCGATCACCTTGTTCTTCAAAACCTTCTCCCGCCGGTCCAAAATAGCAACTGACAGAATTTCACAAGAAAAATTTGGCCTCACAGATAACTCCGAGTAGTCAATCACGTGGCTCTCTTCACTGATATACTTCCTCAGTTGCGAGACATGAAAGACGTCGTGCACTCCAGATAAGGCTGGTGGCAATGCAAGACGATAGGACACCTTGCCTACTCGTTCAATGATGTCAAACGGTCTGATGAACCGGGGCTCAACTTGCCACCGCCACCAAAATGAATGATACCTCGCTACGACGATACCTTAAGAAAAACATGGTCTCCCACCTCAAACTCCAAGGCTCTCCTATGGACATCATCCCATCTATTCTGTCCGTCTTGCGCGGCTTGAAGATGCTTCCTGATCTAACCCACTGCATCCACCATCCTGGTGATCAACTCCTGGCCCAACAATTTTCTCTCGGCAATGTCATCCCAGCACACTGGAGACTAACACTTACGACCATAAAGTGCCTCGAACGGAGCAGCTTTAAGACTGGCATGAAAGTTGTTATTGTACGAGAACTCTACAAGATGCAAGTGGTCCTCCCAAGAACCTCCAAATTGCAGCACATAGGACCTCAACATGTCCTCTAGAGTCTGGATGGTCCTCTCTAACTGTCCATCTGTCTAAGGGTGAAAAGCTGTGTTGTACTTCAACTTACTCCCCAGACTACTTTGAAGACTCTCCCAAAACTGCGACCTGAACCTCGTATCCCTGTCGGATACAATACTGAATGGAACACCATGAAGTCTGACAATCTCTTGCATGTACTTCTCAGCTAGGCTCTCAGTAGACTGTCCAACTCTGAAGGGAACGAAGTGAGCACTCTTCGTCAACCTGTCCACAATCACCCAAATGGCGTTGTGACCCTTAGTACTCCTTGGCAAAGCGGTCACAAAATCCATAGTGATATGCTCCCACTTCCACTCCGAAATGGGAAGAGGTGGAAGATGTCCGATGGTCCTCTGATCCTATGCCTTCACCTGCTGGCAGATAAAGCACCGTGACACAAATCTCATCATGGCCCCCTTCATACCATGCCACCAAAAGTAAAGCTTCAAGTCCCAGTACATCTTCATACCACCAGGATGAATAGAGTACGACGATTGGTAGGCTTCCTCAAGCAACTTTTGACGAACCTCATCCTTCGGAACACACAATCTGGACCCAAAACGAAGAGGTCCATCTGAGTGAACAACCATATCGGTCCTCGTACTCGCTTCAACTTCGGCACTGAACTCTTGCAATTGCTCATCATCTGCCTGAGCTTCTTTAATTTGCTCAACAAGAGACGAATGCAACTGAAGCATCATGCAACTCCGATCAGAACTTGGCAAGTGCACATAAAATCCAACCTCCTCATCTTCTCAGCGAGCTCTCTCTGCCGAGTCCGGAACATGGCGAATGATCTCCTACTAAAAGCATCTGGCACCAAGTTCACTTTACCAGGACGGTATTGCAAATTGATGTCATAGTCATCTATCAACTCCAACCATTGCCTCTGCCTCATGTTCATTATCTTCTGAGTGAAGACATACTTAAGACTTTTGTGGTCAGTAAATATTTTCACTCGGTCACCAAGCAGATAGTGTCTCTACAACATCAAAGCAAAGACCACTGCAGCCAACTCTAAATCATGGGTAGGGTAGTTCTTCTCGTGCGGCCTCAACTGTCTGGACGCATAAGCAACAACTCGATCCTTCTACATCAACACTGCACCTAGGTCCTTGCCAGAAGCATCACAGTGAACCACAAAACCACCCGAACCATCCGGAATAGTCAACACTGGCATCGATGTCAACCGGCTCTTCAACTCTACAAATGCTCTACTACAAGCTCCATCCTAGATGAACTTATGATCTTTCCCAGTCAGCTTAGTTAACGGACCAGCTATCTTCGAAAAGTCTTGGACAAACTTCCGATAATACTTGGCCAAACCAAGGAAACTTCTCACCTCTGAAACTGACTTAGGGATAGACCAATCTTTGACCACAGAAATCTTGGTCAGATCAACAGAGATACCATCGCCTGAGATAATGTGCCCCAAAAAGGTAACTTGATCAAGCCAGAACACGAACTTACTGAGTTTCCCATAGAGTTGATTCTCCCTCAAGATCTGCAGAACCAACCTCAGATGATCAACAAGATCCTTCCGGTTCTGAGAATACACCAGAATGTATTCTACGAAGACCACCACGAATCTGTCCAGAAATGGAGAGAAAGGTCTGTTCATCAGACTCATGAATACTGCTGGCACATTTGTGACTCCGAAAGGCATCACTAGGAATTCGTAGTGCCCGTATTTGGTCTTGAACGCAGTCTTCTTCACATCAACTGCTTTCACCTTCACTTGATGATAACTAGAGCGAAGTTCCAACTTCGAAAAGACAGCAACTCCACCCAGCTGATCAAATAAATCATCGAACCTGGGTAGCAGATATCGGTTCTTCACTGTAACACGGTTCAGCTCACGGTAATCCATGCACAAACGATGACTCCCGTTCTTCTTGCTGACAAACAAGATCGGAGTGCCCCACGGGACACACTGGGCCTGATGAAACCCAAATCCAGTAATCCTTGGATCTGCACCTTTAGCTGTGCTAGCTGAACTGGTGCCATCTAGTAGTGATTCTTCGATATCGTCGCAGTACCTGGCTGAACCTCGGTACCGAATTCGACTTCCCTATCAAAGGGTAGTCCAAGCAACTCCATATCCAGAAATTCCCGCACTACAAGAGGCGCAGCCTCACAACCTGAGTGCAAATCCATTTCACAACCAGCATCGACAACTACTTCCTGACCACGCCCATAGGATAACTCCCCAGCATGGAAGTCAAACTCTTCACGGCCTGGCATCCTAAAAACAACCTTCTTCGCTCGATAATCAATGATCGCGAGGGTCTCATCCAGCCAATCCATGCCGAGAATCACATCAAACCCTGAACTACTGATCACAATCAAAATTGCTCTGAAATCAGCACTTCCAATCACCACGGGACTCTCCTTGCACTCCCGGGAACAGACGACAACACTGCCACCTGTGGTGATGTTCCGAGCTACCGGCAACACACTGCACTCCAACTAGTGCTGATCTACAAAGCGAGAGGAGACGAAGGAATGGGTTGCCTCAGAATAAAAAAGAATACGAGCAGGAACAGAATGAACAAGAATAACACTTAAGATAGAGTCAGACAAGGAAAAAGATGAACAGATGAACAAATGAAAGATAACCAAAGAATTGAAAATGATGCAAGAAAGACAACATGGATGAAAGATGCGAGAGAAATAAAACAAGGAACAAATAACCGAACAACAAAAGAAACACAAAAGAATACCTGCAACGACTTCTTATGCGGTCTCAGCTTCCTTCGCTATCAAGTTAAAAGCCTAACCTCTCCCTGGAGCATCGGTCCACTGACTGACGATCAGACACTGAGGAGGAAGTGGTGGTCTGACCTGACTACAAACTGGCGCGACTGCGGCCTGGTTGTGCCTCCTCCGAGGACAATCTCGAACCAAGTGGTCTGCAGCACCACTGTTGGATCCTGTAGGCAAGGTAAATAACACTAGAGGGGGGTGAATAGTGTTGTATAAAAAATAATTAAGAACTTGAACTTTTCGTACTGTCAAGTCGACTAAAAAATGAAGTACAGTTGACTATAGCGTCAGAAAAGAAGAGTATTTTATACAAGTCTGATCAGTCGACTTATAGCTGAAATTCGGTCGACTTATCAGACAAGTTTACGAATAAAACATAGAAAAATAGAAATGCAAGTTGAGAAAATACAACCACCATAGAGAGTCAAGCACAGAATACACAGCGATGCATCCTAGTTCGATTCTCCCGACCTACATCCAGTCCCCAAGCAACCCACTTGAGATTTTCCACTATTCTTGAAAAAATACAAGAATACCCTTCAACGTTTTGACAGCAACTATGTCAAATCCGTAAACCTCTCTTACCACTAGAGAGAGCAAACCCACTCTACCCCCAAGAGTGAAAAACTGACTGTACCACTAAGAGCCCTACTCTCCAACCGAGAAGACCACTCTCACAACCCGAGAGTGAAAAATAACAACAAAATGAGTTTACAATAACCTATAGCCTTGTTTGTGATTTGTGCTTTTGTATAGTGTCTATTAGGTTAACTTCTGAATCAGTCTAAAACAAATTCGATGTTATACTGGACTAAATTTCAGAGAACCAAGACTTAGAGTTTATATGCTTTTGAAAGACTTGTTCTTGTTGAAAACAAAAAGCTTGAAACTTAAATAAATGCTTGGAAATGTTGTGAACCTTTTCCAAATGATCTCTAGACCTTTTTTATAGAGTTAGAGACGCTTGAACGTTGAGAGGTTGAATTCCAACTGCCATACAACGACAGTAAAAAGATTTGATTTTGAAAAACATGTTTAAAAAATAGAAAACTATCGAAATGTCTTGAACATAAATCTTTGTGGCTTGATCAATTACTCTTGAAAGCTTCATTGGATTGTTTTGCCTTTGTGTATTTCACCATGGTATTGACTGTGATATATTCTGCAAGAGATATGTGATAGGCAATTTTTGTATTGTGTTGTCGTCATCAAAACCAAGAATCAACATTCTCCCCTTTTTGATGATGACAACACAATAACTTATAATAATAACAAATACATATTATGATGTCATACAAAATTGAAAGATATATAAAATATAAACATGTATGCTCCCCCTAACTAATGTACAACAAGCACACAAGTAATAATATACACAAAAACATGCATAGGACAAAACATGCACCATACAAAACATGCACCACAAACAAGCCTTTTCTCCCCCTTTGTCATCAACAAAAACAACAACAAACAAAAAATAGAAGGAGGGGCATTGCAGAACCATAACAAATTAATACATAGAAATGAAGTACAGGATTACAAATACTACATAGAAGTGAAATACATAAAACATGAAAAATTACAACAAAAAAAAAGAAAATACATCAAGTTTATTCGTCTTCTTCGTCGTCATCATTTGTGGAGGCATGATGAGGTTGTGGAAATTGTTGAGTGAACAAGTGAGTAAGGTTAGCAAGACTAGCCTTAAGATTATCCTGTCTAGAGAGGATAAGATCGGTACGATCCATGAGATAATTTACCGAAGTATAAAGACTCTCGGGATCAGCAAAGACAGCTCTAGGATGAGAAGAACTAGAAGCAGAAGATCGACGACCAGAAGTGACTAAAGGAATAGGAGGTACATTCCTTTGAGGAGACTGAGGAGGAGAGTTAAGGATCTTCATACGAGCTAAACTCGCACAGTCAAAAATCTCATAGTGATTAACAACACTAGACTCAAAAGTAAGAGCAACTTCATAGAAGTTGAAGACATGAGTAAGTATTGCACCACAAGGAAGGAAAGAGGTGTGAGCCTTATGGAGACGATTGAAAATGACTCAACTCCAATTTATTTGGATGTTGCCGAAAATGGCATACACCGCTTGTTGCAATTCAAAAGAGCATTGGTCGTAGATACCTGTTTTAGGGATAATGTTATACGACAATATTCAGGCAACAAACTTGGCTAGAGGAGTAATCGATTTGTTAGTCATTGGAGGACCTCGATTAGGCAAAATTTTTTTTGAAAAAATAGATTGATCATCCATTTCAATTTCACCCAAATCTAAGCCTTCATATGTGTACTACCCTAAACTTTCATTTTAATAGAAATGTTGATTTTCACGTGTTGTGCACGTGCAAATTTCGTATGTATATTTATTTATTTATTTTCATATATAAAATTTCTTTTGGTAGTATGAACAATTATTTTCTTCCTTTCCTTTATTTTCCTAAAAGCCTATTTTGTAAAGCCCAAAACATTATTTTCATAAAAGCCTAGAATGCATGCTAGGTTTGTTTTAAATGAAATCATGTGAATTAACTAGTAAGAGATTGGAACCATGTTTGTTTAATTAAAGTATTAAAGTAGAGTGGTAATATTAGAGATAAATTGATGGAATGATTACTAAGAGATAATAGTTAATTTTTGTAGTAGAATTTTCCATTTTATATGTGCCATATGAATGTTAGAATAAATGAAAAAGATTGTATTTGTAAACAAATGATTGAATGCATCATGTGTAAATTAGTGGATAAAGATATAAGTTTTATTCATTAGAAAAGATGATTTTTGTGTTCTAAAAACATAGTAGTTGTCAATAAGCAAGAGAACAATAATGTAGTGATTTTTGTGGGAACCCATCTTTAATTATGAAGAATTATGCTTTAGTTCTCAAATGTCGAAATTATGAACATGGAATACAAACTAGTGCTAAAATGCATATTTTAAAGAGTTGAAAATACTTATAAAAATACTAGTTGCTGTAGATTTGGGTGTATTTTAATTCTGGAAAATTTTTGTTTTCAAAAGAGCAGAAAAAGAGACAATTTTTGTTTTGAGACTTCATGAATTATAGCTATGAACAGAGAGCAAAATCAAAACCCAAATTAATTACTTTCAAAACGAAATGGCCACTTAGACCAACTGGCCGGTAGAGCTTTCGGTCGCTACAGTAGAGAGGACGTCTCGGGTTCGATACTGAGGCTTTTCGTTTATTTTTTTGTTAAAAATCCAATTTGCCGAGAGTCGATACTTAGGGATTATAACCCCTAGTTATATCGCCTTGGGGCTTTGGCGTGTTGGTCTTGTGCGCTGTCTATTGGGTCGCTGGTTGTGGGTTCGAATCCGGTTGGGGGTTTGGATTTAAAAAAACATTTTTGTTTGGGTTTTTTTTAATATTAATTGAGTTTTAAAAATAGAATTAAACTAAGGATTAGATACATAATGAAGATATGATGAAAGTAAGAAAAAAATATTGAGTATGAGGGCCATTGGATTGGCGGCGTGAGAGTATTCACAGGATGTCCCATGATGCGTCATGACAGGGCGTGGATACTGCTCCAGAGTACCGTCCCGGTGGCGACGCTCGTGGGGTGTTTGACGATTGCGGGTGGTGTCATGTCTATGGTAGGAGCTGAATTACCACAGGATGTCTGCATAATGAGTCATGTGACAATGCGTTGGGATTCCCTCCAGGGCGCTTAGACATGAGTTCGTAGGTCAGAAAACATCTAGGATACTTACCGTAATTACAGTAGTAGATTAGGTCATGACGAGGGATTGAATCCTACATGATGAAGAACGATTAAGGGCTTGCCCTCGGACCTATGTAGTATGGGCTTCATAGACTCTGAACAAGTGCGCATTAGTGTTATATAATACAAATAATTGCATTAAGGACTAAGTGCAAATTCACAACACGACATCAATAGGATAGTCCCTTTAGCTTTGTTTGTGAACAAGTTTGTGGTTTGCTAAGTATTGAGAATCGTTATACTATTTCCAGCATAGAGAGGATGGCCGTGTATAATATTTCATCAGTTGAATGAACTGACGCGCCCACAGTTTTACATGCAGGGTAAAGATGCTTGACACAATCGAAGTATACATACTGCTCAAGATTGATTTAAATGTTTTTTCATGTGATGTATTGCAAAATTGCTTCCACTGTAAAAATATAAAGGTGTAATGTAATTCTGATGTAAGAAATATTTTATTTCCTTGTAAAATTGTACGAAAGAAGTGTAAAGATCCTGTGGAACTTCGAATTCAGTTGTATTTTAGAATTCGGGGTGTTACAATATGGGATACCCAAAATAATTCCCAATTTTTCAAGAGTTACCCTCATTTGAATATTTTTTACCGTAGTAGTAAAAAATATTTTGTTACCATCCTCGGAGGTGGAAACCTTCATATTTGTATAAAATAAATAGATAAGTTGTGGATAGTAATAAGGTTGATTGATAAGAGAGAGCAAGTCAAATAACCTATATTGTTCAAACAGGGCATGCGGAAACTCTAGAAAACTAAAAAAGAGAAAAATCAAGAAATTTTACCCAACAATGGAGAGAGAGAGAAGCACAAAGCTTCAAAAGAACTCAGAAATAGACTTCAAAAAAGGGAAATGTACTCAATATTTGGATGAAATCTTCAAACTTCGAGCTTCAAAGTACTAAAATCTTCAAGATTGAGGGTAGCCGACCGGTCTTTTTCTTGTGAGACAGAAAGTGAAAAGAGGGGAAAGTGAAAGAAGAGAGGTAAAAGCTAGGGTTTTACTAAGATATGGAGGGATGAGATCAAGTCTGGAGTAAACCAAGGGTTGGGGATCAGCCAACGGGTAAAAAAAATAAAGAAAATTACCTCAAAAAATGTGCCGTTTCGAATCAGAAAAACAAACTGATGTCGTGACAGTCGACTGGTGTTAAAGATAAGTCGACTTAGTCGAGAAAAAAAATTAAACCAAAGAAACATCAAGTAAAAACTTGCTGTCAGTCGATTGGTTACGTATACAGTCGACTGTTCAGAACACAAGATTCAGCAATAATAAGAACAACAAAAATACTTTATAAGTCGACTGAAAAAGACGTTTAAGTCGACTTAAACAAAATATATTTTCAAGAAATGTCATGAAAACAGAAAATTTCTAGTTCTCTTCTAAAGTTGATAAAAGTGTCTTCCTTAAGTGGTTTGGAAAATATATCTCCTACTTTTTTATCAATAGAAATAAATTCAAAGTTATATCTCCTTTTAAAACATGATCACATAGAAAATGATGTCTCAATATGTTTCGTACGTGAGTGTTGAACCGGATTTTTAGATAGATTAATAGCACTGGGATTATCACATATTATAGAAGGTTTTGAAAATGAAATACCATAATCTAATAAAGTTTGTTTCATCCACAAAATTTGGGCACAAGCTAAACTTGCAGCAATATATTCAACTTCTGTAGTAGATAGAGATACCGAATTTTGCTTTTTACTGTACCAAGATACTAGTGAATGTCCCAGAAAATGACAAGTTCCACTAGTACTTTTACGATCAGTTTTACTACCAACAAAATCAGCGTCACTATACGACAAAAGTTGAAAGTTATCGGTGCGTGGATAAAATAAACCATATTCAGACGTGCCTTTAATATATCTTAAAATACGTTCCACAGCTTTTAAGTGAGATTCTTTGGGATTCGACTGATATCTAGCACACAAACATACACTAAACATAATGTCGGGTCTACTAGCAGTTATATATAAGAGTGAGCCAATCATACCTCGATAGAGTTTTTGATCGACACTCTTACCAAAATCATCTTTGTCAAGTGTAGTAATAGTAGTCATATGTGTGGTTTTACTACTAGTGCTATCATTGCCAAACCGTTTGAGTAATTCCTTAGCATATTTTCTTTGATTAATAAATATGTCATTTTGTGACTGCTTTATTTGTAGTCCAAGAAAATAATTGAGTTCACCCATGTGACTCATCTCAAACTCATTTTTCATGGTATTAGCCAACTCTTGACAGAGATTACTATTAATAGAACCAAAAATTATGTCATCGACATATATTTGTATGATTAGAATATCTGTCTCTAATTTTCTAATAAACAATGTAGTATCTACTTTACTTATCTCAAAACCAGATTCTAAGAGAAAAATCTTTAACCGATCATACCGAGCACGAGGTGCTTGTTTAAGACCATATAAAGCCTTTTTCAATTTAAAAACGTGGTTTGGGAATTGCTCATATTCAAAATCGGGTGGTTGCTTAACATAAACATCTTCCTTAATAAAACCATTAAGAAAAGCACTCTTGACATCCATCTGGAAGAGTGTAAAATTCATAAAATATGCAAAAGATAATAAGATCATAATTGATTCTAGTCTAGCAACAGGAGCATATGTTTCATCAAAATCGATTCCTTCTTCTTGATTATATCCTTGAGCAACTAACCTAGCCTTGTTCCTAACGACTTGTCCTGATTCATCTAACTTATTCTTGAATACCCATTTGGTACCAATTATAGTATGGTCAGAAGGTCGTGGAACTAAATCCCATACATGATTTATTATAAATTGGTTTAATTCATCTTGCATGGCATTCATCCAAAATTCATTCTCTCAAGCTTATTGTATATTCTTCGATTCAAAATTCGACAAGAAAGTCGTATGAGAAATCATATTAACATGAATTCTTGTTTGAATACCACTTGAGATGTCACCATTTATTAAGTCATGAGGATGATCTCTAACTTCAACAAACAATTTTGGTAAATTTTGAGTCATCACAACAGGATCAGTCGACTTAACAAGTCCATCAACCGACTGATTCACATCAGTCGACTTAATATCCTTATCAGTCGACTTGTCTAGGTTAATTTGCTCTAGTGATTTAATAACATTATTTAAAGGTGATGAATCAATTTCATCATCTTCAATAACTGTAGATGAAGGCAAGGATTCATCAAATGAAACATGCATAAATTCTTCAATAGTCAATGTTGACTTATTGAAAATTTTATATGCCTTACTCCTATTTGAGTATCCAATGAAGATACCTTCATTAGATCTAGGATCAAATTTATCTAAATTATCTTTAGTGTTTAAAATGAAACACTTGCATCCAAATACTTTAAAATAAGATACTTTAGGAATTCTTTCAAAAAATAGTTCATAACAAGTTTTCTTAAGCTTATGCCTAATCAAAATTCTATTTAAAACATAATATGCTGTAGAAACAGCTTCAGCCCAGAAGTATTTAGGCAAATTGTTTTCAACAAGCATAGTACGTGCACATTCTTGCAATGTCATATTCTTTCTTTCGACCACTCCATTTTGTGGTGAAGCTCTAGGAAATGCAAACGGATGTGTTATACCATTCTTGTTGCAATATTCTAAAAACGTTTCATTCTCAAATTCTCCACCATGATCATTTCTAATAGTGACTATGGTTAGAGATTTTTGATTTTGTATTCGTTTACAAAAATTAGCAAATTCTTCAAAAGCATCATATTTATGTTTTAAAAAGAAAACCCATGTAAATTTTGAAAAATCATCTACTAAAACAAATACATATCTACTTTTATTTAAAGAAGCGACTTTAGTAGGACCAAATAAATCCATGGATTAATTCGAGAGGCCTACTAGTAGTAATCATTTCTTTTGTCTTAAAAGTAGCTTTGACTTGTTTTCCTAGTTAACATACATCACATAACTTATCTTTCTTAAAAGATAGTATTGGTAGTCCTTTAACTACGTTGTACTTAGACAATTTAGATTATTTTTCATATTCACATGACCAAATCTCTTATGCCAAAACCAAGAATCATTGTTAGAAGCTACTAAACAAAAATAATTTGAGAATTCATTGGTTTTAAACATAATTCATAGATGTTGTTTTTCCTAAATCCTTAAAAAATTACATTTTGCATGGAAGAATCATAAATTAAACATGCATCTTTTTCAAAAACAATTTTATATCCCTTATCACACAATTGGCTAATACTTAACAGATTATGCTTAAGATCACTAACAAGAAAAACTTCTTTTATAGTAGGGGTAGTGTTCTTACCGACCATGCCTATTCCAATAACCTTCGCTTTGTTATTGTCACCGAATGTGACTATTCCTCCATCTATTTCTTGTATGGAAGAAAGAAGGTTAGCATGACCAGTCATATGCTTAGAGCATCCGCTGTCAAGTATCCAACGTTCTCTTTTACGTACCTATAAAATAATCATTGTGAATATGGTACCATTTTCATTGGGTCCGAAAGGGATTAATTTTTAGGAAACCAAACCCAAAGTGAGTTTGATTTACCACCAAAAGCAGGAATATAATAAACAAACTTACATATATTAAGAACATAAGAATTTATATAAGTAATTCTATCATTTAGATTCAGATTGACTGGAACCCAAATATTTTTAGTCTGTCCAGTCGACTTCATTGTACCTTTCAGTCGACTGTTATGAGAAAGTCAACTGGGAGGTGAAATAGGTCGACTTATCTGAGGTTTCGGTTTCTTTAAATAAGAATCCAAACCTCTGGATAGACGACAGAAATTAGGGTTCAGTCGACTGGTCTGAACTACAGAATTACTATTTTCATGGAAAACAATGGTTTTTGGTTTCTCAAAAAACTCATATAATTTGTTCTTAACACTAGAAATAGAATCAGTCTTATTACTACTAGTATTCTTAGAAATGTGATATTTTTCAAGAGACTTTTGAAAACCAAGTCCAAATCTCTTATTGGATTGAACTTGATTTTGGAGAACTTCATTTAAATTCTCCTTTTCTTTGTTAAACTTAGATACATTCTTAGATATCTCTTCATAATTTTTCTTAAGAAATACAAGATCTATATCCAAATTAGAAAGTCGAGAATTTAACGACTTGACTTCAACATTTAAGTCAAGATTCTCTTTAGAAAGTGTTTGATTGATTTTCTCTAAATTTTTAACTCTAATTTTCTCCTTCTTGAGTTCTTGAAAAATCTCATTAAAGGCATCTAATAAGTCATTTGAATCAAAGTTATCACTTACTTCGTTTTGTGTGGCCATGAAACATACGTTCGCAACTTCGTTTGACTCCTCATTCTCTTCTTCGGATGAAGAATCGCTATCGTCCCAAGTTGCTTGATATGCTTTCTTGTTCTTCATATACTTTTTCTTTATGTACTTGTCCTTTTTGAAGATAGGAGCCTTCCCTTTTGATTTCGCATTTTCTAATGGGCAGTCCTTCTTCATATGACCTTTTTGTTGCACTTGAAATAAGTGGAAAGTTCGTTAGTATCTTTAAATTTGGAATTAAATTTACCTTTTCTAAGAAACTTCTTAAACTTTCTAGTGAACATGGCTATCTCTTTTTCATCTTCTTCTTCATCTTCGGAGTCCGACATGGCCTTGAAAGCGAGTGTCTTCTTCTTTGCTTGCTGAGGTTCTAGATCCTTTTTGCGTTCTTCAAGTTGTACTTCATATGCCATAAGATTTCCCACAAGATTCTCAAGAGAGAGTTGTGATAAATCGTTGGTTTCTTCTATAGCGGTGGTCTTCTTCTCCCATTCGGGGGTTATGTAACGCCTCGGATCCCAATTACCGAACATCCGTGACACAACCAGAATCTTTTCCTTCAAATGCATCTCAACACAGTAAACAACATGGAAATTTAAATACTTTTATTGCCATTAGAGTTATTATATCAATAATTACAAATATCAATTTCTCCTTGAACAAGGAATACAAATTACTTAACTTATTACAACTGATCACAAAGAATATTCAGGCTCCTTTTGCAAAGCTGTCAATTATCTTCCAGATCGATAATCGATTGGTCATTGCTGATAACTCCACTGAGTGGTCTATCTACTTTCCTGGGACTTGCACCTCGGCTTGAGCCTTCTGCTACGCGACTCCAATATTTTTGCACCACTCAAATGGTAGGCATGTATACTGCCATCCCCCTTGGATGCCCTGCTGATCTTGGGCTCTCCTGCACTTGTGACCTGATATTCATGTACCTAAAAGGTAGGGTACGTCAGCAATTCTACTGACGCAATACTGATAAGAAAACAGCGATCTCCAAGATGGCAACCACAAACCATCTTGAATGAGAGGAAAACGTGCATCCTAATTTCCTGGTGTTCGTGTATGCCACGGTCTAACAACTAATGCACTGATCACCTGCCTTATTGTAATACAAGCAACCTTGGGACTCTGGATATGCATGCATTCCATACTACATACGTTCCAGGCCAAGACATGACATGGTCTAATCTAATACACGAAACAAGAATGCACACGATGCACTTACTCTAATGCAATTCGTTTGGGAATGCATGCATCCCATACTGCATACTTTCCCAAAATCAACTTCGATGGAAATGTATGCATCCCATACTACATACTTTCCAAGGAGTTCATTTTTCTGAATGTAGGGTCCAATCCCTCGTTATGCAGTGCATTCTAATTCGATCCACTTCCTGTTCCTGATAGTATGACATGGTTGAGGAGGTATAAATAAAAGACATTATTCGGGGTGCCACCCCGTTGTCACCAATAATTGTCACATCGGACCCTTCTCGAAAGTTGTGACGAACTTAAAGATATACCGCAGCATACCTATGGCACCGTATTTCACATGACCGCAGCCCATACGACCCGTCGTGTCTACCAACATAGAACATGACGACCTCGAAGGTCTAAAAACCCCCTATCTGCCAGGAAATCAACATCCCGTTCTTACCATGGTATTTTAGGAATTAACAGTGCAAGATACGCGCAGCAGCACATATCCCTAAGGACAGGAAGAGACAACCACATAGTACCACCACCTACCGCTAACACTCAGAACGAGTTGGATTATAGGGAACCACCACTAACACTAATTCGGTCTTCAAGCGAAAACATTAAGGAAAAACCTAATCAATGCAGTTACTGAAACAAGTTGTTACCCAGATCACACTCCGTATCGATCCATAATGTCGAGCCCATCCGGTCTGTCGAAACAATAGTCATCACGGGAATCACCTCCACGGGTTCCCAACACCTTCACTGGTCAACGACCAAATAATCCCTACCCGTGACCCTCCACGAGTCGTCCAACGGTGCCCCAAGGATGCAATATAACTCAAATGAAGGTAAGCTCATACATAACCATCAATTCTTGACCATTGACAGACCTCAGGCATCGAGGCACCAACCACAAATTGACCAGAGCTATATCCAACTCACTCATATCCACCATGATTACTACGCACAGGAACTTATTTAAGTTCCAAATAAAATGCTAAAACCCATCCTTAAAACCTGATAGCTCATGATCACCACACTGCGGTATGTAGAGGGTTCCTCATCAATTGTCTGATGAAACAGTTCAAGAAATAGCAGTAGCTGTAACCCCAGCTACGCTCATCGGAACCCAACACACTCAGAATTTCTAGGAGGGTAGGGAGATCCACTGCAATCCCCCAGTTAACGACTGATGAACACATTATTATTCACTTTTTAGAGCAATAATCTTAATATAATTAGACATTTAAAAGCTCTCTATATGGTATTTAACTCCTATTTTCTCTTTTCCATAGGAAACAGCTTATAACAGCAAAACGAAGCAGGCTCTCTATATGGTATTTAACTCCTATTTTCTCTTTTCCATAGGAAACAGCTTATAACAGCAAAACGAAGTAGATTCAGGACTTCAAGGACAATACACAGAGAACTGCAGAGGATAAGTCGACTGGTTCCTCAACCAGGCGACTGGACAGGAGAAGCTGATTTTCCACAACTATCGTCACAGTCGACTTATTCCCAAAGACAGTCGACTGGTATGACCAAAGATGAAATCTTCAGAAGTCTCGACTCAGTCGACTGGTTCGAAGACAAGTCGACTGGTCTGCGGCGGAGTAAACAGATAAGATCTTCAAAGATACACCTGCATCTAAATTCAAATCTACTTGGATCAAGATTTTATACAGCGAATCAAATCTAAAGACGGGGTATTTTCCAAGTGGACGTGGTGAACAGATAAGGAAAGAAAGGAGAAAAGAGAAAGATATTAATCATCAAATCAAATAAAGAAGAATCTTCCTGAAAAAGTGGAAACCCTAATTCTCAGCCGTGTTCTATAAATATCAGAATACCATCTCTTGAACGGGCTCTCCCTCCACTCCACGACTTCATCCAAGGATCAGATATATCTCTGGGAAGCGACTCAATCACGAAGTTCCTGAACAAGCATCGAGAACATCACTCCATCAACATCGAAGAAGGAAAGAGAAGATCCAGCAACCAGAAGGCAGTCGACTGTGTGACAGCCAGTCGACCATATTGCCGGAATCCATTAGTTTATTTCTTCTTCTCTCTTTATTCTTTTTATGTTGATCATGTATT
The DNA here is from genome assembly GCA_017893485.1 of Hemerocallis citrina. Classification (NCBI taxonomy): domain Eukaryota; kingdom Viridiplantae; phylum Streptophyta; class Magnoliopsida; order Asparagales; family Asphodelaceae; genus Hemerocallis; species Hemerocallis citrina. Next base: position 142,229,815 of record CM030361.1, read on the forward strand.
CAAACTTGTTAAGCAATAAAGTTATTATTATGTAGAACTAATTTCATAGTTGGGTAGATCGAAACCGTAGTTATGTAGTGCTATATTCTTCTGAGATCTTCTAATTACTTATTGATTGAATCTGGTTGAATTGACATAGATTAATGATCATCAAACTTGGATCTTGAAGTCTGAGAGCAGTCGACTGAGGTGAGAGCCAGTCGACTGACATACAGCACGTGAGAATATCAAGTTTATGTTATCATTTATCTAAATCTGTTATATGAAGCATATTGAGACGACCGAATCTCGTGCTCATAATTTGTAACAAAGGAATCTTTAGGGGTTCTTGGTTCAATCAACTTAGAGGATCTAGATCTGATACCAATTTCTAGAACTTTAAGTGTTTGTTCGTTTCCACTGTTCTTATGTTTTCTCTAAGTATAATTTAGTAGATACCATGCTAGATACTTAGGGGAAGAAACGAATTAGAGTAGATACCATGCCTAATTCTTGGCTTAGGGAAACAATACTTTAAGGAGTAGATACCATGCCCTTGAAGTGAACAACATGAGTAATTAGAAGCAAATTTAGAAGGCAAATTAGCATTACTAACTATTGGTGGAGATCAACAACCCAACTATTCAAGAGATATTTGTGATTCAACACCTCTCATCTTAGCTTTAGTCTTTTAGTTCTTTTAGAATATTATAACAACTCTTATTCACTTTTATTATTAGTTTTATTGATTAGTAAGTTGAAGTCTACAATCTCTGTGGGATCGACCCTTGCTATTACTACGATTCGATTCGTGCACTTGCGAGGTTTTATAATTTGTGTCTAGGTTTATCTATTTATTTAGGTAGCTAGATTTCCAACAACAAGTTTTTGGCGCTGTTGCCGGGGATTGTTTAGTATTTTAACTTACAAGTCAGTAGAATTTTTTTTATTAGTTTTTCTTTTCTTTTATTAATAATTTTTCTTTTAGGTTACAGGACTTCGGTGAATGCACGGTAGACGATCACTTCGTCCAGAGCTACTACCTATTGACGCAGAAACAGAACGAACTTTGCACAAACTAGGTAAACTTTTTGCAGCCAACCAGTCGACTGATACCAGGAGACAGTCGACTGCACAGAGACTAATCTCACAGACAACAATGGCTGAAGAAATACACAATCGAGTACCAATGCAGGACAAATTTACTCCTAAGAATATTGAGCAACCATCCTGCATTGCTTTTCAACCTAATGCTACAGGGAACATGCACCTATCTCCTCATTTACTTAGTATGGTTCCCCACTTTAGTGGCAAACCAGATGAAGAGCCTCATCTTCACCTGCAAGACTTTTTCGATCTTTGCAGGACACAAAGCGTCCAAGGGCTTACTGCTGAACAAATCAGGTTAATCTTGTTTCCTTTTTCTTTAAAACTTAATGCTAAGTTGTGGTATAATTCTTTGGAACCAGGATCAATTAATTCATGGGAGCAATTGGCAACGAAATTTTTGAAAGAGTTCTTTCCAGCCCAGAAAACCAAACAGTTAAAAAGGGAGATTCAACTCTTCCAACAAAAAGATGGAGATCTATTCTTCGAAGCATGGAAGGATTTCAAGAGCAAGCTTCTCAAGTGTCCTACTCACAATCTGCCTAAGGATGATCAGGTACAAGCTTTTTATGAAGGTTTAAATGACACTAATAAGGGAATTGTTGATGCAGCTTGCAATGGAATTTTGATGAGGAAAAGTGGAGAAGAAGCCATTGAACTTTTTGAAGAACTCAGCGAGAACTCCCAATAATTCTCAACAAGAAGGGGACCTACGAAAAAACAGGGAGTTTACGAAATCTCTAATAGTAATAACATTCAATTGGAAATGGCAAACATGAATAAAAAAATTGATATGCTTGTTAATGCAATGTCGACAATGGGTGGAGTTAAAAATCAAACAAATGAGATGTGTGCAATTTGTTCTCATTTAGATCACGCAACTGATACATGTCCCATGTCAACTTTCACAGATCAGGAGCATGCGAACTATGTGGGTCGAGGAGTATTTCCACCAAAGAACAATCCATACTCGAACACATATAACCCAGGATGGAGGAATCATCCAAACTTCTCATGGAGCAATAATCAAAATAATCAAGGGAATCAATTCACACAAGGACATACAAGGAACCCTCAGATGGGAAGTGGATTTGAAAGACCAGCTCCAGAACAGAAGAAGTTGGATTTTGAAACCACTGTTCTTCAATTGCTACAACAACAACATCAAACAAGCAACCAACAAGGACAAGCAATTCAGAAGTTGGAAACCCAAATTGGTCAGATTGCAAAAGAGCTAAGCGAAAGAAAGGCAGGTGAACTCCCTTCACAAACCATACCAAACCCAGGAGGTCAAGAACAGCTCCAAGCAGTCACAACCCTAAGAAATGGTAAGATAATTGACAACATGGTTGGAACACACACAGACAAGCCAGCCAGTAAACCAGTCGACTGTTCTTACAAGACAGTCGACTGCACAGACAAATCAGAAAAACAACCATCAAAAGCTTTGGGTTCAAGTAAGGTAAGGGAAAAAGTAGGGACAGTTCCACCACCATTCCCTCAAAGGTTAGTCAATAAAAAGAAAGAACAACATTTATTTGACGTCTTTGAAACTCTCAAAAAGGTAGAAATTAATATTCCCCTACTTGACGCTATTAAACAAATTCCTTCTTATGCCAAATTTTTGAAAGACTGTTGTACTCACAAAAGAACATTTCAGGTTAAGGAGGATGTGGCTTTGACAGAAGAAGTGAGCGCTGTATTATTGAGAAAACTACCACCTAAACTGAAAGATCCAGGTAGTTTCACCATTCCTTGCAAGGTTGGTGAGCACTTCTTTGAAAAAGCACTGTTAGACTTGGGGGCAAGCATCAACCTTCTTCCTTACTCGGTTTACGAAAAGCTTGGATTGGGGGAACTCAAGCCAACATCCATCACTTTGCAATTGGCTGATCGCAGCATAAAAAGACCTAGAGGTATTTTAGAAGATGTCCTAGTTCAGGTGAATGATTTTATTTTGCCTGCTGATTTTGTGGTGTTAGATATGGAGGAATCTTCAATGTCATCATCTCTACCGATCATATTAGGTAGGCCCTTTATGAGCACAGCTGATATAAAAATTTGTGTTAAAAAGGGTATTACAAGTATGAAGATAAACGGAGAAAAAGTGGAATTTAAAATGTTTGATACACTGAAATTACCACAAGATGATCATGAATGCTATAATATTGATGTGGTGCAGGAGATTGTGGATCAAACATTTCAGGTACATAGCGTTGAACCACTACAAGCCACAATCACTCAATCTCTAACTTTATATCATGTTGAACAGTAATACGATGACTGGGAGATTGCAGAGACAGTACATCAACTTGAAACTCCACAGTCAGACCCAGGTAAACTTGGTCCTGTATTTGAAAAATTGGTGTCCGATAATCTTTGTTTTTCTACAGATCAGGCGCCTGGTGCACAGAGAAAGTCGACTGGTCTTCTAACCAGTCGACTGAACCAAGAAACACAGGATAAGTCGACTGCTGACATGGATCAGTCGACTGTACAGAAGCGCTCAGACATAGAACTCAAGCAGCTGCCCGATCATTTGAAACATGCCTTTTTAGGTGAGAACCAGACGCTACCAGTAATAATTGCTGCCAACTTAACTGCACAGGAAGAAGAAAAGCTGCTGAAGGTATTGCGAGAACACAAAAATGCAATAGGATGGACCATTGCAGACATCAAGGGAATAAGTCCATCCAAATGCATGCATAGGATATTGCTTGAGAACGATGCAAAACCTAGCAGAGAGGCACAGAGAAGGCTCAACCCCAACATGAAGGAAGTGGTAAGAGCAGAAATCTTGAAGCTACTAGATGTTGGCATCATCTATCCTATCTCAGATAGCAAATGGGTAAGTCCTATACATGTAGTTCCTAAGAAAAGTGGAGTTACAGTGGTAACAAATGAAGAGAATGAACTTATCCCAACAAGAGTAACCACAGGTTGGAGGGTATGCATTGATTATAGGAAACTGAACAATGAAACCAGGAAAGATCACTTCCCTCTTCCTTTTATTGATCAAATGTTAGAAAGATTAGCAGGATATAGTCATTATTGTTTTTTAGATGGTTATAGTGGCTATAATCAAATTGCTATTGCTCCAGAAGATCAAGAAAAGACCACTTTTACATGCCCATTTGGTACTTTTGCTTACAGGAGGATGCCGTTTGGATTGTGCAATGCTCCAGCTACATTTCAAAGATGCATGATGAGCATATTTTCAGACATGGTGGAGAGGTTCATCGAGGTATTTATGGATAATTTTAGTGTTTTTGGATCTTGTTTTGATGAATGCCTTAACCATTTGCAGCTGGTGCTTAAAAGATGTGAAGAATGCAATTTAGTGCTGAATTGGGAGAAGTGCCATTTTATGGTACAACAAGGTATTGTGTTGGGACATGTGGTGTCCAAAAGGGGAATAGAGGTAGACAAGGCAAAAATTGACATCATATCAAAACTACCCCCTCCCACTACAGTTAAGGGTGTTAGGAGTTTTCTAGGACACGCAGGTTTTTATAGACGATTTATAAAAGACTTTTCAAAAATCTCCAAACCCCTTTGTGATTTGTTGGCTAAGGATGTTGAGTTTATATGGACAAAAGAATGTACAAATGCTTTTAATACATTGAAAACTCTTCTCATTTCTGCACCTATTGTCATGGCACCAGATTGGAGCCATCCTTTTGAGCTCATGTGTGATGCAAGTGATTATGCCTTAGGGGCTGTTTTAGGCCAAAGAATCAATAAGAAACCCCATGTTATTTACTATGCTTCTCGAACTCTAAACGATGCACAGCTAAATTATTCCACTACTGAAAAAGAAATGTTGGCTGTTATATTTGCTGTAGAGAAGTTTAGATCATATTTAATTGGTTCTAAAGTTATTGTTTTCACTGACCATGCTGCCTTGAGATATTTGTTGGCTAAAAAGGAAGCTAAGCCTAGGTTGATCAGATGGGTGCTGTTGCTTCAAGAATTCGATCTTGAGATTAGAGACAAGAAAGGATGCGACAATGTTGTGGCAGATCACATGTCCAGATTACTACACGAGGACGAGAGAAATGTGCCCCCGCTGAATGAAAATTTCCCAGATGAACAATTATTTGCAATAAATATTCACACTCTCGGGGCAGTCGACTGGTCACTCAACCAGTCGACTTATCTCTCTGAACGACTCCCCTGGTTTGCTGATATTGTCAATTTTCTAACTGCTCATGTTTTTCCTCCAGGTATGACACATCAGGAAAGGAAAAGATTGGTGGATCTGAGCAAACACTATTATTGGGATGATCCTTATTTATTCAAATTTTGCTCTGATCAAATTATAAGAAGATGTGTGGCAGACGAGGAACAAAGGAGTATTCTACAACATTGCCACCAATATGCATGTGGAGGACATTTTGGGCCAAAGAGAACAGCACTTAAGGTATTGCAATCTGGTTTTTATTGGCCTAAAGTATTCAAAGATGCTTTTTCTTTTTGCAGGACTTGCGACAAATGCCAAAGGACAGGCAACATCTCTTCTAGAAACCAAATGCCACTACACAACATACAAGTAATCGAGCTTTTCGATGTTTGGGGAATCGACTTCATGGGTCCATTTCCTAACTCATTTGGTTATTTATATATACTTGTTGGTGTGGATTATGTGTCTAAATGGGTCGAGGCTGTCCCCTCACGAACTAATGATCACAAAGTTGTTGTCAAGTTTTTGCAGGAGAACATTTTCACTAGGTTTGGTACACCACGAGCAATAATAAGTGATGGAGGGAGCCACTTTAATAACCATCCATTTGCTTCTTTGATGAAGAAATATGGGATTACACATAGAGTGGGTACTCCATATCATCCTCAAACCAGTGGGCAGGTGGAGCTTAGCAATAGAGAGATAAAGAGCATCTTGGAAAAAACAGTCAACCCAAGCAGAAGGGATTGGTCACTACGCTTGAACGATGCATTATGGGCCTATAGAACCGCTTTCAAGACACCTATTGGCATGTCACCATACCGTTTGGTCTTTGGAAAAGCATGTCATCTGCCGGTGGAGTTGGAACACAGAGCTTATTGGGCTATCAAAAAGTTCAATTTTGATATGAAACAGGCAGGTGACAAAAGGAGATTGCAACTAAATGAGCTTGAAGAATTGAGGCACGATGCATATGAAAATGCCAAGCTATACAAGGAAAGGACCAAGTTGTACCATGATAAGCAGCTAGCACGGAAGGAGTTTTATGAAGGACAAAAGGTATTGATCTACAACTCAAGATTAAGACTCTTTCCAGGCAAGCTCAAGTCAAGATGGTATGGACCATATATCGTCACAAAAGTCTTTCCACATGGTGCATTGGAAGTTCACAGCGAAGAACGAAATCAAACATTCAAGGTGAACGGACACAGGGCGAAGCCATACATAGAGATGAGTCTAGAACCGCAAGAGGAAGATGTGAATCTTCAAACCATTCAATACATTGCATGAACTCATCATGTCTAGCTGAAGACATGAAACACAGCGCTTATTGGAAGGCAACCCAACTTTCAGGGGAGTATTTACACTTTCCCTTTATTATTATTCATTTTTATTTTTATTTTTCAGTCTCTCCTTACTAGATGGTAACACATGCCTATGTCTTATGTTTTGTGCGAACATTGAGGACAATGTTCCATCTAAGTGTGGGGGTATTAGTTAGTTATATTTGGAATCTTTTGAATTTTTTAGGATAAACAATTTCTTATAAAGTAAGAGTAAGGATACTTATTTACTTTAGGATTGTTGAGTTTCATAATTCCCTACAAAATTGTGCGAGTCATGCGATTATACAAACAAATGTGATGCTTTTTCTGATAATTATTCCCTTTAGATCTAGTCCTAAATCGAGTTTAAGTAAATAGAGTGATACAATATATGTATATATATTTGAATAAAGTCAGTCTACTCCAATGTTTTGAGGGCTTAGTAACTAGGGGTATTCATCACCAATGTTTACCTTTACGTCAAACGGCAACTTGAAATATGAGTATGCAAAGCACTTTAATGTTTGTGACTTGTTGAGTAACCGGGTGGATACATCACAAATGTTTCGCATTCGCGTCAAAAGACAAGTGACAACTTTAAAGAAGAGACTAAAAAAAAAAAAAAAAAAAAAAAAAAAAAAAAAACTCTAGTTTGCTACTGGATTTGTAGTAGAGAAAAGGGATAATCACAGACTGAGTAGATGCATACTATAACTACATTAATCGCATGACAAGTATGACTAAGATTGGGATTTATGAATAGACAATTGCACTGAAGAAAATGGGTATGGTTAATTTTACTTTAGCTGAAATTGTTTGTAGTTTTATATTTTTCATTTTGATGTCCACATAATAAGAAATCTTGGTGGTTGAATCTATTGTTATTATTATTCTCCCTATTCATAATTCTAGTTTGCTTGAGGACAAGCAAAAGCTAAGTGTGGGGGTATTTGATGAACACATTATTATTCACTTTTTAGAGCAATAATCTTAATATAATTAGACATTTAAAAGCTCTCTATATGGTATTTAACTCCTATTTTCTCTTTTCCATAGGAAACAGCTTATAACAGCAAAACGAAGCAGATTCAGGACTTCAAGGACAATACACAGAGAACTGCAGAGGATAAGTCGACTGGTTCCTCAACCAGGCGACTGGACAGGAGAAGCTGATTTTCCACAACTATCGTCACAGTCGACTTATTCCCAAAGACAGTCGACTGGTATGACCAAAGATGAAATCTTCAGAAGTCTCGACTTAGTCGACTGGTTCGAAGACAAGTCGACTGGTCTGCGGCGGAGTAAACAGATAAGATCTTCAAAGATACACCTGCATCTAAATTCAAATCTACTTGGATCAAGATTTTATACAGCGAATCAAATCTAAAGACGGGGTATTTTCCAAGTGGACGTGGTGAACAGATAAGGAAAGAAAGGAGAAAAGAGAAAGATATTAATCATCAAATCAAATAAAGAAGAATCTTCCTGAAAAAGTGGAAACCCTAATTCTCAGCCGTGTTCTATAAATATCAGAATACCATCTCTTGAACGGGCTCTCCCTCCACTCCACGACTTCATCCAAGGATCAGATATATCTCTGGGAAGCGACTCAATCACGAAGTTCCTGAACAAGCATCGAGAACATCACTCCATCAACATCGAAGAAGGAAAGAGAAGATCCAGCAACCAGAAGGCAGTCGACTGTGTGACAGCCAGTCGACCATATTGCCGGAATCCATTAGTTTATTTCTTCTTCTCTCTTTATTCTTTTTATGTTGATCATGTATTCAAACTTGTTAAGCAATAAAGTTATTATTATGTGGAACTAATTTCATAGTTGGGTAGATCGAAACCGTAGTTATGTAGTGCTATATTCTTCTGAGATCTTCTAATTACTTATTGATTGAATCTGGTTGAATTGACATAGATTAATGATCATCAAACTTGGATCTTGAAGTCTGAGAGCAGTCGACTGAGGTGAGAGCCAGTCGACTGACATACAGCACGTGAGAATATCAAGTTTATGTTATCATTTATCTAAATCTGTTATATGAAGCATATTGAGACGACCGAATCTCGTGCTCATAATTTGTAACAAAGGAATCTTTAGGGGTTCTTGGTTCAATCAACTTAGAGGATCTAGATCTGATACCAATTTCTAGAACTTTAAGTGTTTGTTCGTTTCCACTGTTCTTATGTTTTCTCTAAGTATAATTTAGTAGATACCATGTTAGATACTTAGGGGAAGAAACGAATTAGAGTAGATACCATGCCTAATTCTTGGCTTAGGGAAACAATACTTTAAGGAGTAGATACCATGCCCTTGAAGTGAACAACATGAGTAATTAGAAGCAAATTTAGAAGGCAAATTAGCATTACTAACTATTGGTGGAGATCAACAACCCAACTATTCAAGAGATATTTGTGATTCAACACCTCTCATCTTAGCTTTAGTCTTTTAGTTCTTTTAGAATATTATAACAACTCTTATTCACTTTTATTATTAGTTTTATTGATTAGTAAGTTGAAGTCTACAATCTCTGTGGGATCGACCCTTGCTATTACTACGATTCGATTCGTGCACTTGCGAGGTTTTATAATTTGTGTCTAGGTTTATCTATTTATTTAGGTAGCTAGATTTCCAACAACAACGACTCCCTCAAATTTCTTAAGGAACTCAAGTTTCTGGGTTAACTTAAGCTTGAAGTCAATTTAACAATAGGCTGCTAAGCTTGCAATGTCCATAACTTCCAGCACACAACTTAGATTTGCTTGATATCTCCCATCTTGGAAGGGTAAGACCCTAGTCTACAACTCTCCAGTTGACCATTTCCTCAAATTCAATCATCTTGGCACCTAAATAACCCTTATATATTCTCAGCAGTATATTCCTTCTTCCACTTGCTACACCTTCCCAACATCATAGAAGTTGCTCACTCATCGGAATTGCTCGATCCCGGGTCCTATGGAAAGCTGGGAGTGTCTACTTTAACTTCCTATTTGGATACGTCCTCAGATTAATTCCTTAAGTTCCTCAAAGATACCCATTTCCATCGAGGGCACAACAAGGAAAAAGTTGATTTTTCTAACAAACATTGCCTTGACAAGGCCGAATCTATCCCAACTTCGGAAAATCATAACTTCCAACTTACAAACTGGAATTATAAAATTCCAGTTGTGTTAGAAAGCTATGATTCTCTACTGCAAATCTCTAGTTGACCAGTCGCCCGAATTCTTAACAGATAAGTCTAGGAATATCCATCTCCACGGACTAGACAACTTGTACTAGGCTGAACATAGCCTACTTTGAAATTCGATAATAAATCAACCTTGAGTCCAATGCTCATGAAATATGAGATTGTTTATCTAAACATATATCATTTCATTGTGTCCAAAATTCACATTCAAATTCATTTCACACAATGATCTACGACTCCTCAAACATTGCATAATTTTTAGCTGTTCCTTTTTCAGCACGGTATTTACTGTCCCTCATTAATTACTTTTGAAACCTCATCAAATGACCTCTAAAAATTTAAAAATTTGCTATTCACCAAATAGACTCATACCACAAGCTTCTCCCAAAGTTTCATAGCAAAATATTAAACATACAAGGAGTTATGGCTTTTTGAACTTCAGCCCAAAACACAGTCAGCTTCAGCCGACACCTTCAGACCAGTCGCGCTCTACAAATTGTTCGAGGCATCAAACAACCTCAGAAAATTATGAAATTTAAAAATATAGTTTTAGACACATACAAGAGTGTCCAAAAACAAATTCAGCTCAAAATACCTTGTATTTTCCGAGATATAAAATCGGAAAGACACAAAAAAAATTTCACAGCCATCAGCTATTCTGGATGCGCACTGTCCTGACTTGGACCCCTTTTTTGGGACACTAAAATGCATCCAAATATTATGAAAAAAATCATGGATACTCTACACACATAGAAGAAAATCTTCCCAAAATTTGAGCTCATAATTCCGAGCCATTTGGGCGCAATAAATTCTCAAACATGCCCTCACCATCATGCTACTTAACTAACTCATAAAAGAGTTATTTTTTTACCATCCAACTTATCTTTTCCTAGCACTTCTCATACTCAAACATGGTAACAAAAGCATAGCTACCACTATTACCACATCCATTCATACCAAAACAAAATAAATACCCAAGAGTTTAAGAGATCACCCACATGAAGTTTGCAAAATCTCCTTGTTAGCTTGCCTCCTAGCTTTGCTTGCTTGCTTGCCTTGCACTTGTATAACTTGGCCTCCTCAAATTCCCTACTTCTCCACCCTAATACAACTCCCTACTCAAAAGATTCCACCTTTCTTCTTCTCCTTCTCTTTCTCCTCTTTTTTTTTTTTTGAAACAAGAACAAATGAAGGAATGAAAGAATGAGAGAGTGTGAGTGGAAATGGGGGCTTTATAAAAGATGGGAGCTAGGGGTTGGGAGGTTTTGCCGGATGGGATGTAGGGTGGGGATGGGGGGAAGGTGGTGTGAGTGGAAGATGGGTGGATGGGATGAAGCCAACACCTTCAAGGAAGAAACTTCTTGGAAGCTTCTTTAGAAACTTCATGGAAGTTTCCCATTCATAAGTCAACATGCACATGGTGTTTTACCTCCACCATTGGATCTTCATCAAGATCCAAGTCTTGATGTGATGCTAGGGTTACTAACCCTATGTTAGGTCAAGGAACCCTAGGTCACCATACCCCGATTTCTAACCCTAGTGCATAATCTTGACCCACACTCAATCCAAGTACTAGTTTTAATTGAAAGTAACCAATATATATAAATTAAAACCTATAAAAATATAGGTTTTGTAGAAATCATAACTTTCTCCCGACAATTGTCCGGTTGAAACAATCAGGACAAAACCACGGTTTAATCGAGAAGATATCCCGAGTTTATCTCATCGGGTTCAGAACAGCTCATTTGTCTGAAATCTCCTAATTAAAGATGATAACTATTAGAAAAATACGTAATCGTGGGCGATACTTAGACGTGCACAAATTACTACACAAAAATATCCATATGCTATTTTGTGGGGTATTACATCACTCCCTCCTTAGAATCGTTCTGTCCTCAGAACGACGCTAGGGGAGCAGACAAATATCCATAAGCAGAAGATATCTTCTCATGATCATCTCAAATTCCTCAAGGAACATCCTCGACAACTAACTCTTAAGTGCTCCAGCCCGGCTCGCAAGCCTTAAGTGCTCAACGCATCCTTCCATCCCGGAGATTAATCCCATCACGCGGATCATTCGGGGATCTGTCTTATTTCACATCCACCGTACTAGGAATGAATTACTTTGGGGAAAGTCGCTCTCATCCTGGACTACTGGAGATCAATCCCTCTCTACAGAACATCCTAGGGCCTATTTCATCCGCATTTTGGAATATCGGGGAAATATCATGCTCCACGGATTATTCTGGAGCCTCTCTTATCATTAATTTCCCTGGTGGGTATTACTCTCGTCCTTAAAATACTGGAGATCAATCCCGCTCCACAGAACATTCTGAGGCCTATTTCATCCCGCGTTCCGGAATACTGGGGAATATCTCACTCCTTGGATCATTCTGGAGCCCTTACTCATCCTTGAATTTCCTTTGTGGGTATTACTCTCGTCCTCGGAATACTGGAGATCAATTCCGCTCCATAGAACATTCTGGGGCCTATTTCATCCTGCGTTCCGGAATACTAGGGAATATCTCACTCCTTGGATCATTCTGGAGCCAATGTCCCACTAGCCTGCCCGTGAATGTTGCTCTCGTCCCTGGAATACTGGAGATCAATTCCTACTCCACAGATCATTCTGGGGCCTATTTCATCCCTCGTCTGGAATGCTGAGGAATGTCTCACTCCATGGATTATTTTGGTGCCAACCTCACCATACGAACTCCCCATGAGTATCGCTCTCATCCCGAAATACTGGAGATCAATCCCGCTCCATAGGACATTCTGGGGCCTATTTCATCTCTCGTCTAGAATGCTGGAGAATATCTCACTCCGCAGATTATTCTGGAGCCTCCATACTCATGATCGTTCTTGGTTCATCATATCTCCTTCTAGTGCCCGAGTCAAGTTCTCAGCACATCTTCCAGCTCTCGGTTTGCACTTCTAGAGGGTCGGTGACCACTCCCTCCTTAGAAGAAAATGAGGCTTACCAAGGAGAAGGCAAATACTTCAGCCTTATGCCTTAGCCCAAACACTTAATAAAATAAGCATCAGACAAGAGACGACCAAATGTACAAACATTCATGCTTTATAAAAGTCATAATATCATGCTACAGAACATAGTACAAGTTTATCATCCATAGCTTGCAAAAATGCAACTAACAATCATTTTACTATTTCTAGACTATGATAGCCCTCATCATTACATACTTCTTCCCAGTTAAGCTAAGGTTCGTCCCTGACGAACAGGCTTCTTCCCCTTATCGATCACCTTTAGTAACTGGTCATTGAGGTTCCCTTGCAGTCGTGGACAATCTGATTTCTTGTTCCCGGCTTCTCCGCAATTGTAGCAGGTGCTTGTCTGGACTCTTTTCGGGCATTGGCACTTGAAATGACCTAGTTCTTTACAAAAGTAACACACCACCGTTTGGTTGGTCCCCTTGCTGGTGTTAAGCTTTCTGGACTTGTGAGTTGAGTCCTGCTTGTCTTGGTCATTGGTGAGAATATGCTTCTTCCTCTTTTTCTTCGTCTTGGCCTCGCCTTGACTCTACCTCATGTCCATTTCTGTTACCGCAGCTCGCCTTACTAGCTTGTCGAATCGGCGGATGCCTAACGGAACCATCCTCGACCTCAGTCCAGGCCTGAGCCCTTGCTCAAATCTTTGGGCTTTCTTCGCTTCTTCCTGGACCATCTTTGGTGCATACCGTGATAGCTGAGAAAACTTTGTCTCATATTCCTTGACAGAAATATTTTCCTGCTTCAAATTGTGAAACTCCATTGCCTTTTCTTCTTGCACATCTATGGAAAAATAGTGCTGTCGGAATTCCTCAAGAAAATTTTCCCAAGTGATTTGACTTTCCCCAAGACCACGCTTCACGGACTGCCACCAAACTCTGACATCCTTCTCTAGCAATATTGTGGCCAAACAAACCTTGCTGTCTTTTGGAGTCACCGGTACTTCAAACATTGTATCTACCTGATGTATCGAGTCGTCAGCAGCCGTGGGGTCAATCTGTCCTTCGAAAACAGGCAGTTTCATCTTCTTGAACGATTCCACCATCTTTATCGGGTCTGCTGGGGCAGCGACTCTTGGTGTTCCCTGTGGCGGTGCTTGGTTTCTGCTAGCTTCCATAAATGCTCCTATCATCTGGTATACACGGTAAACTCTGCTTCAATATTGAAGTTTTTGTCGTTGGTCACACAGCCTTCGCCCTCAGCCATTCTACGGTGGCTGTTTCTGATTCTTCTAGACACCCTTCAAGGAAAGAAAACACACAGGGATAGTTCTGGATGTAGATCACAAACATAAGTGAAAAGCGAAACAATCATGGTTTTGACCTTCCTGCAATCCAAACTAAACCCAGCTATTTGGCATTGTTTAGTCAAATTTCCTACTGTATTAGATTACAATTTGAAGTCAGCTCTGATACCAACTGTAATGTCCCGGATCCTTATTACCGGATATCCGTGACACAACCAGAATCTTTGCCTTCAAATGCATCTCAACATAGTAAATAATATGGAAATTTAAATACTTTTATTGCCATTAGAGTTATTACATCAATAATTACAAATATTAATTTCTCCTTGAACAAGGAATACAAATTACATAACGTATTACAACTGATTACAAAGAATATTCAGGCTCCTCTTGCAAAGCTGTCAATTATCTTCCAGATCGGTAATCGATTGGGCATTGCTGATAACTCCGCTGAGTGGTCTATCTGCTTCCCTGGGACTTGCTGTAACACCTCAGATTTTAAAATACCGAAAATTTTCGTTTTTATATTTTGTAAGGGTGGGAATTCTTTTTAAGTGATATCTTATTTTATTTATTTTCAATATTGATATTGGTATGAATATTTGTGGTAGATTGGTATTATTATTATATTAGAGTTAAGAGTTGAGATTTTATGTGAGGAAATATAGTTTATTTTATTTTATAATTTTGTGAATTTATTATAAGATAATTTTATGTATTTGTCTTGTTCGTATTATTATTATAGAAAAAAGTTGGAGTTTAGTTGTAATATTTTGGATTTGGAGGGCTTATAGGTAATTATACCTTTCTATTATTATTAAAATATATATTATATTTCCAATATAACCCCTTCTCCATTTTATTTCCTTTTTCTTTCTTCTCCCTTCTTTCCTTCTTCTCCATTCCGATCAAAACCAGAGAAGCACCGAACCCAAATTTCGGCCCTCTCTCTCTCCTCAAATCCACTTGGATTCTCCGTCAAATCCTAATTAATTTAAGGGGTAGGCTAATCGAGGGGTTCTCTACATTGTGGAAGTGTCGGATTTTTGAAAGGATGTCGAAAAGGTGGAAAAAGTCAAACTTCGACTGGCTACAGGACAGACGTGGGACATCGTTTGCTCGATCCGTCTGGTGAGTATGTGTATTATAAGTATTTTTATATTGTGGCCGAATTTCGTGGCCTTTTGATATATTTTGTGGGAGTTATGCCAAAAGTGGACTTTTATTGAAAATACGGATTTTTAAGGATCCAAAATGGGTTTTTGAGATATGTGGTGAAAGTGACTATTTTAAGTATATAAAATCTATAGTATGGGTTATTGTGATGTGTTGAAGTATAAAAACTAATTATATTAGCTTGTTTATGCATATTTTTATCCAGTTCATATTTTGTGCATGTTTTGGGGCATATAGGCCCTTATAGGTAGTTAAGATTACATGGAGCATGGTGTATGAGCTAGTATGCTATAATTAGATATTATAAGATTTAATTAGAGGAAATAAGTGATTTTGGCCCCTTTTCTGGGAAACCTGCATGTGTGGTGTATATTTGTGATATATATATAGATGATTATGATGTGTGATGCAATAGTTGATGAAATTAATAATTAGGTACATGTTTACATTGTAATTATGTTCGAAATAAATTAATGGGTAATAATACGATATTATAATGAGATGAAGTATGCATTTTGACACTTTTACTATATGGAGTAATTTAATGTAGTTCTTCTATTAATGTTATAACTGGGCATATGCCTATATATGATATGATGAGGTAATGAATAATATGGTACCCTTAATGTGTGTTATTATGGCAAAAAAAATATCTTGGCGCATTAGTATTATGCAATAATATGTTATGATGTTTTATATGATGATATGAGGGTTAATATTGTGCCCACCGGATATGTATTAAATGGTAAGATAAAAGAAAAGATAAGATGGTGCGTGCTAATAAACTGTCTTTAATTCACGTGATAAAATCAAGGTGGTGGCTATTATTGAATTCAAAAGAGTAGCGCTGTGGAATAAAGTAAGCTGAAATGATGAAATGATTAATGCTAATAACAGATAGTTTTGTTGACCAGTACCTACAACAATCCTGGGGGTTTGGGCTAGACCTCCTAACGCCCAAGGACCAGCTTGGGAATAGTGGACCCAAACTATGTTTGGGGTAAGTGGTTTTTATCACCCAAGCTATCGGCTTGAGGCCCGGTTTTGCCTGGATGACAGCTGTCGCGAGGAATCACCCTAGTGGGACTAGTGGTGAGTGTTTGCCTCCCTGGCTTCGGCTGGGAGGAAGTACCCTAGTGGGACTAAGGGTTAGTGGTTTTTTCCTCGATGACTGATGTCGGGAGGAAGCACCCTAGTGGGACTAGTGGTGAGTGTTTGCCTCGCTGGCTTCGGCTGGGAGGAAGTACCCTAGTGGGACTAGGGGTTAGTGGTTTTTCCCTCGATGACAGATGTCGCGAGGAGGCACCCTAGTGGGACTAGGAGTGCTGTGTTCCCTCGCTAGTTCGGCTAGGAGGAAGACGTAGCCTCGGACGAGTAAGACTCTGGGAGAGCATCGGACCGCGTGTTTACTGGGCTATCGGCTTTCAGTATGTAGGGATACTGTGGCTCACTGGTCAACAAACTAATAAAATAACTAAATGTTAATAAAAATGTGAGGGTAAAGAAAGTGGAAAGTGAATTGTGAATTGTGGATGAGAACGAAAGTAGTTGTGAATGAAGAAAATGTAAAAGAAAATGAGTTATGAGTTAGTGTATAAAAAGAAGTGATAAATGCAGTACGTGGTAATTTAAAATGATAGTAATAAAAGAGACAGGTGTTATTATGAATAGCACGAAGTAATTGTATTATGTAAGTGATTATTAAAGTAAAATACAGTGTGATATAAGTTGTTACACCTTGGAATTGTGTCAAGGAACTACCTGCCCGCTATTTCTGTGGAAATTGTGGGAACTACCTGCCTTGGCATAATTCGCAGGGTGAGTTGGTGTAATAGTGGTAATGATTGATGGCAGGAAACTGTATCAAATTCTAGGAGAATATTTTAGTGGTTCGGAACGAGGAAGAATGTTAATTATCAGGTGAGCATGGATAAGCCTCTTTTAAGGTCTGTAGTCGACAAAAGAGAAGGTGACGCACATCAGCGGCGAAAGCCTCTTGAAGTTGGAAATTGAAGATTTGGGTATTCTTGAAAGTATCCTTTATTCATGGAGTACGTCGTTTTAGAAACCGGGAAAAGTTAGACCTGGGGTTTTGTTGGCCCCTACAGAGCTGTAGAAAGAATTGGAACCGTGGTATATCGTTTGACGCTTACCTCTGAGATGCCAAGCGCTCTCGAGGTATTTCCTGTTCTATGTTAAAAAGTGTGAGAGATATATCTCAAGTCATAGCTCGAGGACGAGCTTCTTTTGAGGTGTGTAGAATGCAACACCTCGGATTTTAAAATACCGAAAATTTTCGTTTTTATATTTTGTAAGGGTGAGAATTATTTTTAAGTGATATCTTATTTTATTTATTTTCAATATTGATATTGGTATGAATATTTGTGGTAGATTGGCATTATTGTTATATTAGAGTTAAGAGTTGAGATTTTATGTGAGGAAATATAGTTTATTTTATTTTATAATTTTGGGAAATTATTATAAGATAATTTTATGTATTTGTCTTGTTCGTATTATTATTAAAGAAAAGAGTTGGAGTTTAGTTGTAATATTTTGGATTTGGAGGGCTTATAGGTAATTATACCTTTCTATTATTATTAAAATATATATTATATTTCCAATATAACCCCTTCTCCATTTTATTTCCTTTTTCTTTCTTCTCCCTTCTTTCCTTCTTCTCCATTACGATCAAAACCAGAGAAGCACCGAACCCAAATTTTGGCCCTCTCTCTCTCCTTAAATCCACTTGGATTCTCCGTCAAATCCTAACTAATTTAAGGGGCAGGCTAATTGAGGGGTTCTCTACATCGTGGAAGTGTCGGATTTTCGAAAGTATTTCGAAAAGGTGGAAAAAGTCGAACTTCGACTAGCTACAGGACGGACGTGGGACATCGTTTGCTCGATCGGTCAGGTGAGTATGTGTATTATAAGTATTTTTATATTGTGGCCGAATTTCGTGGCCTTTTGATATATTTTGTGGGAGTTATGCCAAAAGTGAACTTTTATTGAAAATACGGATTTTTAAGGATCCAAAATGGGTTTTTGAGATATGTGGTGAAAGTGACTATTTTAAGTATATAAAATCTATAGTATGGGTTATTGTGATGAGTTGAAGTATAAAAACTAATTATATTCGCTTGTTTATGCATATTTTTATCCAGTGCATATTTTGTGCATGTTTTGGGGCATATAGGCCCTTATAGGTAGTTATGATTACATGGAGCATGGTGTATGAGCTAGTATGCTATAATTAGATATTATAAGATTTAATTAGAGGAAATAAGTGATTTTGACCCCTTTTCTGGGAAACCTGCATGTGTGGTGTATATTTGTGATTTATATATAGATGATTATGATGTTTGATGCAATAGTTGATGAAATTAATAATTAGGTACATGTTTACATTGTAATTATGTTCGAAATAAATTAATGGGTAATAATACGATATTATAATGAGATGAAGTATGCATTTTGACACTTTTACTATATGGAGTAATTTAATGTAGTTCTTCTATTAATGTTATAACTGGGCATATGCCTATATATGATATGATGAGGTAATGAATAATATGGTACCCTTAATGTGTGTTATTATGGCAAAAAAAATATCTTGGCGCATTAGTATTATGCAATAATATGTTATGATGTTTTATATGATGATATGAGGGTTAATATTGTGCCCACCGGATATGTATTAAATGGTAAGATAAAAGAAAAGATAAGATGGTGCGTGCTAATAAACTGTCTTTAATTCACGTGATAAAATCAAGGTGGTGGCTATTATTGAATTCAAAAGAGTAGCGCTGTGGAATAAAGTAAGCTGAAATGATGAAATGATTAATGCTAATAACAGATAGTTTTGTTGACCAGTACCTACAACAATCCTGGGGGTTTGGGCTAGACCTCCTAACGCCCAAGGACCAGCTTGGGAATAGTGGACCCAAACTATGTTTGGGGTAAGTGGTTTTTATCACCCAGGCTATCGGCTTGAGGCCCGGTTTTGCCTGGATGACAGCTGTCGCGAGGAATCACCCTAGTGGGACTAGTGGTGAGTGTTTGCCTCCCTGGCTTCGGCTGGGAGGAAGTACCCTAGTGGGACTAAGGGTTAGTGGTTTTTTCCTCGATGACTGATGTCGGGAGGAAGCACCCTAGTGGGACTAGTGGTGAGTGTTTGCCTCGCTGGCTTCGGCTGGGAGGAAGTACCCTAGTGGGACTAGGGGTTAGTGGTTTTTCCCTCGATGACAGATGTCGCGAGGAGGCACCCTAGTGGGACTAGGAGTGCTGTGTTCCCTCGCTAGTTCGGCTAGGAGGAAGACGTAGCCTCGGACGAGTAAGACTCTGGGAGAGCATCGGACCGCGTGTTTACTGGGCTATCGGCTTTCAGTATGTAGGGATACTGTGGCTCACTGGTCAACAAACTAATAAAATAACTAAGTGTTAATAAAAATGTGAGGGTAAAGAAAGTGGAAAGTGAATTGTGAATTTTGGATGAGAAAGAAAGTAGTTGTGAATGAAGCAAATGTGAAAGAAAATTAGTTATGAGTTAGTGTATGAAAAGAAGTGATAAATGCAGTACGTGGTAATTTAAAATGATAGTAATAAAAGAGACATGTGTTATTATGAATAGCACGAAGTAATTGTATTATGTAAGTGATTATTAAAGTAAAATACAGTGTGATATAAGTTGTTACACCTTGGAATTGTGTCAATGAACTACCTGCCCGCTATTTTTGTGGAAATTGTGGGAACTACCTGCCTTGGCATAATTCGCAGGGTGAGTTGGTGTAATAGTGGTAATGATTGATGGAAATGAGAAATTAAATAAAGTGATGATGATAAGTGATTGTAGTGAATTAATAACCCAGCTATCGGCTTGAGATGTGATGTGATATTACCCAAACTGTGTGTTTGGGGTGCGGTGATTATTACCCAAGCTATCGGCTATGGGGTGTGATATGTGGTGGCCCCAGATTGTGTTTGGGGATTAAGTGAAAATGATAATAAGATTTATTGTTTATAAGAAAAAGAAATTACTAAAGTGGTGTAGTGAGTTATGAATGAGCTATAAAACGTGTTTTGATGCAATAAGAATGTGCATTCGCATAAGTGATACGGTGATGATGTGATGAAATGCAAGTTAATTATAATGTGTAAGGAGAGGTTATGTTTGTGTTATATGACGTGAATGAATATGGCATTAAGGGAATGAATGCATATGTTTCTGATGTGATACATGATTTAATACAATCAAATAAATACTTGTGCTATGAAAGTGGTTATGAAAATGGTTAATGCAGAAAGTATGTTGTGTTATGAGTTTATATCCATATAAATGGTTATTAAAGAAAGATGTAATAACATCATGTAGTTATATTCATATAATGCTATTATGACGATACTTGTGGAAGAATGAATATTTGGGTTAGAGAATTTAAATTGAAAAGTATTGGGTTGTATGTGTATTCGTACTATGCGGATGTAAAATAAGAATATATATATACGAGGTTGATGTGAAGTATATTATGAAATGTGGGAAGTTATGGATAATTAAACAGTTGAATGCAGGATTGGCAAAGTATTTGATATATCGTCGTATTGATGATGTTGTTGCGTTCAGGATTCAGGTTGCATTATCTTAACTTGGTATTTGTAAGTTTAAATTATTTTCTTTATACTATTTTAATTTGTTATTAGATTAATAATTATACTCACACCAGAAATGGCTGACCCCTTAGTGTTTGGGGAGTTAGGGGAGTCTGAGGACTACCCTAGATCCCTTACTGTTACAGGTTGTCATCAGTGCAGAGGTGAGGTGGGGATTGGTAGGATGAAGTTTTATTTTAAAATTTTGTACTAATTAGTTATGTGAATAGTAAAATTTATGATCTAAATTGTATTATGGATGTATAAGCATGTATATGATGATGATGAGTATAGTGTGGGGTGGTGTGGTATGTTTGTGACCCGTACCCATCTCGTTGTGGAGTACTGGGCTCTGTGGTAGGTTTTACAAAGATTTTTCTAAATTTTTACCTCGTTTTTCAAAGAAATTTATAGTTTTTATTTGATATTTGATAATCCGTTATGAGTTTGGCCCCCAGAGCATTACATTATATTGCCTGTGTGTTTCTGCTCATTTTGGCCTGGGGAGTCCGTGAAATTATTGCGTGTATTGTGAGCTACGGAATTTTGAGCAGAATTCCGTAAGCTATTTGTGTTTCGGTGTAAAATTTACAGGGGAAACTCTGCCAAAATTTTCCTTGAAATATAACTTTCTTAGTTTATGTTTAAAGTGATATAGAAATTGAAAGAATTGAATTTGGAGGCTTAGATTTCAAAAAAAAAATTTTTTGGGGCGTTACACTTGCCCCTTGAGCCTTCTGCTGCGCGACTCTGATATTTCTGCACCACTCGAATGGTAGGCATGTATACTGCCATCCCCCTTGGATGCCCTGCTGATCTTGGGCTCCCCTGCACTTGTGACCTAATATTCATGTACCTAAAAGGTGGGGTACGTCAGTAATTTTACTGAAGCAATGCTGATAAGAAAACAGCGATCTCCAAACTGGCAACCACAAACCATCTTGAATGAGAGGAAAACGTGCATCCTAATTTCCTGGTGTTCATGTATGCCATGGTCCAACAACTAATGCACTGATCACCTGCCTTATTATAATACAAGCAACCATGGGACTCTGAATACGCATGCATCCCATACTACATACGTTCCAGGCCAAGACATGACATGGTCTAATCTAATACACAAAACAAGAATGCACACGATGCACTTACCTAATGCGATTCGTTTGGGAATGCATGCATCCCATACTGCATACTTTCCCAAAATCAACTTCGATGGAAATGTATGCATCCCATACTACATACTTTCTAAGGAGTTTGTTTTTCTGAATGTAGGGTTCAATCCCTCGTTATGCAGTACATTCTAATTCGGTCCACTTCCTGTTCCTGATAGTATGACATGCTTGAGGAGGTATAAATAAAAGACATTATTCGGGGTGCCACCCCGTTGTCACCAATAACTGTCACATCGGACCCTCCTCGAAAGCTGTGACGAACTTAAAGATATACCGCAGCATATCTATGGCGCCGTATTTCACAGGACCGCAGCCTATACGACCCGTTCGTGTCCACCAACATAGAACATGACGACCTCGAAGGTCTAAAAACCCCCTATCTGCCAGGAAATCAACATCCCGTTCTTACCATGGTACTTCAGGAATCAACAGTGCAAGATATGCACAGCAGCATGTATCCTTAATGACAGGAAGAGATAACCCCATAGTATCGCCACTAACCGCTAACTCTCAGAACGAGTTGGATTATAGGGAATCTTCCCTAACACCAATTCGGTCTTCGAGCGAAAACAATAAGGAAAAACCTAATCAATGTAGTTACTGAAATAAGTTGTTACCCAGATCACACTCGGTATCGATCCATAATGTCGAGCCCATCCGGTCTGTCGAAACAACAATCATCACGGGAATCACCTCCACGGGTTCCCAACACCTTCACAGGTCAGTGACCAAATAATCCCGGCCCGTGACCCTCCATGAGTGGTCCAACGGCGCCTCAAGGATGCAATATAACTCAAATGAAGGTAAGCTCACACATAACCATTAATTCTTGACCATTGACAGACCTCAGGCATCGAGGCACCAACCACAAATTGACCAGAGCTATATCCAACTCACACATGTCCACCATGAGTACTAAGCACAGGAACTTATCTAAGTTCCAAATAAAATGCTAAAACCCCTCCTTAAAACCTAATAGCTCATGATCACCACGCTGCGGTATGCAGAGGGTTCCTTATCAATTGTCTGATGAAACAGTTCTAGAAATAGCAGTAGCTGTAACCCCAACTACGCTCATCGGAACCCAACATACTCAGAATTTCTAGGAGGGTAGGGAGATCCACTGCAATCCCCCAGTTAAAGACTCCCTCAAATTTCTTAAGGAACTCAAGTTCCCGGGTTAACTTAAGGTTGAAGTCAATTTAACAACAGGCTGCTAAGCGGCTAAGCCTGGTGAACTCCACGGCATACTCGTCCATGGATCTAGAGCCATGTTCCAAGAAAAACTTGGTGTTACAATACTACCATATATAATATGTAACAAAATCCCAAAACATGGCTCTAATAAATCAACCAGACAACCAACCAACCAACCTGCTTCAGGGCAAGAGACTGATGCTCCATTTCTACCCGGGTGATGCAAGGGAAGAATTACTCCAGGAAGCTTTGAGCAAAAGTAGCCCAAGCAATAGGCCTCTCTAGCCTCTCGGATTCTGCCCTCCACCATATGTGGGCCAAATCCACCAACTAGATGCACACCACGTCCACACGGTCAGCATCGGCGACCCTAACCGCCTGTAGTAGAATCTACGTCCGTTTCAACCACTGCTCAGCCTCAAGTGGCATCTCAGTATCAACAAATTTATCAGGGTGCAACCTCATGAAATTCGAAACAGTACCCGGACGAGGGGGCAAAACTACTGGGGAAGGCACAATCGGGGTCGGAACAACATTCTGGTTAGCAGCCTCCAATGCAGCCTTAACCAGTTCGTTGTGCTCCTGCTGCATCTGAGCAATCTGCTAAAGCACTTGAGTTACAACTACCAACTCAGGATGGTCTTCTTGCGAGCGAGAAGAAGAAGCATTCCCGCAAGCCATAGTCTGCACAAGACCTAAAACAATTAGCATTTAGATCAAGTTGATTATTAATGTTTCGTGCAATGCATGGCTTGTTGGCGATTAAGTAAACCCTGATTGAGTCAAGCCTGTCTAATGTATTAGTCAAACTAACACATTAGCCAAACCTGAAGCTTTGATACCACTTAAAACCTTGTCACGCCCTGCTTCTCAAAAGAAATACGAAATACGGTACGTGACTAAGCCCAGCGGATAGTTTTCACCATCCATAAGCTATACGGATCTGCTTGACTCATCACAACAGTAAAAATAACTATATACTTAACTAGGCATGCATAAAAAATTATAACTCCAGTATTTATTTGCAACAATAATGAATATTCCAAACAAATACGATATCTGAAACAAAACAATATCCTGGGACTACAAACCAATATCTGCAAAATGTCTAAATCTCGTAGTAGTCATGGTTGTAGGTTGCATAGTAAGGGATTGAACCCTGAAATGTGGTGAAAGCAAAAGGGCTTGCAATGGGACCGATGTTGCATGGGCAGCATAGAATCAGAACAAGCATGCATTAGTGAGCATTGTAGGCATTGTGTTTTCTTGAATATTGTTTTATGCATTTTTTTGTTGTTTGTTTTCATAACACACTTATTTATTTAGTTTTGTTTCACTGGTTGATTTATGAATCTTTCCATTATTGCTTTATTTTATTTTGTGCAACAAGTTTGTGGTTGTGAGACTTTGGAGGATCACTGCTTTATCAACATTGCGTCAATTGCATTCAATTGATGTGCCCACAGTTTTGACAGTTTTATAGGAGTTGCAAGTGAGTGGCTTAAACAAGAGTTAATTAAAGCTTGGGCTTATGAGAAACTGGATTTAATTGTTTGATTCAAGTTGGGTTAAAAGTGTATTAAATTTCCATTACGCACTGTAATAAGAACTGTTGTAAATAAAGTTTTAAATTTTCCTGTATTTTTGTACTGTGTTTGGTTTACATTGAAGTAAATATTGTTGATTGTGTCTCTAGAAAGATAAGGCTACATTTCATATTTAGAAAGTAATTCATTTTAAGATCATTTACTGGCTCAAAAATAGCAGTCAGCATACAAGTCAACAAGCAATATACAGGTTTTGTGTAGTTTGCATGAAATAATTTAATTTAAACATGATGGATATCAATTCTACTAGACGATAAACTTCTTAATCAGCATGAAGGGTGCAACAAAAAGATGAATAAAATTAGAACACACTCATACATCAATTTATCATCAACCAACAACAATCACTCAACCAAACATACAACCAAACGATTATTTCTACAATAATTTATTTGTGTCATGATTATACGGTTAACCATATTATCAATTCTACATGAATGCATGAAAGATCGAATCTTTAGAGTCAAAAGTGGCACGATGTCAAGAATATTGGGATTAGCTCGTGTAAACCCCCAATAGACCCAACGAAGATAATCAATACAACGATATAATAACGAATAGGATCTACTTGCAAGAATTTCAACAAAACTTGAATTTGATACAATTAATAATTCAAGAAAACGGTGACTTGCCTTATAAATGGTTAAAACGAATACCAAGAATAACGAGATAAGGATCCCAAAGCAACGAACCCATGAACCAACACAGTATAACACGTGCAAAATATGTGTTAAAGAGAACCCAACAATAACAAGAGATAAACTGGAGCAATAGTAGCAAGAAGGGGGGTGGCGTGGTGGTCATCGATGTAGGGGTGGCATCGACGGTGAACGGCACGACGGTGGAGGCTCAAGGTAGCGCTACGGAGACAGGAGAAGGGTGGTACTCTGTTGTTGTGCTCTGTTTGAGCGGGAAACAGAGACAGCAGTAGTTAGAGGCGGCATTGCTTGCATCGGGGGTGATGGGGATGGCGACTGGCGGGGTGGTGCGACGATTGGAGGTGTCGCGACGGCTGCTTGTCGACGGAATTGGAACAGTAGTGGGGAAACATGGGGGGTCTGTTGTGGCGTCGAGAACCAGAGCAAGGGATCGGAGGAGGTGTTGACGGGGTCTGGTCGGTGCTTAGGAGGCTGGGGGAGGTCGATGGGATGGCTCGTCGGAGTAGGCCAGAGAGGGAGGACGGAAAAGTAATGGGGTTTGGCTGATGGTGATTTGGGCGGGAAAACAAGGCAGTCGAAAGGTCGGGGAGAGAGAAGAGAGAGGAGAGAGAAAGAGAGGGATGACGGCTAGAAAATTGTATTTTGTGTTTTTAGGGTTTGTATCAGGGTTGTATTTATAGAATATTAGGATGGGTTTGGGTATATGGTATGGATCCAATAAGAGTGGGTTTGGGTCAAGAACAATTGAAAATGGGTTTTAGGGTTCGAATAGAGATAGTTTTGAAGACAATAAGGTTTAAATAAAATACCTGCAATCCAATAAATAAAATCCACAAGATATATAACCCAACAACAGGATAAAATAATTCATCAAGAAGAACAAAGAATTTTGTGAACAAAATTTTAAATTCAAATAGATAAATAATTAATACAAATAAAAGAATATCAACTGGGTTTGAAAAATAAATTGAAGTTCACCACGAAATTTAGATCAAGTACAATAATAAAATAATTCGATAAATGAACATTAAATAGATAATCAAGAAATAACAATTAATAATCATAATAATAATAATAATAAAATAAAAAATTCGTATCCAGGTTTAACAACTTTATCAAAATAATCCAATAATAATAATATATTTATTTTCGGGCTCAAATATAAATATTTGATCCATAAGATGTAGAAAGTAAGATTAAAACACACCGTTATTCGAATGAATAAATTTTCGATGAAAAAAATACTTTAATAAAAATTCGAAATGAATTTAGCACAAATAACTTTATAAAAATTAAATTATAGCAAATACACAGAAAATACTTATTAGTGGAAATGGGGGTTACATTACTATTACATTGAGGTTGATGCTGGGAATTGTGCTACATATTTCTGAGATATTATATTGGAAATTCGGAGCGCTACATGGGGTGAATGAGAAATTATCTCCCAAAGTTAGACACTTGATAATGTCTAAAAATGGGTTGAGGGATTTTAGTCCCATAACAGAAAAATCATAAGAATTAGAAGGGTATATATAATAAACACTTTCTTGGCATTGTAAGAAAGCAAGTCAGAATGCTCTCTCCCGCGCCCGCGGGAAAGTGTAAATCTTAGACCGATTACATGCGGCTTGTGTGCGCCCGCACGTCCTGCGGACATGACTGCCACACTATCTGAACCCCACCCCATGCAGGGATTACTTTTTGCACATGTTTTGAATAAGAGACAAAAAAAATTCAAAAAAAGACTTGCTATTGGAAACAGCGAGCATAGTTGTGGACAAACACCTAAGCCTACACTCGCTATCTTAAACAGCGAGGGTATTTTCACCAAACTCGCTATTTCAGATAGAAAGTGGGTTATTTTGTAAATACTTTCGAAAGTGGGTCAGTTTAGTAAATACTTTCAAAAAGTGGGTCATTTAAAAAAATCAATGGACGTTAAGTTAAACTCCTGTCTGCCAACATCAAAATTATGCTGTAAAATATTATATTATTATTGGTATATTAAATTATGTGGATGCGGGTTTATAGAATCTTGGTAAACCGGATTCAATAACCAACCGATGGATTAGATGCTCCAGTTTATAGTTTAGATGCTCCACATAATTTAGATGCTTTGAAGATAGCGAACCATATATTAATGCAATAAAAAATTATGTGCATTTTATTAATTTAAATGGTCCCAATCTTCAAGAATTCCAACAATGGTGTAATATCCCAGGATAAGATAAAATATTTTATTTTATATAAATTATTTATTTTTCAACTAAATTTATACTTAAATTGAATTGGTGCATGATTGTTGAATTAAATAACCATGTACATTTGTGCACTAGGGTTAGGGTTAGGCTAGGGTGACCTAGGGTTAGTAACCTAGGGTTAAGCAAACCCTCATCATGATAGAAACCCTAGCACAAATCTTGATGAAGATCTAAAGGTTGGAATTACACGATGAAGAGTTCTTCATGAAGACTTCAAATTGACTCAAGAAACTTCTAGTCTTGTGTGTTGGCACTATCTCATCCCTCCACCTCCACTCACTCCCACAACACTGCATCCTAGCCCTCCATCTCCATCTCCCAAATCTGGCTACCTCACCAAAACCCTAGCTCCCTTACTTCTATAAAACCCCCATTTCACTCACTCTCTCATTCTTTCATCTTATCTTCATGTCTTCTGTCCAAAAAAAAGGTGGGGGGGGGGGAGAAAGAAGAGCAGAAGGGAAGGAAAAAAGGTGAAGTCTTTTAAAGTAGAGAGTAGTAGAGAAGGGGAAGAGCAAGGAGCATCTCAAGGAGCAAGGAGCAAAAGATTAAGGAGTTCTTACAACAACACAAGATGTGGGTGATACTCTAAACCTTGAAAGATTAATTTTTTTTTTCTTTGTATGTAATGTTTGCATGTAAAAGTAGCTAAGAAAACTTGATGGCCATGTATTAATGTAGATATGCTAAGAAAAGAAAAAGTTGTATGGTTGAACAACTCCTTTTCAAGACTTTCTTTAAAAAGAAACATATCCTTGATGTGCAACATAGGAATTTCTAGCTCATAAACGGTTTGGAATTTTGAACTCAAATTTTGGAAACTTGTTTTGCTCTGTATCTAGAGCTTACATGATTTTTTTAATAATATTTAGAAGTCATTTAATAGCCCAAACACCAGCTCAAATTTCGGACAGCAAGTGACTGCAGAAACTGCAATTTTGAGAATTTCCGTCATACCTTCCAAAAATCACCACTAATTATTGGTTGATTATTTTAGCTAAAAATTTTTATGGATGTTCTTGTATATGTCTAAAACCAAAATCCCAAATTTTGCATTTTTCTGAAGTTGTTTGATGCCTTAAAAAAATTGCCAAGTCCCACTGGTCCAAGACGACCGAGCTGAAGATTTCTATTTAGGGACTGAAGTTCTTATATGCATAACTACTTGTGTATTGTAGCGCCCCGAATTTCCAGATTAATAACATAGAAATTACATGGCACATTCCCAGTGATCCACTTCAACATAATATTAAACATAAACAACACCACTAAAATTTTCAACATTTTATTACAACAAATCATTTACAATACACAGCGGAATTCTAAACAACTCAACTCAATATTCTCTTCATTTACAACACTAATTTATCTCAAAAACTGATATTACAAATTTACACAATCTCTTATATATCAATTATATCTCAAAACCAACTTAGGCATCCCTTCTCCAACTCTAAGCACAACCTGCAACATGTGAGGCTAGAGACGATCCCTAACCCCCAAACTAAAGGGGTCAGCCATAAATGGTGTGAGAAATATAAAAATAAACAAACAACAACATAAAAGATCATGCCTTATAAATTCTTAAACAACAAGTACTAAAAGAATATAGAAAATACGAAATGACAATGACATAAAATATCAAGTGGTACTAAGCTAAGTGTCATGTGTGGAAAACACGAAAAACCACATGCATAAACAAAGCCAAGAAAAGACAAGTTTATATGCGGACTCTCTAATGCGTACTTGTCGAAGTCTATGCATCCCATTCTACATAGGTTCGGTGCAAGCCCTTAACGTCTTCACTTCATAGGGTTCAATCCCCGCGTTATGAACTAATCCTAACACGATGACTACTACGAGATAAAGATAAACCATGGTTAGTATCTCATGCCCGATAATTCCGGAGATGGATCCCACACCCAAGATATTTCACTTGAATAATTCCGGAGATCATCCCACACCGAAACATTGACACGTCCCCACACGAATACCGCATGTGCTTCACCTCGACTCCGATAATTCCGGAGATCAATCCCACACCACAAGTAGTTATCGTGATAATTCCGGAGATTGTGCTACACCACAAGACTGTGATAATTCCGGAGACATATCCCACACCACTAATAATCTACTGTGATAATTCCGAAGATTGTCCCACACCGAAAGCCATACTGAGGTTCTTGACTCATGTTCCCGTTCATCATATCACCGCTAGTGCCTGTCCTTAAAATTTTGGTTAATTTGATTACTTAACGAATCTCCTAGAGTGATGTACCCTACCGGCCTAAATTCAAATTCAAATAACTGAAATGCCTCAATGGGCCTCAACCAAATACTCAACACCGGTATACTAGGGTCATACGCCTCTAGAGACTCAAACTCAAAAGTCTAAACTAAAGTCCCACTAAACAAAGTGGCTCAACTAAATGTCTCAATGACATACTCAACTGAATATCTCAAGGTCAATTGCTTAATTATATACTGAACTGAATAACAAGTATATAAAAACTAATCATTCGAATAAACACTAAAGTTTACAAATATCCTTCAGTACCAGTCGACTCATACTGATGATAAGTCGACTTCCAGAGGACCAAATTCAGGATTTTACAAAAGTAAACTAAGTCTCGTAACAGTCGACTTACAAGAGGGTCAGTCGACTTACCCGAGGTAGTTTCCAATAATCTTCTAGAAATTATTCTAAGTATATAAGTTGACTTAAATGGTTAATAGGTCGATTGTCCAGAAGGACAATTAATTCTTACAAAATAACTTCTACAGTGGACCAGTCGACTGCCTATGAGCTAGGTCGACTGTCCAAAACAACTTTTCAACAATTCTAAAACAAGGTATCAGGCTCGTACCAGTCGACTGCACAGTAGGCCAGTCGACTGTCGGCCTACAGATTTTCAAAATTAGGTCTGATTACAAAATCGAATTCTGAAGCTTCTAATGAACTAATGATCATGTAAATAGTTCTTAATCAGGGAAAAATAATGATTCTCAACAAATCTCGTCAGGTGTATGTATATTTCACCCAAAATATTAATGTGTCAAGATCTAAATTCTCATATTCTAAATCATAAATCCTTTGTTAGGGTTTTACAAGATCTAAATTTCTTTCACAAAGCCAATAAGAATCTGATTTATAATTCTAAAGTCCAGTTGTTCATACACAAGTCTCAACATGCATTTAGCAAACAATTTTAATAGTAAGGATCTACTATTTCATCCACCAATTCCACATGATTCATACCACATTACGAGATCCAAATTGTTGAAAACATCAAATCGATATATCAATAATACTTACACACGTAGATCAACCACAAGACAAATTTCTTCCATGCATAACATCAAATCAAACAATAAACATAAGTCAAACAACAAAACCATTATATATATATCTCACATAAATCAAACAACAAACAAATTTTTATATCACTCACTTTAGAATTTGAGAATAGTCCACAAAGAAATCCTCTTTTTGCTAGATCCGAAAGTTCTTGCTCCACCAAAAAGATCTCCAAATTCAATATTTTTCAACAATGACGGCTGGGAGAAAATCTCTTAAATATGCCGGATTGATTATTAGGGTTTTGCCCGCAACTTTGCAAAACACCCTCTTTCCAAAATACAATTCACATATATAGATCATTCTTTGGAAATTCCATCAAAACTCAATTAAATTTGGATTTATAAGAAAATATACATTCTAAGTCTCAATTAATACTGTTCAAAACGTCCGGAAATCACATTTTGCACTTTAACCCCAAAAATGTCAAATTTACAAAAAGGTCATTCTTTTCTCAAAAATTGCAAATAGCTCCAATAAATCTCAGAAAAATCTGGAAAAATACTAATTAAATCTCAAATATTAAATAAAGATTTTTCATAAAGAAAACTAAATTTTCACACTTCTCATAAAAGCATTTGCACGTGTTTTGCACGTGTACAAAAGATAAATTTTCTGAAAGTATTCATTAAATCCCCAAAAATAAATCTAAATCCATTTTCAAATATAAAAAATAATATTTGAAAATACGGGGTTCTACATGTATCTATGATATTGCTATGAAATTTTGCAACTTTTTGTATGAGTCTATTTTATGATTCCAAAATTTTATAATTTTTAGATGAATTTTGATAAAGTTTCAAAAATAAATTGTAAGTAGAAGTGTAAACCTTGTCTCAAAGGCAGTGGAGATTTTGTGTTGTATTTGAAGAGCTATAACTCTCTGCGTAGTAGGAGTTTGGATGCAAATTTTGGACATAATGTAGTGGTATGTGTCCAATTATATATTCTTAGATTTCATAAGCTTTGGAAAAGGGGTTGATTTTATATGGAATTTAGACTATACTCCGTTCAATACTTGGTGCTGATTACGCAGTCTGTACGTTTGTGATTTTCTGAAAAAGTGTGTTTGGAATTGGCCATGGTGATGAACTAGGGACTTGTAGTAGAGACTCTAAGCTTTCCATAAAACCTAGAAACTTGTAATTCTGAGTTGTGTAGTAATTGATATGATTTTTCCAAGTGCTGGACAGATCCAGCCACCCTTGGAAGTCGTCACCTTGCATATGAGTAACTTGTTCTCAACTCTCAAGTGTTGAATTGAGAGTAGGGGTATTCCTATACCCCAATACTTGGTTATTGTGTGTCTTAGGATGACTAAGACATGGGTAGAGACCTGAACGATATGTGAGTCGTCGACCTTGTCTGAGTTAGTTGCCTACACTTATCAACCATTAGGCCAACTTGGGGACTTCCGCCTTAACGATTGAAAGTGACTAACTCGGGCACCGATGAAATCATGGGAGATGATCACGGGCCAAGTTGAGGACGAAACTCAATAGGGGGAAGTGGCGAGCAAGTAATCGCGTTGCCGGAGCCACAGATTGATAAACGGGAACAAGGGCTTCTAGTAGGAAAACCGCCCGAGACTACGCATGACTTAGACTAGGAAATCATTTGGTGACCATGCCTGTAACTCCTGTTTTTCATTTTTCGTATTTTTGGTGTATTTTTCTTTCTCGTGTATTTGTACTCTCTCTTGTATTTTTTATCCTGAACCGTCTATTGAGCTGTTTCAATATATTTTCATTTTTTTGTTCTCATTCTTGATTTTTGCGAGTTATTTCCGATTTCTTGGTTGTTCTTGTTCATGGTTGTTGTTTCGCTCTTTATTATTGTCTTGTTCTCTTTATTTGTTCTTTTGTGGTGCTCTTGGTGATTTGGTGTTCTACCCCATTCCTAATCCTATGATTTTGATCCCTAATTGATTACCAAAGCCATATTACCCAATCCTAGTTTGAATCCTATTCAATTTGATCCCCATTTGTCTTATTGGATCAATCCTATTCATACTCCTAATAAACCTATTAACCCAAATACCTATTAACCCTATTCACCTCCTTATATATATATATCCCCTACATCCCCTCACACACCCTAACATCTAAAACCCTAGCCCCCGCTCTCTCTCTCTCCTTCCCGGCTGCACACCCGAGCCCCCAACCCGAGCTCCCCCAAACCGGCCAGCAACCCAGTCCGACAGCCCCCTTTCCCGGCCTTCCCTCCTCCCGGCAACACCCACACACCCCGACACCCCATCTCCTCCATCTCCGGCCACCCTACATCTCCTACACCCAATCATCTACACCCCTTGCCGATCAACACCCTCCAAACCACAAGTACCGCAAGCACATCATCTTTCTTGTTGTGGGTTTTCTCTTCTCTTGCTTTGAGAAGCGTGTCGCATGTTCGTGCGAGTTGTTCGTAGATTCGTTGCTTGGATTCGTTGATTCTTGGATATTCGTTCGTGGGTTTTGCTCGTTACTCTTGGTTCTCGTTGTTCTTCATCCTGATTTAGGGCAAGTAACTTGTACTCCAATTCATTTGTTTGATACAAGTCCAAAAGTTCACCCATAGTGTAGCTGGGTCTAGAGACAACTCTTGTTTGTATTTTCCTTGATGGGTTTTGTCTCTATTGTGAAAACTTGACCATAGATGACTCACGACACAATCTTGACATGAATTAACTTAGGATTTGCCCGTTCTTGATTTTGATCTTGTATGTGAGACTTGTGCAAGAATCTGTGTTTTGGTTGAGACCCATGTGATATAATTGACGTGGACATGTTAGATACCCCAATTCATGATGTTTAGACACTTGGTAGACTCGATTTCATGTTTGGATCAATTTTCTTGAATGTATGTTGATTTTGTTTTTAAGGGAAAAATTTGTTTTTTGTCGCTGTTCTGTTTTGTTTGCTGTTTTGGACTGTTTTAAAGTCAGTATCTTAATTTCGGTATAAAACATGAGTTTTAGATAATTTAATCTATTTTCAAACCCCTCTGACCTTGCTTGATTTTGATTTCGTATGACTGAATTATGACTTTTTTAGTACAGAGGTGTCGACCTTCTCCAGATTCTGTTTTTCGGTAATTTTGATGACAAATCATTTTAAAGAAGTATGCTACATATAATATTTTGATCCAAAACTTTGATCAGTATTTCTTTATCTAGTTAGGGATTACCCAGAATTTTGGAGGATTTTATTGGTGAGTTTATGTGTTGTTTCATGCTCGTTTATGAAAAGTATACTTGCTGTATTTTGCTCTCTGTTCTGTAAAGAATCTTATTTTCACCCTGATTCCTTTTACTGTATGAAAAATATTTGTGAAAAATGAATTTTTTTTATTATATCTATTTTCATCTCCCTTTGGCGGATTGGGATTTCGTTTCACGACTTGCGAGATACTTCAGTTTTCGTACAGCAGTGTTGGGAATTTCAGATTGCCAAAGTACCGTTTCTTGATGTGTTCTTATTTTTGATGACTAAACTAATCTTTCTGGAAAATTATAAAACTTTATATCTTGATTCTAGACATATAGGGGAATACCCCAGATTTTTTCTGGAATTTATTATGATGATTTCTTGCTGTTTCCCTGTACTTGAATATAATTTACTGATTTCTGGCTGAGCGCATTTTCTGGTTTAGATTCAGTTTTGAGTTGTGATTTTGTGAAACATTGTATGACTTATTTATACTCCTGGATTCGTGTGGAAATCTATTTTTCAGATCCTTCAACGGATCCCAATTTGGATGTTTGTAGTAGCGGAAATCACTGTTTTAGTACAACACTATCGTGTTGTCCTGAATTAGAAAACTAGTTGTTTTATCCTGTCATGTGTTATCTTGTACCTGTACTTGTTTATCTTGTACCCTGAACCCGATGCACGTTTATAATCTGTTATCCTTGTTTTGTTTTGCGACACATACATGCATGCCTGATTATGTAATAAATGACCAAGCCGGGGTTAAGGAAAAAATCTAGTAGTGGAAAATATAAAAACATGTACTTAGAAGAGGACCTGTGTCCTACCTGCCTGTTACGTGTTATGACTACATGATTCATGATCCTGTTTACCTGTACCTGACTACATGCTTCCCTATAGGAAGATGTACTTGGAAGATAACCACTAGGTTATGCCTGTTTCCTGTACCTGACTGCGTACTTCCCCTAGGAAGGTGTACTCGGAAGAGAACCACTAGGTTCTACCTGTTCCTGTTATTCCTGTTTCCTATACCTAGTACACTGCCCTATGGACTCCACTATGAAATCTAAAGTGAAACTGTTTGTTGTAGCAACCATGTAGTAAAAGCTGGGATGCATGAAGTGCTACCTAGATAGTAATAAAACAAGACTTGACATAACCTGATACCTGTTACATGATTACCTGTACTTGTACCTGTTACCTGTATACATGATTACCTGTTTACATTTTACCTGCATACCTGTTACCTGTATACATGATACATGTTTACCTGTTTACATGTTTACTTGACACTTGATACATGTTACCTGTACCTGTTAGTATACCTGCTACTTGTTTTTATTTTCCTGATTCATGTTAGATATTATATTTCTGTTGACACACTTATACCATGCTAGGCCTATTACTTAGAATTTTCTAACCCCTGTACTCATATCCTACATTATAAGTGGCCCGTAACTTGCAATTGACGGGTACTTATTTTCTCTTTTCTTCTCCTGCAAATTTACTAATTACATATCAGGATGGACGGTTGCCAGATGGTATTGGCGAGATGATGTACTAGTGCTGAATTTTCTGCTTTATTATTATTATTATTTGTTGCTTGAACCTGAATAAAATGTACTTGATGACTTGGATATTTATTTGTATTTGGGCGATGTGACCCAGGATATTTGCCTTGTTCAGAACCTAATTATTTGAGATTATTGTATTTGGTTTCAAGTAATTTCTGTTGGTATCTTGTTTCAGTTATGCATGTCTGGTTGTATCTCTTGCTTCCGACTCTGATTATTCCTGTGGTATGTTGTAAAGATTCCTGAATAGCTTATGGATGATGAAAATCATTCGCTGGGCTTTTGTTACGTATCCGTATTTCGTATTCTTTTTGGGAAGCGGGGCATGACAATGCTTTTGTAACATGTCTAGATAGACTTAATATTAGTTAGTTTTGTCGTCATCTATAACTGCATTATTTTCTAGCGAACTAGTAGTCGGGTGTTGTACTCTCCTGTCATTAGGGATACGTGCTGCGGTGCGTATCTTGCACTGTTGATTCTTGAAGTACCGTGGGAAGAACGGGATGGGATTTCTTGACGGATAGGGGGAATTAAACCTTCAAGGCCGTCAAGTTCTATGCTGGTGGACACAAACGGGTCATATGGGTTGCGGTCCTGTGAATCTTCGGTGCCACAGGTATACTGCGGTATATCTTTAAGTTCGTCATGACTTTTGAGTGGGGTCCAAGAGTCGGGCACTACTGGCAAACCGAGACACCACTAAGTGACTGTAGAAATGGATGTGGCCAATTAATGTGCAACCTCATCAACCACGATCTATCATCAGGAACAAGACGAGTGCAAGAGTAGGTTGCATGGCGAGAGTTCAAAACCCTGAACTTGGAGACAACGGCTTGATTTGGAAAATATTTAGAATGGGATACATACATTTTCAAAGTCTCGCCTGCATTATATTAAGTACATTTGACCTGTGCATTAGATTACTAGGGCATGTCATACACGGACACCTTGGACCCGACTCCACTTTTCCCTCTTTTAGTCACTTGTTATATTTTGCTTTCAACCTTGATTATCTAGTTTGGAGATGGCTGCTTTCATCAGCCTTACGTCAATAGAATTATTGACGTGCCCACTCTTTTAGGTGCTAGCTTGCCGACTCAGGGAGCTCGGGAAGCCCAAGATAAATGGTGTGCCCAAGTGACATTATCGAGTGTTCATCCTTTACATTTTTTTGTTATTTTTGTAAAACTCTCATTTGTAAATTCTGAGACAGTGTAAAATTGTAATACTCAAATTTGTACATCATGGAATAAAATTGTTTATTTTTTTTTTGCATTTTCCTGTATTGTGACTATGTGAAGGAAAGATTCTAGTTTGTGTCACGAATCACCAGTGTGGGGATTCGGGGCACTATAGAGTTGGTATCAGAGCAACCTTCGGACTATAGTCCGATATAACAGGAAAATAGACTTGAATGTCACTAGGAGAGCTGGGTTTAGCCAGTAGTAGATTGTTATAATTCATATTGTTGTTCTTTTTCAACTAATGTTTTATAATTTTTTATATATAGACTAATTCCTATATTATTTTCTCCTAACAAATGGCAGGCACACCAAATGGATTGGCAAACAGGACCCAGGCTGGATCGGATCCAGTAGGTACTCCAGCTACTCCACCTCCACCTCCACAGCCCACTACTGTGGAGCAAGCCATCAGTAGACTGTTCAGGGACCTTGCCACTTACCGATGGAGCCATGGGCACTTGGAGGATTGCCTAGAGAATTGCGGCCATGCCCTGATGGCCACTGACAGGTAGGTGGCTATACTGAAGAGGTCGAAAAGAAGGCTCTCAAGGAAGATTATACTGATAAGGCATCAGTATATGGAGAGGATGGCACAGTTAGAGCTTAGGCTTGGAGAGCTACAGGCCAAGGTTGCCTAGCAACAGACACAGTTAGAGCAGTTGGTAACTGCCGAGCACTCTGCTACTGGTGATCACCATGTCAGGGACATGTGACCTAGCCCTGTGAGGGATCTTAGGGTGTCTTGTTTTGATATTTTGATGTATAAATGATAATGCTTTCTGCCAGAACATGATGCATGGGGTAATGTTTTATGGTGTAATGTTTTGACTACTCCGATGGTGGTAGTGTTTTGGTTGTACAAATGGAATGCTAAATGTAAACTTCTTATGTATAAATGAAGAACTAATATTTTGACTACTTGTAGTATGAAATGAGTTTACACTATTATTGCAAGGTAGTAATAAGAATTAGATTTTAGATGTCTGGAAGAACCCGAAATAGCCGGAGCGGGCAAACAGAAGGTGAAGGCCGCGGGGCCAACAACGTTGGCCTTGACATAGGAGAAGAATTTGTTGGACTGTATCAAATGCTAGGAGCGTTCTAGAGGCGAACAGAACCCAGGCACCACCACCACCAACACCGGGAGTCGCTCAAGGGCATGCAGCTATAGATCCAGTCAGAATGGTCGAATCTTTCAAGAGAATGAAGCAGCCAGTCTTTGAGGGACAGGCTGACCCGACCACTACAGATGACTGGGTAGGCCAAGTAAAAACAGTGTTCGTGGTCCTGATAACACCGGAAGATAGTAAAGTTTGGTTAGCTACAATTCTACTGGAGAAAGATGTCGGGGTGTGGTGGCAATCGGTAATGCGCGGCTGGGGAGAAGAACCAATAACATGGGAGGAATTCTTGGAGAAATTCAGGGAACACTACTTCCCCTTGGATGTGTAGAAGGAAAAGGCGATGGAATTCCACAGTCTAAAGCATGGGAACAAGTCAGTCAGAGAATATGAAACCAAGTTCACATAGCTGTCGTGATATGCACCCAAGATGGTTCAAGAGGAGACGAAGAAAGCCAAGAGATTTGAACAAGGGCTTAGACCAGGGGCATACGCAGGTTTGAAAAACTGTTGAGGCGAACGGTTGTAACAGAGATGGACATGAACCCAGGTCAACCACCACAAGGGAGGACCGAGACTTGGAACCGAGGGAAGAAGCTTGCCCCAGCATCGAGGTTCAAAAAGCACGACAGGAACCAAAAATTTCAAAAGACAGGTGACAAGATGGGAGGATGCAAGCCAGGAAGTTGTTTCCTCTATGGGGAACAAGGGCATTTCAGAGATCAGTGCCCAAGGAATGAAAGGAGAACCATTCAGACGTGCTACCATTGTGGAAAGGAAGGGCATATCAGGCCAAATTGCCCCCAGTACCTGAAAAGCAATGACAAGGCATCATTTGGAACCACTAATAAAGGAAAGCAACCTGTTCACCAAGGTCGAGTATTTTCCTTGAAAGAAGATGCAGAGAACAATGAGGGCGTGATCACTGGTATGTGAAGGGTCATTGTAATAAGTTTTGGTTGTATTTTGAAGTTTTGTTTGAAGAAGTGTAATGAAGATTGTAACTCTGAAGTATATATATCAATGGAATTTTGGCTACTATTTTGTTCGATAGTGGATCAACTCATTCTTTTGTATCCAAATCATTCTCAAGAAAGTTAAGACACACCCAAGCAGCAATTCCAGAGTTAGCCATAATGTTAGCTACACCATCAGGGGCAACTCTCACTACCGATCAATGCTATAAGAACTGTGAGCTTCAGATTAACGAAGAAT
The DNA here is from genome assembly GCA_017893485.1 of Hemerocallis citrina. Taxonomy (NCBI): domain Eukaryota; kingdom Viridiplantae; phylum Streptophyta; class Magnoliopsida; order Asparagales; family Asphodelaceae; genus Hemerocallis; species Hemerocallis citrina. The sequence continues at coordinate 142,269,300 of CM030361.1, forward strand.
CTCTGAATATCGGTTTGTTGGAATTGGGTTTCGCCGAAACAAATGTGATTATTGGCATGGATTAGATGTCGAAGCATGAAGCAAATATCGACTACAAGGAGAAGAAGGTAGTCATCACAGCTAAGAGAATGGAGCTCGTGTTCCACAGAGGGAAGAGGCCCAAGGAAGTGACTATTACAGCCACCAAGAAGATGAAGATACCCGAAGAATTGAAGAAGATACCAGTGGTGAGGGATTTTCCACTCATATTCCTGGAGGAATTACCGGGACTGTCCCCATACAAAGATGTAGAATTTAGCATTTTAATCCAACCAGGTAGTGCTCGAGTATCAAAGACACCTTACAGGATGACACTTGTGGAACAGAATGAAGTCAAGAAACAAGTTGAAGAACTATTACAGAAGCGACTCATCAGACCAAGTACATCACCCTGGGGAGCACCAGTTTTGTTTGTTAAGAAAAATGATGGGACTGCAAGAATGTGTATCGATTATCGGGAGTTGAATAAAGTCACTGTTCGAAATAAGTGCCCGATTCCTAGAATCGATGATTTGTTCGATCAGCTTCAAGGACCAACCATATTTTCCAAGATTGACCTACGATCCGGTTATCATCAAGTTCGAGTTAAGGAAGAAGATGTACCCAAGACAGCCTTTCGGACTCGGCATAGGCACTATGATTTTTTAGTAATGCCATTCGGAGTGACCAATGCTCCAGCAATCTTCATGGACATGATGAACCGAATCTTACGGCCGTTTATCAACTCATTCGTCGTGGTCTTCATCGATGATATTTTGGTGTACTCAAGGATAGAAGAAGAACATGCATAAGATTTGATCACAGTATTGAGCAAACGATAGGAGCAGCAATTGTATGCCAAATTGTACAAGTATGAGTTCTGGGAGCCGGAAGTTGCATTTCTTGGCCATATCCTTTCTAAGGAATGAGTGACCACAGACTCGCAGAAGATAGAAGCAGTCAAGGAGTGGCCTCAGCCGAAGACAGTAAAGGAGATAAGAAGTTTTTTGGGTATAACTGATACTATCGGAAGATGATTGTTGGAATCTAAAGGCTAGACGAGACCCTTAGAAACCGGCATTTATGATTAATAAAATATGAGAACTAACCAGTGTGGGTTGAGTATCTCTTGAGAAGTAGCCAGTTTGGGCTGACTGTCTCTCGTGTTGGTTTAAGTCCGGTATGGTAAGCTAGCTCTAGGTTGTGATGATTCTTCTAAAACTAAAACTTAAGGACAGGCACTAAGGGGAGACGTGATGAAGTATGGGCAAACATGGGTATGAGGGCCTCAGTTGGTCTGCGGTGTAAGCTGGTTTCCCAAGAATTATCGAGGTGTGATTGGGAGATGTCCCCAGCACATCGGCAATGTGGGATTCATCTTCGGAATTATTGGGATCGAGGTGACGCCCATGGGGTGTTTTGGGACTATTGAAGCGTCATAGCTTGCGGTATGAGATGGATTTTTTCTCGGAATTATAGAGGTGTGATTGGGAGTTGTTCCCAGCTCATCGGCGGTGTGAGATTCATCTCTGGAATTATTGGGGCATGGGCTTAATACTCACAGAATATCTAAACCATACTTAATTCATGGTGAGGGACTCAACCCTTTAAGGTGGAGTATGTAAGTGCTTGCCCTCGGACCTATGTAGTATGTGATGCATAGAATCCAAACAAGTATGCATTAGTGTCATCATAGCGTAAACACCTGTATTAGGCATTATGTCATTGTATACACTGATATGTTTAGGATAGTCACTTCTCACACTTAGTTTTACATTCATGTTTGTGTTTGTAATTGCTAAAGTATAAAGAATCATTATATTACTGCATAGTGAGGATCGCTGTTTTATAATATTGCGTCGGTTGTAAGCAACTGACGTGCCCACAATTTTCAGTGCAGGACTTGGATTGGCAAAAGAACACACTGATGAATTGATGTAAAAGTTTGCTTTCAGATTAATTTGTTGATGCTGAAGTTTTATTTATCATGTTGTATTTATTTTCATTCTGTTGTGTTGATGTAAAAGAACATGTTGTCTGAATAAAAGTTTTAAATTCTTTGTAAAATTGTAGGAAATGAAGTAAAGGTCATGTTGTGCTACGAATTACCTTGTTTTTGTTATTGTTGTAGGACTTCATATCGAGGGATTGAACCCTATAACAAGGAGTACGTTAAGGGCTTGTCCTCAGACTTATGTAGTATGAGACGCATAGAATTCGAACAAGTGTGCATTAGTGCATCATAAGTGTAAGTGTCTGCATTAGGCATCAGGTTCATATCATACACTGACATGTTTAGGATAGTCACTTCTTACATTTTATTTTGCATTCAAGTTTGTGTTTGCTAAAGTAGAAGAATCGTTGTATTATAGCATTATGTCAGTTGTATGTAACTGAAATGCCCACAGTTTCCTAGTGTTGGATTGGTTTGGCATGGATTTGAAGTCACTGTGAGAGATGACACAAGACTGAAGAGCTTTCATTATCATAGATGTACTGTACTTACCTATTTCTGCTGTGCTGATATAAAGAATGATGTTGTAAATGAAAAAGTTTTAAATTCCATGTATTTTTGTACAAAGTTGAAGTAAAAGATCCTGTTTGTGCTATGAATTACATGTATTTGGAATTCAGGGCATTACATGAACCTCTTCATATGAAAAATAGTTCTTCTAGCACGGAATGTCTTATGGTTGTCAATTTTTTATGAGATAAATAAATTTTGTTCATCATGCTTAAATGATGAATACTCTCTTTCTAGAATATTTCAATAGTTCGAATATTTGAATTCATAACTAATAAATATTTAAGATGATATAATACCTCAACTAAGAGATGTGAAGATATCTCATTATGGTTATTAATTATATGGACAAATACTTTGTGAATATCTATCATATGAAAAAAGATTACGTACCATATAAAGATATGGCCTCCAATCCCCTATAAATAAGGAAGAAGAGTTCTTCCTCTACACAACAAGAAAATAAGATAAGAGTGAGACTCATTCTCATACTAACCAAAATAAAGTTACTGAGAGAAGACAAAATATTTCAAGAAAGGTTTGTTGGGGTATTGTAATAGGGAGAGGAATTTCACTACAACTCTCATTGGGGAATTTCCTCAAACACATGTGGCACAGTAGAACTAATTAGAGCAATGAGAATGACGAGGTGGATGAGATGAATCAATCGAACAACCAAATAAATAGATCCACCAATCCAACAAAAAACACATGATGATTTATCCCGGTTAGCTTTCGCTTAAACCGGAGGGAAATATAGGGAGATATAATATTCAGCTAGAGAATATTACAAAGAGTTACAAATTCACTCAACACAAGAAATTAAACTCACCAAGAACTATCTCTCACAACTTAATTTGCTATAGAGAATAATATATGTAACCCCTATTTTCCTATTTTGGATTTTATTGTATTTTATTTTTCTTTTCTTGATTATTGTATCTAATTCCGTTTAATAATACATTTTTTTTCTTTTATTGGGTTCATTTATTTTCTTTTGATCCCTGGTCGCTGCTGTTGCTTCTCTACTGCAGCACCGCCATCAACACCCTCACCGCCTCACGTCGCAGTCACCGCCACCGCAGTCACCGTCGCCACATTCGCCATCGAGTCTCTCGCCGTTCTATGTCTCTGTCGCGTTGGAAAAGAAGGAGGGAGTGTACTGGTGTTTGGTGTTATGGAGTAGGGGATCCCAATCCCATTTGTTGTTTTGTGTGTGGGGGGATTGATTGAGTTGTGTTTGCTGTTTTGGAAGAGTGGGGATTTTTTGTCTTCTGTGCTGGTTTTGTTGTTCGCAGTTTTGCACATGGCTCGCACGTGCTTGTGTGTCCCGAGTTCGTGGTTCGTCACCCATAATTCTTATCCTGTTATTCTATATATTCGAATCTACTAATTAAAAGGCAAGTTTTTTCTTTAACTAGTTATTTATTTTGTTCAAGGTTACTTTGATCTCTGCAAGTAGATCCAGTCCTTTTTAATGTACTGCAATTTGAATTTCTGTTAAGTTTATTGAGGGTTTACACGAGCTAACCCAATATATTCTTAAAATCGTGCCTACATCTTTTATCTAAAACCTCGTCTCCCTTGCACATTGCATTTGCACATTTACATGAAAACAACTAGATCCATGTTATTGAATTGTTTGATGAATTGAATATGTTCGATTGAATTTGATTGATGAGTTGATTACCATGCCTGTGAAATTGCATCTTAAAACTGGAATTATACATGTTAAACATCTAGTATCACTTTGATTATTAATTAGCATGAATTATATTGTTGTATGATTAAGTTGTTGCCTATTCATACCAAACTATTTTCTGGACTGCCGTTTGAATCTTTTTGCATCAGATTTTCGATCCTGTTACTGTTGTAATTTGAAATAACTTTCTGAATATTAATTATAGCCCCATGAATCTGTTTTCTAGAACTTTTAACAAATCTGAATTCCGAGTTATAATCTGTTAGATATCAGCATTTTAGTACAACTGTGTCAGAAATTCCAGATTCATAAATTCATGGGTATCTTTCTGTTCTGTAATTAAATTGAACATGTTAACAGTAAAATATAAAAATGAAATAAATTTTGCTAAGTAAAAGAAAAAAAATTATTCACAATTTCATACAGCAGCTAAAGCTGCTACACTACATTCTCTCCTAAAAACTATATACAATCCTATCAGCTACAATCTCTCAACAACAACAACAACAAAATTAACAATCAACACATACCAACAACACTTGAGTCCCAATAATATTTAAAGTTAACAACAAAAACCAATTAACAACACTTCCATCAATATCTAATATACTGAAACTTTACATCAATATCTAATATACTGAAACTTTACATAAAAAATTTACAATTCACAATGGATCATCATATCTCTCGTCGGAACTCTCTTCATCGGATGAAATCACTTCTTGCAGATTGATTGACCTTCATTCAAAGATAAGTTTTAGTTAGTGACAAAGTCATTTACTTCATTTCTTGCGTATTCTTGATGAACCAGCGATTATATAATTAAATATATAATATAAATATAATTATAAATTTAAAAGAGGGAGAAACAAAGAAAGTACGAGTCTTACCCCTCAAATAATGTTGGAAAATTTCTGGAATCATGATTTATTTGCACAACATCTTCGGCACCATCTAGGTTTTTTAATGCGAAGTTGCTCTCTTATCGGCCTCAATATTTTGGCACGAGGCCTTCCCTTTTACATGCATTGTTTTGGGTCCCTTACGCGTGTAGGTATGTGTCCACTGCCTTCATCATGAGGTTGTGCACTATAATGCGGTTGTTCACTACCATCCGGTTGTGTACTACCTAGCGGTTCTGCACTGTCATGAGATTGTGATGCCTGTTCGGGTTGTTCACCCAATCCGGGTTGTAGCCGAGAGACGCCGTCAATGATCTTATGCAAATTCTCTAACGTGTATTTGTAACTTTCATTGGAGGAACAACCGAGATCGACAACATGTTTGCATGGTAGCTCAACTCACAATATCGAGAAGCAAAACTCTCGGTATTGGGTTCAGTTGGAACAAATGTATAACTTCTTCTCATCACATTCCTGGTTCATCTTCTTTTAATGTATATATCCGGAAGAGAAGTGTGATGGCTGGATCGAAGAAACGCTAAAATATGCCTGCAAGGAATGCCAATGAAGTCGAAGAAGTGACATGAACATGTAATAATTTTGTTGATTTTGCATAACTGAATAAGGCGAGCCGGTTCTGATTCTCCACAGAGTTTCACATGGAAGGTTGAACTATCCGGTGTCACATTGTACATGAAGCTTTTTGTAACTTCATCTTGGAATTTGTAAAAGATTTTCAAAGTGTATGTTTTTGCCATTTGTGCCTCCAAAGTCCATTCACTCTTCAACTTCGGTCTCTTCTCACGGTTATGATGATTTTCGTTCAATTCATCGTGTCTTTGCCTTCCCAGAAAACGGTCGAAGATGACGGTAAATTCATGCAAGGAATATTTCTTTTCTGTATGATGCTTCAAGGCAGAATGCGATGACTCAGCCCGTTGGCTACTCAACATGCCGGCCCAAAAAGAATCCTTAGCGTAGATGAGTGTCCAATTTTTATGGATATCAAATAGATCGTTCAACCATTTTTTATTCTCTAATCCGTATTGCGAAATCAATAAATTTCATTTTTCTACAAATTCATGTACATATTCGGAATTGTAGATGACATTCTTCAAAGATTCCCTAAACTTGTCGACATCGTTCTACATACGCACCTCCTACGGTAACTTATCCAATATGTGCCAAATACAAAACCGATGACAAGTCTGAGGGAAAACTTTCTTAACTGCGGCGGCAATCCCACGGTCTTAATCGGTGACGATAGCGGATGGAGCACGCTTCATAACCCCTAACCACTTTTCAAAGAATCATTCAAACGAAGAGGCCGTCTCATTTGGAATGAACCCACCTCCTAAGAAAGTCGATTGTCATTGTTGATTCACTCCAACAAAGGGTACAAATAACATTCCATACCGGTTCGTATTGTACGTTGCATCAAAACAAAGTATATCGCCAAATTCTTGATAGTTCATCTTAGAAATACCATCAACCCACATACAATATGACAACCGCCCTTCAGGATCTACTTGAATGTCATAAAAAAATGAAGGATCTGTTTGTTCCTTAGATTCAAAAAAATCAATTAGCATAGTGCCTTGTGTTTATTTTCATTAATTCTTAAATTCATAGTGCCTTGTGTTTATAGTGTATTCAAGTTTTAAAGAAACCTTTCATTCTTTTGTATGCTTTGAAGTATTATTGACTAACTTATATTAGTTATGATGATTATGATGTAGAAATTTGTATGCATTAATTGATTATCTAGTTGCTTTCAACAAGTTATTGCATAATTTATATTTGTTTAATAAAATTCTATATATCTTCTTGGGATTAGTTTTATGCTTTATGGATTTTTGCTTATGCTTGTTGCTCTATCAGTTTTCATATTTACTTTACTATTCTTATTATACGTTATTTTCTTTAGTTAGCAACCCAATGTAATTAGAAAATAAAGATAGAATGATTTTCTGAAATTGTTGTGTAAGTTTTGTATTTTTATTTTCCTCTTACTAAGGATAGTTCTGAGGACAGAACTATTCTAAGGGGGGAGTAATGTAATGCACCATAATTTTTAATGTAATATTTTGGATTAATAAATAATTTTTAAATCAATTATGTAATTATTTTGAATTTTCGTAAAATTGACATTTTCACACGCGCAAATATTTTCGAAGTGTGAATCTAGAATTATGAGTTGATTAAAAATTCTATTATTTTTTGTTGGGTATATTTGAATTTTTGGTATTTTTTTGAATAAAGAAAACTACTTTTGTAAATTTTCTAGAGAAATGGGCCTTTATGTAAAAAGTCGTTTTGAGGTGAATTTGAACTTTTTAAAAAAATGATTGACTGCATTTTAGGACTGACTATCAGTGTAGGGCTCTAAGAAATTATATTATATCCATATTTGATTGATTTTATTGATTTAATTGAATAAATATATAATTACGCAATTTTGGGACTTTTGGGGACTTATGGCAAATATTTATCTTGGGAAATAAAAAGTTAGAAAAATTATTTGGAAATCCTAATCTTTATTTGTAGATAATAACTCTGAATTTTCTGGATTTTTACGAATAATTTTTGGCATATTTGCAAATATCTCAAAGTAAAGTTTTTTTTTAAAATCGCCACTCAGGTGCAATTTTTGGAAAGAAACGGAATTCTGGGTTGCTCTAGAGGTATGACAGATTTGGAGGGATTGAAGGATTAGATTTCTACCCGAATTTGATTGAATTAGATCTAACAAACTGATTTGGAAGACTTGATCATATAAAAATATATTTTCCTAAGAGGGTTTTTTTGTAAAACATTCGTATTAAACCCTAGAACATCCCGGCCTATATCTACAATAGCAATTAGCCACCCCACTGTCATGAACACAATTTTCTTCCCAAACTATATTTTCTTGGAGTTTGGAGCTTTGTAGATCCCAATTTCGCAAGGAGGGGGAGGAGCATCGTTTCTCATTATTATCTTCTTTTGGTTTTCTTTAAGGTGTGTAATCTTCATACTCTCTTGATGTGTTATTTTTATTTTTCATGAACAATAGAGATCATGCTAGGGTTTGGATTGGTGAATTGTGATTATATTGGCATGATTATGATGATTGTTTATGAATTGATGGTTGAGATGAATTGTTAGATAATGATTGATGTTAACAAGATAAAATTCTAATCTTGATGACATGACACTCTTATTTGATCTACTTGTTGTACGATAAATATTTTTGTACATGAAAGATGGTGTTTAATTGTGGATTTTTTTATGAACCCATGAACCTTTGTAGACGATTTGAGTTATCTTGTGTACTAAACATTCATGTTGATCAAAAATAAATTATTCTTGAGTCTTAGAGTTCCTTTTTTATACTTGCAAGATCTAAAATTTTATTGTTGAACCTACATATGAATGTAGATGTTTAGATCTATATGGGTGGCTAAAGAGCATGTTTGAATTGTCGAAAAGATGAAATTTTGATAAATTATTCGTTGTTTTTTTTTTGTGTGAATTTATGATGGGTTGAAAGTTTAAATTTTTACACACAAATATGGATAAAAAATCATCAAAAATACATGTTGAAGTACTGAGAACCTATGGTTAGGGTTCGGGGTTAAACCCTGGACCTAGGGTAAGGGTTTCGGGTAATCTGTCTCTCGGGTGAACAGTAACCTGCGGGTTACTGTTCAACCCACAAGTTTAGCTACTGCAGTTGGTTGGGGTTGGATTCGTTTGGGGTGTTTTCAAGGGGTTTTTGTGTGTGACTTGTGTGCTATGGTGGGGGGACACAACTACACATATAGATATGCATATATATATGTGTTAATCAAATATTTTTATGAGGATTGATTGAGTTGTTGATGAAGTTTCGATGTTATTAAATTTCAGAATTTGTTTCAAGTTGTGATGTATTAAATTAATGTTTGAGAGAGAGATAAATACAAAATTTGAGAAGATTAAATTCTCTATTTTGAAAGGCTATTTTATTTCAGTTTTTAGATGTATGAACTTTGAGTTCTATAGGGGTATCTTTCAAATTCCAAAAGAGGGAAGTTTCAGATTTTTTGAAAAACGTGAGTTTCAGTTTATTGGGGATTTGGAGAAACTGTTTTCGTACAAATGAGCTATAAATTTGGCAACAAATTCTATGGTTATGGAGGAAATATACACTCAATTTTTCGGATTTTTATATTTATTTTTGAACGGACTGCTCTTAAGGAGAAGAAGATACAACTTTCATATTTTTAGATAATGATGGTTCTCAGAAATTGTTGAATATAAACTCTTCAAATTAATCCATTTGAGTCTAGATTGTGAGTTTCCTGTTATGTACTGGATTTATATGAATTTTTCCAGAATTTAATAATGATTTTAGAGTGTACTGTTTTGAAGAACGAAATCATTTAATTTTCATATTTTGGTGAGATTCTAGTTCAGTTTTCGATACATTCAAGTAAGGGTTTGTGGGAAATAAATCTAAATTGTTGTAGATGAAATTCTCAGTTTTTAATAGATTTGTATCAGTAGAGATCGAATGAATTGTAGTTGAATTTATTGAACTTTACGAATAAATGGAGAATAATGTTTAAAAGTTGATTTTTTTTAGAAATTTCGTAAGTTGGATATATTATCATATATGTAAGAGTCTTTCATTGCTACATTGGTTGATTTATAATAATGTGACTAATGAAGAATATTGTTGTATAATAAAAACCAAAATGGGGTTGATTTGAGACTTAGGGTTGCGATGTGGATCCTAGAAGGACTACTAATGATATTTTCAATCTTGAGACCCTAGAGTTTGAGTGGGACCTTTGCATGCTGGAAAATGAGATTTGGTTGAAATTGGGCTAGTTGGGCTTTTGTTTGATTCAGTAAAGTTAAGTCCGGTGGGGTACACCAACTCTAGGAAGACTGTAACTTCCGTTTTTCGTTTTTCGTATTTTTGGTGTATTTTTCTCATTCTTCATATTTGTACTCTCTTGTATTTCTCTGAACCGTATATTGGAGTTGTTTTAAATATATATTTGTTTTATTTTATTTTTGAGCTCTTTGTGTTTGATTGGTTGTTTCTTTTATTATTTGATCTTTCTTTCATTCTTCATATTTCTATTATTTGATCTTTCTTTCATTTGGTCTTGTTCTCTTTATTTTTATTTTTTTAGGTGTTTGTGGTGGTGGTGGTTGGTTGTTATCCTATGGTTTGATCCCTAATAGTATTACCAAAACCAAATTAAAATCCACAATCATATTTGATATCCTATACATTTGTATCCTATTTGAAACCCAATTAAACAAATCCTACTACTACTCCTAATTACCACAATCCAATTACCCATTAACCTATCTCATGCACTAACCCTAATTAACCCCTATAAATACCTCAAAACCCTAACCCTAGCCCCCACATCTCCACACCCGACCTCCCCCTTCCTCCCTGCTTGCACCATCAACCCGACGCCCTACCCACTACCCAGGCCGACCACCCCCCTCCGGCCTGTGCACCCTCCGATGCCGCAACAACCAAAAACCCAAGCCCCATCAACCCCCTTAACCGATCTCTCCCTTGGCCGACATCCTCACACCACCATATAATCCCTAGTCTCTCTCATTCTCTCCGGCGTTGATCTCTCTCGTGGCCGCAAGCCACTATTGTCATCATCTCTCTTGGATCGTCTCTCTATTGGTGGAGTTGTTCGTGTGGAGATTCTTGCTCGAGTTCGCTTGGATTCATTCGTTCGTGAATTACCGTTCGTGGGTTTTTCTCGTTGTCGGGAATCTGCTCCGTTATTCTTGATTTTCATCGTTCTTCATCTTCGGTTAAGGCAAGTAACTTGTACTCAAATTTTTTTGTATGATACAAGTCAAAAATACCACATATAGTGTAGTTAGGTCTGGAGACAACTCTTGTTTGTGTTATTCTGGATGGTTTTTGTCTCTATAGTGCTATTTGACCATAGATGACTCACGACATAAAATTTGACATGAAATAATTTAGGTTTTACCCGTTCTTGATTTGATCATGTATGTGGGACTTTTGTAAGAATTCGTGATTTTGTTGAGACCCATGTGACATACTTGATGTGGACATGCTATTTACCCTAATTCATGATGTTTGGACACTTGGTAGAATCGATTTCATATTTGGTTGTATTTTGAACAAGTTTTGTATGATATATGTTGAGTTGTTGTTAAAGGGAAAAATCGATATTTTGTCGCTGATATGTTTTGTTTGCTGTTTTGGACTGTCTTGAAGTCAGTAACTTAATTTCAGTATAAAACATGAGTTTTAGAGGATTTAGTCTATTTTCAAACCCCTCTAACCTTGCTTGATTTCGTTTTCGTATGTGTGAGATATGACTGTTTTACTACAGAGGTGTCGATCTTTTCCAGATTTCGTTTCTTGATATTTTGATAACTAAATCATTTTAATAACTGTGATACACATATTATTTTGATCCAAAACTTTGGTCATTATTTCTTTATCTAGTTAGGGATTACCCAGAATTTTGGTGGATTTTATTGGTGAGTTTTATATGTCATTTCATGCTCGTTCGTGAAAACTGTACTTGCTATATTTTACTCGATCGCTATTCTGTAAAGAAACGTATTTTCACCCTGATTCCTTTTACTGTATGAAAAATGTTTGTGAAATATGAAAGTTAATATATTTTGTCTATTTTCATCTCCCTTTGGCAGATTTGGTTTTCGTTTCACTGGTTGCGAGATATTATAGTTTTCGTACAGCAGTGTTGGGAATTCCAGATTTGCCAAACTCTCGTTTATTGATGTTTTCTTATTTTTGATGACTGATCTAATTTTATTGGAAAATTATGAAACTTTATATTTAGATACTGGACATATAGGGGAATACCCCAGGTTTATCGTGGATTTATTTAATGTGTTTTCATGCTGCTTTCCTGCTCTTGAATTCGTTTTTCTGATTTCTGGCTGAACCTATTTTCTGTATTCAAATCAGTTTTGAGCTATGTTTTTGTGAATTAATATATGACTTATTTATACTCACTGAATTCGGTTGAGAGTATTTTCTAGATGTTTTGACGGATTCAGATTTGCATGCTTGTAACACTGGGAATCACTGTTTTTACTACAGTATGGTCTTGCTATTTTGAACTTGAGATTTGGCTATTTTATTCCTTTATGTACTATCTTGCACTCATACATGTTTATCTTGCAACTTAAACTTGTTACAGGATCATGCTATATTATTCTTGGTATATTTTGTGCACCTACATGCTTTTTTGACATTAATAATAAATAATCAAGCCGGGGTTTAAGGGATAGATCTAATAGTGGATAATTCAGAAATGTGTACTCGGAAGGAGATCCACTGATCCTACTTGATTACTTGAGACATGATACTTGACACGTGATTACTTGATACTTGCACGCAAGACACGATACTTTCCACTTGCACAACTTGACACGTGATTACTTGATACATGATACATGATACTTGGAGCTTGGAGCTCGATTACTTGACTTGTCCTTGAGTACACTGCCCTCTATGGTTCACTATGAAATCTAAAGCGAAACTGTTTGTTGTAGAAACCATGTAAGGTGGGTTGCATGAAGTGCTACCTAAATAGTAATCACCACAAGACTCGAACATGATACTTGAACATGATACATGTTTGCTTGATACTTGACTACATGATACTTGAGACTTGAAACTTGACACTTGATACATGATCACATGATACTTGACACTGGATGCATGTTTACATAATACTTGATTACTTGACACTTGATTCATGTTATTTACACTTGTTCACTTTGCTATGCTAGTTGTTTATTTTGACATCATGCTTACACCATGTTGCTAGCTAGTTTTCCCTATGTACTTGTATCCTACATTATAAGTGGTTCGTAACTTGCAATTGACGGGTACTTGTTTTCTCTTTCTCTCTTCCCTGCAATTGTGAATTGCATATTTTGGAGAACAGGTTCCAGACGGTATTGGTGATATGAAGTATTAGTGCTGCATTTTATTATTATTATTTCTTGTAGCTTGTTGGAACAATATTGTATTTTGAGACTTGGATTTATTCTTGTATTTGGGCAATGTGACCTAAGATATTTATTTTATTCAGATCATGACTATTTGAGAATTATATAATTGGTTTCAAGTATTCTTGTTGATATTTTGGTTCATAGGTGCATGTGGTTGATTCTTTTGCTTCCGACTCTAATGTTTCTTGTGAATGTTGTAAAGATTCTTGAACAGCTTATGGATGATGAAAATCATTCGCTGGGCTTTTGTCTCGTATCCATATTCCATATTATTTTTGGGAAGCAGGGCGTGACAAAGACTGTGGCCCTAATTAATTGAACAAAAACATAAGAACATGCACTAGATGGTGATATGATGAAATGGGTGAAAACGTGAGTCATGGACTCCAGAATGATCCGCTAAGTGATATATTCCCTAATATTTTGGGACGATGGATGAAATAGGGCACAGAATGATCCACGGAGTGGGATTGATCTCCAGTATTCCGGGACGAGAGCGATGCTCATGGGATATTTGTACAATGAGGGCTCCGGAATGACCTGCGGATTGAGACATTCTCCAGTATTCTGGGACGATGGATGAAATAGGTCATAGAATGATCCACTGAGTGGGATTGGTCTCCAGTATTCCAAGGGCGAGAGCCAATACTTGCAAAATGTCTAAATCTCGTAGTAGTCATCGTGGTAGGTTGCATAACGACGGATTGAACCCTATAAAGTGAAGAACGAGAAGGGCTTGCACCAAACCTATGTAGAATGGGATGCATAGAATCTAACAAGTATGTATTAGAAATCGTGTTTTCCTGAACATCGTTTTATGCATTACTTTTTATTATTTTGACACACACTTACTTACTATAGTTTCACTTGTTGTTTATTGAATCTTTCATTGTTATTTTATTTCATGTTTGGGGCAAGTTTGTGATTGTGAAACTTGGGAATGTTACTAATACTATAGTTGACGTCAGTTACATTTAACTGACGTGCCCACTTTTCATTCAGATTTTTATAGGATTATCAGTTATGGATAGAGTTGAATCAAAAAAAAAAAGTTTGGAGTTAACTGAGAATTGCAATTTATCATGTTGTAAAGAGATTGTAATTAAAGTGTTTCTTTCTACTGTGTTTTAAAGGGATGATGTAATAAAAAGTTTTAATTTTCCTTGTGTTTTGTACTATGTTTATAATTGCAATTGAAGTTGATGCTGGGAATTGTGCCACTTTTTTTTTAATTTTATTTTTTGAAAATTTGGGGCACTATAAGATATTTTATTTTTAAAAAGTTAATTATCTATGGCGGCGTTGTGTGTACAGCGCCAGGATAGACTCACTTGTAAGCTACATATGATAATCCTACAGCGACGTTTCGAAACGCTATAATAGGTTAAATTGATATTTTTATGCTGGATATCTATCCCGACGTTTTTATTTTAAAAAAATGCCAGAATAGTTATTCTCTGTTTTTTAGCAATTGAATTCAAATTTTCAAATTAAAAATACAGATAAATAATCACATATTAAAAATACCTGTAATCACATCAAATTTGAATGCTCAAATTTTAAAATCAATAATAACAGCATAACAAACACATAAATAAACTGCCATACAAAGAGTTATAAATGTATAAGTTGTATAACACATAGATTTTACGAAACATAAATAAAATTCCGACAAAACATCAGAAAAATAATGTCCAAATCCTCAAAACTAGGGCGGGGGAGTCTCCTCGTCTTGCCCGGTGTGGCTTCCATTCCCATCGGTATTTCGCCCTGATGTATGAACATGACTAGAAACCAATGGAATTCATTGTCCCTGTATAATGCATAATATTTGCAAAAATAAATCAAAATGAACATGCAAAGTGATCTATTATTTTGAAGTGTGTACGACATTGGAAACTATTAACAATATTATTTGCCTTTTCTTATTAGAAAGTGCCCTAATGTTTTAAGGGTGTTTTAGCAATAGATAAAACATTGTATACAAATTGTGTGGCTTTTTAAGTATATATTCTTATAATTGTGTGGCTTCTAACACAAGCAAGGGTTCATGATACAAGTCTCCCTACTACACAATTCGTGCATAATTCACGGTGACATGGTTGTGACCCTCACTTTGAAGTGCCAATGCTTCCTAGAATTTGCTCAAATTCATGGCCTATCAATGTAGTAACTCCTTTAATATAAGAGTTGGAAACTCTCTCCAATTTTTTTTAATTCTAAATCAAATTCTATCAGAGGAGGTACTAAACTACCTTTTTGCATATTTTGAAAATGACACATTATGCATCAGTACTATCTAAACTACAGAAATTAAACTATCGCAAAATTTTGCAGATTACTTACTGTTCCATGTATTGGATTCTCAGCATTGTGATTTTGTTGGGAAAGTAAAGAAGCAATCATATCTTTCAGGCCTTCAATCTCTGCCTGCATCTTGAACACGTCAGGATAGGGTGGATGGCCGGAGGTAGATGCACGATAACCAAATACCTATGATCAAACACATATCCAATATACATTAATCCCAGCTTCCACTCACAATCAAAAGTGCACCTAATTCAAATCCAAAAGTCAACTCTATCTTACCTTTGAGGGTGTTGGCCCCAATCCCATACCACACACACGACCGGGTCGCTCTCCCTCCTCACATCAGAGATAGCTTCACGCTGGATCATTAATGGATCTACCGAAGAAGATGATGACCTCTCCGTAATCGGCGCTCTAACATCCTTCTATAAAAGTTCGCAAAGACAACATTAATATTAACAAATTAATTCTATAATCAAATACCAAAATAAAATTAGTTTGAAAGTTTCATATTTACCACTATCTTGGCCGCAAACTCATCTCGAAATGTCCCATCCTTGCTTGTGTGGGTAGTTTTTAAAAAATCAACTTCGCCGATACTCTCTCCATCGTTTGACGCTTCCTATATATAAGATCGATGCATTAGTTAAATCAAATAAAGGCAGAAATTACCCGCAAAATGTTTAAAACCATTTTAAAAATACTTCCTATAAAATAAAATATTCATTACCAGGTCATCCCGCACAACAGCAAAGCTGCTGCTCCCCATGGTATGCTTCACCTTTATATTCCTTCGGCTACTCAGACCAATTTCAACTTTTCTATATACAATTTTGATAATCGAAATATATGTTTATGTTTACCAAAATCAATAAAATATATCATCAATGAAATATATTAACAATGAAATAAAATTACCTTTCCAGTATCCGATTTCAAAAAGGAGACGAGAAATCGGCAATCTTGTGCGGTCACGCATTTGGGTATCGACCATGCATTTTCGGCCTCCGTCTTTTTCTCGTCATAGTACTTCCCTTTTAAAAAGCTCTTGTGATCCCTCCATTTCTTCGATATCGGTTTATTGACCCATCCTTCAATGGCATCAGGGATTGCAAACTTTTGCTACAAAATGATATTAATTGAAGATATATATAGTACTATCATTTTAAAAAAACTCAAGGATACGAGGATTTCTCCATATTTACTCAATCACTTAAATTAATAAATATTTTAAGGGGCTTTACTACCTTTTGATACTAATGACTCATTTATATTGTTCTACTTGATTGAATGGATAGTCATAATAAAGTACAAAATCTTAAGTCTCATATTTTGCAATTATATATAAGAGATAAAATAGGAATATACCTTAATTGCATCAAAGGCCGTTATTTTGGTTGTCGTTGGTACTTTCGACCAACTCTCGTAGCTTAACAAAAGGATATGAGGATTTCTGGCTACTACACCGCAACATTTCCTGAGCTAACTTTTGGCCTCTCCAATTGGTTGATGGACATTGTTGTTATCACCAATATCTTTTCATTGTTTGGGAGCTTTCATATTTTCTTCATCTTCGTTGGCCCTCTCGTCCTCCTCGAGTTAGTGGACAAGCTACCTTCACCCGCTTTGACTGTAGTAGCACCCCCTTCCTCCACCCCTCCAATCTCTTCCATCGGGTGCTGAATAGTAGGTCCCGTGCTAGGCTGCTCTATGGCATCCTCTTGGTCATGCACAATCCTAAGCAACTTCCTCTTCGTTCTTGCCATATGTCACATGTTTAAAGAATATTCAAATTAATTATAAATAAATCAACATATCGAACATATGAAAAAATAATGACATTAAAACAACTAGTATAATACAATCCTGATAATGCCTGGAAACAACATAAACAGAGCTTAGAATCAGCCTCGAAACACATAAACATACCTTAAAGTGCCTGGAAAAAATAAGCACATCTCAAAATGCATGGAAACAACATAAACAAAGCTTAGAATGCTCAGAAACAATATAAAAAGTGCTCAATCAGCCTCGAAACAACATAAATAGACCTCAACGTGCTTGGAAAAAAAAAGCATAGCTCAAAATGCTTGGAAACAACATAAACACAGCTTAGAATGCTCAGAAACAATATAAACAACTCAATCAACCTCGAAACAACATAAACAAACCTCAAAGTGCATGGAAAAAATATACACATGCCCAAAATGCATGGAAACAACATAAACAGAGAAACAATATAAACAGAGCTCAATCAGCCTCGAAATAACATAAACATACCTCAAAGTGCCTGGAAAAAATATAAACATACCTAAAAATGCATGGAAATAGCATAAACAGAGCTTCGAATGCTCAAAAACAATATAAACAGAGCTTAATCAGCCTCGAAATAACAGAAACAGAGCTCAGTGTGCCCGGAAACAACATAATCAGAGCTTAGAATGCTCAAAAACAATATAAATAGAGCTTATCTCGCCTAAAAAAAATAAACAGACCTCAAAGTGCCTGGAAAAAATATACACACCTCAAAATGCATGGAAACAACTTAAACAGAGCTTTGAATGCTCATGAACAATATAAACAAAGCTCAGTCAACCTTGGAACAACATAAACAGAGCTCAAAGTGCCTGTAAACAACATAAACAGAGCTTAGAATGTGGCGCCCCGAATTTCCAATAAATAAAATTAGAAATAACTCGCACAATTTCCAGAATCAACTTCAATTGCAACTATAAACACAGTATCAAATACAAGGAGAATTAAAACTTTTTATTACAACTGTTCTTTCTTACATTTGCACAACGGAAAAATTTAATACATTTATTACAACACAATCCAACACTTAAAATTTAATCATCTTAAATCCAAGCTTTCACTTTACTTGGGAAACTCACTTGCAAATCCTGCAAAATAAACTGAAGAGTAGGCACATCAGTTGAAGGCAACTGACGTCAACTATAGCAATAGTGATACTTCTATATCTCACAATCACAAACTTGATGCATATTCATGAAATGATAATAAATCATCCATAAACAATAATAAATAAAGCATAGAACAACAGAGAAAGAGGCATAAAACAATAAGTTAAGCTAGGCTAGGTGTCAAGTGTATAAGATGAAAACAGAAAGCAAGCATACATAAAACAAGTCTAGAAACACAAATGCCTATGATGATTCTAATGCATACTTGTCGGATTATATGCATCCCATACTACATAGGTCCGGTGCAAGCTCTAATCGTTCTCCACTTTATTAGGTTCAATCCCACGTTATGCAACTAACCTACTACGGTGACAGAAACAAGATTAGATACTCCGTGAATGGACCCCAGCTCTGGCACGCAACCCGCCAAGCTGTACAAGTGTAGACACGCCACTACCCCGCAAGCATCGCTCCAACTCTGGAGAATCACATCCCTGTCGTGTACCCCGAGAATAGGCCTGCCGACCCTCAATGTGCAGATACACCGTACATTCCGCGAATAGGCCTGCCGACCCTCAACGCGCGAATATACCGTACATTCCGTGAATAGGCATGCCGACCCTCAATATGGTAACATACCGAATTCGTCTCATTTCTAGACATTCCCCGAATAGGCCTGCCGACCCTCAACAATGCATAGCCCCGGAATACATTCGTGCGACCGACAACAAAGCTCATACTTACGTTGCCCTAATTCCGTCACAACTTCCAACTTAGTGCCTGTCCTTATGTTTATTAATATTAATTAAATAAAATTACATTCCCCTAGAGTTGGTGTACCCTACCAGACTTAACTCTACTGAATCAATAACAAAAGCCCCAGTGGTCAAATTCCACAAAATCTCATTTGTCGGCATGCTAGGGTCCCACTCAACCTCTACAGTCTCATAACTCAAAATAATATAATCAAACATCTTTCTAGGGCCCACATCATAACCCTAAGCCTCAAATCAAAACCTAACTTGGCTTAAATTATACAAAAAATATATATTCTTTATTAATCACATTCCTTTGAATCAACCGATACTGCCACAAAATTCTTTCATATATGGAAACATATCCAACTTATGAAAATTCTTTAAAAATTAACTTTTAATTACCCTTTTTGTTCATTCACAAAGTTCAATCAATTTTACTAGAAATTTATTCAATTCAACTGAAACAAGCCTCTTAGTCACGTGGGATCTCGTTCCAAAAATCTAAAATTCTTTTGCCTAAAATCTGAAATTGAATTCTCAAAAATAGAAGTCTTAGAATCAATAACCTATAACACTGAAATTTATTAAATTAATTTTTCACCCAACACATTTTTTTCCTTTTTATTTTAAAAGTTGTAAAACTCAAAAAAAAAAAAAAACTCAACAGAAAAAAAACAAAACAAAACCTTTAAAAACTCAACATCGGGAAAAAAAAACAAAACAAAAGCTTTAAAACTGACAAAAACTCAAAAAAAACAAAACTGGGCATAATCGGGATCGAACCCGTGCGACCCAGCACCCTAAACGCCATGGGCTAGCCAACTCCCCCAAGTGCCCCCACTGTCTTAAATGGCATTAAAATAAATATAACTCAAAGCACTGTACAGACTCAAGGTCCTATACAAACCCGAAACACTATAACTCCAAACCCTAACACAATAACTTGGGTTAGTGTTCAACTCATGAACAGTGAACCCACAACCTAACATACTCCAATTCAACCATACAACAATTATTCAAAGCCTAATATTAAACTTGAATTTTAAAAATTAAAAACAACGAATAAACATGGAAAATCTCAACTTAAAAATCAATCAAACATGAATTTAAGAACATACAATAAGTTATAATTATCTCTGCAAATCTCCATCATCTACAAGTTAATTCCATGATCTTCAATCACTTTTATAGACCCCAAATTAGATCTTTATCAATTAAAAATTTGTATTTGTATGTTCATGATAATCTCTAAGTCATAATATTAAAACCCAATATTTAATTCACAATCCATCATCATACAATAAGTTCATAAATCAAGATGAGTTCTTCTATGTGTCTAACATCAATAACATTCTTTCTCCTTTTAACATGATAATCACAACATCAATGGAGTTCTAATCCCATAAAAAATATCAATACCCTATTCATTCCTTACGCATACATCCATCAAAAATCTAGAATCTAAAGCATGAAATTAATTCCAATTAAAATAGCGAATTTTCTTACAAAAATATTAACTTTTTATTCAACCAAACAATGAATTTGCGTGTATTCAATGGTCTATAAATTATCATAACAAATATACATAAACTATTATAAACTCCATGATCATACAAGTATTTTTTTGTAAATTAAAACAAGTTCTTTCGTGAATCACTAATCTCTAACATCAATAAATAATTTATACATGGTAATCACATCTCAATTAGGGCTCTTATTCATGAAGAAGTTATTTGACTACTTATTCATTGAGATTTATCCTATAATACATCTACATCAAGTTTTATAATCATGCAAAAACTAAATATATACCATACTTGATCAATCATCATCATATTCTACAAGCATATAACAAATCAAGAGATGAGAAGTACCACCCACCCCAAAGAAAATCAATTGAAGAGTAGTAATAACAAGAAAGAAATGCCCTTCTCCTCCTTGCGAAAATCCAAAGATCCAAGCCTCCAAAACTCCAAGAATGATAAAGAAAATAATAATTTTGTGAAATAATGAAAAGAGATGGCTGCTGCTATACAGATATAGGCCTGGATTTGTTATTAGGGTTTCTATGAAGATTTTACAAAAAAAACCCCAAGAAGCAATTTATATATATATATATATATATATATATATATATATATATATATATATATATATGTGTGTGTGTGTGTGTGTGTGTGTGTGTGTGTGTGTGTGTGTGTGTAGCTCTTCCAAATCAAGTAGTTAACTAAATCAATTAGGGTAAGACTTAATCTCCCCTAAACACTCCTATTTGACTGGCCCCCATTGCTGCCAGAAATTTTCAAAATTCGAAATTTGCCTTTAGGTGACAATTTTACATAAAAGTCCTTCACTTTGAAATATTTGCAAACATGCCATAAATTATTCATATAAATCTAGAAAATTTAGAATTATTATCTACTAATAAATATTAAAATTTTCAAACAAGTTTCCTGACCAACAAAAATATTTACAATAAAGTCCCCAACAATCCCAAAATTGCATAAATATGTATATACTCAATAAAATCAAATAAAATCAAATTAAAGCGATAAATCTCTTTCCCCAATCTCTCTCCTTTCAAAACCGGCCTACCAAAATAGCCTAACCAAATTTTGAATTCGAATTTACCTCTAAACGGTATTTTGCGCAAAATCCTTTTCTTTCAAAGTATTTACAAAAATAGTTTCTTTATTCAAAAAAATCCCAAAATTTAGAATATACTCGATTATAAATAGGAGAATTTATTCAAAAATTTAAAAGTGGAAATTTACACCTCAAAAATATTTGCACGTATTTTGAACGTGTGAAAATGTCAATTTTAAAAAAAAATCCAAGATAATTGAATAAATTGATTTAAAAGTTATTTATTAATTCAAAATATAGTATTTAAAATTTTGGGGCGTTACATAGAATGCTGAGAAACAATATAAACAAAGCTCAATCAGCCTCGAAACAACATAAACATACCTCAAAGTGCCTGGAAAAAATATACACAGCTCAAAATTAATTAACCACATAAGCATCATGAGTTAAAAAACTCCACTCCTATAATGCCTTTGAAGTACTAATAGCTAGCAGACGGAGGAATTATATGTATCAACTAAATTTTATGACAGCAAACAAAAGGATAAGGATAATTCACTAAAAGGTAACAAAACTTTTATTGACAGGACATAATTGGATTTTCAAATTAAACCACTCTTTTTTAGATTTTATATCAAATAACCTTAATTATAATCGTATAAACAATAAGTTCCACTAATTAACGGTAGTGACATATATGAAAACAATTGACACACAATTGAAATGACATCAAAACTAGAATTTGTATAAGGTTTTATATTACAACATCGTCAAATAGATCTCCCTCTTCTCCATCCGTACGGTGCCAAATAAGGAAACTATTGACATAAAAAACGTTTACATCAAATATAGGAAACTCAGAAGCAGTGAAATTATTCTAACTATCAGCATCTTCATCATCTGAATTGTCCCCCAGTTGAAATACATCTCTTGGCAGCATAGGTAGTGCCACATAAGATTTTTGCACTGATAGGTCATGAATATAGAAAACTTGGAGCACTTGAGATGGGAATAGAAATGGTTCATGGCTAATGTGTGAACCAGTGTAAATCAGATGTGAGAAATCTACAACTATAAAACCCAACTTATCATGCTAGTTGTTACTTAACCCAGCCCAATCTCCACGAAATTTTACAACTCGAAAGTGCACGTAATAATCCAAATCAATGCTATCTGTGAGCACCCCATAATAGCAACATTCCCGTCTAGAGGATTTGAGTCATTATTAGAGGCATAGCTTCTAGTTTTTGAAGTCACTACAATGCCACTATTTTGAACTTCAAAGTGCATTCACGATCTTTAGTACGAAATCTGAATTCGTTGTACATATATCCATTGTATCTTTTAACCTTTTTATGGGGACCTTTGGCAAGAATCTTTATTTCGGACGTCACATCATCATTACCCAACGAGGAAACCTAAAATTATAAAGTAAATGATATTAGCATAAGACTTTAAATTATTTTTTACTATCTATAATTCAAACCTTGCTCGTTCACTTACTTGCGTTTCAAACCACTTGTGGAATTGCTCATTCATTAATTTATGTTGTTCACGTGGCTTCAAGGGTGTATGCCTTCTTTTCATTTTCCTGATAAATTCGCTGAAACAAGATAAGAATTTTGGTTAACTACTTCTTAATTGTAGTAAATAAATTCACTGAATTGACTAATCGAACTTACACTCAATATGACTCACAAGATGCATGGGGATCCAACACATATTGATGCATGTGTTCCCATGTTAACTCATCTAACTCAAATGCATCAATCATTCCGAAAGTAGTGCCCACGGTCTGGAATAGATATTTAGCCCCTTTGAGGTTATATGTGTCTGAGTTTCTCCTTAGTCTATTCAAACATGTCTCTACACTCTGAAGATACCTTGAACAGAAGTTAGAGCACTCCTCAGAAAGATACCTTTATGCTATTGAGCCTTATGGATAAGCTTTATTCCTAACGTAACCCTTAAGTCGGTAAGAGTACCCAAACAAGCATATTTGGATTTAAAAACATTTGAAAATACAACACTTAAGAAGTACATAATTAATGAACTGAACGATGTATGAAAAATTACCTCTCAATAGGATAATCTACCGATAATGTACTGGTCCACCAAGTCTTGCTTCATCAGCTAGGTGGATTATCAAGTGAACCATTATAGTAAAGAATGATGGGGGAAATATCCTCTCAATTTGACTAAGTGTCAATGCAGCACGCTGCTCCAATTTGTCAATATCTTCAACACGTAACAATCTCGATCAAAGTCCTTTATATATACTACATATATCTTTCAGGACGAAAGTGACTTGCTTACACATTGAAAACCTCAATATCATGGGAAGGAGATCTTGCATCAAAAATATGATAGTTATGTGACTTAAGACCCTAGAACTTTTTCTCCTTATAGTTGACACATCTTGATATATTAGATGAATAGCCATCGGGGACTTTAAGATCCTGTAAAACTTTGTAGAACATCTCCAATTCGCTTTTTGACATTGAGTAAATTGCAGGAGGAATTCGTACTCTGCCATTGGGTAATTCTTCAGGATGCAACTCATGCCTTATGTCAATTTCTACTAAGTCAAGGCGAGACTTACGATTGTCTTTTGTCTTTCGTCATACCCTATTGTTACCGCTGAATCTGGTATGGTGCAAACAGATAGTATTTGTGGATTCTTAGGAAAACTTGAATAGCAAACCTGTAACCTGTTCCGCCGGAGTTTGACCGTTGACTCCCGCCGTTCACTTGCAAAAAGTACGGGACACTGGGGTTATTCCCGGCGACGCACCCTCTGACGCCCAAGTCAGTAATCAGGGATGATTATGAAAGAGCGTTTAACTAGCAAAAGATTGATTACCTCTTAATGGAGATAGATGGGGGGTATTTATAGGCATCTTAGGGATCAGATTAGGAATGTAATCCCCATGATCTGATAAGGAATATAATCCCCGTAAACAGATTAGGAATGTAATTCCCAATTCCCAGTGGAAGGATAAATGTGAATCAGGGTCGTTGATTAGTATTAATCAGAGATCCTGATCCTATCCCTCTGGATCGGGTTTTCTGCGGGTTGAAACCGGCACCCGATTGAGGTGGATCCGTTCGTGGGTTATTGGATCTTTGATGAAGAGGTCCAGTACCCATTTCAGACCCATTGGTAGGTAAAATTACTGTTTCACACCTAGGCTTCAAGATTCGTGCCTGATTTGGACGGTTTCGATTAAACCCCATTTTTAGCCATATCACGAGCCCCCCACTCCCGAAGACTGAGCTTGATCAACCTTTGAGGAGTAGTTTTACTGTTTTAATGGCTAGTGGAGTTGTGTCGGAGTCCAATATGGGAGGTTTTGAATCTTTAAAGGAGGGAGTGTGGTAATTTTTCAAGTTGGCTGCACATTGAGTTGCTCTTGAGTTCTTCGGATCATGCGGTGTTTTTGTTTATCTTTGCGAAGTGTCAATTCGTCGTTCGGGGGTCTTAAAAGATTGTTCTTAGCAATAATTACTTGCTTGGGGATTAGAAAATGTTTCCCCAACTTTGTAATTTTCCAGGAGTTCTTCCTTAACTTCCCGAATTTTTAATTGTTTTTTCGCAATTTTTTGGCGAACGGCTCGGTCGTTTTCCTTCGTTGTGCGGCCTACATGCTTGTATCACATCTCCGACCCCTTAAAGCGCTCGCTGCCAAGGAGGCCAAAGTCCGTGGGTGGTTCGGCACCTTCTTCCGAAGAACAGAGGCACCTCGGCTAGGTTGTGAGTGCTAAGAGGGATCTCGGCGAGGTTCGAGGTAGCTTTTTTCATGTAACACGGTCGATGTCAAGAGCGCTCGGCAGCTGGTGCCGAGGTCTAACTTTCCATGTAACATGGTCGGTGTCAAAAACGCTCGGCAGCCGGTGCCGAGGTCCAACTTTCCATGTAACATGGTTGGTGTCAAGAAAGCTCGGCAGCTAGTGCCGAGGTCCAACTTTTCCATGTAACATGGTCGGTGTCAAGAGCACTTAGCAGCTGGTGCCGAGGTCCAACTTTTCCATGTAACATGGTCGGTGTCAAGAGCGCTCGGCAGCTGGTGCCGAGATCCAACTTTTCCATGTAACATGGTCGGTGTCAAGAGCGCTCAGCAGCTGGTGCCGAGATCCAACTTTTCCATGTAACATGATCGGTGTCAAGAGCGCTCAGCAGCTGGTGCCGAGGTCCAACTTTTCCATGTAACATGGTCGATGTCAAGAATGCTCGGAAGCTGGTGCCGAGGTCCAACTTTTCCATGTAACATGGTCGGTGTCAAGAAAGCTCGGCAGCTGGTGCCGAGGTCCAACTTTTCCATGTAACATGGTCGGTGTCAAGAGCGCTCGACAGCTGGTATCGAGGTCCAACTTTTCCTTGTAACATGGTCGGTGTCAAGAACGCTCGGCAGCTGGTGCCGAGGTCCAACTTTTCCATGTAACATGGTCGGTGTCAAGAGCGCTCGGCAGCTGCTGCCGAGGTCCAACTTTTCCATGTAACATGGTCGGTATCAAGAACGCTCGGCAGATGATGGCGAAGTCCTTGACTTGTCATTTTCTGGCGGAGAATGCCCTGCGGAGTTGGTGGCTTCTGAACTTCTGACAGCTCTGACGGATGCCTATTAATGCAGTGACTTCTAGGCTTCTGTCAGATGGGATTGTAATTAATACGATGTACGGCTTGGCGAGGTAAGCGAGGCAACGGTTTAGGTCGCTTTTGTCGTTTTGCATGAATGGGCCGGCAGTCTGGACCCATTAACCTCGTTTTGCGTGCCTCGCTCTATAAAACCTCACCCCCCTCTCTCATTTTTCTCTTCTCCACTTTTTTACTCAGGTAGTGATTTGTGTTTTGCGAGAGCTTCAGGTGATCGTCGTTTGTTTTCCGGCGAAGTTTCCGACAACATATCTTTAAGGTAATTTATACTTAGTTCATTTTCAAGTATAAATATGTCTTTTCCCTCTGTCTCCGAATCGTCTTCTTCTTGGTCCGAGCCCTCCCTTGAAGTCGTCGAAGTCCGCACTCCGAGTCGCCCAGACAAGGGCAAGAAGGTGTTTGGCAAAGATTCGATCGTGGAAGAGCCCAAGCATAGGAGGGAGTTTGGCAGATTGCCGGGGCAACTGACGGGACTTCACAGAGTTCGAGAATTTCCGGAGGAGCACGCCGAGCGTATTGTTCACGGGAGGGGGAGGACTTTTTAGGAGAATGCGGCGAGGGAGACGACCGAGGCGGATGAGACGGTGTCGATCCTCCACGAAGAAGACTTGGCAGTGATCCGGGATTGTTTCCACATCCCGGAGGAGTACGAACTTATGCTGCCGGATCCCGGGGTTAGGGCCAACTCGCCGCTGCCAGTGACTATGTGTTGCTGGCCGGTTGATGCCTTTATCGCCGGGGCTCGGCTACCTCTCCATCCGTTCACAGTCCTCGTTTTGAGGTGGTTTGGGGTCAGCCCCATCCAACTTATGCCGAATGCATGGAGAGTCATAAATGGCTTCGTGCTTCACTACCAAGCTGCTGGGATCGAGCCGGAGCTGAGTGTACTTCGGACGATCTACTGGCTTCATCAAGCGAACCGGTCGGAGTTTCGGTATTACTTGGCTCCGAGGCACGGCAGTAGGCTCGTTATATGCCCCGACTCCCTAAAGCATTGGCGTGATAAGTTTTTGATAGTGCGAAGTGCGGAGGCATGGCCTATCCCCTCTAGTTGGGTGGAGGAGGTGTCGAAGAGGTTGAAGGCGCTGCCCAAGGTTTGCCCCGAAGATGAAGATGCAGTTCGGACACTTCTCGATCGGCCGAAGTATGATTGGAAGGAGCTGACCGAGGATGTCTTGTTCAGGGGAGGGCTCTGCCGCGTAGATCCCAGTACGCGGCTTCTCTTACGTTTCCGTGCCTTGTTTTCCATATTTCACTTTTTAGGCTAGTATCGTGCTAACAAACTTCATTTTTAATGCAGAGGCAATGGACTACGAGGCAGTGTTGGCTTTGAGGGCTGGTCTTGCCAGTAAGGCACCGAAGAAGCGAAAGAGAGTGGCGACCAAGTTGCCGACCACGAAGACTCCGAGGGTCACGGAGGTGGTCGAGGAGGTGGAGACCCTGGGGAGCCCGGCCGTTGCCGAAGGAGGTGCCTCGGCATCAACCGGGGCTGGAGACTTCCCCATTGCCGCAGCCCTCGGGATGGTGACGCCCCCGCTGACAGTGGTGGCCGAGGAGCTCCTGACCGAGGAGCACAAAAGAATTCACGTTCCGGACTGGCAGGTTCGGAAACATGACGGGTTCCTCGGCAACTCCTTGGCGAGCATGCAGGTGGTCAAGCACCTGGCGACGCCAAAGGATCGGGCCGCCATGGAGGCCGGGTAGGAGGGCGACGACGTCATCGAGATTGCTCGCTCGGCGGTCTCGGTAAGTGTTGAATTTTTTCCATCATTGGTTCTTCTTAGATCTAATTTCTCTAACTCCTTTAATACCTTGTCCCTTGTCGGAGATCATCGTCCATTTTGGTCACCTCACGGAAAGGTTGACGGATCTGGAGAAGGAGCTGAAGCAGGAGTCCGACCAAACTCAGAAGGAGAAAGCCCGAATGGGGAACGAGCTCGACAAGCTCAGGGTCGAGTTCGAAGGGAGGACGACAAGGGTCGAGTACCTCGAGGGTCAGGTCGCAAAGCTGGAGGGCGACCTTCTTCTCCAGAAAAAGGAGGCGGCCAAACAGTTGGCCGAAGCGGTAGAGACCAAGGCTGTCGCGGTGAAGGAGGCGGAGGACGCGACCATGGTGAAGGCGCAAGATTTCCTCACCCAGAACATGGCCAAAGCCTAAGCCAAAGCCCTCGCCCGGGTGACGAAGGCATACCCTGACGTGGACTGCTCGGGATGGAGATTGTTCCTGGGCCACGTCGAAGGCTTCGACCCCGAGTCAGAGGGAGAAGAAGAAGAAGAAGGAGAGGACGAGGTCGAGCCTGAGGTCGAGGTCGAGGTCCAGGGGTCCGTGGTCACCCCACTGGCGATGGTGACCCCTTCGGGGACGTCGACCCCCACCCACTCTCGCTGCCCCAGGAAAGAGGTCGCGCCCTGACCTTGCTTGTTTTTTCTTTTCTTCTTTTTGTTTTTAAGTGTAATGCCTTATCGCGGACTAACCACCGCTTTTTGTAATGAATGAAAACATCTTTTTGGGCTCGACTTCGCGTCTCTCTATCTTTTCTCAAAAACTCTTGAAAATTAGCTAAGTGTAGGAGTTCGGCAATGTGTTGAAAATTTGTTGTGTGCTTCGGCTTCTTTTCAGCTTGCGGTGGTGACTCAAGCCGTCGAGCTTACTTGCTCGGGGGACAATGCTCGTCCCGAGGTTGGCTTAGGGGCGACGAGGCTGTGCTTGACAAGGTGCCGAGAGCGGCTCTATGAAGTCGAGCTGGGATTGCGCAGAGCCGTAAGCGAGCGAAACCATCTTCAACTCATCCTGGGTCGGCGAGACATCGAGATCCGACGACTGGAGAGCAGGATCGCCGAGATGGTCCCCTTAGGAGAGGATGATGGTTCGTCGACTGCCTTTAGCTATGGTCTTCGGATCAAGTGCATCCGCCACACTTTATCAAAAATAACAGCGGAGAGGGACGATCTGCTTTCCGAGATTCGTCACCTGCAAACGGTAGAGACAGAGCTTCGGTCAGAGGGAGAGGGATTGACGATCGAGGTGGCCAAACTGACGACCGAACGGGACGAACTGACGGCCGAGGTCGATGCCCTGAAGAGAGCCACGGTAGACAAGAGCATCGAAGTCACCCATCTCCGCCGCCTTATCGCCAGTCGCTCTGGCATCCCGAGCTCCGCAATACCTCCTCGCTTCGAGGTCGATGTAAAAGATGACTCTCTGAGGGAACGGATCTCAGAGCTGGAGGCAGAGGTGGCTCGCCTCAAACCGCATTCGGGGCCGATCAATGTGAGGAGCACTTCATGTAATCACACGGAGAGCGAGCGGGGCATTTCTTTTTATGAGCTCGCGACCCGTTCGCCCATCGGCCAACCTAGTCCAGGGGATGCATAAAGCGTTGTTGCCATTTCATCGAGCGGAGCGTCCGTCAGAGCGACTGTTAGGAGCAGCGCCGAGGACACGTCTCAATTCGCTGGTTTGGGGTCGAGTTCCGGAGGCAAACGTCGCCGCCCTCGAGTGTCCTTGAAGCAGAACATCCCTGTGCCCCGGAGGCGTTGAAGATCTTGTTTTTGAAGCCTTTGTATTTAGCCTAAGTGTAACAAGTCGGCATTGTAATTTTTGCGTTTTAACGCCTTGTAATCTGGTTGTAAAGAAGGGTTGCCCTGTACTGTATCTCCACTCTTAATGATATTTCTTTCGTAGACTTGCGCGTTTTCAGTGGCTTTGTGTGGTTGTTTTGTTTGTGACTGTGTTCATCGTGCCGAGTTCCCTGAGCTGGTCTTTTGCTCGTTCGGTGGTCGGCACCATGAGGGCTCGGCCAGTGGTGCCGAGCTCTGCTTCGGTTATTTAATCTCGCAAATTCGTAAGGTGAGCGAACCTTATGCGGCAAAGGGGTAGCCTTCGCTTGTGGGAGCAATTCCGAATGGTGACCTACCTCTGGCTCGCTTAAGAACGAACTTGCGAGGTAGAATCGAGCCAAGTGTTGGACTCCGAACCATTGTTAGAGTAGTTCAACGGTTGTGGGAGCAATTCCGAATGGCGACCTACTCCTGGCTCGCTTTAAGAGCTGTAATATCCCAGACGGATATTACCTCGTATAAATTACTATTTTATTATTATTTTATTATTATTTCATTTTAAATCCAAAATCAAATTATTTTAGTGATTTTTCGCCAGGTTGCCCACAAACAGTGTCTACGCGCATATATCGGTCGGTGTACATCCGAAGTGCATCGAATTGATAGCGCGATCCTCCGAATTAATAATAAAAACTTATTTTATTATTATTTTCAAATTAAACTATTTATGAGGATTATATAAGGAATTTTGGTATACACATACATGTACACATACATACAATTGTATGATACTTAGTACATCATACAAAATATGTAGCATATACTCAAGGACAATGTACTCATTCTTGTCATGACAACTTAGTTGGATGGTTAGGGTTTGATTAGGAGGCCTAAACTAGGGTTTGTATGCGTGAGAAAAATTAAACCCCTTCTAGAAACCTTATCTCTTCACCATGCCTCCACCTCACCATACCTACACCTTACCCCTCCTCCTCCTAGGGCATGGCCGGCCTCAACTCTTCTTGGGGTTTTTGTGCAAATGTGAGTGCACATTTACATTTTCCCCCTCCTATCCCCTCCTATAAATACCCCCTCCTTCTCCTCCTTCTCTCATTTTAGAAAACAAAAAGAAAGAAAGAAAGGAAAGGAAAAGAAAGAGAGAATCTCATACTAACAAGAGAGTTTTCTTGTAGGGTTTTTCCTAGGAGATTCTAAGAGCTAGGGGAAGGAGAAGGTAAGCTAGCAAGTCATTCCAAAAAAAAAAAAGAGACTAAGGTGGGGGTTCTCCACATTTCTTTGTTTGTTTGCTTGTTTGTTTGTATTGTGTTTTGACTTCTTCTCCTATCTTCTTGTTTTATTTTCTTTTGTTTTTGGGGTTGTTCTTGTGATGGTGTGTTGTTGTTGTTGTGAATGTGGTGATGAATAAAAGAAAGAAAGTAGTAGTACCTACTAAACACATAAAGATCACATCTTTATAATTGTAGTTGTTGTTTATGTTTGTTGTTGGACTAAAATGGCATAATGCATATGAACTTGCACATACAACCGATTGGGGGTTGTAGGACTTGTAGGACTTGATATGAACTATACATAAGCATATGAACATTCTTATACAACCATTTTGGTTGTAGGACTTGTATTGAACTTGGACAAAATAATAATAAGCATATGTTGGATGAAGGTTCTTACCTCATTTTATTATTGTAGTTTTCTTTCTTAAATAAAAAGATCTTTTCTTTTATAATCACTAGTTGTAGAATAAATAAAAAGATCTTTTCTTTTATAATCACTAGTTGTAGAATAAATAAAAAGATATTTTCTTTTATAATCACTAGTTGTAGAATAAATAAAAAGATCTTTTCTTTTATAATCACTAGTTGTAGAATAAATAAAAAGATCTTTTCTTTATTAATCACTAGTTGTAGAATAAATAAAAGGATCTTTTCTTTTATCACTAGTGATAATAAAGACTAGTAGGCAATTAAGAAGTAGCTTGTTAAAATAAAATAGTAAGTAGTTGTAGATGTTTTATGTCCATAAAGTAGTAGTAGTAGATAGTTGTATGTTGTGTTCTTGATTAAAATGAAGTAGTAGTAGTAGTAGTAGATAGTTGGGTGTTATATTCTTGACTAAAATAAAGTAGTAGTAGTGGTAGATAGTTATGTGTTATGTTCTTGCTTAAAATGAAGTAGTAGTAGTAGTAGATAGTTGCATGTTATGTTCTTGGTTAAAATGGAATAGTAGTAGTAGTAGATAGTTGTAGATGTTTATTTTATGTTCATAAAGTAAATACCATGCTAAGATTATATTAGATTAATTTAGATATGCTTAGAATGTTGTAGGACTTCTTCTAAAAATACCTAGCATGTTTAAAGATGCTTAGAATGTCGTAGGATTTCTTCTAAAAAAATACCTAGCATGTTTAATGATGTTTAGAATGTTGTAGGATTAATGCTAAAATTGCCTATCATATGTAGGAATGACATACATGTTGTAGGATTCATTCTAAAAATACCTACCATGTTTAGATTAATTTAATTGTGCTTAGAATGTTGTAGGATTCATCCTAAGAGTTTCCTACCATGTTTAGATTAATTAATTATGCTTAGAATGTTGTAGGATTCATTCTAAAAATACCTACCATGTTTAGATTAATTTAATTGTGCTTAGAATGTTGTAGGATTCATCCTAAGAGTTTCCTACCATGTTTAGATTAAATTAATTATGCTTAGAATGTTGTAGGATTCATTCTAAAAATACCTACCATGTTTAGATTAATTTAATTGTGCTTAGAATGTTGTAGGATTCATCCTAAGAGTTTCCTACCATGTTTAGATTAATTAATTATGCTTAGAATGTTGTAGGATTCATTCTAAAAATACCTACCATGTTTAGATTAATTTAATTGTGCTTAGAATGTTGTAGGATTCATCCTAAGAGTTTCCTACCATATTTAGATTAAATTAATTATGCTTAGAATGTTGTAAGATTCATTCTAAAAATACCTACCATGTTTAGATTAATTTAATTGTGCTTAGAATGTTGTAGGATTCATCCTAAGAGTTTCCTACCATGTTTAGATTAATTAATTATGCTTAGAATGTTGTAGGATTCATTCTAAAAATACCTACCATGTTTAGATTAATTTAATTGTGCTTAGAATGTTGTAGGATTCATCCTAAGAGTTTCCTACCATGTTTAGATTAAATTAATTATGCTTAGAATGTTGTAGGATTCATTCTAAAAATACCTACCATGTTTAGATTAATTTAATTGTGCTTAGAATGTTTTAGGATTCATCCTAAGAGTTTCCTACCATGTTTAGATTAAATTAACTAGTATAATGCACGTGCGATGCACGTCTAAAAAAAAGTGCACATGCTTGGGATTTTGGGCTTAGGTTTTTGTTGAGGTCGTGAGCTGAAATTTTTCCTGAGGGTGTTTGATAGTTACGGAGCTCATTGCGAAGACACGTTTTGAGCCACCTTAGATATACCAATTCTTCTATTTCACTGAATCAGTTCATTTGGATGCCTTCAACTTGTTTGGTGAGATAAGACCATATGCAAGCAGTTCATGCAAACAAAAAGCATATCATAAATGTCTGTATATAATGTCTTTATATAATGCAAGCAGTTCATGCAAACAATAAGCATATCATAAATGACAACCCAGTCAATATGTTTAGAAATAGATTTTGCATATAAAGAAGTTATACTGAACTTGTTTGATGCAATATAATGAAGTGAACTTGCCATTTTCCCTGTTATAAAGCAAGCAGTCCAAGTGAGTATTACTTACAGGCTTCCATAACATAATACCACCATGTAAATTAAATAAAACACTATCATCGAAAAATGCAGAAAAAGGCATACAGGGAAATAAAACCAAGGTATCTCAAGGGTAACAAAACCAGTTACATTTGTCATAAGAAGATTTCATGAGGAAATTGTTTACAGTTGATTACAATTAGTCCAAGAGACGATTATGAATACTAAAACTTGGATCTGAACTTCCATAGGAAAAACCAGGAAACAGTTCAAACCACAAATTCATCTTATGAATTGCCAACAATTCAGAGGTTTCATAATAATAGATCAGTTACTATAAGAAAAATCAAATGCATTAACCCAGTAAATGAACTTATAACAATAAGACCAAGAACACCAACAACTTCAAATAATGAGAAATACTGATAACTCGAATATCCACTTCCCATGCAAATCTTATAATAGAAACAGAGGCAATTTTCTATTGCAATCTAATCATCGTTAAAAAGTAAACTACTGCTAAAGGCAAGCTTTTGATATAAGTCATACTTGAAAGAAACATGAAAAACCTCTGCTATATATTAAAATCCTAAACTGATCACCCATTGACATAGAACAACTCTAATATTAGAAAACATATAAAGAATCTGAAATATCTTTTTGTAAGACAAATAAAATGACAAGGCTTAAAGATTATGAAGCATAATTGCATGAACAAAAAAGATTATGACAAAGCTTATAAGTCATACGAATCTGATTTATCTTTTTGTAAGACAAATAAAATGACAAAGCTTAAAGATTATGAAGCATGATTGCATGAACAAAAAAATTAAACAAAAAAAAGCATTATATCCCTTTATTCCTAAAGAAATAGATTTTGCATATAAAGAAGTTCACTAAGCCTGTAAGATTATGAAGCATGATTGCATGAACAAAAAAATTAACTAATACATACGTTTTTCCTGAAGGAATCCCTGCACGCCGTCGCCAATCTTTTTCCTGAAGGAAAAAAAAATGTCAGCCAAAATTAACTTTAAAAAATGAAAAATGAAAATGTCACAATACATGTACTGCCATAGCACATGTATATTCATTTTTAATGCATGGCTAGTTTTCTCAAGCACAACCTCCTTCACAGTAACAGTATTCACATTCAACTCTACGCAGCTCCCTTTGCTACAACAATCAAATCACTAATTCTGAATCTAAATATTGTTTTGACAATAAGCAACATGAAAGCGACACTTACCTGCCAATTATATTCTTCTTATTCGAAAACCACCTCCTTTTCAATACCCTTTCCTGTAATACACCTAAAAAATACACACAAATGAAAAATTAATCTCTCATTTAATTTTTAATAGCATAATATAATCATAAAAAACCACTTTGTTATAGAAGAAAGAGTAAGATTCATAATTAGCTCGACTAAAAATGGAAAGAAAAAAAGACAGTCAGAAGTACCAACAACAATCTAAATTGATCAAGTTTAGAGTAAGATTTTTCTAGAAGTACCAACAACAATTTCCTCAACTTACAGTAAACGAATAGAAAAAGCGCACAGCTAACCTTGAAGAAAGTAGTGTGTACTTAAAGGTTACTTGAAAAGCAATATTACTTGAAAAAAATAAAATGATATAAAAAAGGCAGTAACATAACCATAATCCTTTGATCGAACAAAAGCGCACAGCTAACCTTGAAGGAAGTAGTGTGTACTTAAAGGTTACTTGAAAAAGCAATATTACTTGAAAAAAATAAAATGATATAAAAAAGGCAGTAACATAACCATAATCCTTTGATCGAACAAAATTTATATCAATAACATATCACACTAATTTCTGAAATCTAAATATTGTTTTGACAATAACGAACATGAAAGCGACACTTACCTGCCAATTATGTTCTTCTTATTCGAAAATCACCTCCTTTTCAATACCCTTTCCTGTAATACACCTAAAAAAATACACAAATGAAAAATTAATCTCCCATTTAATTTTTAATAGCATAATATAATCATAAAAAATCACTTTGTTATAGATCAAGGAGTAAGATTCATAATTAGCTCGACTAAAAATGGAAAGAAAAAAAGATAGTCAGAAGTACCAACAACACCATATAATTTAGCATTCCTTATTCAGAGAAATTAAACATGAAAGAAAAGGGATGAGTGGATATTATGCATTGCAAGCAGTACTGTTCAAAATGTTGTAAGCATAACAAAACTTCATAGACATTTAGATTTCAGGTTGAATTGAATGTGATAGGAAAATATCATATTAAATATGATCAGCATCATCATCTCTATTGACAACAAAGGTTCAAATTCATACAGCTAATTTATAACATACATAATGGATTTTAGTAAACTACAATTAATAAAATAATGAAATACAAATGAAAATTGTACCTATCGATCATTTGGAATGGCTGAGCGGGGAGGCGAGGAGGCGGGACGGAGAGGCGCGGGGGGAGGGCGGCTGAGCGGGGAGGCGGGACGTGGAGGCGCGGATGAGGGATGCAGACCGGATAGGCGGGACGGAGAGGCGCGGGCGAGGGCGGCTGAGCGGGGAGGTGGGACGGGGAGGCGTGGGGGTGGCGGGACGTGGGTACGCGATGGGGAGGGCGGCTGAGCAGGGGGAGGGCGCGTAGATCTGAGACAGCGAGTTGGCGGCGCTGAAGAACGTCGAGTACATGCTCCTCTCCATCTCGTCCATTCGGCTCGCCTCCGAATCCCTCTTCTTCGCCATCGCCCCCAATTTTGAGCGGGAGTTAGAGGAATCGACGGGAGGTGAAGGAAAGAGACAGAGGCTTTGGGGATTTTGAGAGAGGGAGAGGAATAGACGGGATGGGGATGTTTTTTTTTGAGAGAGAGAGAGAGAGAGTTTAATTTGTATGAAAATTACGCTTGTGTCCTTTTTTTTGAAGGTTGAGGGGTAAAATTTGACAGAATTAACCCTATAATTTTTTTTAGTTCTATATGTTTATGGGGGTATAATAGTAAAAAGCCACCAAATTGGGGCTTTGCTTAATAATAGTATATATATATATATATATATATATATATATATATATATATATATATATATATAAAGTAAACAAATTAGCTCCTGATCCAACCATCAATCAATATTTTAAATTATAATGAGGAGAGGAAGCAGTAGTAGAGGGAACAGTTCATGATTCAATAACCATCTCTTTTTCAAAGCTGTAGTTATGGACTGGAAGGTTGAAACATGTAATTACATAAAAGAATCCTAATCCAACAATTTACTACCCCCCAAAAAAATTTGATCTTTTAATAGATCATTGTGAATTCATGAACCATAGATAATTTTATTTTAGACTTATTTAATTCCTGAAATATATTCCCCTTAATTCTTACTATTAAGTTTAATGAAAATTTACCGGGCTCTTCGGTTTTGGAACCAGACTTCTACCTGCCTCGGCCGCAGGTTCAGCTGCTTCGCCAGCGTCACCTTCTGTTTCTGCTAACAAACAAACAAACAAACAAACTTAATTAATCAATCGGTAACCTCTTAAACTTCCAAAAATACCCTAAAAACCTTCCCCAGTTATTCCCCCAAAAAAATGCCCCCCAACTACTCACCGGATTGAGAGTGCTGTGTTCCTTGAAGCTCTCTTCCAGGATCAACGACTGCTCCTTGGGAAGCTCTCTTCCAGGATCAACGACTGCTCCTTGGAAAGCCTCAGCTTCTTTCTCGACCCATCGCCATCTTCCTCGACACTGTGCTGTTGGGCGATGATGTTCCAGCTTCCTCTTCGCTCTGATCTCTGTGACTGCCAGTAGCTGGAGATTGGTTCACGTCGATGCTTGTCATCGTTTTCTGCTCTGCGTTTTAATTTCAAATCATATTTTTAGCATCAGATCTAATCATAAGTACAAGAAAAGAAAAAGAAACAACAACAAAAACAAAAATTAGGGTTTACCTGAAGAAGCCTCCAATTTTGAGCGGGAGTTAGAGGAATCGACGGGAGGTGAAGGAGAGAGACAGAGGCTTTGGGGATTTTGAGAGAGGGAGAGGAATAGACGGGATGGGGATGGTTTTTTTTTTTGAGAGAGAGAGAGAGTTTAATTTGTATGAAAATTACGCTTGTGTCCTTTTTTTTTGAAGGTATGAGGGGTAAAATTTGACAGAATTAACCCTATAATTTTTTTTAGTTCTATATGTTTATGGGGATATAATAGTAAAAAGCCGCCAAATTGGGGCTTTGCTTAATAATAGTATAGATTATGCTTAGAATGTTGTAGGATCCATGATAAAATTACTTACCATGTTAGAAGTATATATACATATATACTTAGGAATGTTGAATGTTCATACTAGTAGTTACCCATGCTAGATAAGTGGTAGAAAAGTTGTATACCATGCTAGTTTAATTGTAGGTAAGTGATATACCATGCTAGTTTTAATTGTAAGTAAGTTGTATGCCATGCTAGCTTAATTGCAAGTAAGTTGTATGCCATGCTAGTTTAAATTGTAAGTAAGTTGTATGCCATGCTAGTTTAAATTGTAAGTAAGTTGTATACCATGCTAGATTAAATGAATACTCATGTTTACATGATACCCATGCTTAGATAAGTATTTGTTCATGCTATGTTAATAGATGATCATGCTTAATCATTATTCATGCTAAGTAAGTAGGTGTCATGCTAATTATTGATCATGTTAAGTTAATGGTATTCATACTATGATATTCATGCTTAGATTAAAGAAACTACCCATGGTTAGTTGTAGTGACTTTTATGTTATGTTCTATACCATGCTAAGGTTCAAATACATGCTTAAAATGTTGTAGGATTAGTGTTAAAATACCTACTATGCCTTGGAATGTTGCATGTTCATACTAGTTATATATCCATGCTTGGATTGTGGTGATTAGTCATAATAAGTAGTAAGCTTTCTTGCTCAAATTATAACCTATGCTTGATCATAGTGGACTTCATGTCTAGGTCGTAGTGATTTTCATGCTTAAGCTCAATGTAAGCACAAGCTTATTCATACTTAGGAGTATCATGGTGAGTGGTTGTGTTATATGATTAGATTGTCGTAGGAAGATGCCTGC
Source organism: Hemerocallis citrina (assembly GCA_017893485.1). NCBI lineage: Eukaryota > Viridiplantae > Streptophyta > Magnoliopsida > Asparagales > Asphodelaceae > Hemerocallis > Hemerocallis citrina. Next base: position 142,308,131 of record CM030361.1, read on the forward strand.
AATTGTATGCCATACTTAAGGCGCTATAGGTTGAAGTAATAAGGATTGGGAAGACCACTAGTGATAGTTAGTTCGATAAAGGCTGTTATGTCGCCTTCGGATTCTTCCTTAGTAGAATACCGACCATAGACTATTAGTAGACTCTTCTGTTGCTTCTAATAATAGGAGATCAAGTTTGCTAGTAGCACGTTTGGTTGCTTTTAAGATTGATTACCTGTATGGTTGTTTGCATATGGTTGTGCTCGTACGTGGCTCGACTGGCCCGTACGTAGCTGTGGGTCTCATACATAGCTTACTTGGCTCGTATGTAGGTTGTTGTCTCGTACGCGGCTCGACCGGCCCGTGCGTAGCTGTTGGTCTCATACGCGGCCTATTTGGCTGGTATGTACGTGGTTATCTTCTACGAGGCCCGCCTGGCTCGTAGGTAGTTATTGTTTCATACGTAGCTTATTGGCTCGTATGTGGTTGTTACTCGTGTATAGCTTGTTAGCGAGTACACAGTTCGTTGTGCTCGTCTAGGGTGATATCACCATCCTAAGGGCTATCGACCATCAAGACATATGTTTTCTCACCCTAAGAAACTGTGGAGGAGTCACTCCTTGTGTACCGTCGAATCTTAACCAGGGTAGGTTGATCGAGGACCAGAGTATAGACGAAATCCAAGTCTAGGGTAGCGGCATGTATGTATATTCGCACGGCCAAAGTCTTGGATCGATGAGCCACGAACCGGATCCTGAGGGATTCTGGTAAGTCTAGGTTGAGCAGCCTAATGGAGTTGTCTTGCGAAGTCTACTTTAAAGGCCTAGCATGTTGTGTTTATAATATTGTCATCCCTAGGATTGTTCGAGTCAGGGACATCACTAGGATAGTGAATTACAAGGATCATTTTACTTAAACCCTTTTTGCCGGGAGAGAGGAGTCGGTTGTAGGGGGGCCCTTACACTAACTCGTCCCTTAAGGCAGATCATAGGTGGTGTATTGGGTTGTACCTTCCCGTCAAAGGGATACGTATGGTGCCGTCTCACAAGTTGAGGACACGGGTTGCGTATCTCGCGCTGTTAATTCCTGAGGTGCCGTGGCTGGGGGTGCCACAGGATGCATTGTGCAGTCCTGCGCTTGCGAGACCCCAGAGGGTGCTACAGGGTAGGCTTCGCGCTACCCTGCACTTGCGAGACCCTATAGTTTGATTTTTGAATGACGCCCGATACATTGGGTTCGTCTGTTTTGAGTGAGGTCCGGTTAGCCGGGTCGCAGTGGTGAACATAGACACCACTGGCGAAATGCATTAGTGGGACTTGACCACGTCTGCAACCTCATTAGCCACGTGTAGGTGTCAGGAACAGGTTGTGTACAATTAAAGTTCATAACGCGGGTTCAAATCCCTATATATGGAGAAACGGCTTGAGATGGGGTCGCATGTAGTATGGGCTGCATGTTGCTTCGGAGACTTGCTGACGTTAGAATAGGGAGCATCCTAGTTCTATTTAAATATCGCATTAGAGTCTAGTCCTAGCACTCACGAACACTTAAACTACACCAACACCATTGCTATATTTTGTATATTGCTTGGGAGATTCGCTGCTATATGATCAGCCTTTAAGCGTCAGTGAATACTAACGTCCCCACTTCCATAGGTACTGGATCGCCGAAGTACAAAGGCGAGATTCAGGAGGACTCAAGGCAAGGAAAGCAAGGAGTCAGTGTTATGTTTAGTTCCGCTACAGTATATGTATTGATTATCTATTAGTTGAGAAGTACTCAAGTGAGAGTTACCAAGTGTTGTTCTTCATTCCTTGTACTCTGATGTAAGATGTTGAAGGTTGTAATATTTCGAAATGTAAAGGTGATATTGTAACTCTATTGTAATGTATTGCAATTGTACAATGTTCAGACTTGTAATACATTGGGTATTGAATAAAAAGTTTTAAATTCTCCTGTTTTTCTGTGTATTGTGACTAATTGAAGAAAATGTCTTGGCTCGCGTCACGGTTTCCCAGTATTGGAAATTGGGGCGCTACAAGAGTGAACTTGCAGAGTAGAATCGAGCCAAGTGTTGGACTCCGAACCATAGTTAGAGTAGTTCAACGGTTGCGGGAGCAATTCCGAATGGCGACCTACTTCTGGCTCGCTTTAGGAGCGAACTCGTGAAGTAGAATCGAGCCAAGTGTTAAACTCCGAACGATCGTTAGAGTAGTTCAACGGTTGTGGGAGCAATTCCGAATGGCGACTTACTTCTAGCTCGCTTTAAGAGCGAACTTGCGGAGTAGAATCGAGCCAAGTGTTGGACTCCGAACCATCGTTAGAGTAGTTCAACAGTTGTGGGAGCAATTCCAAATGGCTACTTACTTCTAGCTCGCTTTAAGAGCGAACATGCGGAGTAGAATCGAGCCAAGTGTTGGACTCCGAACCATCGTTAGAGTAGTTCAACAGTTATGGGAGCAATTCCGAATGGCAACCTACTTCTGGCTCGCTTTAAGAGCGAACTCGCGAAGTAGAATCGAGCCAAGTGTTGGACTCCGAACCATCGTTAGAGTAGTTCAACGGTTGTGGGAGCAATTCCGAATGGCGACATACTTCTAGCTCGCTTTAAGAGCGAACTTGCAGAGTAGAATCGAGCCAAGTGTTGGACTCCGAACCATCGTTAGAGTAGTTCAACGGCTGTGGGAGCAATTCCTAATGGCGACTTACTTCTAGCTCGCTTTAAGAGTGAACTTGCGGAGTAGAATCGAGCCAAGTGTTGGACTCCGAACCCTCGTTAGAGTAGTTCAACGGTTGTGGAAGCAATTCCGAATGGCGACCTACTTCTGGCTCGCTTTAAGAGCGAACTCGCAAAGTAGAATCGAGCCAAGTGTTGGACTCCGAACCATCGTTAGAGTAGTTCAACGGCTGTGGGAGCAATTCCGAATGGCGACTTACTTCTAGCTCGCTTTAAGAGCGAACTTGCTAAGTAGAATCGAGCCAAGTGTTGGACTCCGAACCATCGTTAGAGTAGTTCAACGGTTGTGGGAGCAATTCCGAATGGCGACCTACTTCTGGCTCGCTTTAAGAGCAAACTCGCGAAGTAGAATCGAGCCAAGTGTTGGACTCCGAACCATCGTTAGAGTAGTTCAACGGCTGTGGGAGCAATTCCGAATGGCGACTTACTTCTAGCTCGCTTTAAGAGCGAACTTGCGGAGTAGAATCGAGCCAAGTGTTGGACTCCGAACCATCGTTAGAGTAGTTCAATGGTTGTGGGAGCAATTCCGAATGGCGACCTACTTCTGGCTCGCTTTAAGAGCGAACTCGCGAAGTAGAATCGAGCCAAGTGTTGGACTCCGAACCATCGTTAGAGTTGTTCAACAGTTGTGGGAGCAATTCCGAATGGCAACCTACTTCTAGCTCGCTTAAGAGCGAACTTGCTAAGTAGAATCGAGCCAAGTGTTGGACTCCGAACCATCGTTAGAGTAGTTCAACGGTTGTGGTAGCAATTCCGAATGGCGACCTATTTCTGGCTCGCTTTAAGAGCGAACTCGCAAAGTAGAATCGAGCCAAGTGTTGGACTCTGAACCATTGTTAGAGTAGTTCAACGGTTGTGGCAGCAATTCCGAATGGCGACCTACTTCTGGCTTGCTTTAAGAGTGAACTTGCGAAGTATAATCGAGCCAAGTGTTAGACTCCGAACCATCGCTAGAGTAGTTCAACGGCTGTAGGAGCAATTCCGAATGGCGACTTACTTCTAGCTCGCTTTAAGAGCGAACTCGCGAAGTAGAATCGAGCCAAGTGTTGGACTCCGAACCATCGTTAGAGTAGTTCAACGGTTGTGGGAGCAATTCCGAATGGGACCTACTTCTGGCTCGCTTTAAGAGTGAACTTGCGAAGTAGAATCGAGCCAAGTGTTGGACTCCGAACCATCGTTAGAGTTGTTCAACGGTTGTGGAAGCAATTCCGAATGGCGACCTACTTCTAGCTCGCTTAAGAGCGAACTTGTGAAGTAGAATCGAGCCAAGTGTTGGACTCCAAACTATCGTTAGAGTAGTTCAACAGTTGTGGGAGCAATTTCGAATGGCGACCTACTTCTGGCTCGCTGTAAGAGCGAACTTGCGAAGTAGAATCGTGCCAAGTGTTAGACTCCAAACCATCGCTAGAGTAGTTCAACGGCTGTGGGAGCAATTCCGAATGGCGACTTACTTCTAGCTCGCTTTAAGAGAGAACTTGCGGAGTAGAATCGAGCCAAGTGTTGGACTCCGAACTATCATTAGAGTGAAGAGTAAAAGTAGAGAGATGTAAACAATTTTTACAAGTAAAATATGAAAAAGCTTCCTTTATTGATGACTAGTGGTCGGCTGCTTCTAAAGTTGCAAGCCGTTATTACAAGAGAGAAATAAAAGAAAAACAATACAAGTAATAGGAGAGGAATGGTTCGACATCCCAGAATACTTAGAGAGGCGTTGGTACTCTCTCTTGGTATTTTAGAAGATGGTCGGCATTCCAGGTCCTGGGGATCTCTCTACCTTCGAGGTCTTCTAGTCTGTATGTCCTGGGCCGAACTTCTTTGGCGATCTTATAGGGTCCCTCCCAATTTGGAGCCAGTTTGCTCTTTTGACCAGGGAAAGAGATGGCTAACTTTCTGAGGACCAAGTCCCCTTCTTTGAGGTCGGTAAGACGGACTCTCTTATTATATGCCAACTCGATCCTTCTCCGGTAGCTTTGTTGACGAATGACAGCTCTTTCACGGATCTCGTCAATTAAGTCTAGATTTGCTCGGAGCTCTCTGGCATTTTGGTCTTCTTCATAAGCCGTTAGACGAGGAAAGGGTATTCCAACTTCTAGGGGGATCATAGCTTCGGACCCATAGGTGAGGTTGAATGGGGACTCGCCTGTGGGGATCCGTTTTGTGGGGCGGTAGTTCCACAGCACGTTGGCGAGCTGATCGACCCATAAGCCTTTGGAACATTTATCCAACCTTTTCTTAATACCGGAGAGGATCTGTCAGTTAGCATTCTCTACTTGGCCATTCGACTGGGGATGGGAAACGGAGGAGAATCGGTGTTGGATGGCGAGGTCTTCACAGAGAGCTCGGAAGGCAGCTCCAGTGAACTGGGTTTCGTTGTCTGTTATGAGGACCCGAGGGACTTCGAATCGGCAGATGACATTCTTCCAAAAGAACTGAACGACCTTGTTCTCGGTGATCGTGGCCAAGGGTTCGGCCGCTATCGATTTTGAGAAGTAGTCGATTGCCACGACTAAGAATTTGAACTGGCCGGGAGCTGGTGGAAATGGCCCTAGTAAATCCGTCCCCCACATTGTAAAAGGGATTGGACTTGATAGGGAGGTGAGTGGAGCTTGTGGGAGGCGTCGGATGCTGGAGTACTTCTGACATGAGCTGCATTGCCGAACATGTTGTTCGGCGTCCTGTAGGAGAGTGGGCCAGAAATATCCATAGTTCAACACAATGCGGGCTAGGGACCTGGACCCTGAATGTGCCCCGCCGATGCCCTCGCGAAGTTCTTGCAGGGCGTATTCGGCTTGCTCTGGGTAAAGGCATCTCAAATAAGGCCTGCCGTCTACCTGTGTGAAGGAACGCTTGTAAAGGACGCCCTCGATAAGTGTGTATCGCTCTGCTCGGGTTCTTACTCTTCGAGCTTCCTTCGGGTCCTCAGGGAGGAGCCCATCCCTTAGGAATTCGACGAGGGGTTTCATCCAGTCATCTTGAAGCAAAACAGGCAGCGACTCCATTGAGTCGGAATTTTCATCCTCTATACTTGGCTTCAGGAGGACCTCTATCAAGACGGTCTGCTCGAGACCTTGGAGGGAGGAAGAGGCTAGCTTAGAAAGGGCATCATCCTGGGAATTCTCTTCTCGGGGGATCCTCTGGATGAGAGCTTCTTCAAATAGAGCCATGAGGCTTCTGACCTTGGCTAAGTACTTAACCATCCAGTCATCACGTGCTTCATACTCGCCTAGGACTTACGACTAGCTGAGAGTCGCTAAAGATCCGGAGGCGTTGCGCCCCTGTATTGCGGGCCATCCCAAGGCCGACTATAAGTGCCTCGTATTCTGCTTCGTTGTTAGAGGCCTTGAAGTTTATACAGAGGGAGTATTGGAGGATGAAGTCATCTGGGCCTGCCAGAATGACCCCGGCTCCGCTTCCCTCGTTACAGGAGGATCCATCCACATAGACCGACCTGACAGGCGGTCCCTTCATTGCTTGGCTAAACTCGAGGATGGTACTTTCAACTATAAATTCTGCTAAGGCCTGAGCCTTGGTAGCGGTCCGAGGCTGATATGTTATATCATGCTAGCTCAGCTCGATAGACCACTTCATAAGGCGACCCGAGGTCTCTGGCTTGTGGAGGACTTGCTTCAGCGGTTGGTCGGTAAGAACGACCACCGAATGGGACTGAAAATACGGGCGAAGCTTTCTTGCGGCCATCACTAGGGCATAAGCCATCTTTTCTATCCTCGGGTAGCGGAGCTCTAAATCCCGAAGTACTTTGCTCACATAGTAGATGAGCTTTTGAGCCCGGTCTTCTTCCCTTACTAGAACGGTGCTGAGGGTCTGCTCGGAGGCTGCCAGGTAGAGGTAGAGGGGTTCACCAGGGATTGGTTTGCTGAGGAGATGAGGGTTGACGAGGTAAGCCTTGAGCTGGTCGAACGACTCCTGTTGTTGCTGACCCCATTCGAAACCTTTAGCCCCCCTGAGGGCCTTGAAGAAGGGGAGGCATTTTTCCCCGGACATCGAGAGAAAGTGCCCTATGGCGGCTAGGCGGCCTGTTAACCTCTGAACTTCCTTCACGTTCTTGGGAGGGGCCATGTCTAATATGGCCTTGATTTTCTCAGGATTAGCTTCAATTCCTCGTAGGCTGACCATGAAGCCGAGGAACTTTCCTGATGAAACTCCGAATGCACACTTGTTCGGATTGAGTCTCATGTTGTGCTTTCTCAGAAAATCGAACGCCTTCTGGAGGTCAGTTACATGATCGGCACCTCGGATGCTTTTTACAAGCATGTCGTCAACATATACCTCTATATTACGGCCGATTTGATCTTGGAAAACCTTGTTGACGAGGCATTGGTATGTGGTGCCTGCATTTTTCAAACCGATGGGCATAACCCTGTAGCAGTAGAGACCCTGGTCGGTCACAAATGAGGTCTTCGGGATATCCGGGGGGAACATCCAGATCTGATTGTAGCCTGAGAAGGCGTCCATGAAGCTGAGGAGTTCATGACCCGAGGTGGCGTCAATCAAAGTGTCGATACTCGGAAGAGGGAAGGGGTCCTTCGGGCAAGCCTTGTTGAGATCGGTAAAATCGATACAAATTCTCCAGGTCCCATTGGACTTCTTCACCATGACTACATTCGACAGCCATTCGGGATAGTTCACCTCTTGTATGAACCGGGCCTTCAAGAGCTTGTCCACCTCCTCTTTTATGGCTAGCTAGCGCTCGGGGGCGAACTTGCGCCTCTTCTGTTGGACCGGTTTGGACCCCGAAGCAACGCTGAGGTGGTGGACCAAGAGCTCTTCGGAAATTCCGGGCATGTCTGTAGCTGACCAAGCAACGAGGTCTCGGTTCCTTCGGATGCACTAGACTATGTCGGAGCATAGGGCGGGGGGGAGGGTCTTGCTAATAAAGAACTTTCGGCTTGGATCCTGCTCAGAGAAGAGCACTTCCTCTAACTCATCCACCGGCTCGTACGTTGGTCGAGCGACATCTTGGGGGATTTCCAGAGTTTCTAAGGAGAGGACTGGACCGAGGGTAGAGGTCATGTAGCACTTACGGGTCATTTCCTGATTGCCCCTTACTTCCCCTACTCCTGTCCAGGTGGGGAACTTCATCTTGAGGTGATAGGCGGATGGGGCGGCTTCAAAAGCCGCTAGGCCGGGTCGGCCAAGGATGACATTGTAAGCTGTAGGGACATCCACAACCATAAAATCCATTGACTCCATCCGGGTAGTAGGAGTTTTGCTAGCGGTTACGTCGAGGGTGATCACCCCTTCAATAGTCACTGGCACTCCCGTGAACCCATGGAGCATGTAGCCGGCGGGATTAAGTCTCTCTCTGGACAGCTTGAGGCCCTTGAAAGCAACGAGGAAGAGGATGTTAACGGAGCTGCCGTTGTCTACTAGGATCCTCTCCACTTTGAAGTTCGCCATGTGGAGGTTGATGACGAGTGCATCACAGTGAGGAGTCCGGACGCCCTCAAGGTCTTCATCTGAGAATGTGACGGGCACTCCGAGGCCTTTTGGAGGAGGGGTGGTGCGAACTGAGTTGACTTCTCTTATAAATGCCTTTCGAGAGGAGTTAGAGGAACCCCCATTGGGCCCCCGTGGATGAGGTGTAGGACATGCTCCTCTTCAAAGTCGGGCGTTTCATCGCACTCAGGACGCTTGTTAGCCCCCCGAGGCGGGGGAGGAAGGTCGGCTCGGTCCTTTCTCACGAACCTGGTCAGCTGCCCCCTCTGGATGAGGGCTTCTATCTCATTCTTCAAGGCCCGACAATCATTGGTGACGTGGCTATGGTCCCGGTGATAATGGCACCACTTCTCTTTATCCCTCTTCTTGCCAGGGGTGTTCATTTTTGGCGCAGGAGGTATCACCCCCTCCTTCTCAACTTCCACGAGAATTGTGGAGATGTTGCATTAAGGGGAGTAAATTTTTCAAATCTGGGGGGAGGTCGGCGCTGGCCGCCATTATCCTTCTGGAGCTTCTTGGCTCCTTCCTCTTCTGTTCCTTTTCTCTTAAACCCAGAGGAAGACCCCTCCAAGTTAGGGCGGTGCTCAGCTTCTTCGGCCCGAATATACTTTTCGCTCCAGAGGAGGAGGTCAGAGAAGTTCTGTGGGGGCTTCTTGGCGAGGGAGGAGCGGAGGCTAGAATTGAGGACATTGGATTGAAAAGCTACTGCAGCGACCGACTGGTCGAGGGATGCTATGGACCTGGCTTCAGCTGTGAACCTCTTCACATAGTCTCTCAACTTCTCACCCTTCTTCTAGTTGAGGTAGAGTAGCGAAATGCTGGTCTTCTCAGTTCGGCGGCTACTCACGAAGTGGGTGATGAAGAGGGTCTCAAATTACTCGAAGGAGAATATTGAGGATGGGGCAAGGCGAGAGTACCATTCTCGAGCCGGACCCTTGAGAGTTGCGGGGAAGGTCTTGCATAGCAGAGCATCGGAAGCTTGATGGATTAGCACGAGGGTCTTAAAGCTTTCGATGTGATCAACGGGGTCAGTCTCCCCGGAATAGGTTTCGAATTGAGGAGGCTTAAAATCGATCGGTACGGGTGCATCCATTATGGTTCGGGACAAAGGAGGTCTACTAGGACGGAGGGTCCTTCCTCTAAGCTCTTCTTCTTGGTCTAACTGACCCAAGCGCCTCTCCATCTCATGGAGATGGCGATAGACAGTGTCATCCCTTCGACGGTAATCTGGCGAGCCTCTAGACTCATCTTCGTACGAGGGAGAGCGGGGGCTACATCGATGGTAGCTCCTGGAGCGGCGAGGACTTGGTATGTAACGGGGATTGCTAGGAGCTTGCGGAGGAGTTAGGGACCGTCGGCAAGGACTTCGGACCTGAGAAGGAGTGGGAATCCTTGGAGCATTGGTGTTATTGGGACGGAGGTTGAGATCTTGTAGGACGGTTGCCTGGAACTGCTGGAACTCGGCACGGGTGATGGGTGCCTCATCGTTCCTAGGATGTTTCCGACCGGCAGGGGAGTGAGGTCTTCCTCTGTGATGCTAGGGGGACTCTCTCTGCCCCCTTCGGATAGGGGACCTTCTGTTGTTTCGGCGGTGAGGAGATCGCTCATCCGGACAGTGTTGGCGGGAGGCTCCCTCTCGGGCCCGCTTTTCATCCAGACGGCGGCGAAGATCCTCATCCTTCCGCCGATTGAGGACGGTGTTGCGGAGGTCAGAAGCTAGGGGATTTTGGGAGGCCATAGAGTCCGTAGAGGTGTTATGGATTGAGACATGGCCCTGGTGGAGAGGTTGTTTCTACGGGTTGGGACCCTTAGGAAGTTGTTGATTCTGAGGAGGAGGCAGGTCCTGTTGGAGTGGGTCTTCCGCTTGAGGAGGAAGTTGCCCCTGCTGCGGAGCGGGTTGAATGGGAACTTCTTGTTGCTGATCGGGGTTGGGTCCTCGGTTGGACCCTCTGGATCTTACTTTCCTTGGAGGCGATGTCCGGAGAGGATCTGACCGATGGGAAAGGAGAGGTTGCTACTCGTTTCTTTCCTACAGATGGCGCCAATCTGTTACCACTGAATCTGGTGTGGGGCAAATAGATAGTATTTGTGGATTCTTAGGAAAACTTGAATAGCAAACCTGTAACCTGTTCCGCCGGAGTTTGACCGTTGACTCCCACCGTTCACTTGCAAAAAGTGCGAGACACCGGGGTTATTCCCGGCGATGCACCCTCTGATGCCCAAGTTAGTAATCAGGGATGATTATGAAAGAGCGTTTAATTAGCAAAAGATTGATTACCTCTTAATGGAGATGAATGGGGGGTATTTATAGGCGTCTTAGGGATCAGATTAGGAATGTAATCCCCGTGATCTGATAAGGAATATAATCCCCATAAACAGATTAGGAATGTAATCACCAATTCCCAGTGGAAGGATAGATGTGAATCAGGGTCGTTGATTAGTATTAATCAGAGATCCTGATCCTATCCCTCTAGATCGGGTTTTCTGCAGGTTGAAACCCGCAACCGATTGAGGTGGATCCGTTCGTGGGTTATTGGATCTTTGATGAAGAGGTCCAATACCCATTTCAGACCCATTGGTAGGTGAAATTACTGTTTCACCCCTGGGCTTCAAGATTCGTGCCTGATTTGGACAGTTCCGATTAAACCCCATTTTTAGCCATATTACCTATAAATGTCCCTATACAATTTTTACCAATATTTTTCTAAGATGCATCACATCTATGTTATGGCACAGTAAGTTGAACTTCCAATACGGCAACTAGAAGAAAATACTCTTCTTCTTCCATAACCCTAAGCCAAGATGACTGTCACACTCATCTGCAGCACATTCATTGATGTTCTCTTGTTGCTCATCTCTAGCACGCTTCTGACATTTTTAATGACTTCAGGCTCCTTTGACAAAGTGAATTGATGGCCTTCTAGCCGCCTTAACACTTTCGACCCATAATTAACTATATGAGCATGTCTCCACTCTTTGGTACCGTCAAATATCGTTGTTTCTGCCCGGTAAATATGTGTGGTAGGCAACCATGTCCTATGACCCATGTAGCAGAACTTTCTACCTTTATACAACCACTTTGAAACAGTTTGCTCAGCACAACAAGGACAAGCATAACGTCCTTACGTGCTATAACCAAATAAACTTGCATATGCAGGGAAATCGTTGATTGTCCAAGTCAACGCAACCCGGAAACGAAAAGTTTCTTTAGATGTTGCATAATATGTTGAAACACCCTCCCACAATTGTTGCATTTCATCAATCAACGTGTAATATCCCGGACGGATATTACCGTATATAAATTATTATTTTATTATTATTTTATTATTATTTTGTTTTAATTCCAAAATTAGAATATTTTGGTGATTTTCACCCGGTTTACTCATGGACATTATCTGTACCTAGATATCAGTCAGTATACATCCGTATGGTATCAAATTGGTACCGTGATCTTCCGAACTAATAATAGAATTTATTTTATTATTATTTCCGAGATTAAATTATTTGATACGGATTATGCGAAGATTTTCGGTATTCAGACACATAGGCGCACATACGTTTTGTATGTCGATTAGTACATCATACGAATTGTGTTGTGTATTTTTGGACAACACTTATTTTTGCTATGAAAAAACCTAGTAGGGATGGTTAGGGTTTGATTAGGAGGTTAAACCTAGGGTTACAAAGACATAAGGGATTAGGAAATTTCTTCTAGAACAAACCTCACCCACATCATACCTCCACCACACCACACCATGCTTCCACCACATCCCACCTCCCCCTAATAGAAACCGGCCCCAATATAGGGAAGGTCTCTTTTGCAAATGTGTGCATGACCATTTGCACTTTCCACCCATTCTTCCTCCTATAAATACCCCTTCATTCTCCTCCTTCTCTCATTTTAGGAAACAAAAAGAAAGAAAGAAAGGAAAGAAAAAGAAAGAGAGAACCATTCTAACTTGAGAGTTTTTTTGTAGGTTTAGAAGCTTTCTAAAAAGCTTAGGGGGAGGAGAAGGTAGCTAGCAAGTCCTTCCAACAAGTTAGATAAGGTGGGGGTTTCTTCATGCTTTCTTTGTTTGATTGTTTGTTGTTTGTTTGTTTGGTTGTTTGACTTCTTCTTCTCATCCTCTTGTTTTGTTTTCTTTGAGTTTTGTTAAGTGTATTGTTGTGTGAGAATGTAGTAAGAAGTAAAGGAGAAAAAGAGTAGTAGTATCTACTAAAATACATAAAGATCACACCTTTAAATTTGTAGTTGTTGTTTTGTATGTTATTGGACTAAGAACTCACATATTGCATAATGTTGGACATACAACCATTGTTGGTTGTAGGACTTAAAACACATAGCATATGAACATTCTTTTACAACCATTGTGGGTTGTAGGACTTGATTAAACATTGGACTAATAATAAAGGCATATGTTCTAATAAAAAAGGTCTTTTCTTTTTAATCACTAGTTGTAGCTATTTAAAAAGATCTTTTCTTTTATTTTGATCACTAGTTGTAGTTAATTAAAAAGATCTTCTCTCTTTATTTTGATCACTAGTTGTAGTTAATTAAAAAGATCTTCTCTCTTTATTTTGATCACTAGTTGTAGTTAATTAAAAAGATCTTTCTTTTCTTTTTGATCACTAGTTGTAGTTAAATAAAAAGATCTTCTCTTTTTATTTTGGTCACTAGTTGTAACTAATTAAAAAGGATCTTTCTTTCTACTTTAATCACTAGCTGTAGTTAATTAAAAAAGAGCTTCTCTTTTATGTTTGATCACTAATTGTAGCTACATACAAAAAAAAGGGGATCTTTTCTTTTTACTAGTTGTAAAGTAAAATAAAATAAAAATGATCTCTTTTTATCACTAGTAATAACAAAGATTAGTAAGCAACTAAGTAGTAGTAAGCTAAAATAATTAGTAGTATGTAATAAAATGAAGTAGTAGTAGCATGTATGTTGATTAATAAGGTAGTAGTAATAGTAGTAAGTTGTATGTTATGATTTTTATGAGAATGAAGTAGTAGTAATAGTAGTAAGTTGTATGTTGTGATTTTTTTTTATGAGAATGAAGTAGTAGTAATAGTAGTAAGTTGTATGTTGTAGTAGTAGTAGTAGATAATTATGTTTTGATTAAAATAGGAGTAGTAGTAGTAGTAAAATGTTGTAGGATTGCTTCTAAAAATATTTAGAAGCCATTTTTATACTACTAATGTTGTAGGATTACTTCTAAAAATGTTTAGAAGCCATTTTTATACTACTAATGTTGTAGGATTACTTCTAAAAATGTTTAGAAGCCATTTTTATACTACTAATGTTGTAGGATTACTTCTAAAAATGTTTAGAAGCCATATTTGTACTACTAATGTTGTAGGATTACTTCTAAAAATGTTTAGAAGCCATTTTTATACTACTAATGTTGTAGGATTACTTCTAAAAATGTTTAGAAGCCATTTTTATACTACTAATGTTGTAGGATTATTTCTAAAAATGATTAGAAGCCATATTCATACTACTAATGTTGTAGGATCATTTCTAAAATGATTAGAAGCCTTATTCATGCTTCACATGTTGTAGGATCATCCCTAAAAATATTTGGAAGCCATATTTGTGCTACTAATGTTGTAGGATTACTTCTAAAAATGCTTAGAAGCCATGTTCTCATGCTTAATTAATTGTAGGGCTACTTCTAAAAATATGCTATCATGCTTGATGTTTAACATGTTGTAGGATTGTTTATAAAAATATCCTACCATGCTTTTATACTTAAAATGTTGTAGGATGTATTCTAAAAAATATCCTATCATGTTTCAAGCTTAGTTAATGGTAGGATTTATTCTAAAAATATCTAGCATGCTTAATGATGTTAGAATGATGTAGGACAAATTCTAAGAGTTTCCTACCATGCTTGGATTAATTAATTATGCTTAGAATGTTGTAGGAATCAATCTAAGAGTTTCCTACCATGCTTGGATTAATTAATTATGCCTAGGACGTTGTAGGATCAATGATAAAGTTACTTACCATGTTAGCTTAATTATTGGTGTGTGATATACCATGTTAGTTTAATTATGGACCTATGCCATGCTAGCTTGATTACAAGTAAGTTGTATGCCATGCTAGCTTAATTGTAAGTAAGTTGTATGTCATGCTAGTCTAGATGGTGAGCAAGTTGTATACCATGCTAAAGTTCAAATACTTGCTTAGAATAATTGTAGGAGTAGGGGTAGAACTACCTACTATGCCTTGGAATGTTGCTTGTTTATACTAATTGGGTTGCGGTGATTAGTCATGATAAGTAGTAAGCTTTCATGATCAATTTGTAACCTACACTTGACTATAGTGGGCTTTATGTCTAGGTCGTAGTGTTTTTCATGCGTGAGCTCGATGTAAGCATAAGCATTAATCACATTCATACATAGGAATATCATGGTGGCCGTGTTATATGATTAGATGGATCGTAGGAAGATGCTTGCAATTGTGTGCCGTACTTAAGGCGCTATAGGTTGAAGTAATGAGGGTTGGGAAGACCACTAGTGATAGTTGGTCCGATAAAGGCCGTTAGGTCGCCTTCGGATTCTTCCTTAGTGGGATACCGACCATAGAATATTAGTAGATTCTTCTGTTGCTTCTAATAATAGAAGATCGAGTTTCTAGTAAGCACGCTTGGTTGCTTCTAGGATTGATTACCTGTATGGTTGTTTGCACACGGTTGTGCTCGTACGTGGCTCGACTGGCCCGTACGTAGCTGTGGGTCTCATACTCGGCTTATTTGGCTGGTATGTACGTTGTTGTCTCCTACGAGGCCCGCCTGGCTCGTGGGTAGTTATCGTTTCATACGTAGCATATTAGCTCGTATGTGGTTGTTACTCGTGTATAGCTGTTAGCTAGTACACAGTTCGTTGTGGGCTATCGACCATCAAGACATAGCGGCATGCGTGTATATTCGCACGGCCAAAGTCTGGGATCGATGAGCCACAAACCGGATCCTGAGGGATTCTGGTAAGTCTAGGTTGAGCAGCCTAGTAGAGTTGTCTTGCGAAGCCTAATTTAAGGCCCAGCATGTTGTGTTTATAATATCGTCGTCCCTAGGATCGTCGAGTCAGGGACATCATTAGGGTAGTGACTTATAAAGGTCATTTTGCTCAGACCCTTGCCGAAGAGAGAGGAGTTGGTTGTAGGGGGCACCTTACGACCAACTTGTCCCTTGAGGGAGGCCTTAGGTGGTGACATTGGGTTGTACCTTCCCATCAAAGGGATACGTACGGTGGCGTCTCACAAGTTGGGAGCACGGGTTGCGTATCTCGCTCTGTTAATTTCTGAAGTACCGTGGCTGGGGTGCCACAGGATGCATGGTGCAGTCCTGCGCTTGCTAGACCCCAGAGAGTGCCACAGGATAGGCTTCGCGCTGCCCTGTGCTTGCGAAACTCTATGGTTTAATTTTGGAACGATGCCCGATATACTGGGATCGAGTGAGGTCCGGCTTGCCGGGTAGTAGTGGAAAACGGAGACACCATAAGCAGACTGCATAGGGGGACTTGACCCCTTCTGCAACCTCACAGAGTCATGGAGTATTGTCAGGAACAGGTCGTGTACAATTAGAGTTCTTAACGTGGGTTCAATCCCTATATATGGAGAAACGGCTTGAGATGGAGTCGCATGTAGTATGGGCTGCATGTTGCTTTCGGAGACTTGCTGACATTAGAATAGGAAGCGTCCTTGTTCTACCTTCCCGTCAAAGGGATACGTACGGTGCCATCTCACAAGTTGAGGACACGGGTTGCGTATCTCGCGCTGTTAATTCCTGAAGTACCATGGCTGGGGTGCCACAGGATGCATTGTGCAGTCCTGTGCTTGCTAGACCCCAGAGGGTGTCACAGGGTAGGCTCTGCGCTACCCTGCGCTTGCGAAACCCTATGATTGGATTTTGGATTAAGGCCCGATACACCGGGCAATAGTGGCAAACATGGACACCACTATATAACTGCAGTGGCGGAACTAGACCGCACCTGCAACCTTGTTGAGTGAGGTCCGGCATGCCGGGTAGTAGTGGAAAACAGAGACACCATAAGCAGACTGCATAGGGGGACTTGACCCCTTCTGCAACCTCACAGAGTCATGGAGCATTGTCAGGAATGGGTTGTGTATAATTAGTTCTATTTAAATATTGCATTAGAGTCTAGTCATAGCACTCACAAACACTTAAACTACACCAACACCATTGCTATATTTTGTATATTGTTTGGAAGATTCGCTGCTATATGATCAGCCTTTAAGCGTCAGTGAATACTGACGTCCCCACTTCCATAGGTACTGGATCGCCGAAGTACAAAGGCGAGATTCAGGAGGACTCAAGGCAAGGAAAGCAAGGAGTCAATGTTATGTTTAGTTCCGCTGCAGTATATGTATTGATTATGTATTAGTTGAGAGGTACTCTGATGTAAGATGTTGAAGGTTGTAATACTTAGAAATGTAAAGGCAATATTGTAACTCTATTGTAAGGTATTACAGTTGTACAATATTCAGACTTGTATCACTTGGTGTATTGAATAAAAAGTTTTAAATTCTCCTGTTTTTTTCTGTGTATTGTGACTAATTGAAGCAAAGATCTTGGCTCGTGTCTCGGTTTTCCCAGTGTTGGAAATCGGGGCGCTACACAACGGCTGCAGATACACATCTTTGTCATTTCCTAAAGATTTTGGTCCAGGAATTATCATGGACCAAATGAAGGATGACAGCTTCATACACAACCAAGGGGGCAAAATGTATGGAATTAACACAACGGGCCATATGCTGTAGGTGCTACTCATTTGCCTAAATTTGTTAAAACCATCATTGTCCAATCCAAGTTTCACATTCCGAGGATCTTCAACAAAATCAGGATATCTTTCATCAAACTTTTTCCATGATTCAAAATCAGCTGGGTGCCTAAGAATCTCATCATTCATGCGACCTTCCGCTTGCCACCTCATATTAGAAGATGTCTCAGAATACATGAAAAATCTTTGCAGCCTAGGAATTAGAGAAAAGTAGCGTAGTAGTTTTGCATGCTTTTTTCTTCTACTTGTTGTAACAGGCTCATCAGTTTGCTTATCCACATTCGGAATTTTCACCCATTTTGAAGTACCTCATACTTGACATTCTTCGAGAGTCTTATTATCCCTCCGGAATAACATACAATTATAAGGGCGTGATGCTATCTTCTTATACCCTAAATCAAAATGCATGAGGAATTTTTTTATGGCATGGGCTGATTTGGGGATACAGGTTTAAGGAAAACCTTTATTCAACAATTCAAGAAGCAAGGTGAAGGATTTGGTAGACCATCCATTTAGACATTTAATCTGAAACGGTTCAACAATGAACAAAAATTTAAAGAACTTGGGACAATCACGATACAGAGGAGTATTTGCATCTTTCAACAACTTATTAAAGGTTTCATATTATTTATTCGTGTCAGGATTGGGCATTTCTTCTGTCACCCCACTAGCTTGAATTGATGTTCTGCTAACTCATTATGGACTTGATTGATTGGATTGTTTATGTGAGCTTCAAAGTTATGAAATCCCAAACCATCCCGTAATAAAGAGTGGAATTCATCATCAATACTTGGATCATTTATAAATAAAGGCTCATCTTCATGCACAACCGGACCAGTAGAAACTGAACGAGCAGACTCTCCATGAAAAAACCAATTCGTATACCCTAGTAGAAAACCATTGCAAATCAAGTGTGTCTCAACTATGTTGCACGTCATCAAATTACAGTTTGAACATCAGACACATGGACACAATCATAGTCCGATCAGGAGAAATGCTATTTTCAAAGTTAATAAAATCTTTAACACCATCACAATACTTCTTGGATAATCGTGACTTATTAATCCAACTTTTATCCATTTTGATAAGTAGGTGTCAATCTGAAATTCAAGTTTCATAAATTAAAACTCCATTAACAACACCTCGATTGGTATTACAATGGATTTTGGACTCTGAGGTCGTACCATCTATACCTTAAGTTCCATTGAAGAAACCAAGAACTTTAAATGAAAAACTCCATACATTTTGTAATCATGTAATGATAATTTTTAGGGAAAGACAACTGCAGTTATGTAATTATCATGTCCTCTGATCAATAAACTTACTAACTGATCATCAAATTATGCCTTGAACAAATTAAAGAAATATAGCTAAATTTCCTAATGGCAGAAGGCATAGTAGCATTCATATAATCCAAAGATAAATATTCATATAATCCCAAGCTCAAAGGGAAATTTTTTGGCTAAAAAAACACCATATAATATCATGTCGCATGCAAATTAATATTGACAGTAGAAGTAATGATCTAGTTTGATATCACAAGAGCAACCTTACATAGAAAATCAAATTGCTAACAATATTAAAGAAACACGTTCTCTTTAACTATTTTTGTATAGATTTGACAAACAAAGAAACACATTCTCTTTAATTCTATATATATGGCAACTTTTTATAAATAAAACATATAATGAAGGACTCTCACTAGGTTTTAGTTAATGACAAGAATTTATAGGGAAAATTTAAATATGAATTCCAAATTCGTATAAAGGAATTTTATGTTCTGACTTAAACATCTCGCCCTTCTCTAGTAAACTATTTTTGCGGTTTATAAAGCAAAAATGATAAACTATTATCCTTGGGTGTCATAGTGTGATATCTCTTAGAATGATCTAATTGTATGTAATAGCAGTCATACGGCATGGAATAATGGTAATTATATTATTTAAAATCATTAATGTTCCAAAAATAATGTGTGACTGCAAATCACAATCTTTTATAAATAATTCTATAGATCATGCCAAATTAGCTAAAATAAAATGTTTTCTACTAAAAAAAACAATCACTAACATTTTATATCCATATATACAAATTTATAATTTACAAATGACAATTGATTAAACCTCTAGAAAAGATTTGAGGTTTATACTTCTCACAACGTGCTTTTCGATGGTGGGAGGACAACGACGAACCACGGGGGTTGACGGAAGGGGTGAGAGAGAAAGGAGCGGGGCGACGAGGAGGGAAAGGGAGTGGGGATGGCGACGGTGAAGGCAAAGATGAGCTCCGCTTCTTTTTTTAGGAGAGAGTGAGTGAAGGCGGCGACGGCGACAGCGACGCCAAGGACCACGGTGGTCGACAAGGGGCGGGAGAGGGCGGCAAAGCAAGGGATCGATTTTGAGATGAGGAAAAAAATTTGGGGATCAAATTTAGGGTTCGGAGGAGGAGCGCCAAAGCGATCAAGGGAGATTTGGGGAGTGTAATGTAAGAGTTTGGAATTATGGGTTTTTTACCCAGGGCCTACCCCTACCCGGCATTTTATAACAAAACACCGGTATAAAGTGTATATACCCCGACATTTTTAAGGAACATCGGGGTAGCTTACGAAGTTTACAAATCTAGTTATCTTCCAAGCCTACCCCAATGCTTCTACTCAAATGCCGAGATAGAAATGCCGGGGTAGACTAAAAATGTGGTTGTGAATAGAAGGTAATTGACAATAACTACGAATATGGTGAATTAAAGTTCTCAACCATACACATTCACAACTAGCTTCTTGAA
This sequence comes from Hemerocallis citrina, assembly GCA_017893485.1. Lineage (NCBI taxonomy): Eukaryota > Viridiplantae > Streptophyta > Magnoliopsida > Asparagales > Asphodelaceae > Hemerocallis > Hemerocallis citrina. The sequence continues at coordinate 142,327,887 of CM030361.1, forward strand.
GAGCTAAAATTTTAGAGTGGTTAGATGAAGTAGCTACTAAAGTTTGTTTAGTAGAACGCCAAGAAATAGTAGTATTACCACTAAAAATACATAACCTGTTTGAAATCGACCATTATGAGGATCAGAGAGATATCCTAAATCTGCATAACCTACAAGCTTGGAACTTTTAGAATTATAAGAATATTATAAACCTAAGTTAGTAGTTCCACGGAGATATCTTAAAATATGCTTGATACAAGTCCAATCTCTTTGTGTTGGTGTAGAGCTATATCTTGCAAGCAAATTCAGAAAAAGATATATCCGGTCTAGTGCATTGTGCCAAGTATAGTAAAGCACCAATAGTACTTAAGTATGGTACTTTAGGTCCCAACACATTTTTATTTTCCTCTTTAGCACAGTATGGATCTTTCTTTATGTCCAAAGATTGAACTACCATGGGAGTACTTAGTGGGTGTGCCTTGTCCATACCACTTCTCGGTATAATTGGACTGATGGACTAATATCCCACTAGAATTTCTCTCGATCTGTGTGCCAAGAATTTTTTTTATTTTCCCAAGATCCTTCATTTCACATTCCTTCTTCAAGTGGTCAGCAGTTTTCTCGAGCTCTTCTTGAGTCACAATTAAATTTATACCATCTACATAAACTGCTACTATTGCAAATCCATTTAAAATTTTCTTTGTAAAAGTGCTCAGGCACATTGGATTGTTTATATATCCTTCCTCAGACAAGTATTCATTATGACGATTGTACCACATTCTTCCAGATTGGTTCAGGTGTCTTAAATGAATTGAGTACGTACTCTTTGACTTTACTTCGAGTAAAGTAAATCCTTCTTGGACTTTCATATAAATATATGTGTCTAACTCTCCATATAAATAAGCAGTTACACCATCCATGAGTCTCATATCTAAATTTTCAAAAACTGCTAGACTTATCAAATATCTAAAAGTTATTGCATCCGTGACGGGGGAGTATGTTTTATCATAACCAATCCCAGGTTTCTACCAGATATCTTGTGCCACAAGTCGTGCTTTATATCTAGTAATTTCATCACTTTCATTTCTTTTTCTTACAAACACCCTTTTGTAACCTGCAGGGTTAACTTCCTTTGGGGTTGGTACTAAGTCCAAACACACCATGTTTATTGAAATACTCTAATTTTGCCTGGATGCCATCTTTCCATTTTGGCCAATCTGCTCTTTGTCGACATTCATTTATAGTACGTGGTTCGGTATCATCATTACCATTTTCCTTTGATACTTGTGTAGCTACTGCATATGTAATCGATGATTGTATCTTTTCTATCTCAAATCTCTCCTGAATTAGTGTAAAGTATAGAGATTTCTTTATTATTAGGTATTGTTGTCTCCTCAGGGACTTCCAAAATCACTTCAGGGACATGTGTATTTTCAAAGACAATAACTTCTTCTGGAGTTTTAGAGAGAGTGGATTTTTGCATAACCTTTTCTTGACTGAAATGACTAACGTATTCAGGAATGTTATTTGGGCATGTTTTATAATTTCTTCTTTTCCTAGGAGTAGAGTCATTTGAACCTATAGGTCAGCCACGCTTCTGGCGCACTGCAGATTCATTTGCTGCCATATTTAAGTTTTGTCCTACAGGGACAATAACTCTGGCAGGTGCATTTATAGCTGGCACATGTGACTTGGTCACTTTCACTACATCATTAAATGCATCAAGTAATCTATTTGCAATTTCTTGTAAGTGCAATATTTTTCGTATTTCATTCTCATATTGTGAAGTATGTGGATATAGACGAGACAGAGTAGAAGTATTCCACGATAATTTTCATCGTTATGCTGGAATAGATTGTTTTGCATAAACTATGTGTTATTCAGGAACTTTCTTATCTCCCCCTAATGGCGAGAATACTGTCTCATCAAAGTGACAATCCGCAAAACAGGCAGTAAACATATCTTCTTTCATTGGTTCTAATATCGAATAATAGAGGACGAGTCAAAACCTACTTAATTCTCCAACCTCCATTGAGGACCCATTTTAGAACGCTGAGAAGGTGGAATAAGAACTTGAACTACACTGCCAAACTTAACCAAATGGGATATATTTGGCTGATTACCTGACACAAGTTATTGTGGATAGAAATGGTGATATGTTGTGGGCTTAAGTCTTATAAGCATTGATACATGCAGTACAACATGACCCCAAGCACTAACAGGTAATCTAAACTGCATAAGTAAAGGTCTAGCAACAAGTTGAAGACGCTTAATCAAGGATTCAACTAAGCCATTTTGTGTGTGAACATTTGGAATGGATGCTCAACATCAATCCCTATCGATTAACAACACTTACAAAAAACTTGAGATGTGAATTTAGCCGCGTTATCAAGTCCTATAGATTTAATAGGATGGTTAGGAAAATGAGCTCTAAGTTAGGTGATTTGAGTCAGTAGATAAAAAAACTCTATTTATAGTAGAAAGCAGGCAAACATAGGACCAACGGGTAGAGGCATCAATTAAGACCATGAAATATCTAAAAGGTCCACTAGGAGAATTTATAGGGCCACAAATATCACATGTATCCTCTTGAGAAATGATGGAGATTCAGACTTAATCTTAAGAAAAGAATGTTTAGTAATTAGTTTACCTTGTCAACACAGGATACATAAGTACCCAGTAGATTTAGTCAACTGATGGTTTGCTAAGGAATGTCCACATGAGTTATCTATTATTTTTCTTAACATAGTGTTCCCAGGGTGTGCAAAAGATTTAAGATCTTATGGTTACTAAATTTAGAGCGTGATTTAAGCTTATGGCTCATAATAGAGTGTGATTCAATATTTGAAATTCTTGTGTAGTAGAGACCCAAGGAGAATGCACTTAACTTTCGAGTTTGAGTTTCTGACTTCCAACACTAGTAATGATGTATAAGAATTCTTTCTTATCTTCACATATAGTTTCCATGAGGGACCCGTTCATTTTGATGTCTTTAAAACTAAGCAAATTTCTTCGGGAATTGCTGAAAAATAAATCATCTTTAATGAATATACTGTAACCCCCGTTTCCGTTTACACAAATTTGTATTTATTTTTCTTTTCGTCGTATTTTTATATTTCAATTTTCTAAATAAATCCTACTATTTTTTTGAATTCGATTTCTTTCTTTTGGATATTCAATCATTTTTGTTAGATCCCAGAATTCTAATCCATACTATTATTATTATTATTTGATAATTTTATAATGTGTAAAACCCAAGACCGTTAATCTAAGCTGACACTTTTAAATCCTAAATAAATACTAAACACAAGTCCAACCCAAGCCCAACTCAACCAAAACCTAAACAAAATATCAAAGCCAACAACCTACTTCACTACCTCTTCTCCTCCTATAACTAATATGCATTTCACCCACCACTAAACCTCTTTAATGTGTTGTTACCACTAATCTCGGCCCCACACTTCCCTACAATACTACCATCAATTAATCCCCACAACTCTCCAGTAATCTTATCTCCCTAATCCTTTTTCATCTTCATTCCCGAAACCACAGTCATCACTTTTACAACCCCCCTAATCTCCTCTATTAACCCCCAACTAATCCATCTCCTTCACCCTCCTCCCTACTGCACCACCCGACTCCTCTTTATCACCTTCTCCTTTATTTCGAAAGCTCCTGGAACCCACTGTCCCACCAACAGCCACCACCGCAGACTCCACCATTGCCTCCTCCTTCCCTCGTCCTTCCATTCCTCGTCGACTCTTCCACACATGAAGTCTACACCACGCAGCCACTACATCCTCTGCCCCAACAGCACCCCCGACTACCATCAACGACCACCCACATCACCACCACACTAACTAACCCGAGCCCTCCTTTGCCATTTCCGCCAACTGCCTTCTACTCATTTCCGAAGCGTCATTCTCCACCATCTCCATTGTTGCAACTCACCTTGCCGCCCCTAACGCTCCATTACTTGCTGCTATGTTTCCTCCCCTTTTTGTGCAGCACCACCACTCATCGCCAACCTTCTCGCTGCCTTGCCATTCACATTCGATAATACCACCCGATGCCTCGTTGCCCTCCCTATCTTCATTGCAACATCGAAGCCAACCAAACCCCCACACTCTAGCTATCATTCTCACTCATTGCGGTGAACACTCTTGCTCACTACCGTCGTCCTCTTGCTACATTAATGTTCATCGCCCTTCGTGTTTGCGTTTATCGCTGCCGCAACCGAACAGCCTGCAATCACCCAGAACCACCCCTTGCTGGCCCGACCTCACCTTCACCCTGAGGCTCCTTTGTTTGCGGTCATCAATTCCTTGCTGTTTTCACCTTTTCTCATTGTTATCATCGCTTGTGCTCGCTGGTTTTGCCGTGTGTTGCTATCTCTTTGCTGTGGTCGCACTTGCTTATTGTTGTCGTGATTCGTGTTTCAGTGTGTTGCTGCGTGTGTTGGATATCTCCATCTCATTGTTGTTGCTATCATTCATCTTCACTTTTTCTTCTCTTCACGCATCGTAATCACCGTTTAAGGCAAACGTCCCTTGAACCTCATTATTGTTCATGTTCAGGAAACATTTATTGAACTCTCACAAGTAGTTCTTTGTATTGATTATCGTATATCAAGGAAAAACTATTATTGATTCATCTGAGTCAGAATACTGGTTTTCTATATCGTGCCATATCATAGATTCAAATATTGAACCATTAACATACTTCATATCGTGCTATAGAATACTTGAAAGTTCTGCTCTGTCATTTTCCAAAAGTGTACTGAGAACTTGATATAGTTCCTGATACTAAAATTTAGAACTTTATACATGAAAGTTGTAGTCTTCTGAATGCAGAATCCAGAATAACTTTCAAACCGACTTATGGTGTGCGAGATATTGATTTTTTACGACTGTAACATCTTAATTCTAGAATGTTGTTTGAAAATACATTGTTATGTTGAATTAGTTGAAACAGTAGGTTAACATAGGAATTAAGTGTAACCCCTGTTTCTGATTTTTCAATTTTTTTTTTGTATTTCTTTTCCTCTTCTCAATCCTGTAATCTGTTATTTTAATGATATTTTTTTGTTATTTATCTTCATTTATTTTATTTTCATTGTTGACCCCGAGATTCTTTTACACACTATTTTTATTTATTGTGTATGGAGTGTTTGATCCATCTATTACATTATTTGTATTTGACTTCTTTCAATTTAACCCACCAATTGATTTATTTCCCCTTGTTTGGATCCTAACCCATTAACCCAAACCCAGTAACCCAAATTCCCATATTACCTGCCTATTGACCATATCAATCCCCTCTCCACGTTCACCCCCCCAATTCCCTACTTTACTACTAACCACTACCACATTCCTCTAAATCCCAACAAAACCCTCTAATCTCTCAATCAACCTATTAATCAATCATTCCCCTCAATAACCATCAGCACTCTCTCTCTCTCTCCTCCTAATCTGCCTTCCTCTGTTACTGTCTCCTGAAACCTCCGAGTTTGATGCCTTCCACTTTGAGCTGCACCTCTGCCCATAGCCTCACCACCGCAGCCTCCCTACTGCGTCGACCTCGTCGCCCTCCATCTTCACCATCGCCACCATCGTCCTCCTCGTCGACCACATCAAGAACACCCTGCCCCTAACACCGAATCCATCACCTCAACTGCATCTTGAAGCCCTCCCATTACAACCGCCTTCATCCTCATCACCTTCCACCTTCTCGCACTGCCATTACCACAGTCGACCTCGTCCCCGTCGATGCCCATCCACCAACTGCAGCCCATTGCTGCCATCGCCGTCATCCTCACCCTCCGAACTCTTCTACTTCCTTCATCGCCAGCACCACCATTGCCGAAACCCAACTCCATTACCCTCGCCAGCCCAGCCGCCACCACAACCCCAATCGCCGCTCCTAGCACCTCATCCTCCTTCTCCTCGCCTGCATCCCGCCACCATCACTTCATCCCGCAACCCACTGCCCTCGTCTGTCGCAACGTTGAGCCCGATGTCCTCTTGTTGTCGTCATTGAGTTGTTGTTTTGCTGTCGCCCTTATTGTGGTTGTTGCTGCCTCTTGTGTTGTCCCTGCCGTCGCCGTTCCATGGTGTGCGCTTGCTCTCGCTAATCGCCGTAAGTTGCACGTGTTGCCGCCATATATCCATCGGGGCTCTCGTTTCCGTTATTCTCTTATAATCGAAATCATTGTCAAAAGTCAAGTTTCCTCTTGAACTAGTTTTTCTTTCTTCTTGTTCAAGGAATTATTTCGATCTGTGCAAGTAGTTCGATTTGATTATCGTACATTGATTGTTTGATATCCTTCAAGTGACTACTACGATTTATCGCCAAAACCAAGTAGTAGTTCTCTTCTCGTGCCATCCCCTTGTTTCAAACCCAAGCCTTGTTATATTTCGTCACATGCATCCACCACACGAATACATAGATACATGTAAAGAATGATGATTGAATGCTTATTTTGATTGCATATGATATTCATGCTATGATATCTTGTTAATAGTAGAATTCCACCATACTGACTGAGATTAATTCCCTGTTAATTGTTTCCAAAGAGGTATATGCTTACGCATAATGTTTGTTTCTAATTTATAATTAATCGACTTGCTGGCCTGCTGGTTACTCCATGTTGTTTTGAGATTTTGACCCGGTTACTGTTAGAATTAAATTAAACCTTGTAAATGAAAGTCAAAGTCCCTTGAATCTAGTATCTAGAACATTTGATGGATCTGGATTCTGAGTTGTAGAAAATAAGTTATCATTTTTTGTACCGCGGGGTTTTAAATTCCAGATTGTTATTCATAAGCACGTCGACACATTTTCACTAATCGAAACACCATGTTAATAGGAAATTTAAACTTGAAATTAACTTGAATGTCAATAGACACAATTGAGAGTCTTAAAATAAATTTTATTAAATTTTTAGATAGATTTCCAGACCATTATATATATGCTAACTTAACCCTAGACTTCTGTTAGAACACTAAACCAGTAAAAGACCCAAACTTTTGACCAAGCTGCGGTTAGAATCTTTTAGAATTTGCAGAACAAAAGCGGTAGCCTCTGTGTTAGGAATTCAGACCATTTAACGGATTCTCAATCCAACTTGTAGAATACAAAATATTCGAATTTTTCTACTGTATTGTCGAAATTCCAGATTTGTTGTTTATAATTACATCGCCATGTTAAATTAATTAGGAACAGTAGGATAACTTAAGAATTTAGCCTGAGAATTGTAAACATGTTATTGACCATTGTCAGAAACTTAATTATAATTTTTTTGAGAATTATCATTATTTTTTTAGTGGAATTATACGTATAATAACGCGATGCTAAGTTGCTGCCTGAACAGTAAACTCCTGAAGAACCAACTAGTAGACACATTTACTGTAGTCGAAATGTATCATGTGAATATGTGTCGGAACCGGCAGATAGTCTAGTTTCTAGAATCTCTGACGGAATCTGATTTGCTTCCCCGTAATAGCGGAAATGTCGACTTTTGTACAACAACGTCTTCCTGTACAGAAACTACATTCTTCATGGTGAATGTAAATTGTTTAAACCTTGCATTGCACTGCATATCGTCATTTACAATCCTTGACACATCGTTCATATCGTTCTCGATACTTCTTCCACTAATTGCACATTCATATTTTATATTAATAATTAATAATAAGCCGGGGTGTAAGGGTTGACTTGGTAGTGAACAAACACTGACTGTACTCGGATGAGGGGCCCATGTTTCCCTATCTTGTTATCTTGTTATCTTGTTATCTTGTGGATAAATTCTTATTATGGATCGTGGATTGTGGATTCTTGTTATTGCTATCGTACCGAGTACATGATCTATAGTGTTTACCACTATAGTCTAAATATTCACTGCTTGTATGCACCGAACCTGTTGTATGGGATACAGTACTATGTGCATTAGATAAGATAATAAAATATGATAGATCTAGGATTGACACTGCATTGATCTCGATTATTGTTACCGTCTTGAAATCTTGTTTATTGTATTGTTACTTGATAAATTGTTGACCATAGACCTTGCTCGTTATCGATAATTTCATTGTCACTTTATATATTACTTGTTCCTCATTCATTGGTATTTGCATGTTCTGTTTTATTGTTCTTTACTTGTACTACTTACTGTCCGTGACTTGCTCTAAAGGGCATTTTCCCCACTCTAGACTATGAGCTGACAAGTACACAGGAAGAATTTCCAAAGAATTTGGTGAGCAGACCTTCTAAAGATTGGAGCTAAATTATTGGCCTACAATAATTGTCTTGTCCTTGTACTTTAAATAGTATTATTCTTATTATTATACTTTGTGTATTGGGCTTTGTTGACCCGAAGTTTTTTTCTTTCCAGTTGTTGGTTATTGTTGAGACATTTCATGTAATATCTATTTTATGTGATTTCATTTTAGCATGCGTGGTTGAATTTGTAACACCCCGTGTTAATATATATATATATGTTGAAAAGGTAAAAGTGTTGGCTATTTGAATTAGTGCAATGGCATTTGTGTAATTTAATTAAAAAGGAATAGTTTAAATTGGGGGGGGGGGGCACGATCTGTGGCAAAATAGCAACTTATATGTGCTGTTTGGAATAGCCACATGATGACGTGGCTTCACTTGGCAATGGGGCCCACCTTCACGTGGGAGAAAAGAATGGGAGAAAAGGTAAGTGTGTTTAGTACCATATCGGTAAAATACTTGAAAAAAAAATAATATAAATAATAATTCCTATGATCAAGAGTCACCAATCCGGTTAACCACCTTTTGAGAGGCAGCCTATGGTGGAGAGTTGTGCTACATAGTATCTAATTTGTCTTCTAAATTGTATAAATTATCTGAGCTAGGGGCAGGGGCGTTACAAATAGTATCAAAGCTGACTTTCGACACTGAGTGTGGGGCATATAATCGGGCAGTGTACTCCGGGACTATAGACCTAGTTGGGCCTTGTACTCCGGGACTGTGGTCAACCCTCAATCAAATCCAGGACTGTTACTAATAGGGCGGTGTACTCCGGGATCATAATTAGTCGGGCGGATAGGAGGGCGGCTCAATTAAAAATCCGGAATTATGATTGATCAGGTGGTGTACTCCGGGATCATGAATAATCGAGCAGATAGAAGAGCAGATGCTCCAGAACGGCTAGAAAGGAGATCCTGCACTAGATTGTGCATGCCCATGCTTAGTGAGGATGCTGATTTCTGAAGTGGGGGTGTGTGTAACACCCTGTAGTTTTCAAAATAATATAATATATATATAAATGTTGAAAGAAGTATAAGGGGTTGTTGGATTTGGGATTAAGTGTAACACCCTGCAAGATGGTATCAGAGCCGACTTTTGACACCGGGTGTGGGGCATGTCTATATAGTCGGGCAGAGGATTCTGAGACTATAGACCCAGTCGGGCGGTGTACTCCGGAACTATGGTGAGCCCTCAATTAAATTTGGGACTATTATTGATCGAGCGATGGATTCCGGGATCATAACTAGTCAGGCGGACAGATGGGCAGCTCAATTAAATCTGGAATTATGATTGATCGGGCGGTGGATTTCGGGATCATGAATAATCGGACGAATAGAAAAGCAGATGCTCCACAACGGCTATAAAGGATATCCTGCACTAGGTTGTCCATGCCCGTGCACAGCGTGGACGCTGATTTCTGAAGGGGGTGTCTGTAACACCCCGTGTTAAAAAATAAAATAAATAAATAAATAAATATATATATATATATATATATATATATATATATATATATATATATATATATATATATATATATATATATATATATATATATATATATATGTTGAAAAGGTGAAAGTTTTGGCTGTTTGAATTAGTGCAATGGCATTTGTGTAATTTAATTAAAAAGGAATAGTGTAAATGGAAGGGGGGGCACGAACTGTGGCAAAATAGCAACTTATATGTGCTGTTTGGAATAGCCACATGATGACGTGGCTTCACTTGGCAACGGGGCCCACCTTCACTTAGGAGAAAAGAATGGGAGAAAAGGTAAGTGTGTTTAGTACCATATCGGTAAAATACTTGAAAAAAATATAATATAAATAATAATGCCTATGATCAAGAGTCACCAATCTGGTTAACCACCTTTTGAGAGGCAGCCTGTGGTGGGCAGTTATACTACATAATATCTAATTTGTCTTCTAAATTGTATAAATTCTCCAAGCTAGGGGCAGGGGCATTACAGAATTTGTATTGCATAATGTAGAGTTAAATATCACAGCTTATAAATGATGCAAATCATTCGCTGGGCCTTCATTACGTGCTCGTATTCCTGTATTTTGGGAAGCGCGGCGTGACATTAAAATCTGAGATTAATCAGAATGTTACTGAACAATGATAAAAACTAGATTATGAATTTTTAAGAATTGTTATTAAGCTTTTAGTCGAATTATATATATATAAGAACTTGATACTGAGTTGTTGTCTGAACAGTAGACTCGTAAAGAATTGACTGGTGGGCATAGTTATTGTAATTAGAATGTGTCGTGTGAATATGCGTTGGAACCGGCAGGAGTCTATCTTGTGGAACACCTGATAGAACCTGATTTGCTTCCTGTAGCAGCGAAAAATTTAGTTTTTGTACAGCAACGTATTGCTGTCCGTTATTGTAACTTCATGTTCTTAATTGTAAATATTTAATTTCGCATGTAACGAACTGAACTATATACCATGCAATGTATAGCCCTTGATACCTCCTTGATCTTGTTCTAATACCCATTTCATTAGTTGCATGTTCATAAGTAATTACTGTAAAAGAATAAACAAGTCAGGGTAATAAAGGGTATGACCTAGTAGTGGATAATATAGGAGAGTGTGCTCGGAAGGGGACAGTGTTTTCCTTAGTAGTGACTCATGTTTATAATTTTACATGTTTCCCATTACAATTTTACATGTTCCTGTTACAAGTTTACATGTATCCCGTTAATGTCACTGCAAGACCCGAGTACATAATCCTATAAAATTCACTACTAGAGTCTAAAAGTTCACATGATTGTATGCCCCAAACCTGTGGTGTGGGACACAGGATTGCATGCATTAGATATGATTGATAAAAGATTGATAAACTTAAGATTAACATTGAGCACGTGCATATTTCCTCGTTTATAAGTTTACATGATTCATGTTTACAAGTTTACATGATTCTCATTTACAAGTTTACAGTTGTTACTTGTATCTTGTTACTCTTCTGCTTGTTACTACTTGCTCTAACGGAACCACCACCACCACCACCCCCCCCCCCCTCTCAACTCTAGATGTTTAGCTTGCACATACAGAAAAGGAACCAACCGAAGGACTTGGTTATTAGATCTTCTAGATGATGGAGCCGGATTTTTAGCCTGCACTAGTTTATCATGTTTATATTTTTGCTATTCCTAGTTACTATTGTTATTTCGTACATTGTATAATTTGGAGTTTTTTACCTGAAGTTAATTTTCAGATGTTGGTTATTTTGTGGATTTATTTCATGGATTATTGAAGTTTATTCATTTTTTATTTGATTATTTATTTATGCGTGGTTGTTATTATATTTTATATTGTTGAGTTGACTGTTACAGTTTATGAATGATGTATATGTCATTCGCTGGGCCTTAATTGCGTGCATGTATTTCCTTATTTTGGGAAGCGGGGCGTAACAGGTTCCATTTGGTAACATTATATGAGTTCTTCCAAAACCTTCAATTATTTGTACAGGTCTAGATATGGTGGATACTTTGCATGGATTCAACACTAATTCTGGAAAAAAAATCTGATTTTTCAGTATAGTATGTGTTGTGCTATTGTCTACCATACATAGATTATCTTCAGTTTCAAGCATTCCATGATCCATACCGCTTAAGAAGAAATAATAATAATAATAATAACTTGACCATTCATAGCAAAGATAATAAATTATCGTGAAATAAAAACTAACAATTCTCCAAAATCAAAAAATAAAATTTGAATTTAATAAAAAGATAACAGTTATTTTTTGGTCTTCTAAACCCACCCAACTTGGTTCTCCCAAAAATGCTTCGGTGCTAATAGGCTGGCTATTAGTATCTTCAAAGAAATCTTCTAGATTTCATTTTGTAGATCTCATTGGTATATTAACATCATGATCTTTAATCATCTCTTTACTATCCATCATATTGTCTCAGCAGGATTGACAGAATCCTTGTATTGATCTACCACATGTTTTGGTGCACAACAGATTCGTGATCAATGTCCACTCTTTCCACATTTATAACAAGTGTTGCCTGGATACTTAGTAGAATTGTTAGATATAATTTGATTCTTCTCAATATAGGGAGCAGACCTCTTGTACTGGTTTTTGAACTTTGCATTATTTGGACTTTTATAACCTCCTATAATGGAGTAATTATTATGTCCACCTCTTCTAGAGGAATTATTGTATCCACCTCTTCTAAAGTAATTATTTCATCCATGTCCTCTGCCTTTGCCACTTTTTTTTAGCAAAGTTTGTATTTGCTTCAGGAATTATCATAGACCATGTTGGTCATGAATTATGATTCTTAATGAAAACATTGCTATTTTTTTCTGCAACAAGGAGACAAGTTATCAGTTCAGAATACTTAGAAAAATGTTGCTCTCGATACTGCTGCTGTAGGAGCACATTCGAGGAATGAAATGTAGAAAACAAAATTTGTATCATTTGATCATCAGTAATTGTTTCACCACACATTCTCAAACGGAAAACAATATTAAACAGAGTTGAGTTGTAGTCAGAAACCATCTTACGATCTTGAAATCTCATATTCAGCCAATCACTTTAAGCATTGGGTAATATGACCATCTTTTGGTAATCATATCTATCCTTCAGGGACTTCCAAAGACCCAAGGGATCTTCCTCTGTCAAATTTTTTTGATCATCATGTATATGATGACACAGAAAAATCAAAGCTGATGCTTTGCCTTCCGGGGGCATCATATTTCCTTCAGCAATAGTATCACCAAGTTTTTTCGACCGCAAATTGATCTTAGCATCCAATTGCCATGATAAAAATATTTCTCCATTGGTCGCAAAGGCCTTAAAGTTGAGTTAGCAATGTTCGAAATCTTTTCAGTAACCTAGATAAAATATATAGAATTAGTAGGGTATACATGAACATAAAGAAAAAAAATGTTAACTGAAGTTATCATGCATTAATGCCTTACATGAACAAGCTAATGATGACACGTTTAAATTGAAGTTCATAAGCATACCATCCTTAAACTATTCTTTCATAGCTAAGTTTTCAACATTATGTTTGAAGATTCTAACGCAATTTTCTGCCTTACACAGTTCGGCCAGAGTGTCCTTAAAGGATCAAACCAGACCAATCCAGAGGGAGAAGCCAAACGCGATGGAAGCAACGCTGACTTTCTGAGATATGTTGTAAGTGATAGTGTTGGTTTAATGTTTGTACGCTTGATCTTTGTTGGATTGTAAATTAAACTTGTTTGTATTATTTTAGACTGTAGAACTTGTTAGGTAATTATCGCATGCGGAAGTACCGGGATGTTGTTGAGCGATGCGATACAATCAATACAAAGCACCAAGGAAAATAGATGATCACACCAATCACACAGAGTACACAATATGTAACGCCCCGAATTCTAAATATAGGTAATTCGTAGAACAAACATGATCTTTACTTCAACTTCGTACAAAAAAACAAGGAATTTAAAACTTTTTTCATTACAATGTAATTCTTTACAATACGTAGCAGAAATTTACACAAAAGAAATACAATTTATATCATCAAACATCTTCAAGCCTGCAAGTCACGCCCCGCTTCCTCAAAATACGAAATACGAGCACATGATATTGGCCCAGTGAATGACTAACATCATCCATAAGCTTTTTATCCAGTCAACTCAACAATATAATCAATACAGAATAATTGCGCAGGCAATAATAATAATCTTATGAACAATAATACTTAGAATGAAGCAAAAGGAAATATCCAAATATAATAAACCAAAGTCTGGAAACAAATAATAAAATCCGGGACATAAGCCCAATACAAAAATAAATCTCATCAAAATAATAACAAGTTTCAGTACATTAGGTTCAATAAAACGATAAGCAATTAGAAAGCACCAAAATCTTCAGAATGTTTGTTCTCCAATTCCAACAGGAAATTCTCCTTCATTACCTGTGCACACTTCATCTAAAAAGATAAGAAAAACTGTCCTTCGAGTAAGGCATGGACAGCGAGTAGAGAAAGCAAAGAACAATGGAATAACAGAATAACAATGAATTCAATGGATCAATAGAAATCAATAACATGGCACGATAACAATAATCAATATATGATAATCGATGTGATTGGTATAAACAATGATTCAATATTCGGTAACAATAATCAATGATCAATAACAATAACACTTAGCCAATATTCGATATCAATAGGAACAATAATGAACAATATGTAGTGTCGGTATCGTGTCAATTCTTAAGTCTATTATGCATTTTAATCCTAACTAATGCATGTACCATTGCATCCCATTCTACATATTCGATGCATACAATCAATTTCTATTAGACTTAAGTGGTGTACTCGGTAGATCATGTACTTGGCAACGGTAAACATTATTCACCTTTCGGTGTACGATACGGTCTTCGCAACGATATTGTACACTATAGATTGGGTTATGGCCGTAATCCACAATCACACAATAAAACACTATCCAGAACATTATTCAGGGAAACCCCTCCTCCAAGTACATTCTCTACTTTGTTCACTACTTAAATCACCCTTTAAACCCCGGCTTGTTAATTATTTTATCGATGCAACAATACAATATACAATTAAGGGATATTTCGATGAATAATAGTATCAATAGGGAAGCAATAGGACGATAACTTAGATAGGACAATTAGAATGATGACAATGGGATAATAGGATAATGCAATGCAATATACTCACTTTAATTCATGCAATACTATGATATAAAAACAATTAATTTATTTAAAACTAGAAGATAAAATTCTGAACAAAAAGAGTAGTCTGTACAAAAACGTAATTTTTCACTGTTTCATAATTCAAAAACTAAATCCGTCAGAAATTCTAGAAACTAGACTTCCACACAGTTCCAACGCATATTTAAAGTTCAAAATCCGACAACAGTAGCTAGGTTAAACACACTGTTCTTTACAGATTTCATGTTCAGACAGAAATTCATGTTAGTATATTTTTAGAATAAGCAAAAACTCGATAATAAATTCATTAAAAATATTTATTAGACTCCTAAACATGCTAAGTAACAATCTGGAAGATTTCAGAGCAAAATTTTAAAATATGATCAGCCTTTTAACCGTTTAAACATCAAATATACAAGAATCTGAAAATCTGGAAATAAAAACACAGTTGTAGTAAAACGGACATAATTTTTACTACACAACTCGGAATATAGAAATTCAAGATGTTCTGGAAATTAGAAAGATAAGGATACAACTCTTATTCAAAAAGTAATTTATTTTGAGATCGTTTACTTGGTTGAAAATAGCAGACAACATACAGCTAGCAAGCAACATACAGGGTTTTGCATATTTTTCATGAAATAAATTAATTAAACATGATGGGTATCAATTCTATAGTCAATAAACTTCATAATTAGCACGATGGGTGTCAACACATGACAAATAAAATTAGAAATACACACATACGTTATTTTAACATCAATCAAACATCAAACGATAAATCAAACATACAACCTAGAAATTATCTCTACAATAATTAATTGTGTTATGATTAAGTGAACAACCATATTCTCAATTCTATATGAATGCATGAAAGATTCAATTTTTAGAGTCAATAGAGGCACGATGTCAAGAATATTAGATTTAGCTCGTGTAAACCCTTAATAGACCCAATGAAAGATAATCAATATAACGGTATGATAACGAATAGAATCTACTTGCAAGAATTTCAATAAAACTTGAGTTTGATACGATGTTCAATTCAAGGAGAAAGTGACTTGCCTTTTAGACGACGAAATTGAATAATAAGAATAACGGGATAAGGATCCCAAAGCAATGACCCACGAACACACAAATTAGCACGTGTATAATACGTGCAATAAAGATCCAAGGCCAAGAGATAACAACTACAACAAAAGAGACGAAAACAACAGTAACAACAACAAGAGCAAGGCTGGCGGGGGTCGCCGGCGTCGCAGGTGGCGGCGCGACGGGAACAGGAGCATCGGGGTGGTGTCGCAGGGCAGGGCGGCGGCGCTGATGTCGGCTGCGCTCTGTTTGGGCGGGAAACAGAGCAGCAGCGGCAGCATCGAGAGGGGGGAGGTGCTGGCGACGTTGGAGTGGTTACCGGAGTGGGTCAGGGGTCACAGAGGTTGGCCGGAGATGGGGGTAGCAGTCGGGGAAGATGAACAGTAAGGGGGCACTGAGTTGGGCGGGAATCCACAGTCGGGGAGAGAGAACGGGAGGAGAGAGGAAGAGGAGAGAGAGTAGACGGCTCTAAGGTTTCAAATTGTATATTTTTGGGTTTGCAAGAGAGTTATATTTATAGGTTGTAATTAGGATGTTGGATTAGTGGATTAGGACCCAATAAGAGTAGTTTTCAGTCAAGAACAAATGGAATTGGGTTTTAAGGTTCAATAAGAGATGAGTTTGAAACAATAGGGTTCAAATACAAAATCCGCAATCCAATAAAATAAAATTCAGAAGATAAATAGTCCAACAAAAAGAAAAAATAGTTCATGAACGAAAATTTAAATCCAATTAGATAAATGAATAACACAAATGAAAAAGAATATCAATTGGGCTTAAAAATAGATTGAAATTCGCCAAGAAAATTAGAACAAATAAAATAATAAAATAATTCAATAGATGAATTTTAAATAGATAATCAAGAAATAACAATTAATTATTATAGTTATAAAAATAATAATATCATACAATAAAATAATATTCGGGTTTAACAATTTCATTAAAATAATCCACTAATAATAATATATTTGTTTTTGGGCTCAAATGTAAATATCCGATCAATAAGAAATAGAAAGTAAGATTAAAATACACCATTCTTCGAAATAAATAAAATTTTCAATTAGAAAATACTTTAATAAAAGATTCGCAACGAATTTAGCACAAAATAAATTTATAAAACTCAAATTATAAAAATAATACACGAAAAATACTTATTGTCGGGAATGGGGGTTACACTGCAACATTGATCGACATTAAACTCATGTCCACGTCGCTCGCTAATCCGAGTCCTGCAACTTGAAAACTACAGGAAAGTCAGTTGCATGTAATTGACGAAATTAGCAAACACAAACTTCAATGCAAAAATAAAAAGTGACTATCCTGATTTTTTCAGTGTATGATATGAACTTAATGACTAATGCAAACATTCATACTTATGATGCAACACTAATGCGCACTTGTTTGGATTTTATGCATCTCATACTACATAGGTCCGAGGGCAAACCCTTAGCGTACTTCTCATCATAGGGTTCAATCCCTCGTTATGAAATCCTACTATGGTGACAAAAACAAGGTTTAGGCATCCCACGAGTACAGATTCCATTCCCTAAATCCACCGCCCGACTATACAAAATCATCGTTGTGCAAACATCCTGCAAGTGCCGCTCTAGCCTGAAATATATTGGAGATCCGCCTCCTTTCCACCCAACTATTCATGATCCTGGAATCCATCGTCCGACCATTCATAATCCCAGAATTAATTAAGGCTTGTCTCACTCTGCAAGCAATCACAGTCCCGGAATCCCCCGCCCGACTAGATCTATAGTCCTGTAATCCACCGCCCAACTATATAGAAACGCCCCACTTATGTTTGCCCAGGTCTCATCACGTCTTCTTTTCTAGTGTCTGTCCTTAATCCAATTATAGTTTCCATAGCCTAAAGCTAGCTTATTCTGCCAGACTTAAACTCACTAACCGAGAACTAGGCCCATATTGCCCATTTTCTCATAATTTTATTATCATAATTTGCCGGTCACTACAGGTCTCGCTCAGCTCCTAGGAACCACACATTTCAATTCAGAGATCTTCTAGTTTATTCTTCACCACTGCTATAAAATTTCTTGTTCATTATAAATCATTGGTTTTCTTATTCATTCTCTTTTAATTCATAAATCTCAAATAAATATATAACTTCTTATTCCATAACACTTCAATTTGTTAAAATCTTTCATATGTCATACGTCTACTTTACCACTTTTTCATTCTTTGATTATTCGTCAATCTAAATAATGTACATAAGCTCCAAATAAAATTTTCATTTTTGAACAATATACAATTCTAGAATAAATCTAGATTTAAACAATCTCATTTCACTCTTTTAATTCACTTAATTTAAAATGAAAAAAACTCGAAAATTACTTTTTTAAAGTTTACAATGTAATTGATCCACAAAATAAATCTTGAATTATTATGTATACTCTTGTCAAAATATTTCACTAATACCTTATATTAATTTTAAAAACTTTTCTCAAATAAAAGGAGTTAAAAGAAATAAAGAAATAAATAATTACTCCAAAAATGACCACATCAGGGATCGAACCAGTGAGCACACTCAACGCTCTAAACCGCACTCAATCACCGAAAAGTCCACTCACAATTGGTGTAGGAAAGATCTCACAAAATTTCCTATAAGCCTTTGCCTATAGTTTTAATGAATTAATTAAAATTTTAAAAGAAAACAGAGCCACAAAGACTTGAACCCGCAATCTGTACGCTGTACACAGTGCTCCAAATCGCACCTCACAACCAAAAAGTCCAACTCACTATCGGTGTAGACATTACACCCTAAATTCCTATATAATTCTACTCACTGTTTATAAGAGTTTGTAATAATTTTCAAAAGAAAAAGATCTCCGAGGACTTGAAACCCATGACCCGGCACTATACACAGTGCCCAAATCCGAACAGACTAACCAGGCTCCCTAACCTCGCTCTCTGTTGAAACTCCTCAGGAAATAAAGAACATATGTACTGCTCTCTACCCCAATTTCATTAATTCAACATCGAAACATAAAACCTTAACTTATAAAATTTAAACTCTATACTACAAGGAATAACAACGTGAAAATTGCTATTTTCAAAACATTCACAATTATCCATGTTTAAATTAACCATCGACATGAGACATCACATAATTCATTTATACCAATACAACGATTCATTTCTAAGACTACATCTCATATAATTTTTCAATATGGTGTGTTCATTTCCATTTAAAAAATTTGGCCAGCTAAACATGGCATTATCACCTTAACAATTTAACGCAATTAGCAATCTAACACATGATACTCAAATTTTCTTTTCTATAATCTCATCTAATCTATTGTAATTAACATTCATTTGATTTTAAGATTAATTCACAACCTAAAAAAATTAAAATTTGCACAAAACATGACTTCTAATCATAGCATTCTTCCTACGTAAAAGAAAATTTAGAGACTATGGAAACACCCACCTATTGATTGAAAATCTCTTTGCAATAGAAACTCCTAGAACAATCTCCAAGCCTCTTCTCTTGTAATGCTCCCAAATTGTAACTCCCTCTAACAAAGAAATATGTGGCCGGTGGTTCACTCCTTCCTTTCTCTCTTTTTTTTGAATAAGGGAGGAGAAAGAATGAGGGCTTTTGTTTACAAAAATTATTAATTACCCATGATGCAAATGTAACCACCCATTACTCCTTAATCTAATTCAAAATCTTTCTTCCCTCCTTTTCAATTTTGGTCGGCCAATGTGCATGGGTAGAGCACGGGTTTTGAAGGGTTTTTATGCACATGAGTTACACACTAAATTACTATTAATTATTACTTAATTTAATCATATGTTCCACCCAAGTTAAAAATGAATTTAAAAAAGAAATAGAGCTAATTTAGTTAAAAGGATTTGAGCGTGCATTTGTACTAATAATTTAAATAAGGCATAAATGCAAATCCCAAAATTTTCAACTAATATTGCATTATAAATATGTGTATTTAAAAGCATGGGTAAAGCATGTACAATAAATATTCATATACAAAATAAATTCGAGAGAACGAAAAATATCCATAACAATCGAAATTCAAAATACTAATAATAATGTTACGAATATTACACATTACGGTACAAAATATATGTGCGTAACACATATGGAGCAAAATTATCATAACTCAATTTTCTGGGGTGTTACACAATATTTGTCCCGGTTCGGGCAAGCCCTAATCCAGGAGAGGTAAAACCGAGATATTATTCAACTAGAGAATATACAAGAGTAACAACTCTCACTACGACTCTCAAGCCTAACTGGAAATTGATTTTTGTTTACAATGGAGAAATCTATCACCTCTCAGATGAAGTACTCTCTTCTTTTATTCAGCATTCAATAGAATCATATCGTTATTTGGAGCTGTTACATTGATTATATAGAGATCTAGGAAAACCCTAGTTTCATATACTGGATACATTAACCATTCGATGTTTCCTGAAAAGACAACCATACAAGGAGTGTCGTACGATCTAACTTAATGAAGAAGTCGGACTCCAAAAGGATCCCCAAGACCCGCACCGGAACACAAACTTCAGTCGCGAGCTGTCGACTGCCCCGATATGTAGTCGATTGTCCAAACCCCGAGAGAGTGACAGTCGACTGTCCCCTGCTCTGTTGCCACTTCTGTTGCTTCTCTTCTTCGATCAATTGTCGCTTCGATTCCTCTCTTGTAACACTATTTTCTCATCTTTGGACTGAGTATGCAAGACATATAAACCCAACAGAATTACGGTTGTAAGGTTTGCACTATGCATGTAATGCCCCGAATTTCAAAATACAGTAATTCATAGCACAACAGGATCTTTTACTTCAATTCGTACAATTCTACAAGGAAATTAAAACTTTTTCATACAACACTATTCTTTTACATCAACACAACGGAATTAAATAAATACAACATGATAAATTCAACTTTAACATCAAAAACTTAAATTTGAAAGCAATCTTTATCACCAATTCATCTTTATGTCTTTTGCCAATCCAAGTTCTGCACTAGAAAATTGTAGGCACGTCAGTTGCATACAACTGACTCAATATGCCATAATATAGTGACTCTCTTACTTTAGCAAATACAAACTTGAATGCAGTACAAAGTGTGTAAAAGTGACTATCCTAAACATGTCAGCGTATGATCTATCTTAGATGCCTAATGCAGATTTACACTACAATGCACTAAAGCATACTTGTTCAGATTCTATGCATCTCATTCTACATATGTTCGAGGGAAAGCCTTTATCGTACTCCTCAATATAGGGTTTAACCCCCCATTATGAATTACTACTACGGTGACTAATGTATGTTTTAGATATTCTGTGAGTATCTAGTACCACCCCAATAATTCTTGAGTATCGCACTCCCACTTCAGGTGATTTTGGACACACTGCCTCACACCCGGTAATTCTGGAGGCGAATACCCACACTGCGAGCTATGACCTCGATAATTCTTAAGAGTCGTGCTCCCATTGCAAGTGATTTTTGGCCATCACGCCTCACACCCCGATAATTCTGGAGACGAAACCCACATCATGCTGTCATCGGTACCTTATCACAAAAATACCCCATGAGCGTCGTCTCGATCCTGGTAATTATGAAGTAATATCTCCCACCGCGGGCAACAGCCCTGATAATTCTGAAGATAACCTCCCACCGCACTATCAAGGCCCTCATACTCATGTTTGTACATACTTCATCACATCTTCCCTTAGTGCCTGTCCTTAAGTCTTAATTAAAAACATCACAACCTAGAGCTAGCTTAGGGATGGCAAACGGTTCGAGTGGGCCGGGCCGGGCCCAACCCGTATGGGTTGGCACGAATACTTAGCCGGACCGGGCCGAGTTGCACTCTTATACGGGCCGGGCTGGGCTAAGTTTTCGTTTGGGTGGCCCGCCCAACCCGTGAACCCTTTAGGGTTCGACCCGGGTTGGGCCGGGTCGACCCGCGGGTTGGCCCGTTTAATATTATTATTATTATTATTATTGGTAGCTTAAATTAAAATAATAATAATAATAATTTTACAAATGATGTATACAAACAACCATATCTTTGTTTGATGAATACTACAATTATTCAAAAATTATAATACTAAGTAAGTAATAATACTAATAAGTAATAATACTACAATTCTTCAAATATCCCCAAATAATGTTTAATTATAATACTAAGTAAGTAACTAAGTAAGTAATTAATAATACTAATAAGTAATAATACTACAATTCTTCAAATATCCCCAAATGATGTTTAATTATAATACTAAGTAAGTAATAATACTAATAAACAATAAAAATTGTAATAATAACAATAAGATTGAAAGAGTGAAATTGACAACAAATTTTGAAATATTATTCATATGAATTTAAGTTACACAATTTGAACAATTTATAACGAAATGAAGAATTCAATTCACAAATAAGTTTTATATAATAACATATTTCTTATATACAATTTTAGTTGAGTACAAGTTTTCTAATTTGACATAACAAGCAAAGCTATTGTTGTTGTTGTTATTGTTTTTGTTGTTGTTGTTCTTCGGGCGAGTTGCTTCCACTTGTGGAACTTGATAGTGCTTTCCCTTGCGTCCTATCTTCAGCCTTCAGCCAGTCTTCTATGCAAACGAGCATCTCTAACGCCTCGGGCTTCAACCGATTCCTGTAATCAGATAGAATCCTGCCACTTGTAGAAAATGCACTCTCAAAAGCAACTGTAGAGACAGGAGGAGTTAGCAAATCTTTAGCCATAATTAACAGAATACTAAAAGTGTGTTCATATTCTTTCCACCATTGTAAAATATCTAGTGCAGAAAGAGTAGGCTTAGTATCCTGTTGGTTATACCAATTTAATTCATTTGGTTGATTAGTCCTAGGTTTTTTAGATTGAATTTGTTCAAGTAAACTAAATGTTCTATCACCAATTCTACTTTTACCCTTACCTTTAGAACTACCAGAAGAAGAACTAACTACAGAAATTGTACTACTAGAAGCAAAACGTCTATCATAATAATCATATAAGTTATTTAACGTAGATTCAAATTGAACTAAAAAAGTAGCGCAATCAATTGTTAATTCTACATTGTCCTCTAAATATCCAAAAAACATTTGTATCAAATTCTTCGTACCTTCTAATTTGATACGGGGATCCATAACAGTAGCAACACAAATCAATATA
Source organism: Hemerocallis citrina (assembly GCA_017893485.1). NCBI lineage: Eukaryota > Viridiplantae > Streptophyta > Magnoliopsida > Asparagales > Asphodelaceae > Hemerocallis > Hemerocallis citrina. The sequence continues at coordinate 142,351,107 of CM030361.1, forward strand.
GGAGGAAGAAAATAATACTTCAAAATTTTTTGAAATGCAGGTATTACAATTTCACTAATATAGGCATCATTTAACATTTCGTTAAATATTTGCATCATGCTAACTAATTCAATAAAAATGCTACTAGAAGTAGATTCATATGTTTTTGAAAATTTTAAAGTTGCGATTTTAAAAGGTTCTAAAAATTTCAACAAAGATTCGGCAAAAAACCAATCGGGGGGAGTCATTTCAAAATTGTGCATATTTTTTGTGATACAAAAATCATTTACAACTGCTTTATAATCGGTGACAACATTTAGTAAATCAAAAGTAGAATTTCATCGGTGTCTAACATCCTTTGGAAATTTTCTAAAAGGAACATTTCTAACCCTTAACCAAGCTTTCCATTCTTGTAAAATACTTGGACTTAATGCAATGAAATGTACACAATTTCTAATTTTAACTATATAAGGATCAGCTATTCTTAATGCATCTTGAACACATAAATTTATAATATGACATGCACATCTAACATGAAAAATATTGTCAGATGGAAGGTTTAATACAGATTTTAAACTACATTGTTGTTAGATGCATTATCAAAACTAATAGCCATAATTTTATCGCGAATATGAAAAACATCACAAATTTCTATAATACGGTTTGCTATTTCAGTGCCATTATGGGGATACGGCAACGCCGCAAGTGATATGATTCTTTTTTAAAGAATCCAATCATTGTCGATCCAATAACAGGTTATTCCCATCGTTGGAATATTGTTGACACCCGTCCAACAATCTGAAGTTAAACTAACCCTACAAGTTAAACTCCATAAAATTGCAATCAACGCGTCCTTCATTTCAACATATATTTTAAAACAATCCGATTTGCAAGTATTTCTCGGAATTCTTTTAAAATGAGGGTTTAAGGCCGTTTGATTAAAATTTTCCAAGTTCCTACTTTCGGGATAGGAAAATGGCAACTCTTCCTTAATGACTAATCGGGCCATTTCCCGACGAACAAGTTCGGGATCATAAGGGTGGCTATCTACTTGATCGGTCCTATGGTTGATTTTTTGTTGGCCTTGTATTTGATCAAGAAGTTCTTTATGATTATGTTGTATGTGCCTACTAATTGTACCGGTGCCGTCACCCCTCTTGAATTTGTATGTTTTACTACATGTTTTACACATTTTCAAACCTATACCCGGAGTATGTTCGTCCGAGATATAATCATAAAACTTATGCCAATCGCTAGTTTCTCCTTTACTTTTCCTACTACTACGGGGTTGTGTGGTTTCGGATTGTTGTTGTTGTTCTTCTTCTTCTTCTAATTGAATGTCACCTACAACATCCATGTCGTGTGTACCCCATTGTTCCATAGTAGGATCAATGTAATCTTGGGCGGGCTCACTAGTTGGGACAATTGGTGGCCTACGTGAAGAGGAGGAGGAATCTTTTCCGCTACGACCGTTACCACGTGATCTAGACATAATGTAGTAATGTGCTAAAGTAAAGTATGTAAAAAAATATACAATGTAGGAGTGGTGAATTATACAAAAAAAATCTAAAAAACAAGAGGGTTGAGATAGAGAAGTTCAAAAAAACGAACAATAATTTTAACTATAACGCAAAAAAGAAATTAACGAGAGAGATAGAGATATTTTGATACCGTTTACCGTAGAATACACGTCTGTAAAAAAAACCGTTAAAATAAGAATAGAATAGAAAAGATGGAGGAGCGCTTTGCCGATTCCACAATTGAAGAGTTGAGAAGAGGTTGAAGTAGACTTGACGAGGGTTGAAGAGAGTTGAAGACGTTGAATTTAGTTTCCGATACGACCGAAATTTGATCGTGTATATGCCTCCTTGTACACTTGTTTTGATGAATACTACAATTGTTCAAAAATTCTTTACAAATGATGTATAATAGTAGAGAAAGTAAGAGAGTGGGGTGTAATTTTTTATGAGATTTTGGGGGGATATTTATAGGCTAAATAAGTGGGGAAAAAAAAAACCAAACGGCTCTGGAACAGAGCGCAGCAGGCCAGCAGCAGCAACGGTGTGATTTTCGACCATTCGACCCACGGGTCAATGGTCGACCCGTCACGGGTCGAATGTTCGACCCGTACGGATCGAACGGGTCGAAACCCGCGGGTCGACCCGCGGGTTGGCAGGTCAAATTCACGGGTTGGACCGGGTTCGTGGGCCGGGTTTCGCGAATTCGATTCATGAAAATTGCAACCCGGGTCAACCCGGTACTGTTCACTGGTTTCGACCCGAACCCGCGAAGCAATTTAACGGGCCGGGTTGGTGGGCCGGGTCGCGGGTGGGTCGCCGGTTGACCCGGCCCTGTTGCCATCCCTAAGCTAGCTTACCTTACCGGACTTAAATCAACACGAGAGAAAGTTAGCCCAAGCTGACTTCTTCTCTAGAAACACTTAACCCACACTGCTTAGTTCTCAAATTTTCATTAATCACAAATGTCGGTTACCAGTCTTGCCTAGCTTCTAGATTCCAACAACCATCTCACTCTGGAGATCAAATAGGTTATATACCACCTCAACATAAAACTAATCAATTTTCATAACTCATTCAATAATAATTTCCAAATCGAATTTCACATAAACGAATTTTGAGTTAACCAATCAAACCAATCACTTCCAAAGTTTTCTCGAAACTCATTCCTCCAAAATAAATCACTTCCAAACATTTACGGCTCTTTTCATATTAATCTATATTTCAATCAAAACTCATTTCTTTATTTTTTATTTCAAACTTCTTTAAAATCACCACCAAAATTTCTTTATTTCCAATTCAACTTTACTTTAATTTCATTAAAAATCAACTTTTAATATCTTCAACCATATACATGTTAAATTTGAACTCCAGCACAACAAATAAACAAAACATGACCTTTAGATTCTAAAAAAATCTTTAGAATAGTGTAAAATAAATCCAAATCATTCTAATAATGTTTTATGAATTTTTCATGAATTTTCTCATTAAAAAAATACTCAAAATTCCAAAAAAAATGTGTTTTAAACTCAACTGTACCCCACCCTGGCTCGAACCAGCGCCAGCAGACAGCAAACCAAACGCCCAACCTCTGAGCCAACTCAGTGCTCAGTTATAAAGTGCTCTGATTGTTTAAATACTCAACTACTTACTAGTCTGATCTTAAAAAAATGTTTTGAAAATAAACAGAGCCAACCCCACTCGAACCCACAACCACAGAGACCCCCACATGCCACGTGGCAGCACACAGGCGCAGCGCGCACCTGCTAGTCACAAAGCCAAACTCTAATTCTGATAATATAGGAGTTAGGAACTTTAAGAACTCACTTTCGGTTCATTTCTCCATTTTAATATACACATCCAAAATGATTTCTATTATTTGTACCAAATTTATTTGCTCATATAACACATCTAAAAAATTCCAGTAATGAATTCTTACTGATTTTTCTTATAATAAGGTGATTCTATACAAAATAAATGTAGATATGAATTTTGAAAACATTCATACACCATATGTCTTTCATAAATTACCAACACTACTCTACATGCACATATATACATATTTTTCTTTTCAATATTATTTAACTTGATGGAAAAAATTCTCCAAAATTATAATCTACTCAAATCAACACAACTCAATTTCATTTGCAATTCATCTACCAAATTTACTCATATTAAACTAAAACTTTGCAAGGTATCACCTATGAGAATTAACACAACTTGAAATTTAACTACACATAAATTCTAAATTATAATTTGTCATTTAACATGCATTTTCCACATTCATCAACTACTAGATTTCTAGATATTCATACAACATGCATCACACAAAATATTAGAAGATAAACAATGCAATCACATCTACAATTCCTACATAAATCTTCTAAACATGCATTTAAAACACAATTAGAAAGTAAGTAGAGACACTCACCTATTAGAGAGTGTACTAGTATCAATCCCCTTCACAAAAGCTCCCAAAAATCCACAAAATCACCGAAGAAATCCTCCACCGAAAAGCACAACAAACACCCAAGCACCCTCTATTTGGTTTCTTGATTTTTTGAATAATTAATTTGTGTATTGAATGGTTTAAGATATAGGGTAATTATAAGGGTTAATTGGGTGGTTTAAATAACTAATTGTCCACCTCAACACCCACTAACCCACTCTTTCTCACCCCACTAACCAAGTCAGCCGGCCCCCTCTCTTTGGAGTGTGCACATTGCACGTGTGCATGTGCACATGCTTTGTGTACACTCACCCATTTAATAATTTATTTTTATTGAATGAAACTGGGTATTCTACATGACAAGTTGTGTGTAGGTTTTCATTTAAATAATTTTTGTGGGCTTTGAAAACAAATTTGGGCCCATGGATTTTTATAAAATAAATAATACAAAGTGCAATAAATAAAGTGAGAAGAAAAATGTGCATTACTTCCTAGAAAATTTTAGAAATATGCAAATAAAAAAATTTGCATGCAATGCACATGAAAAAATGTGAAATTTAATCTATTCTTTTTTTTTGGGATGTTACAATGTATGTTTGTTCATTAAATTATTGTTATTATGAATTTCAATATTTTATGATTTTTGTTCTTTTTATTATGGATTATTGGAAATTATTATGAATTGTATACAAGTTTTTGCATCATTAAATTATATAACCATTTTTTTAATATTAAAATAATTCAAAATGGGATTTTTTTTATATTATATAAATACATATCTCGATGTTTACAACCGTCATAGTACATATATGTCAAAACTAAAAAATTAAAAATTACTCTACCCCGGCGTTTTGAAACGCCGGGGTAAAACAATGTTAAAAAAAAGAAAAAAAGAAGAAAAAAAAAAAACCATACCCTTGCGTTTTAAAATGCCGGGGTACCCCTATTGCTACATCGGCATTTTCAAACGCTGGGGAAGCCATAGGGATACCCAGGCGTTCCAAAATGCCGGAATAACCGTAGGGCTACCCCGATATTTCACAAATGCCAGGATAAATCGTTCAGCAATTCTGGCGAGGGTATAACAGGCATCTGTGGAAGCGTTACATGAAACCCGAGGAATATCAAGTCCAGCATTTAAAAACATTGGTCTTGCACCAAAAAATGCCGGGAAAAGTGAGTTTGTCTGTAGTGTCTAAAATATTTTTCATTTCGTCGAAAATTGATTTTACGGTATAGACGCTTATGACCTTTTCCTCTTTGTCTTGCGGTAATGATTCCTCTGGCATTACAGCGGGAATTTTTCATGTAGCTCAACTTCTTCCTTTTTTTATAGCTATACCTTAGATAATCGAATCAACATCAATATGAGAAACTTAATAGTTATTTTGACAGAGAAATCCTTGAGCGGGAAAGCTATCTCCAAGTTATGCCCAATCGCTAGAATTCTGAAATCTACCTATGACTGCATCGAAACAGAATTAAATGGATTGTTACTACATGGCCAACACAAGACAGGAACAATTAGTTTATTTCTACTATTGCCAATGCAAATAATACAATTACTAAAACCCAAAAGTCCTATTATTATCTGAGAAGGAATGCTTTAAACTTAGTATATTAGTAACCTCGAAGGCTACAAGAGCATCGAATACATAATAATCATCTTACGCTAGCATATGATTTGTCTCAAGCTTCGTTTGGCATTGCTTTCCCAAAAGTTAGCTCTTCTAAAGCTCTAAAAATGATTTGGGTTAAAAATTAGGTGTTTGACAATTTTTTTTTAAAAAACTTGTTTGTGTTGTAAAATGTTATGATTGTGGATGACCACCATATCTTCTAATTATGAATTTTTGTAACATATAAACAAGGAATTATGTTTTCTAGAAGTGATGAATGAATCACATGAATAATCATGATAAATGTGAATAAAAAATATATATATATGGCTACCTAACACATAAGAAAGAAGCAAAGTTTGCTTCATCCTCATGTGATTCATGCTTAGGAACCACTATCAATAGATGTGGAGATGTAAGAGCAAGTAGAGTGAAAGAAAAACAAGAATAAAGAGCTTCTAAAGAAGTATTTGTAAGATTAACATCTTCTTTATTCTAATAATATTTATTTCTTTCAATTCTGTAACACGTTATCAGCACGATTCTCTCGTGCCTTCCCGAAGTCCGATGACCTCAAATTTTGAGAGTAGGAACACAACATATTGGAGAGAAACATATCAAAATTTCAGACCATCAGATGGTAGGTTTTTGAGAAACGAACTTCTTATTATCGTTACACTTTAATTGAATTTATTATCATTTTTACAAGTTTAAATGCATTTTCTCATTGAAAATTCATAACTTTAAATCCAACTGTTGAAAAGTTCTAAAAATTTTATATGACGTTCTTTTATGTATTTACAGAATCATATAAAAAAATTTGGTAATCAGACAAGTATAGACTAGTCTAAGGTTGCGTTTGGCCTAGCTTTGTTTGGGCTTTAAAGCTACTTCAGAAGGAGAAGCCAGAAAGTACAGCTTTGAAATTGAAAGCTAAAGCTGTTTGAAAAGTCTTTTTTTCTAACTTCAAAGCTACTTTTAAGCTAGAAGTTGTTTGGCATAAGATATCAATTGTAAGCTACTTTTATACTCAATTTAAGCTTTTGGTTTTATTTAAGAGTAAAATATAAGTTATCAAATTACAAAAATATCTTTATATTACTAATTGTGTTGAGGTTTTGAAGGAGAAGCTAGAAGGAGAAGCTAGAAGGAGAAGCCAGAAGTTGATCTGGAGAGATTCTATCAAAGCTCATTTTCTTCACTAAAATTAAGCTACTTCTCCTTCTGTAGAGCTTTTCAAAAGTTGCGTTTGGCCCAACTTCTCCTTTTAAAGGAGAAGATAAGCTAATTTTAAGCTGGGCCAAATGCAACCTAATAATTCGGATCAGAAGCTCCATCAATATTTTATTTAGAACCTGAAGTTCTATATTTTATTTAGAACCTGAAGTTCTATACTCTCAATCTCATGTATAAAATCTGAAGTTTGATATTATAATTAGATTGGGACCGGAAGTTCTCCATATTCAAAAGAAAGCCTAATGTCTTAGCAGAACGTGAAGTTCTAACTTCATTACACAATCCATCAAATTCAGGTATTAAATATTTGGCCACCAAAACTTTACTCTTTTTCTGAGTTACTGACTTGAGCAGCGAAGGGAATTTGGCCGATGCCAATCCCGGTGCTTAGACTTTGTGTAGATTCGTCGAACGCCTTCAACTGGCTCATTCTAGCCTTTTCTTTTCCCTAATATAAGCCACTTTGGGTTTTCGAAGAGATATCTTGTCATTCTTAAATGTTCATGAATTAATTTTCTATGAGATTTTCAATTTTACCCTTGTCCATTTTTGTAAGAGAAGTAATCTATACAATATATTATGCTAATTTACTTTTATCTAGGTTTTTTCTCTTTTTTTCTTTTAAAAATTTAAAAAAAAAAGAGTAACTGTAGGAGACAACTTTCCACTCTTGTTCCATTCAAAATTTGAATTGGAATCATATTCCTTAATCAAACTCAAAAATCGTGCAATAATGTATAGATGCTATTAGATTTATTTTTCAAAAATAGTTTATTACTTTCTCATTTTTAAAAGTTATGAGCAATATTGTACAGAGTTACACTATTTATACAATATATTATGCTAAGACCACTTTTGATTCAAAGATTTTTATTTTCCCTTTTTTTGTTTTTAAAATAATAATAAAAAAGCACAAATGTAGGAGGTAAGTAGCACTGTCACGAAAACCTGAAACCGACCAGGACATGATATTGGACCAGAATCAACATGCTCCATTGCTGATAGGATTTGGGTCCTAAGATATGACTCTTTCATATTTTTGGATCGGGTGTGGGCCCACAAAAAATTGGACCCGACCCGTAATCGAACTTGGTTAACCACGGATAGCCCTAAAATAAGACCCTTTCATAATTTTGGGGTCGGTCTGGTTCAACTCAAAATGGACCCGACTCGGACCCGGACGAAAAAAACCCTTAACCTCCCAATTAAACCCAAAAAAAAGCTAGGTGAAGAGAACAAGCAGCAAGCCCAACCTCCTTCTCCTACCCGACACCACCTACTCACCGTTACCTGGACCCAATGGGTAGCATTTTTTTAACAGGGTCTGAACCCAGTTCTCGCGGGTCGGGTCGGGGTCCAATATTTGGACCAGTAGAGAAGCATGTCCGGGTTCGGTAGTATAGGACCAACCCGACTGACTCGATAACAGTGCCAGAGGTAAACCTCCTACTTACGCTTTACCCTTACAAATTTTAAACTAGAATCATATCGGTTAATCAAACCTAAAAATATTGCAATATTGTATACATGTTATTATAAGAATTTTTCACACACACAAAAAAGTTTTTTTTATTTTTGCGTTTTTGAAATTTATGTGTAATATTGCACAGGGTTACACTAGTAAAAAATTGTATAGGAGGGCAAATAGAATATTGTACAATTGATGGCTCATTTATGAACTTCATATGGAGTAATTTTACTCAATCTTAAGTTGTTCTTTAATAGTCATGTAGAAATCTATAATGACGTACATTTTTAAAATGGAGGGAGTAGTATATAAAAAAACATATAGCACTGAAGAAGGATAGTTAAAAAGACAATTAAGCATGACCCTATTATAAAAACATTCAGTCTTTGTACACTTTTTGGGTAATTCTGTGTGTTTACTGTTAAACATGACCTATAAAAAAACTTTCATGTTATGTGTAGACTTTTCTGTGTTACTAACCAAGTGAGTTGGACATAATGATCTTACAAGTGCAAGTATACAATACTTAACAACTCAAGATCTTACAAGTGAGTTGGTCAACAATTGTAGGCCCCCCCCCCCCCAAAAAAAAAAAAAAAACTTCCCCAACAACTTTCTCACCCACTATCACCCTATTATAAATGGCCCCCAAACCTTTGCCGTTTCAATCATCCTTCAAATCCCACTCTCCCTCCAAATTTGAGAAGCAAAGAGAGAGTTTAAGAGAAATTAGGTTTGGATTTTTTGAGTGCGTAAATATTTTTTAGAGAGAGAAATTTTTTTGAGGAAAAATTTTTGGGATTTTGGGTTGGGAGATTTTTTTAGTGTTTTATGAGAAAAAAACACTTTGTGCAATTTTCTCCCCTAAAGTAAAGATCTGCAGCAGCTTCGGAGACGTAGGCACCAATTTGTGCTGAACTCCTTATTAATTTTTGTGTGTGCTATTTCCGTTTATATTTCACATTCTCGCTAATCTGGTTAAAGGGAAAATTCTGCAAAAAAATATTTTTTCCCAACAACTGGTATCAGAGCCCTGGTTGTGATTTCTGTCGAAGAATAGTCAGAAATGGTCCAGGGGAAGCCAGATTCGAGTAGGAGCGATGGCCGCAGACGAAGGGAAGGTAAAAACTGAAAAGTTCAATAGTGTGGACTTTGGCTTTTGGAAGATGCAGATTGAAGATTATTTGTATCAGAAAAAACTGTATCAACCTTTCTCAAGAAAAAAACCAAAAGATATGGAGGAGGAAGAATGGGCTCTTCTCGACAGACAAGCCCTTGGAGTTATCTGATTGACACTCTCCTGCAATGTTGCTTTCAACATAGCGAAGGAAAAGACCATGGCGGGTCTTATGGAGGCTCTCTCTAGCATGTACAGGAAGCTATCGGCCTCAAACAAAGTTCACATGATAAGGCGGTTATTCAACTTGCAGATGACGGGCGGTGCATCGATGGCTCAACATCTGAACGAACACAACACAATCAAAACCCAGTTGAGTTCTTTAGAAATTGAGTTCGATGATGATGTTCGAGCTTTGATTCTCTTATCATCTCTACTAGAAAGTTGGAATGCTACTGTTACAGCAGTCAGTAGTTTATCGGAAAATAGTAAATTGATGTTCGACGATGTTCGGGATCTGGTATTGAGTGAAGAAATTTGGCGGAGAGATTCAAGTGAAGAATCAACCTCCTCTTCAGCTTTGCACACGGAGTCAAGAGGAAGGACTTCAGAAAGAAACTCTAATCGCGACATATCATAATTTGGACGAGGTAAATCTAGACCAGGAAAAAAAGTTTTCAACTGCTAAAATTGTGGCAAGAGAGGTCATTTTCAACGAGATAGCCGAGCACCGAAGAAAGATACCGGCACACAGAAATCTGCCAACGTGACCGAAGAAGCAGGCAATGCAATGATTCTAAGCATCAACAGTCTGACTGAATCATGGATCTTGGATTCATGGGCATCTTTCAACTCCACCCCATGCAGAGAAATCATAGAGAACTACGTCAGTGGTGATTTTGGGAAGGTTCATCTAGCAGATGATGAGACCTTGAACATTGTGGGAAAGGGAGACATTTGAATAAGGTTGCCGAACCGGACTACATGGAAGTTGCAAGGAGTGAGACATATTTCTGACCTCAAAAGAAATTTGATCTCAGTGGGACAGCTGGATGGAGAAGGTTATTGTACAACCTTTTCAGGCTGTGAATGGAAGATTACTAAAGGAGCACTCGTCATTGCTCGTGATAAGAAAACTGGTACTCTCTATGTAACCTCAAACTTAGAGTGTATCATTGCAAGCGCAGATGCTCTAGGAAAATCAAACCTATAGCACCAAAGGCTTTGTCATATGAGCTAAAAAGGGATGAAGACACTAATGTCAAAGGGGAAGCTGCCAGATCTAAATAGCGTAGATGTTGGCCTATGCAAAGATTGTATCTTCGGCAAACAGAAGATGGTCAGCTTTGCAAAGAGTGGCAAGGCACCCAAGACAGAAAAGTTAGAGTTGGTTCATACTTATGTATCGGGACCATCTCTGGTTCAATCTCTAGCAGGCTCATTGTATTATGTCACCTTCATTGATGATTCTACAAGGAATGTGTGGGTATATTTTCTGAAGAAGAAATCAGAAGTCTTTGATACCTTCAGAAAATGAAAAGCCATGGTGGAAAATAAAACTGGTTTGATAGTCAAGTGACTGAGGTCTGACAATAGTGGAAAGTACATAGATCGTAGATTCAGAGAATTCTATGTGAACAACGGCATCAAGATGGAGAAAATGATTCCTATGACACTGCAGTAGAATGGCATAGCAGAGCGCATGAACAGAACTCCGAATGAACGTGCCACAAGCATGAGGATACACACCAGCTTACCCAAGATGTTCTGGGCTGAAGCCATCAACATCGCTGCCTACCTGATCAATCGTGGGCCATTAGTACCTTTGGATGGTGGAATACCAGAGGAAGTTTGGAGCATAAAAGGGGTAAACCTTTCACACTTGAAAGGGTTTGGTTGTATTTCTAATGTGCTTATTGATTCTGCTGAAAGAAGTAAATTAGATCCAAAGTCTAATAAATGTGTTTTTATTGGATATGGTGTGATGAGTTCGGCTAGAAATTTTGGTATTATAGAAATCGGAAGATCATCAGAAGCCGAGATGTCATATTCAATGAGAATGTGATGTACAAAGACAGATCAACTGCACAATCAAGTAGCTCCAGTACACATGCTGAAACGAAGGAATTCGTAGAGTTCGAGGAGATTTCTGGAAATGATGTCCAGATTAGTCCTGAAGCAGTTCAAGAAGAACCAAGTACTCCAGAAGTGAGACGCTCCTCCAAAATTCCTAAACCAATACAGTGCTATTCACCTTCTTTGCACTACTTGTTACTGACTGACAGTGGAGAACCACAGTGTTATGATGAAGCAATGCAAGTAAAGGATTCAGTCAAGTTGGAGTCTGCCATAAAAGATGAGATGGACTCGCTCATGTCAAATCAGACATTAAAATTAGCTGAACTACCATCAGACATGAAAGCTCTCCATAACAAATAGATTTTTAGGATCAAAGAAGAGCGCGATGGAAGCAAATGCTACAAAGCAAGATTGGTAGTCAAAGGATTTCAGCAAAAAGAAGGTGTTGATTACAACGAAATTTTTTCTCCGGTCGTGAAACAGACTACCATTAGACTTGTATTGAAAATTGTAACTGCAGAGAATTTACATCTTGAGCAGTTAGATGTATAGACCGCTTTCCTTCTTGGTTACTTGGAGGAGGAGATTTATATGAAGCAACCAGAAGGCTTCATACAAGCAAACAAGAAGAACCTTGTATGCAGACTGAAGAAGACCTTGTATGGCTTGAAACAAGCTCCCAGACAGTGGTACATGAAGTTTGATAGCTTCATGAGCAGCAGCGGTTTCATAAGATGCCAAGCAGATCATTGTTGCTACATCGAGAAGTTCGACAATAGCTTCATTATTTTATTATTGTACGTAGATGATATGCTCGTTGTAGGTCCTGACATGCAAGAGATTATCAATCTGAAGCAGGAATTTTCGAAGCAGTTTGCAATGAAAGATCTAGGCACTGCGAAGCAGATTCTTGGAATGCGGATCAAGAGATATACGAAGTTGAGGACTTTGATGTTATCACAGGTTGAGTACATTCACAGAGTACTCTCCAGGTTCAACATGCAAAATGCCAAGCCAGTGAGCACACCTTTGGGTGTTCATTTCAGACTCTCCAAGGAACAGTCACCGGAGACGGAAGAAAAGCGTGAACACATGGAGAAGGTTTCGTATGCCTCAACAATTGGATGTCTGATGTATGCCATGGTTTGTACCAGACCATATATTGCTCAAGCAGTGGGAGCTGTTAGCAGGTACATGAATAATTCAGGCAAGGTACACTAGAAAGCAGTTAATTGGGTCCTTAGATTTCTTCGAGGAACCACAGATAAATAAATTTATTTCAAAGGTAGAGATACGACACAAACAGGCTATGTGGATGCTGATTTAGCCGAAAATGTCGATATCAGAAAGAGCACTATAGGGTATGTCTATACTCTAGGAGGTACATCAGTGAGTTGGGTCTCTCAGCTACAAAAGATAGTTGCTCTCTCTACAACTGAAGTAGAATATGTCGCTGTTCCAGAAGCCAGTAAGGAAATGGTGTGGCTACAAAGTTTTTTGGAAGAATTGGGCTAAAAATAAGAAGACAATGTCATGTATTGCGATAGTCAGAGTATTATCCATCTGGCAAAGAATCCATCTTTTCATTCCAGAACAAAGCACATTCAACTATGATATCATTTCATCCGATCTCTTCTGAAAGATGGAATTTTGAAATTAGAAAATATCAGTGGAAGTCAAAATTCGGCAGACATGCTAATAAAGACGGTGACTGTAGACAAACTGAAGCTAAATGATAAAACTGGATGATAAAACTGGCCTACATAGCTTCAGTTGGCCTACACGAATGATAAAACTGGAAAGAGCTGCTGGATTGATTGAGGTGTGATAACTAATTGAAACCAGTCTTCAAGTGGGAGATTTTCAAAGAAAAGATTTGGTGGGGGTCAACATTTGTAGGCTACTAGACCCCTACCAAACTTCCCCAACAACTATCTCACCCACCCCCCAATATCACCCTATTATAAATGGCCCCCAAACCTTTGCCGTTTCAATCATCCTTCAAATCCCACTCTCCCTTCAAATTTGGGTAGAAAAGAAATATAGAATTTGAGAGAAATTGGATTTGGATCTTTTGAGTATGTTTTTACTTTATAGAGAGATAATTTTTTTGAAGAAAAATTCTTGGGGTTTTGGGTTGTGAGATTTTTTTGAGTTTTTGTGAAGAAAAACACTTTGTACAATTTTTCCCCTAAAGTGAAGATCTGCAGCAGCTCCGGAGACGTAGGCACAAATTTGTTCCGAACTCCTTATTAATTTTTGTGTGTGCTATTTCCATTTATATTTCACATTCTCGCTAATCTGGTTAAAGGAAAAAAATTCAGCAAAGAGATATTTTTTCCCAACAATATATTCTTTGACTTTGGGCATATTGAGTTTGTTGGCTCGAATAGTAGCTCTGCATTGAAAAATCTAGAAGCTTGATTAGTTTGAAAACAAGTGTTCATTAGAGATTTTCTCTTTTGGGTCAAATGAGTTCTAAACTAATTTGCTAAATACCTATCTGGCTAGTGGGTTATATTTACAAAGCATTTCTCGGCGTGAAAAGATCGGGGCTTCAAAATAATAGATATTGTTGCTACTGATTTTTGGTGTGGGAGCAAATAGATGAATTTGTGAATTCTTGAAGGAAACAAGTAAGAAAACCTGTTGACTTCCACCTACGTGTTGACTGGTTTCTCGCTGCTGCCGTGAACCTGCACAAAGTTCAATACACTGGGATGGATCGGTGACGAACCCTCCGACGATCGAAGGATTATGAAAGAGCTTTTAGGTAGAAAAAGATTGACTACCTTGTCCGGGGGGGGGGGGGGGAAGGGGGGGGTATTTATAGTCGCCTTAGGAACCAGTTTCGAGATAAGTATAAATCTCTACTTCCGAATGTTTATGGATAAAATGGAGAGTTTTGACTCGTTTCATAATAAGAGGTGGTTTAAATCGACTCTTAGAGATAATCACGAATTTGAATCTTTCTTTATCCATCTGGGTTGGTTTGTAATGGGTTGCTACCCATACCCAGTAGGACAGATCCATTTTTGGGCTATTGGACATTGAAGAAAGACCCAGATCCCTATTCGGACCGGTTTGTAGGTGAAATTACCATTTTACCCCTGAGAGCTTTAAGATTCGTGCCCCATTTGAACGATCCCGATTTAATCCTACTTTTAGCCATATCACGAGCTCCCCACTCCTGGAGACTGAGTTTAACAGTCTTTGAGGAGTAGTATTGTTTCTTCTAATGGCGTACGGGATTTTATCGGAGTTCTTTAAGGGAGTTTGATCTTGCTCGAGGTGTAATGGTACTAAATTGAGTTTGCGAAGTGCCCAAAATGATTCTCAAAATTTTCTGGATTTTTTCTAATTTTTTAATTATTTTTCAATTTTTTTATTCAATTTTGCGAAGTGGTGATCTATTTTCAAAAAGTTTTAATTAATCGTTCTAATTAATAATTATTTATCCAGGAGCTCAAAGATATTTCCCTAAATGTATAATTATTTTTTAGAACTTTTAATTAATTTTCTTGAAGTTTTAATCATTTTTCGCAATTTTTAAATAATTAATCCGAATTATAATTAAAGTAAAAGAATTAATCATAAGAATATTGACGTGGCACAATCTACGGCATCGATCATATCGTCTGTGCGAATTTCCAAGTGATCGGATGGTGGATCGGCGGCTCAGAGACGTGGCACAATCTGTACGCTATGATCTCGAGCGAGCATCGGGAGGTACGTGCTTTTGCCAATACGAAGCTCGGTGGCTCGGTCGCTCGGATCGTATATCCGAGCTATGTGGCACAATCTGGACCCTTGATCAAGATCAAGCGCGAATTGCAAGGTGATAGTTTTCGCCAATTTGCAACTCGTTATCTCGGTAGCTCGGATTGTAATTCCAAGCTACGTGGCACGATCTGGACCCTTGATCAAGATCAAGTGCAAATTGTGAGGCGATAGTTTTTGCTAATACGTAGCTCGATTCCTCGGTAGCTTAGATTGTAATTCCAAGCTACGTGGCACGATCTGGACCCTTGATCAAGATCAAGCTCGAATTGTGAGGCGATAGTTTTGCCAATTTGCAGCTCGGTAGCTCAGATTGTAATTCTGAGCTACGTGGCATGATCTGGACCCTTGATCAAGATCAACCGTGAATTGTGAGGTGGTAGTTTTTGCCAATTCGCAGCTCAGTAGCTCGGTAGCTTGGATTGTAATTCCGAGCTACGTGGCATGATCTGGGCGGTTGATCAAGATCAGGCGCGGAAGTGAGGTTGTAGTTTTTGTCAATTCGCAGCTCGGTAGCTCGGTAGCTCGGATTGTAATTCCGAGCTACGTGGCATAATCTAGGCAGTTGATCAGGATCAGGCGCGAAATATGAGGCGGTAGTTTTCACCAATTTGCAACTCGGTAGCTCGGTAGCTCGAATTGTAATTCCAAGCTACGTGGCATGGACTGGGCGGTTGATCAAGATCGAATGCGAATTGTGAGGCAGTAGTTTTCGCCAATTCGCATCTCGTTAACTCAGTAGCTCGGATCATAATTCCGAGCTACATGGCACGATCTGGATGGCTGATCAAGATCAGGCACGAATTGTGATACGGTAGTTTTCTCCAATTCGCAGCTCGGTACCTTGGTAGCTCAGATCGTAATTTCGAGCTACGTGGCACGATTTGGACAGCTGATCAAGATCAGGCGTGAATTATGAGATGGTAGTTTTCGCCAATTCACAGCTTGGTAGATCGGTAGCTCGGATCGTAATTTCGAGCTACGTGGCGCGAACTGGATGGCTGATCAAGATCAAGCGTGAATTGTGAGATGGTAGTTTTTGCCAAATCGCAGCTCGGTTCCTCCGTAGCTTGGATCTTAATTCCAAGCTATGTGGCATGATTTAGGCCCCTTGATGGAAATCTGGCACGAATTGTAAGGCGGTAATTTTCGCCTTTACAAATTCTGTCGTTTAGCATTCTGATGGGCCTCCATGGGGGTCGTGGGGGCCCAAAGTGTTCAGAAGCCCAAGCGATGCCCTCTTTTTTTACTATAAGTCTCCCCCCCCCCCCACTACTCTCTCATTCTTCACTTTTCACTCTGAGACTCCGTTTTTGCTCTTGGGTGACTCTACTAGCGGTCGCGGCCAAGCTTTCAATTCTCCGGCGAACTATCAAGGTTAATATATATTTTGTTTTATATATTTTTCAAGATGTCTAGAGTGTCGTCGGGGAGTGAGACCTCCACCTCGGACCAAGGGAGTGATCGGCATTGGCAGTATCATCTGCGGTGGACAAGGGGAAGGAGGTCACAGGGTCGGTGATCATGGAGACGATAGTGGAGAATGTGAGGAGAGCAGGTGAGTTAGGTAGGCTTCCGTACACCCTATCCAGCCTCGGGAAGGATAGGGATTATTATGCCGGCCTTCTGTCCAAGGCGGTATACGGGAGGTCGGCTTCATATGAGGAGAATAAGCCGAGGGAGCACTCCGAAGTTGATGACATCCCCTTGGTTCTTACGGAGAGGGACCTTCAGAGTTCACCCTCCGCCTCCCCGGTCCAGGATTTCGAGCATGTTCGGCGACCTCGCCCGACACATGCGTCTTTCTGTATGACGCGCTCAATGTCGGTCTCCTCTTTCCCTTACCACCCTTTGTGACCGAGGTACTGCAGTGGTATGGATTGAGTCTGATCCAATTCATGCCAAACATGTGGCGGGATGTCATCAGCTTTATTCTCCAATGTCAGGCAGAGGGGATCGAACCTCAGCTCATTGTTCTCCAAAGTCTGTATGGGATCAACAGTATGAGCAAAATGGGGTACTGGTACTACTTGTCGCCGCGGTGGGGTGTCAAACTGATAGAGAACCTGGACTCCATCAAAAATTGGAAGGAGAAGTACTTTCTAATTTGAGGTACCAAACCGTGGGGCTTCCCGACGAGGTGGAAGGAAGATGTTCCGAGGTGGGCGAAGGCCGAACCTGTGTTGACTCTGGAGGAGGATGAGGTCGTGTCGAAGCTCCTCAGTCGTCCGACCTTGAGTTGGAAGGATATGACCGAGAGGTTCTCTTCGGTGGGAGTCTCAGTCCGATCGACCCCAGTATGCTTCAAATAATTTTCTTTTTATATTTATTTTTAATATTATTTTCTTCTCGCGCTAACTCTTTGGCTTTCGGTCCTCCAGAGGCCCTGGACGTGGACTTCCGAGCTATGCTACTAGAACGAGGTGTAGGCGGCGGGAAAGGCATTGATAATAAGAAAAGGAAGAGGACGACGGCAGGACTCTCGATTAGCCTAGCTGATAAGGGACCATCGGTGGGGGCCCCAATAGTGGACTTGGCATCCTCTTCTCCGTCCGCTCCCTCTGCTACCCTTCCCCCATCTGCCCCTTCCGACCCTTCTGCCGAGGCCTTCTCCGCTGGAGCTGCACTAGCGCTCGAGGCCGAGACGATCCTCATCAAGGAGCACAAGGGGCTCTTCGTCCCCGACTGGCGGGTAATGAAGCATGACGGCTTCCTCGGGGATTTCGTCATGAGCATGCAGGCTCTCCACCACTTGCCGACCTTCAAAGATTGAGCATCGTTGAAGGTGGGGATGGTGGGCGACGATGCCCTCGAGATTGCTAGGGTGACGATGTCGGTGAGTAACTTTGTTGGGTTCTCAAAATTTCCAAGCGTCTTGCATCCAACCTTAGCCTCTTTTTTTGTTTTTAGATCACGTGCCACTTCAGCCATCTCTTAAAGCAATTCGCCGAGCAGGAGAAGGAGCTCAAGGCAACGAGCGGAAAGGACCGGTCAGAGAGTGCCAAGGCCGTAAAGATGTATAAGGCAGAGCAACGTCTATCGGAGTCTCAGGCTACTCAGATCAGCCTCCTTGAGTCGGCCTTGGCGAAGGCAAATGAATGGATTACCACCGAGGTTGCGAGGGCTGACAAGGAGAAGGAGATGGCCGATCAAGAGAAGGAGAAGGCTTTGAAGGTGGCCGAGGATGAGGCGAGGGAGAGTGAGGGGCGGTGGCCGCAGCTGTGGAGGCAATCAGGGCCGAGGTGAAGGCGCATATGCACGCGAACATGGAGCAATCTTATGCCAGATCCCTCAAGCGCGTGGAAGCTCTTCTCCCCAGTTTCGACAGTTCGGGGTATAACCTGTATACCCCTCTCGAAGGCGAGTACGTCCCTCCCAAAGGCGAAGCTGCTAAGGGGACCGAGGGAGCCGAAGAAGGAGAAGAAGAAGATGAGGAGGAGGAGGACGGCATGGCGAACCCTGAGTCGGCAATTGTGGAGGTGCCGAAGACGATTGCGAAGCATCCCCCCAAGGTGGCTCTTTAACCCTTTGTCTGTACTTGTTCTTTTTTTATTGTTTTTGTACTGCCTTATAGCGGACTGACCACCGCTCTTGTATCTTATTTTTTGTCAATGAAATGAAGTTTTTTGGACTCAATGTTGCACTGTGAGGCTTAAAGAATATTAGAACTATCTTGTAGCTTTGTTCGAAACCTGAGTGTTTGACATTGCATCCTTTGTTTTAAATTGGTTTCCCCAGGGTAGCGAAGTATCAGCTCTCCGCCATAAGCTAGGTGTTACGGAGTTAGGCCTTACCCGATCTCAGGAGATGCTTTATAAAGCGGAGTGGGAGTTAGGTCATGTAAGATTGACCTTGGCTTGCCGAGATGTTGAGATGAGGCGTCTTGAAGAGAGAATTCGTGAGGTACCCCCTGACGGCGAGGAGTCCTGTCCTTCGATAGCTGCCAACCAGGGTCCGAGGCATAAGTTTCTTCATCACTCTCTATTCAAGGCAAGATCCGAGAGGGACGAATTGAAGAACATGGTGCTTGAAAAAAGTCTAGAGGCGGCGCATCTTTGAAGGACTCTCTCCGATGCTTCGCGCAGGGACAGTTCGAGCCAATTGCCTCGCTTAAAGATCAGAGTAACAGATAACTCACTTAGAGAGCGGGTTGTCGAGTTAAAGGCGGAGAACCTTCGTCTGCGACGACTTTTAGAGGGGAGCAACGTTAGAAGCACTTCGTGCCCTCGGGGTGAGTACGCCCAAGGAAGATCATTCCACGAGTTAGCACTTCATTCGCCCTCCCTTCTGCAAAACCCTGGGGATGCACAGAGTGGAGTGGTCGGCTCTTCAAGCGGGGCGTCAGTTGGGCCGACGGTAAGACTCTTGGGTTCTGGTGATGCGACTCAACTTGCTGGCTTAGAGACTTTTGCGGAAGTGAGGAGAGAGCACCACGGCGGTCCCCGTCCCCGAGTGTCACTTAATAGGAGCATCCCACACCCCAAAAGGGGTTAGAGTGAAATTTTGTCGTCTCTTGTATGAATTTTTGGTCTAGAATTAGACTTGTATCTCAAACTTCGATGAAATAATATACCCATTTTTTGAGCTTCTTATGAGAATTTTTGTTTCGCTAATGTTCGCAAGAGTATCAACAGTTGTAGGAGCAATTCCGAAAGGTGAGCTACTTTGTACTCGCTCATTTGTAAGTAGAAAAAGTTGCATCGAACCAAGTGTTAGACTCCGAACTTTTCGTTTAGAGAGTATCAACAGTTGTAGGAACAATTCCGAATGGTGAGCTACTTTTTACTCGCTCATTCGCAAGTAGCAAAAGTGGTATCGAACCAAGTGTTGGACTCCAAACTTGTCGTTTAGAGAGTATCAACATTTGTAGGAGCAATTCCGAATGGTGAGCTACTTTGTACTCGCTCGTTCACAAGTAGCAAAAGTGGCATCGAACCAAGTGTTGGACTCCGAACTTTTTGTTTGAGAACGTTTGTGCTAGGTGAAAGAATATTAAGACAATAGTTTTTCTGAGAGAGAGAACTGCTTTTTAATAAAAGTAACTACTGAGTGGCTGCTTCTGAGTTGCAAGACATTATTACATGTGCAAAAACAAACTAAATAAGGAGGAACAACTTAGAAATGCTCTAGAGCTAGCTAGAAGTTGCTTGGAGCGGTGTTCTAACACCCTCTTGGAACATCAATAAGTGTACCGCATTCCATGTCCTTGGTACTCTCTTGCCCCCCAGGTCTTCAAGTTGGTAGGCGCTAGGTCGGACAACTTTGGAGATCCTGTATGGTCCTTCCCAATTTGGTGCTAGCTTGCCTTTCTTGCTTGGAAAAGAAATTGATAACGTTCTGAGCACTAAATCTCCTTCTTTGAGATTTGTAGGGCGGACTCTCTTGTTGTAGGATTGCTCGATCCTATGTTGATAAATTTCTTGCCGAATGGAGGTTCTTTTGCGAATCTCATCGATGAGGTCCAAGTTACCACGAAGCTCGTTTGCGTTTTGCTGTTCGTTGTAGGCGATCAAGCGGAGGGAAGGTAGATCGATCATTAGTGGGATAACGGCTTCGGAGCCGTAAGTAAGGTTGAAGGGAGATTCTCCCGTGGGGGTCCTCTTCGTAGTGCAATAACTCCAGAGCACATTGGGGAGATCTCTACCCATAAACCCTTAGCAGACTTGCTTAGTCTCTTTTTCAGGCCGGAGAGAATTTGCCGATTGGCATTCTCTGCCTGACCGTTGGACTGTGGGTGGGAGACCAAGGGGAATCGTTGCTGAATGCACAAGTCTGTACAAAAAGTGCAGAAGGCTACCCCCGTGAACTGAGTTCCATTGTCCGTTACCAAGATTCAAGGCACACCAAATCAGCGAACAACATTTTTCTAAAAGAAATGCTGCACCCTATTCTCTGTGATCGTCACTAGGGGCTCGGCTTCGATCCATTTAAAGAAATAGTCAATCGCTACAACGAGGAACTTGAGCTCGCCCGGCGCTAGAGGGAAAGGCCCGAGCAGGTCCATTTCCCACATTGCAAAAGGGGTTAGGCAGGATAGAGAGGAGAGCTGGGCTTGAGGTAAGCGGCAGATTGTTAACAATTTTTAGCAAGGGCCGCATTGGCGAACGTGTTGTTCGGCATCATGAAGGAGAGTGGGCTTGAAGTATCCATAATTCAAGATTTTGCTGGCGAGCAACCTCACTCCCAAGTGAGCGCCACACATTCCTTCGTGGACTTCCTTCAAGGCATACTGGGCTTCTTCGGGCGATAGATATCTCAAGTAGGATCTGCCGTCTACTTGAGTGTAGGATCATTTGTACATGACTCCCTCGATGAGTGTGTACCGCTCGGCTCTGGTTCGAATCTTTTGAGCCTCTTTAGGGTCTAAGTGGAGGATCCCGTCTCTGAGGAACTTGAGCAGGGGCCTCATCCAATTCTCCCCGAATTCTAAGGGCAGTGTCTGCATTGGCTCGGGATCCTCCTCCTCGATGTTGGGCCTCAGAAGAACTTCTATTAAGACAGTTTGTTCGAGCCCATGGAGGGAAGAGGAAGCTAACTTCGAGAGGGCATCCGCCTGTGCATTCTCTTCGTAGGGGATTCACTCGAGTTGTGCATCCTCCAAAGAGACCATCAGTTCTTTGACATTGTCCAAATACTTGGCCATTCGACCGTATTACGCTTCGTATTCCTCTGATACCTGGTTCACCACCAGCTACAAGTTGCTAAATATCTTAACATGCTTGGCCCCGACCTTGCGAGCCATACACAGACAGGTTATAAGGGCTTCATATTCAGCCTCGTTGTTGGATGACTAGAAGTTGATTCGGAGTGAGTATTGGAGGATGAAATCATCTGGGCAAGCCAGGATGACCCTTGGTCCACTCCCATCGACGCACAAGGACCCATCAACATACACTGTTCAGAATGGGGGTTCCTCAATCACTTTGCTGGTGTCGGGAATTGTGCTCTCTACTATGAACTCCGCTAAGGCTTGGGCCTTGATAGCGGTTCAAGGCTTATAGCTGATATCATACTGGCCCAGCTCAAAAGACCACTTCATAATGTGCCCCGAGGTCTCGGGCTTGTAGAGAACTTGTTTGAGTGGCTGGTCGGTAAGAACTACCACCAAGTGAGACTAAAAGTAGGGGCGGAGCTTTCGTGCTGCCATGACCAATGCAGAGGCCATCTTCTTTAGCTTCGGATAATGGAGTTCAGCGTCCCTGAGGACCTTACTCACATAGTAA
This sequence comes from Hemerocallis citrina, assembly GCA_017893485.1. NCBI lineage: Eukaryota > Viridiplantae > Streptophyta > Magnoliopsida > Asparagales > Asphodelaceae > Hemerocallis > Hemerocallis citrina. Next base: position 142,373,574 of record CM030361.1, read on the forward strand.
ATAGGCTTCTACGTCTTGTCCTCTTCTCTTACTAGAACAGCACTGAGGGTCTACTCCGAAGTGGCGAGGTATATGTAGAGGACTTCCCCGGGCTTTGGCTTGCTCAAGAGTGGGGGGGTGACTAAATAGGCCTTGAGCTGATCAAAGGACTCTTGCTGTTGTTGCCCCACTCAAAACCTTTATCCCCCTGAGGTCCTTGAAGAACGGGAGGCATTTTTCTCCGGATTTGGAGAGGAAATGCCCTATGGCAGCGAGGTGTCCGATGAGTTTTTCAACATCTTTAACATTGGAGGGAGAGCCATGGTGAGTATGGCCTGAATCTTCTCGGGGTTGGCCTCTATGCCCCTTTGGCTAACCATGAACCCCAGGAACTTGCCGGATGAGACACTGAAAGCACATTTGTTCGGGTTCAGTCTCATATCGTGTCTCCTTAACACGTTAAATGCCTCCTGGAGATCAAAGGCATGATCTGATTTACTGATGCTCTTCACTAACATGTCGTCTATGTAGACTTCCATGTTCCGCCTGATCTGTTCCTTAAAGACCTTGTTAACAAGGCATTGATAGGTGACACTGGCGTTATTGAGCCCGAAGGGCATGACCCGATAGCAATATAGACCGTAGTCGGTGACGAAAGAGGTCTTCGGAATGTCTAGATGGAACATTCTGATCTGATTGTACCCAAAAAATGCATCCATGAAGCTTAAGAGTTCGTGGCCTGAGGTTGCATCAATCAGGGCATCAATGCTCAGAAGAGGGAACGGATCTTTGGGGCAGGCTTTGTTTAAAGCCGTGAAGTCAATGCAAATCCTCCAGCTCCCGTTGTCTTTCTTGACCATCACGACATTGAACAGCCATTCGGGATAGTTGACCTCCTGTATGAACTGATCCCTTAAGAGCTTCTCAACCTCTTCCTTGATAGCTTGCTGGCGCTCAGGGGGAATTTGCATCGCTTTTGCTGAATAGGTCTGGCCCCCGAAGCGAAACTAAGGTGGTGCATGAGGAGCTCTTCGGAGATTCCCGACATGTCAGTCACAGTCCAGGTGAATAGATCGTGATTTTCCCTTATACAGTGGATAATGTCAGATCGGACAGGAGGAGAAGGACTTTGCTAACCTTGAACGTCCTGGTCATATCCTCTTCTGAGAAGGCCACCTCTTCCAGCTCATCGAACAGCTATGATATAGGTTGGATACTCCCTTGGGGGAGTTCAAGAGCTTTAAGGGAGAGGGCCTGTCCTCCCACCGAGGACATGTAGCATTTACGGGCCGCCTCCTGGCTCCCTCTGACTTCTCCCACACCCACTGTGGTGGGGAATTTCATCTTCATGTGATAGGCTGAGTGTATGGCTTGGAGATCAGCTAGGCCTGGTCGGCCCAGGATGACGTTGTAATCGGCCTTCACATCTACCACCATGAAATCCATCGGCTCAGTCTGGGTGGTTGGGATTTCGCCAGTGGTTACATCGAGAGTTATGACACCCTCGATCGTTACTGGCACCCCTGTGAACCCGTGGAGAGTGTAGCCGGCGGGCTTGAGTCGATCCCTGGATAGCTTAAGACCCTGAAAGGCCTCGAGAATGAGAATGTTGACCAAACTGTCGTTGCCGACTAGGACCCGGCGCACATCAAAGTTGGCCATGTTGAGGTTTATTACCAACGCGTCACAATGGAGCATTCAGATGCCCTCCAGATCTCTATCTGAAAAGTGACAGGGATCCCAAGGCCTTTGGGAGGAGGATGGTTCTGCACGAAATTTATTTTTCAGATGAAGGCTTTTTGAGAGGAGTTCGAATCTCCACCCATTGGGCCTCTGTGTATGAGATGTAGTATAGCCTCAGCTTCAAAATATGGGGTCTCGATGTTCCGCTCGGTTTGCTTATTAGCCCCCTGGGGATGGAGGAGGATCTTCCCTGTGTTTTCTCACGAACCTGGAGAGTTGCTCTCTCTGAATAAGGGCCTCGATATCATCTTTTAGGGCCCGACTGTCATCCGTGTCGTGGCTGTGGTCCCTATGGAAGTGGCACCACTTGTTCCTGTTCCTCTTTTTGCCCGGAGTGTTCATCTTTGGAGGTGGTAGGAAAAGACCCTCTTTCCCGACCACCATCAGGATAGCTGAGACACTCTCGTTGAGGAGAGTGAATTTCTCGAATCGGGGAGGAGGGCGATGCTGGCCTCCATTGTCTTTCTGGAGCTTCTTAGCTCCTTCTTCTTCAGCGCCCTTCCATTTGTTCCCAGAGGATGATCCCTTAAGAGCGGGGCAGGTGAGAGCCTCTTCAGTGCCCTTCCATTTGTTCCCAGAGGATGTATTTCTCACTCCTAAGCAAGAGTTCTGAGAAATCCCAAGGAGGCTTCTTAGCAAGGGATGCTCTGAGGTTGTCGTTAGTAACGTTGGATTGGAAGGCATCAGAGGCCACGGACTGGTCCATGGAGGCGATGGATCGGGCCTCTACGGTGAAACGTTTAACATAGTCTCTTAGCCGCTCGCCCTTCCTTTGATGAAGCATTAGCAAAGAGGTACTCGTCTTTCCAGCCCGATGGCTACTCACGAAGTGAGTAAGGAAGAGCCCTTCGAGATAGTCGAAGGAGAAGATGGAGGCTGGGGCTAGTCGTGAGTACCATTCTCTTGCTAGCCCGTTCAGGGTGGCCAGAAATGTTTTGCAGAGAAGCACTTCCGATGCCTGGTGTATCATCAAGAAAGTTTTAAAACTCTCGATGTGGTCTGCGGGGTCGGACTTCCCATTGTATAATTCAAAATGAGGGGGCTTAAAGTTCTCTAGGACTGGTGCTTCCATTATGGTTCGAGAGAATAGAGGCCTGCTGGGACGAAAATTTCTCGCCCGTTGCTCTTCTTCTCTGTCCAGTTGGCCAAGGCACCTATCCATCTTATGGAGACGGTGGTAGACTGAATCTTTCCTTCGGTCATACCTTACTAAGGCCTGAGACTCATCCGCGCGCGAAAGGGGACTGGGAGTGCGATGACGATAGCTCGGAGCAGGTTGAGGAGTGGGAGTACGACATCGATAGCGTGGGGCAGGTTGAGGACTGGGAGTACGGCGCCTATGGCTTGGGGACTGTGCAAGGCCATGCAGTCGGAAGAGGGGTTATGTATCGACACATGGTCATAATAAGGAGGTTGCCCATGTCGACTTCGGCGGGAGGGTCCCGCAGCAGTCCCTTGTGGCCCTTGAGGAGCATGCTGGGGCTGAGGTTGCTGAGGAAGCGGTCGTCCAGGCTGCGGTTGCTGGACGGGTTGAAGGAGAGACTGTCCAGGCTGCTGGCCTTGTTGAGCATGTTGGGGGGGACCTCCTGGACTGGAGGAGGAGAAGGAGCAGGAGTGGCTCTGCGGTTAGAGACCGTCGTCTTCCCCTTCTTGGGAGGCATAGCTTGAAACTACTTTGGCTGATGAAATAGGAATGGATTGTTGTTTCTGTTTCCCACAGATGGTGCCAATCTGTTGCTGCTATTTTTTTATGTGGGAGCAAACAGATGAATTTGTGGATTGTTGAAGGAAACAAGTAAGCAAACCTGTTGACTTCCACCTGCGAGTTGACTGGTTTCTCGCTACTGCCGTGAACCTGCACAAAGTTTGGTACACCGGGATGGATCCCAGCGACGAACCCTCCGATGCTCTTGTCAGTAACCTGAAGGATTATGAAAGAGCTTTTAGGTAGAAAAAGATTGATTACCTCGTCACGGTGGGGGGAGAGGGGTATTTATAGTCGCCTTAGGAACCAGTTTCGAGATAAGGATAAATATCTACTTTCGGATTTTTATGGATAAGATGGAGAGTTTTGACTCATTTCATGATAAGAGGTAGTTTAAACCGCCTCTTACAGATAATCTTGAATCTTAATCTCTCTTTATCCATCTGGGTTGGTTTGTAACAGGTTGCTACCTATACCCAGTAGGACAGATCCGTTTTTGGGCTATTGGGCTTTGAAGAAAGACCCAGATCCCCATTCGGACCCATTTGTAGGTGAAATTATCGTTTTACCCCTGAGAGCTTTATGATTCGTGCTCAATTTGAACAATCCCAATCTAATCCTACTTTTAGCCATATCAGGTATATTATCAAATAAACTCAAGAATATTGAAATGGGTCAGATGACGTGGCCCCTCCTGGGCCACCAGATCCCCTCAAAACCTGCTCTCCCCTGATCATCAGATCAACCAAAAGACTCATGGGCTTCTGCCACGTCAGGCCCACGAGCAAACAGGTCCAAACCCGGCCCAGCAGGATCTCAGACCCGTTTGCTCTGCCTATAAATAACAGACCCCCTCCCCCACTGGGGTAATCAATCTTTCTCCTCCAAAACCCTAGCTCCGGTTGCTTTACAGTGACTGACTAGATCATCGGAGGGCCTGTCGTCGGAATCTCTCCAGGTGTTTCTAGGCAGAGTGCAAGTACACAAGACCAAGCCGAGCCCCAAAGATCCGATCCGAGTTACTAGATCCGAGCCGAGCATCCGTCCTCCACCTCACTCCTGCTACTCCCGAGTCGTACCCAGTCGAGGGTCGAACATATAGCCAGTACCGCAACTTCCACTATACAAATTACAAGAACTCACACCTGTTGTAGCCACACCCCAAAACAAACCGCATCAGGTTGGCACCGTCTATGGGAACCCTCGGTACTGACCTCAGTCCAACCCTGACCAGGAACGTCATCCCCTCAATCCGAGCTCTCACATGACCCCTAGGGCCCGAAGAGCCGTCACTTCTGGGCTTCGTCCAGACCCTCCTCTCCAGGACAACCACACCGATGCCCAGGGATACAACCGTCCGAGGGTCAACGACGAACCCGGGCCGGGCGCTTCTCGCTCGGTCACAACCAACCTATGCCGGGTCATCGAGAATTGGCAAGCCAGTCGAACTAGGGGAGGGTCCGCTTCCAACTCGGCCCCAAACCATCCCAAGCACCCATCCTGAGAGCAGGAGCCAGAGCTCAATCGCACAGACCGAAGGCCGCCACCCCAACGCAACCCGGCCGGACAAGCTCCGGTCACACGCCGTGAGTTCCAAAACTTTCGAAACGAGATCCTGGAGGCCATCTTAGGGACCCCCGGGAACGAAACACTCCACCGCTCTCACTCGCGGCCGGATGTCGGAGCCAACGAGTCTCGTTGCTTAACCCGCCAGCCAAAACGGGATGAGGATGTCCTACGATGCCTACAGGAAATAGAGAATTGCCTCGACCATTTTGGCGAGGGTGGCCCGAGGCTGGCTCAGGGTCATAGAACGACCTGACCTCCTTTCTTCGTTCCAATCTTACATGTACAGATACACAGGAACTTTCGGCCTCCTCAGTTCGAGACCTACGACGGCGAGGGTGACCCTGCTAATCACATGGAGGGGTTCAAGACCCTCTTAATGATTCACAGCGATTCGGATCCCCTCCTATATCGTGCCTTCCCTGCCACCCTCTGGGGTCCGGCTCGGGAATGGTTCTCTAAGCTCATCCCCGGCTCGATCTACTCGTTCGATCAGCTGGAGGCCAACTTTCTTGCCCACTTTGTGACCAGCAGGAAGGCCGAGAAGACAAGTACGTCCCTACTGGACCTCCGACAGAAGGAAGGGGAGTCACTCCGTCAGTTCTTTTGGAGGTTCACCACAGAGGCGAGGTCTGTCTCCTTCCTTGATGCTGGGGTCGCCTCGGTAGCATTCCGACACAACGTCCGACACGGCCAGCTGAAGGCATCCTTGGCCAAGAAGCCTTCCTTCAACTTCCCTGACCTGCTCAATCGGGTCGAGAAGTACATTCAGGCAGAGGAGACCCTAAATTGCGAGGGCACCAAAGAAGTCCCGGTGAAGGGGAAGCACAAGGCCGATGAGGCAGAGCCAGCCAAGAAGGTTCCGAAAGACGGGACTGGCATGAAAAGGATCCCTCCGGTCCTGCATTTTGAGAGATACACGCCACTAACACAAAATGTGTCGGCCATCCTCTTAGAGATTGAGGACAAGGACCTTGTCCAGATGCCCCCTCGACCAACCAGCAACAAGAAACAGCACCAGCGATTCTACTGTAGCTTCCACCGGGACAACGAGTACGACACCGACTACTGTCGGGCCCTTAAGGACAAAATCGAGGCCCTCGTCCAACAAGGGTACCTCCGAGAATTCACCTGAGAAAATGCCCGGGACCGAAGGGATACGAGAAACCAAAGGCCTTCTCCTCCTCGCACACCTAAACAACGTCCCGAGCAGGCCCCGAAGCCTGAAGAGACCGGAGGCCAAGCCATTCTACACTACGTCCGTGAGGGGCCTATGGGAGGGGATTCTAATACTCCCCACAAGGCATTCGTCTGAGAGGTAAACGCCGTCCGAGACCTCCCTTCCCCCAGGTCCAGCAGCTCCCTCTCCTTCTCAGGGGAAGACTTGGAGGGGGTCCGACTCCCACACTGCGATGCGCTCGTCATCAGCCTCATCATGGCGAACTACAAAGTCTGTCGGATCCTCGTGGACAATAGGAGCTCGGTGAACATCCTCTTCCTAGAAGCATTCAAGAACCTCAAACTCCCCGAGATAAGGTGAAACCAGCCGGGTACACCATCCACGGGTTCTCCGACGTCCCAGTGCCGATAGAGGGGATCATGACCTTGGATGTTACTACCGGTACGACCCCCCTCAGACGAACCGAGTCGATGAACTTCATGGTTGTTAACATCAAAGCGGTGTACAACACCATCCTCGGCCGACCAGGGCTCTGCTCCCTCCAGGCTGTTCTCTCGGCCTACCACCTGAAACTGAAGTTTCCTACTAAGTCAGGTGTCGGGGTCGTTCGGAGGAACCAAGAGGCTTCATGATCGTGCTATATGACGGCGATCGGAGGCAGTGTGTTTCCCCTAGATGCCGTCGAACTGCAACCCGAAAGGAGCCAACCAGAGCCCGAAACTATGGACGAACTAGAAGAAGTCTCATTCAAGACGGAAGACAAGTCAAAGTGGTTCCGCATGAGTTGCTCCCTCGTGCCCGACCTGAAGTCCGACCTAATCAACTGCATTCGCCGCAACGTCGACCTCTTTGCTTGGAAGCCATCCGACATGCTCGAGATCTCCGAAGACCTGATCATGCACAAACTAAGCATGGTCCTGGCTCGAAGCTGGTCGTCCAGAAGCGACATAAGCTCACCCCAGAGAGGTAGCAAGCTATGAAAATGGAGGTAGACAAAGTGTTTTCTGCCCGGTTCATCCAAGAGGTCAACTACCCCGAGTGGCTGGTGAATGTCGTAATGGTGAGAAAGGCCAGCGGGAGCTGGAGGATCAGCATAGACTTTACGGATCTTAACAAGGCATGCCCTAAAGATCTGTTCCCTCTCCCTAGTATCGATGCTCTGATCGACGCAACGTCGGGTCACGAGCTCCTATCCTTCATGGATGCCTTCTCAGGCTACAATCAGATCTGAATGTCCCCCCCTAATATAGCCAAGACATCCTTCGTCACCGACCAAGGTCTCTACTGCTACCGGGTTATGCCCTTCGGGCTGAAGAACGCCGGTGCTACCTATCAGAGGTTCGTCAACCGAGTCTTCAAGGACCAGATCATTCGCAATATGGAAGTGTATGTCGACAACATGCTCATCAAAAGCCAACAAGGACAGCACCACGTCGCCGACATGGAAGAAGCCTTTGGCATCCTTCGAACCCACAATATGAGGCTCAATCCGGCCAAATGTGCATTCAGCATCTCCTCGGATAAATTTCTTGGGTTCGTTGTCAGCCAGCGCGGCATCGAGGCGAACCCTGAGAAGATCCGGGCCATAATAGACATGGTCCCTCCGAAAAATATCAAGGAAGTACAGTGGTTCACGGGAAGACAGGCGGCCATCAGCCGCTTCCTCTCCAAGTCTGGAGAGAAGTCACTCCCGTTCTTCAAGGCTCCGCGTAGAATCAGAGGCTTTAAATAGGGCACTCAGCAGCAGGAGGTGTTCGCCTAATTAAAAGAGTACCTCACCAATCCTCCGCTCCTTAGCAAATCCGAGCAGGGCGAGCCTCTCTGGCTTTATCTTTTGGCCTCGGAAAGCGTACTCAGTGTTGTTCTCGTTCAACAAGACGACGAAGTTCAAAAGCCGTTGTACTATGTAAGCAAAGTCCTGCTCTCGGCCGCGACCAGATATGCAAAAATGGATAAGGTGGCATACGCCCTGGTCATGGCCGCGCGGAAGCTCCACCCTTATTTCCAAGCGTACTCAATTCAGGTCCTCATGGACCAGCCTCTGAAGGCCGTCCTTCACAAACCCAGAGCTCGGGCCGTTTGGTCTGGTATTTGGCCGTGGTCTAGCGGCTCTTGACATCCTTTGACGATTCCCCGATCTTAAGGATCCCAAGAGAGCAGAACGCCCAGGCTGATGCCCTGTCAAAGTTGGCCTCCTCGTCCTTTGAAAGCCTCGACCGCATCGTTCTGATCGATGTGCTCCTGAAGCCGAGTATCGACCTCCCCGAGACCCTCTGTATAGACGACGAAGCTCAGCCGGATGATTAGACCACTCCCATCCGAAAGTTTCTGATCGAAGGAAAGCTACCCCAAGACCGAACCAAAGCAAGGCGGATCAGGGTCCGCTTGGAAAGGTTCGCCATGATCAACAAAACCCTCTTCAAATGCTCGTACACAACGATGGACGGAAGACCCTTCCTCCGCTGCTTAGCCCCTGACGAGGCTAAGTATGCTCTCAAGGAGCTCCACGAAGGAATTGGTGGGTGCCACACAGGAAGCCGATCGCTTGCCCGAAAGGCTCTGAACCACGGGTATTACTGGCCCACGATGTTGCAAGATGCCCTGGCCCTGGTCAAAAAGTGTCGTCCTTGTCAAAGGTTCTCCTCGGTAAGAAGGGTTCCACAAGCAAATCTCTGCTCCCTGGCCAGTTTGACCCTCTTTTCTATGTGGGGGATGGACCTAGTAGGCCCCTTTCCGAAAGAAACGGGCCAAAAGAAGTTCCTGGTAGTAGCGATCGACTACTTCACAAAGTGGATCGATGCCGAGCCCTTGGCCATGATCACCGAGCATAAGACTCAGCAATTCTTCTAGAAACACATCATCTGCCAATTCGGAATTCCGCACATACTCATCATGGATAATGGGACCAAGTTTGCGGGTAAGAATTTTAGAAAGTTCTGTGAGGGTCTTGGAATCCAGCAACGCTTCTGTTCGGTGAGCCACCCGCAGTTGAACGGTCAGGCCGAGAACGCGAACCGCCAGATCCTTGACGGTCTGAAGAAATGGCTTGATAATTCTTCCAGGGGATTATGGGTCGACGAGTTGCCGAGCATTCTCTGGGCCCATCGAACGGTGAAAAGGATCCCCACAGGAGAGTCGCCATTTAATCTGACTTACGGCGCAGAGGCAGTAATTCCCCTCGAGATTAGGCTCCTTTCACCCCGAATCATGGCCTTTGATGAAGAAAGCAACTTGGCACAACTGTGTGCCAACCTGGACCTCATAGACAAGGACAGAGAAAAATTCGCCATCAGAAGGAGCACATACCAGCAGAGGATCGATAGGTTCTACAACAAAAGGGTGCGTCCCACCAACATCAAGCTAAGGGACCTCGTCCTCCGAAAGCTGGCGATATCTAACCCCGGCCAAAAAAGGAAGCTGGCTCCAAACTGGGAAGGCCCATACAAGGTTTTTGAAGTTGTACGCCCCGGCACATACCGCCTCACTGACCCGGAGGGCAAGGCTTTGAAGAGACTGTAGCACCCCAAATTCCTAACTTAGGAACTCATGACACCCTCCAGGATCTTTCTTCAAATGAGTCACTACACAGCAAAAATCACAGGAAATTAAAAACTTTTATTACATCATATTGTTATTACAATGTCCAATGATTACAACAATTACAATTAATTATTACAACAAGAATGTACAATAAAATTTGGACAGCATTTCACTTGGACGCTTTCCCTTGCTGGAGCTTTCTCGCGATCCCAAGTCGGCGATCCTACACTGATAACTATGGGCACGTCAGTTGATTACAACTGACGAAAATGCTATATTCGGCTATCCTCTCTACACCATAATATAACGATTCAAACCTCAAAACCACAAATAATAATTGATGCAAAGAAAAAGTGATGTCAAACAAGTATCAGTGTATGCCATGGCCTAAACTGATGCACACACTATGCACACATGCTCATAAGGCTAATGCACGCTTGGTTGAAAGATATGCATTCCATACTACACACCCCTCCAACCAAACAATGTTCTTCAGTTTGATGGGGCTCGATCCCCCGCTATGCATCATTCTCTTGTGCTCTCTCCTGTTTCTGATTCCAGTGAGGGTGAGACTGCAAGCTTACCTGCGATCATTAGTGGTGTCCAATCATCATGTTTTATCCACTATGCGCGGGATTCCAATCGTAGGCTTACCCTGCGTGACTGGTTAGTCGCAGGCTTACCCTGCGTGACTGAAATCAAATCGGCTTACTCGATATGTTGCAGGCTTACCCTGCATGACTGTAACCAAATCAGCTTACCCGATATGTTGTCTCTCCGGACCTCACCAAAAGCTGATATACACGCACCAGGGCTCCCCACCGGAGGACTTAGGATCTTTCCCGTAGAGTCTCGCTCTGTGGGGACTTCCTCTAAACCTCCTGTTCGTATCGGTCAACAAAGGACATGACGGATATAAGGTTTTCCCAACTCCACTACACTCATCCTTATACTAAAGCAGAACTTGCAGTTCAGACGACATCTCCCTGACAGGCGAACACTCTCGCTAGTGCCTGTCCTTACAATCAACCAAGACTCGATCTAGCCCTATCAAAAGATCCATGCTACACCTTTCCCTTAGTTAGGCAATCTATCTACCATAACCAATCCCTAACTTGGTAATCAACTTGTCTTGCTATGAACAACTTGTTAATTTCTGCTTGCATACTCTTTCTAATTAGTCACCCTTATCATTAATGGATCTCAACCCAACCTCACTAGGGCTCAACTAGCCCTCAAGTTTGGCTCAAGGGTTGACCTGCCTCGGTCCACACTTAGCACGAACCAACGACGAACCGACTCCATCGATCACCGCAATTGTCATCTACGCTTGGAGTTCGATCGCAACCTCGGCCCGGCCAACAAGTAGCTCCCGCTAAACTTAACGCTCCACGGTCCTCGACAAGTTGTAGCTCTAAACACAAACCATAGAATCCATCCATGCACGGTGAGTACGTCGGTGCACGAGTCATCTCCTCCAACGTGTTCGATGCGACATGGGTTTTATTCTACCCATCTAGGTATGTCAACAAGACCTAGTCTAAGAGTCTCAAATACTCAAACCCGATGTACCCTAACAAGGTACACTATAGTAGGAGTAAGTCCTAACCCAAGGATACCACAATAGGGGTTCTAAGAGTCTTAAAAATGACATTTTAAGATTCCAAACAGCAAGCACACACTTGGCGTTTATGCCAAAATGGAGTCATTCCCGGTCCCGTTCCCTTGAGGAACTGCGATCTGGCACTCTCCATGCTTCTACTCAAAGTAGACAGCAAGTACAAGCACACAATGGGCATGAATTTCATCCCAAAGTGGTCTACAACAATACCCCAACACCTAATACAATTTTTACTTCAAAATATTGAACAATGTGGTCTATAATGGGGTCTACAAGCAACTATGGGCTACTCTTAGCAAGAAAACTTTAGGTAGTTTAAGTCCTAACCCAAGTACACATTTAGGACAAGAGTCTTGACCTCAAACAGTAACTCTAAGCCAACAAGATACAAGTTTAGGCTCATCTCAATGATCATGGTGCAAAATAGTAAGATCTAAGATTTACTGTGTTTCTGTCGTCACTTGTAAAAATCATATAAAATCGCACACTTATCCAAATCATAATTTTTCGGTCAACCCAGAGATCTATGTGTCTACTAAAACTTCTTAGTTTCAAGTTTCTTCATACACGGTCTGTTACAAGGTCTTATGGTTTCATCTTTAACAAGTGTGCAGACTTCCAGAACAGCAGATCAGATCAACACAGTTATGGGATAAAAATCCATTTAAAATTGCATATGGTGTCAGATCATCATGAAATTTTAGACTAGTTCCTGACACATGATGTTACAACACTTTCAAAAATCAAGTGATTCTACCTAGTAGATTTTCAATTATGTCCTTTTGAATGTCATCCAAAAATATGGCAGTAACAACAGCAGTTCTGTTTACTAAAATATCTACCTCAGTTTGCATGATTTTATTGACATAGCTACAGTAGTCCAAATCTCATGAAATTTGAAATGTAGGTCTTAGATACATCCAAAAATGACATAGTAAATTTTACATCATTCCGTAAGTATGCAGTGAGAAACAAGTCATTCTTTCCACAATAGTAACAATAAAAACTGCTTCTTTCTATTCTGACCAGCATGCAAGTTCGTAATTTATTTTAGTAGCAAGAAAAATCACAAAAACACGTAAAAATTACTGAAGGCGTACGACACCTATATGATCATCCTCTAAAACTTTCAGATTAAAATTCCAAGTGGAGTTCATGCAATGAGCTACGAACTGACAACAAAAATTCAGTTTTTTTAACAAGATTTTCTGTTTTGGACTACTTAACACAAAACGGGTTGTTTAATTTCATTCCTAGGGAATGCATGTCATTTTTTCAGTCATCAAACACCATTCAACCATCCAAAAACAAAACAAGAGATTGGAAACACCCAACTTTGCTAGTAGCTTGTTCTCTTTCTAGCTCTTTGCTTGTTAGTCCTCCTTCTTGACTCCTCTAGAGCTCATTGCTTCTCCTCTTTACATTGGCTCCTTGTTCTCCTTATCCTTGTCTTCTCTTGCTCCAAAATAGTAGCTAAGTGTGTAAAGAGTGGAGTTTGGATGTGTAGAAAGGTATAAGAGTTGTAAAAGAGAGTGGAGAAGATGTGGGGTTTTAAAAACACAAGAGAAGAGAGGGGATTGAGTGTTGGCCAGATTTTCATGGGCATGGGGAAGAGAATAACATCCCATCATGCAAGAGATTGGATTATTTCGGAGGTGATGTGACAAAGGTATCATGATGTCTTTATTCAAACATCAAGAAACTCTAACCCTAGTTCTTATTTCCCTCCTTCTTTCCCTCCAATCTTGGCCGGCCATACCATGGGCTTGTCCCATTTTGATTTGTTCAAGTGTAACTTAGCTCATTTGTTTCATTTGGGCTTCACAAGTCCAACTCAAAAAGACATCCATATATGCATATATATACATACATTCATATGCATAGTTGTAGGGTATTAGTAAGAAAAATAATTTCTTTAACCAAAAATATAACTTTATAGCTAGTAGAATATAGTTCGTTTACAAGACGCATTCGTCAAAAATTGGGGTTGTTACAGAGACCCTAGAACGCGGAGCACCTTATCAAATTACTCAAAGGGGAGGATTAGCCCTTGTAGATACCCTTCTGTAAATAATAAGATGTAATCATCACCTCATGCCTTGTTTTGTAAAGTCAATATGATGTAATTGTTTACCCCTTTTGGCCTCATGCCAGCTTTCTTAAAAACAAGTTTGGGGCTCGACGCTCGGATATCACCGCGAGCTACACCAAGCTTCTCCTACAAGGTTTGGGGTTCGACACTCGGATGTCACCGCGAGCCACACCAAGCTTCTCCAACAAGGTTTGGGGCTCAACACTCGGATGTCACCGCAAGCCACTCCAAGCTTTCCCTACAATGTTTGGGGATTGACGCCCAGTTGTAACCGCAAGCCATGCCAAGCTCTTCCAACCAGTTTGGGGCTCGACGTTCGGTTATCACGAAATTCTTTCTTCAAGTGTGGGGGCTCAGCATCGACCACGAGCTACACTCATAATACCTATCTTAGAATAGGTATGGGGGCTCGGCATCGACCTCGAGTAAGGCCTTGGCTTTTTCAAGCCCTGTGACCTTTACGCTCGGCGATGACCTCCAACTACACTCATGCCAGCTTCTCCTAAGATATGGGGGCTCGGCATTGACCTCGAGCAAGGCCTCGGCTTTTTCAAGCCCTGCGACCTTTACGCTCGGCGATGACCTCCAGCTACACTCATACTACCTATCTTAGAACAGGTATAGGAGCTCGGCAGTGACCTCGAGCAAGGCCTTGGCTTTTTCAAGCCCTGTGACCTTTACGCTCGGCGATGACCTCCAGCTACACTCATGCCAGCTTATCCTAAGGTATGGGGGCTCGGCATCGACCTCAAGCAAGACCTCGGCTTTTTCAAGCCCTACGACCTTTACGCTCGGCGATGACCTCCAGCTACACTCATACTACCTATCTTAGAACAGGTATGGGGGCTCAGCATCGACCTCGAGCAAGGCCTTGGCTTTTTCAAGCCCTGTGACCTTTAAGCTCGGCGATGACCTCCAGCTACACTCATGCCAGCTTCTCCTAAGGTATGGGGGCTCGGCATCGACCTCGAGCAAGGCCTCGGCTTTTTCAAGCCCTGCGACCTTTACGCTCGGCGATGACCTCCAGCTACACTCATACTACCTATCTTAGGTAGTATGAGCTTTAACCTCCGAATCTCTAACTCCTTCTCTACGATGACATTGCGAAGAATGGACTCCGAACCCGATCGCCTGGTAAAGGGATCCGAGATTGACCAGTTCGTCTCGACACTCCCCAGTCCCGGTTGACTATGGCCTTCTTCAGGTGAGCGGCTTCTAGGTTGAGCTCCTTAGACTTGTTCATAAAATAGTTTACCACTGCGTCTCAATCATGAGCCTGCTTACGATGGTGAGTCAGCACACTCTTCTTGGAACCCAGCTCATTTTGGAGCCGGAAGACCTTTGCAGAACATAGGTCGGTGCCGATGGTCTCGTGCGTCTATCAAGAAGAGGGGAAAAACAAAGGATCACAAAAATGCCGCTCGGCATTGTTCCTCTTGGCAGCGACCTCCTTCTCCAGGCACTTGTGGAAGTGTTGCCCATGAAGCAACGCCTGGCCGAAGAAGATCAAGTTAGAAAAATCCTTAAATTCTAAGCATAAAGCGAATACCAAACACTTACCTAAATGTGCGCCTGAGCCCACCTCATGTAGGCCGTCTCGGACGTCTCTGATGCCAGAGTCATCCGATCCTGCTGCGTGGCGAGATGCTCTACCACCTCCTGCGCCATCGGGCCCTCAGTCAGGATATCATCGGCCTTGACCCCGCAGTCCGAGGCGTGCGGCATCATGCCCTGCCTACCTACCATCTCCTAGACATTGTGACGAAGTGGCGGGAGCCCCTTCTCCAAGATGGCTGTCACTTTCTTACTACCAGATCTCGCCCCCGGTTCCTTCATCGACCTCGACGAGTGGTGGTGCTTCTTCGTCCTCCCGGGGGTGGCTCCGAAGGACCTGAGACCGCCCTTTTATTGGGCCCTGTGGCCAAGGCAGCCTTCTTCTCCTGGTTGTCCCTCCTCTTGGTGGCCAAAGCCGCCAAGGCCTGTCGGTTGTCGAGCTCCTTTGCGGTCATCTCTACGAAAAAGAAAAAAAAGAAAAAATGTTAACACGAAGGCAGGAAGATAAACAGATTAGAAACAAAAACATACAAGGGTTTGTTGGGCTCAGTCCGGCTCGGGAAAGATGTAACTATGTGATGCGTGGCCACCCTATGCTATGCCCCTACACAATCTTCTCTACAGTCGCCCACTCTTTATCTGTCAAGTCACTACGCCTCGGGGGCTTATGGTTCGGCCTACTGAAATTCCAAACAGTTGGAATTTCCTAAGGTTTCTCACTCTGGACGTGTAACAACCCGAAAAATAGCATATGGCTATTTTGCATCGAAATGTGTGCGCGATTGAGAATTTCGCGCGATTATGTATTTTCTAATAATAATTATTTTAATTGAGAAATATAAGATATATTGTCTATCTTATTTTATTATTATTTTCAAGATTAAATTATTTTATACGGATTATCTACGAAGTATTTTAATGTGTTTTGTATTGTTTGGATTATTAAAGTAGAGAGTTCGGCTTTATTCAAAATGTATTAAGGCTAAGGGGCTTATACGAAACATTCCTTTAGATATTTATCTCTCTACTATTATTTATTCACATTTTTACAAAAAACCCCCTTCCTTCTCCTTCTCCTTCTTCTTCCTTCTCCTTTTCTTCTCCCCGTCTGGTTCCACCCCGACCCAGAACCCACCTCCCCCGGTCCCCCACTCAATCTCCTTCCCCTACTTCTTCCTCTCCCGTTCGCTCCCAACGAAGAAACCCAACTCCCTCTCCCTCTCCCTCTCCTTCTTCTGATCCGTTCGTTCCCCATCCCGAACCCAAAAGGACCCCCCCCCCCGGCCTCTCCTCCTCCCTTCTCCCTCTCCGCTCACTTCCAACCAAAGGGAAAACCCCCTCACTCCCGTTCCCTTCTTCCTTATTCTTCTCCCTTCTTGTTCGACACCGACCCAGGGAACCCCGGGCCTCCTCTCCCTTTTCCTTCTTCTTCATTCACCCCCAGTGCAAAGAACCCCCACCACCTCCCTTCTTCCTCCTCCTTCGTTCTTCTTCTTCCCGATCGGAAAAAGTACCCCACGAACCCATCGGTCGATGCCTTCCCCCATCTCAAAATCCACCTCTATTCTTCGTCAAATCCAAATTAAATTGAGGAATAGACTAATGGAGGGATTCTCTACATGGTGGTAGCGTCGGATTTTCGATTGGATTTCGGAAGGTAAAACCCTAACTATTTTATTGTATAAAATTTAGTTGGGTTAATTTTTATTGAGTATGAATGTTAGGGTAGAGAGATTTAGAGATATTGGAAATTGTGGATGTGAGAAATTAGCGGATTTTAGAGAGATTTCAAGTTGTTAGTAAAATAGGGTTTTGGATTTGAAAAAGAGAACTATATGGGTATGGATTAATTCTCGTATAGTAATAGAAATTGTAGTTGGACTATTAGATTATTTGGGGGTGGTTTTAGTAATTAATTGGGAATGAAAATACCGTAAGCATTAGATTATCACGTGCATCGCACGTGTATATCCCAAGCGTTCAGTAAACGCTTGTGTGATATTTGGGGATAGTGTTATTAGCTTTTATGATTGGTTTGAATTATTTGAGTTTAATCTCTTTGAAATTGATGATAGGATATATTCGCGACTTCGGATGCGGGATGGCATGGTGATGCTTCGAACCTTCGCAAAATGTGGTGAGTTAGTTTAATTATATATATTTTTGTGGGTTGATGAATATGTGAGTATTAATTTATCTATGTATTTGTGATTTAAAAAGGATATATGTGAGTTATATTATTTATATATTTTCGTGGTTTAAAGATATATGTGAGTCGATTTATTTACGTATTTTGTGGGTTTAAGAAATATGTGAGTACTAATTTATTTATATGTATTTTGTGGTTGAGAAATATGTGAGTATGATGTATCTACTTATATTTTATGTTGTGGCCGAATTTTATGACTTTTTGATATACTTCGCAGAAGTTATGTTAAAGATTGACTTTGAGGGAAAATACGGATTTTTATGGCCCGAAAATAGGTTTTTGTGATATTTGGTGAAGTTAACTATTTTGAGTATATAAAACCGATATAAGGGATTAGTTATGTATGTGGGGATTCTTTACTTCCAAATTAGTTGTTTGCTCTCCTTATTTGTTTATGTATATGTAGAAAGAACCATCTTTAGGGTTACTACTTGTGTAGGTGAAGAAAGGAACCCATCTTTTAGGTGTGAGTTGTTGTAGGTTGAGAAAGAACCCATTTTGAGGGTTGAGAAAATTGTGGATGCTAAAAGAACCCAACTAGATGTTATGTTAGTTGTAGTATGATAAAGAAACAATCTTTGATGTTGTCAGTTATAGGATGTTAAAAGATCACATCTTTATGTTGATTACTTGTTATAGGTTGAGAAAGAACCCATTCCTATGGCTATATTATTTGTGTATGCAAAAAAGAACCCATTTTAGTTGTTAGTAGTGGTGAGTAAAAAGAACCCATTCTATGGATTTGGATTGTTGTAGAGGAAGAACCTACGCTTGTGATATAGTAAGAATCCATGCTTGAATTGTTATAGAAAGAAACCCATCGTTCAGTTGTAGTAGAACATCATGCTTGAGTTGTGTGAAGAACCCATTCATGCCTATGTGACATTCCAGTAAAACCTATCATGTTTGAGTCAGTTTTAGAAAGAAACTCCTGGTCGAGTTGATTATAGTAGGTATGCCATGATGAGTTGATTTTAGAAGAAACCCATGCTAAGTTGATTATAGTAGATTCCTCTGTTACTTCTAATTATAGAAGATCAAGTTTGCTAGTAGGCACAGTTGGTTGCTTCTAGGTTTGATTACCTGTATAGTTGTTTGTATGTGGATTGCGCGTACGTGGCTCGACTGGCCCGTATGTAGCTGTGGGTCTCATACGCAGCATATTTGGCTCGTATGTATGTTGTTGTCTCATACGCGGCTCGACTGGTCCGTAAGTAGATGTTGGTCTCATACGGAGCTTATTTGGCTCGTATGCATGTTGTTGTCTCATACGCGGCTCGACTGGCCCGTATGTAGCTGTTGGTTCCATACGCAGCTTATTTAGCTCATATGTATTTTTGGTTACTCGTATGTAGCGTCTTATCTAATACGTAGTTGTTGTGCTCATCTAGGGTGATATCATTACCCTAGGGCAATCGACCATCAAGACGTGTGTTTAGCTTACTCCTAAGAGACTGTGGACGAGTCACTTCGCGGGTGCCGTCAGATCTTAACCGTTGGTTGATTGCGGACCGGAGTGTGACGAAATCCAAGTCCAGGATAGTAGCATGCGAATACGTTCGTATTGCCGGGGTCTTGGATCGATAGGCCATGAACCGGATCCTGAGAGATTTTGGTAAGTCTAGGTTGAGCAGCCTAGTAGAGTTATCTTGCGAAGTCTAATTCAAGACCTAGCATGTTGTGTTTATAATATTGTCATCCCTAGGATTGTTCAGGGTTAGTGACATCGTTAGGGTAGTGACTTATAAAGATCATTTTTACTTAGACCCTTTGCCGAAAAGAGAGGAGTCGGTTGTAGGGGGCGCCTAACGACAAACTTGTCCCTCGAGGCAGGCCTTAGGTGGTGATATTGGATTGTACCTTCCTGTCAAAGGGATACGTACGGTGGCGTCTCACGAGTTGGGAGCACGGGTTGCGTATCTCGCGCTGTTAATTCCTGAAGTGCCATGATAAGGCGGTCGGAGATAGGGGGATGGACCCCAAAACTTCGTCGGGTCCTTGGCCAGGGAGAGCGAACAGGCCATAGATCACGGTCTATGAGTTAGGGGTGACACAGGATAGGCTTTATGCTATACTGCGCTCGGGAGACCCTGTGTTTGTCTGGTTTTTGAGTGAGGTCCGGTGTACCGTGCAGTAGTGGCAAACATAGACACCATGAGCGTACTGCATTGGTGGGACTTGACCACGTTTGCAACCTCATCAGTCATGTAGTATCTGTCAGGAACAGGTTGTGTACAATTAGAAATTCATAACGCGGGTTCAAATCCCTATATATGGAGAAACGGCTTGAGATGGGCGCATGTAGTATGTGCTGCATGTTGCTTCGGAGACTTGCTGGCATTAGAATAAGAGCATCATCACATTAGTAATCTTGCATTAGAATAAGAGCATCGTTGTATTGGTAATTTTGCATTTGAGTTTAAGTCATAACGTACACAAGCACAAATTATATGTACACGTGTCTTTTCCATTCGAGATGAATTGCGAATGTGATAGTGAAGTAACTTAATAACCAAGCTATGGGCTTGGGATGTGATGTGATATTACCCAAGTTGGGCTTGGGATGTGCGGTGATCATTACCCAAGCTATCGGCTTGGCGTGTCATATGTTATTGCCAAACTATGTTGGGATATGGGGTGTATTGTGATAAAATGCAAGTAAATGGTAAGGTGAAATGAGATGTTAGGTTGGACATGAATGAATGTGATAGTATGAGGATGAAGGCATATGTTTATGATGTGATGCGTGATATAAGGAAATAAAATCAATATTGTATTATAAGTGGTTATTCAAATGGTTACTAAATATAAGTATGTTATGAGAGGGTATAGATATACATTCAGGTGATGACTCAGAGAGTATTTGATGTAAAATCTCATTTATGATGTTTACATATTCAGATGTCAAGTAAGATTGTTTATCTTGGAAATTGTGAGTTCGTTATGTTTTTACTTGTAAGTTTAATTTATTTACTTATTTAATAAATTATACTCACACCAGAAATGGCTAACCCTTAGTGTTTGGGGGTTAGGGAGTCCCTGGACTACCCTAGGTCCCTACTGATGCAGGTCCTCAGCAGTGCAGAGGTGAGGTGTAGGAACAGGTTCCGTGGAGTGGAGCTCCAGTTATAATTCGTTGTTATGTTTTAATTGTAAATAGTAAAGATTTATGCTTTAAATTGTATTTTTGATGTATAAGTATGAGGATGATGATGAAGAGTGTAGTGTGAGGCAGCAGGATATGGTTTGGACCCGTACCCATTCCGTCGTGGAGTGTCGGGCGTCGTGGTAGGTTTTTACAGGTTATTTTCTAAAAACTTGCTACATTTTCAAAAGGATTTATGCTTTTTAATTGATAATTGTTAAACCGTTATGAGTTTGGCTCCCAGAGCATATATATATTGCCGTGTGATGATGCTCATTTTGGCCTGGGGAGCCCGTATTATTATTGCCTGTGATGTAAGCTACGGAATTTAGAGCATAATTCCGTAAGCTTTTCTGTGTTTTGGGCAAAAATTACAAGGGAGACTCTGCCCAAATTTTCTTTGAAACATAACTATTTTAGTTTATGTTTAAAGTGATATAAAAATTGGAAGAATTGATTTTGGAGTCAAAAAAAAAAAGAAAAGAAAAGGGGCAGGCAGTACAGTTTGGTATTACAAACTGATATTTGTAATTACTGCGTAGTAACTTTGTGTTGAAGAAAAGTTTTTAAATTTTCCAGTTTTTCTGTGTCTCGAGACTAATTGAAGGAAAGATCTTGGCATGTGTCACGGTTTCCCAGTTACGGGGAGATCGGGGCATTACAGATGGTATCAGAGCCGACTTCAATTTACAGTCCAACACAGTAGGAAAATTAAACTTGGATGCCTTTTAGGAGTTGGATTTTAGCTAGTTGTAGATAGTTATAATTCATATTGTTGGTTCTTTCAACTTATGTTTTATAATTTTTCTATATCTGGACTAATTCCAGTATGTGTTACCATCCTTTAAAAACATGAAGGATGTTCGAGGATGTCCTAACCGAGGAGGTGTTGATGGAAGAGAGTGAACCGATATCGCTGGAATTTCGATGATCTTGAGCGCAGAGCCTCAGGAGATTTCACCGCCGCATGGATTAAGTGTGGATCAACACACAGCGGTGACAGCCAGCATAACATCGGGGAATGAGGAAGTTGAGGAAGTACGTGATTAGGAAAGGTCGTCAAGCTTAGAAGCTGGGTGATGCCTTCGGAGCTATATTAGAAGGCCTAGCAAAGGACGGCAGATCAACCCCGAAGGTGAACAACAAGGAAAAAGAGCCTGTTCACCAAGGGTAGGGTTCGCACTTACTACCAGCAAGCTGTAGAAGGCAGGAGTGCTAGTACCGGTATGTGCATATAGAACTACAACTAAGTTAAAAGTTGTATTTCTGAAATTTATTTTGGACGAGGAAGTAAGGTATGATGAAACACTTTCGTAACCAGCTGGATTTATATATATATGGAATCCATGCAGCTGTTTTGTTCAATTGTGGTTCATCACATTCTTTTGTCTGAATTATTTTTTAAGTGTTGAGATGTGTGCGGGAGGCAACTCTAGATTGGTTTGTTTGAATACACCATCTGGATCATTAGCTTCGAGCAAATTACAGGAGAGAATCCTGGAAGTTTGAAGTAATGATCGTAAGCCATGCCCGATTCTAAGGAGGGAGTAGCTACTGAACTGCAAAAGACCGAGATAAGTGAAGGATTGACCTCAGCCAAAAACCATGAAGGAAGCAAGAAGCTAGATGACGAGATCCAGCAAGCCAGTATTAGAGTGATTACTCAAGTTTAGAGCTTAATTTTGGCATGAGGGGAGTAGCAACCGAGTCCAAGTGAGCAAGTCAGAAGGCTTAGGCAGGAAATGCAGGGATTGAAGCACTGAAGCAGCGGGGTTTTCCGAGATCAGCTTATGATTAAGCAGCCACTAAAAGCACGCCCTGGAGGGAATCTCGCTCAGACAGAGGGCAATCGTGTTAACAATTCAGTAAGGTCACCAAGAGGAGCTGCTCAGGGGCTGAAGCGGCAATGTGTGACTTCGTCCTTTCTAAGGAGGGAGTGGTCACCAACCAACATGAGTCGTAATCAAGAAGTAGATCAACATCACTTGTAGACAGGAATAGAGCAAGGCAATGCAGCTATTGTCTACCCCAGAGCAGGAGCAGAGGAGTGTCAGCATTAAATTCATAGTGGGTCTGTCCAGAAGGCTGAAGGACAACAGTTCAACTTGGTAGAAAACCAGTTTTCAAGAATATCACTCGAGGAACTGGAGATGGTTCGGGAAAATGTCTCGTGAACCATTGATGTTGTGGTTGTCTTCATCTCCACTAGCAGCGTTCTGAGGACAGAACGATTCTAAGGAGGGAGTGATGTAACAACCCGAAAAATAGCATATGGCTATTTTGCATCGAAATGTGTGCGCGATTGAGAATTTTGCGCGATTATGTATTTTCTAATAATAATTATTTTAATTGAGAAATATAAGATATATTGTCTATCTTATTTTATTATTATTTTCAAGATTAAATTATTTTATACGGATTATCTACGAAGTATTTTAATGTATTTTGTATAGTTTGGATTATTAAAGTAGAGAGTTGGGCTTTATTCGAAATGTATTAAGGCTAAGGGGCTTATACGAAACATTTCCTTAGATATTTATCTCTCTACTATTATTTATTCACATTTTTACAAAAAAAGCCCCTTCCTTCTCCTTCTCCTTCTTCTTCCTTCTCCTTTTCTTCTCCCCGTCTGGTTCCACCCCGACCCAGAACCCACCTCCCCCGGTCCCCCACTCAATCTCCTTCCCCTACTTCTTCCTCTCCTATTCGCTCCCAACGAAGAAACCCAACTCCATCTCCCTCTCCTTCTCCTTCTTCGGATCCGTTCGTTCCCCATCCCGAACCCAAAAGGACGCCCCCCCCCCCCCCCCCCCCCCCGGCCTCTCCTCCTCCCTTCTCCCTCTCCGCTCACTTCCAGCCAAAGGGAAACCCCCCTCACTCCCGTTCCCTTCTTCCTTCTTCTTTTCCCTTCTTGTTCGACGCCGACCCAGGGAACCCCGGGCCTCCTCTCCCTTTTCCTTCTTCTTCATTCACCCCCAGCGCAAAGAACCCCAACCACCTCCCTTCTTCCTCCTCCATCGTTCTTCTTCTTCCCGATCGGAAAAAGTACCCCACGAACCCATCGGTCGATGCCTTCCCCCATCTCAAAATCCACCTCTATTCTTCGTCAAATCCAAATTAAAGTGAGGAATAGACTAATGGAGGGATTCTCTATATGGTGGTAGCGTCGGATTTTCGATTGGATTTTGGAAGGTAAAACCCTAACTATTTTATTGTATAAAATTTAGTTGGGTTAATTTTTATTGAGTATGAATGTTAGGGTAGAGAGATTTAGAGATATTGGAAATTGTGGATGTGAGAAATTAACAGATTTTAGAGAGATTTCAAGTTGTTAGTAAAATAGGGTTTTGGGTTTGAAAAAGAGAACTATATGGGTATGGATTAATTCTTGTATAGTAATAGAAATTGTAGTTGGACTATTAGATTATTTGGGGGTGGTTTTAGTAATTAATTGGGAATAAAAATACCGTAAGCATTAGATTATTACGTGCATCGTACGTGTATATCCCAAGCGTTCAGTAAATGCTTGTGTGATATTTGGGGATAGTGTTAATAGCTTTTATGATTGGTTTGAATTATTTGAGTTTAATCTCTTTGAAATTGATGATAGGATATATTCGCGACTGCGGATGCGGGATGGCATGGTGACGCTTCGAACCTTCGCGAAATGTGGTGAGTTAGTTTAATTATATATATTTTTGTGGGTTGATGAATATGTGAGTATTAATTTATCTATGTATTTGTGATTTAAGAAGGATATATGTGAGTTATATTATTTATAGATTTTCGTGGTTTAAAGATATATGTGAGTCGATTTATTTACGTATTTTGTGGGTTTAAGAAATATGTGAGTACTAATTTATTTATATGTATTTTGTGGTTGAGAAATATGTGAGTATGATGTATCTACTTATATTTTATGTTGTGGCCGAATTTTATGGCTTTTTGATATACTTCGCAGAAGTTATGTTAAAGATTGACTTTGAGGGAAAATACGGATTTTTATGGCCCGAAAATAGGTTTTTGTGATATTTGGTGAAGTTAACTAATTTGAGTATATAAAACCGATATAAGGGATTAGTTATGTATGTGGGGATTCTTTACTTCCAAATTAGTTGTTTGCTCTCCTTATTTGTTTATGTATATGTAGAAAGAACCATCTTTAGGGTTACTACTTGTGTAGGTGAAGAAAGGAACCCATCTTTTAGGTGTGAGTTATTGTAGGTTGAGAAAGAACCCATTTTGAGGGTTGAGTAGATTCTAGATGCTAAAAGAATTGGGTATGAGTTGTTGTAGGTTGAGAAAGAACCCATTTTGAGGGTTGAGAAAATTGTGGATGCTAAAAGAACCCAATTTGATGTTATGTTAGTTGTAGTATGATAAAGAAACAATCTTTGATGTTGTCGGTTATAGGATGTTAAAAGATCACATTTTTACGTTGATTACTTGTTGTAGGTTGAGAAAGAACCCATTCCTATGGCTATATTATTTGTGTATGCGAAAAAGAACCCATTTTAGTTGTTAGTAGTGGTGAGTAAAAAGAACCCATCCTATGGATTTGGATTGTTGTAGAGGAAGAATCTACGCTTGTGATAAAGTAAGAATCCATGCTTGAATTGTTATAGAAAGAAACCCATCGTTCAGTTGTAGTAGAACATCATGCTTGAGTTGTGTGAAGAACTCATTCTTGCCTATGTGACATTCCAGTAAAACCTATCATGTTTGAGTCGGTTTTAGAAAGAAACTCATGGTTGAGTTGATTATAGTAGGTATGCCATGATGAATTGATTTTAGAAGAAACCCATGCTAAGTTGATTATAGTAGATTCTTCTGTTACTTCTAATTATAGAAGATCAAGTTTGCTAGTAGGCACAGTTGGTTGCTTCTAGGTTTGATTACCTGTATAGTTGTTTGTATGTGGTTTGCGCGTACGTGGCTCGACTGGCCCGTATGTAGCTGTGAGTCTCATACGCAGCTTATTTGGCTCGTATGTATGTTGTTGTCTTATACGCGGCTCGACTGGCCCGTAAGTAGATGTTGGTCTCATACAGAGCTTATTTGGCTCGTATGCATGTTGTTGTCTCATACGCGGCTCGACTGGCCCGTATGTAGCTGTTGGTTCCATACGCAGCTTATTTAGCTCATATGTGTTTTTGGTTACTCGTATGTAACGTCTTATCTAATACGTAGTTGTTGTGCTCATCTAGGGTGATATCATTGCCCTAGGGCTATCAACCATCAAGACGTGTGTTTAGCTTACTCCTAAGGGACTGTGGACGAGTCACTTCGCGGGTGCCGTCAGATCTTAACCGTTGGTTGATTACGGACCGGAGTGTGACGAAATCCAAGTCCAGGATAGTAGCATGCGAATACGTTCGTATTGCCGGGGTCTTGGATCGATAGGCCATGAACCTGATCCTGAGGGATTCTGGTAAGTCTAGGTTGAGCAGCCTAGTAGAGTTATCTTGCGAAGTCTAATTCAAGACCTAGCATGTTGTGTTTATAATATTGTCATCCCTAGGATTGTTCAGGATTAGTGACATCGTTAGGGTAGTGACTTATAAAGATCATTTTTACTTAGACCCTTTGCCGAAAAGAGAGGAGTCGGTTGTAGGGGGCGCCTTACGACCTACTTGTCCCTCGAGACAGGCCTTAGGTGGTGATACTGGGTTGTACCTTCCGGTCAAAGGGATACGTACGGTGGCGTCTCACGAGTTGGGAGCACGGGTTGCGTATCTCGCGCTGTTAATTCCTGAAGTGCCATGATAAGGCGGGCGGAGCTAGGGGGATGGACCCCGGAACTTCGTCGGGTCCTTGGCCAGGGAGAGCGAACAGGCCATAAATCACGGTCTATGAGTTAGGGGTGACACAGGATAGGCTTTATGCTATACTGCGCTCGGGAGACCCTGTGTTTGTCTGGTTTTTGAGTGAGGTCCGGTGTACCGTGCAGTAGTGGCAAACATAGACACCATGAGCGTACTGCATTGGTGGGACTTGACCACGTTTGCAACCTCATCAGTCATGTAGTATCTGTCAGGAACAGGTTGTGTACAATTAGAAATTCATAACGCGGGTTCAAATCCCTATATTTGGAGAAACGGCTTGAGATGGGCGCATGTAGTATGGGCTGCATGTTGCTTCGGAGACTTGCTGGCATTTGAATAAGAGCATCACTGCATTAGTAATCTTGCATTAGAATAAGAGCATCGTTGTATTGGTAATTATGCATTTGAGTTTAAGTCATAACGTACACAGGCACAAATTATATGCACACTTGTCTTTTCCATTCGAGATGAATTGCGAATGTGATAGTGAAGTAACTTAATAACCAAGCTATGGGCTTGGGATGTGATGTGATATTACCCAAGTTGGGCTTGGGATGTGCGGTGATCATTACCCAAGCTATCGGCTTGGCGTGTCATATGTTATTGCCAAACTATGTTGGGATATGGGGTGTATTGTGATAAAATGCAAGTAAATGGTAAGGTGAAATGAGATGTTAGGTTGGACATGAATGAATGTGATAGTATGAGGATGAAGGCATATGTTTATGATGTGATGCGTGATATAAGGAAATAAAATCAATATTGTATTATGAGTGGTTATTCAAATGGTTACTAAATATAAGTATGTTATGAGCGGGTATAGATATACATACAGGTGATGACTCAGAGAGTATTTGATGTAAAATCTCATTTATGATGTTTACATATTCAGATGTCAAGTAAGATTGTTTATCTTGGAAATTGTGAGTTCGTTATGTTTTTACTTGTAAGTTTAATTTATTTACTTATTTAATAAATTATACTCACACCAGAAATGGCTAACCCCTTAGTGTTTGGGGGTTAGGGAGTCCCTGGACTACCCTAGGTCCCTACTGATCCAGGTCCTCAGCAGTGCAGAGGTGAGGTGTAGGTACAGGTTCCATGGAGTGGAGCTCCAGTTATAATTCGTTGTTATGTTTTAATTGTAAATAGTAAAGATTTATGCTTTAAATTGTATTTTTGATGTATAAGTATGAGGATGATGATGAAGAGTATAGTGTGAGGCAGCAGGATATGGTTTGGACCCGTACCCATTCCATCGTGGAGTGCCGGGCGTCGTGGTAGATTTTTACAGGTTATTTTCTAAAAACTTGCTACATTTTCAAAAGGATTTATGCTTTTTAATTGATAATTGTTAAACCGTTATGAGTTTGGCCCCCAGAGCATATATATATATATATATTGCCTGTGTGATGATGCTCATTTTGGCCTAGGGAGCCCGTATTATTATTGCCTGTGATGTAAGCTACGGAATTTAGAGCATAATTCCGTAAGCTTTTCTGTGTTTTGGGCAAAAATTACAAGGGAGACTCTGCCCAAATTTTCTTTGAAACATAACTATTTTAGTTTATGTTTAAAGTGATATAGAAATTGGAAGAATTGATTTTGGAGTCAAAAAAAAAAAGAAAAGAAAAGGGGCAGGCAGTACAGTTTGGTATTACAAACTGATATTTGTAATTACTGCGTAGTAACTCTGTGTTGAAGAAAAGTTTTTAAATTTTCCAGTTTTTCTGTGTCTCGAGACTAATTGAAGGAAAGATCTTGGCATGTGTCACGGTTTCCCAGTTACGGGGAGATCGGGGCGTTACAGGACGATAAAGTACTTCTCCTTCCATCCTTTAATGGAGTCCAGATGGCCGTGCATCACCCTCTTGTGAGGAAGTGGCGAGAGGTAAAAAATCCCTTCCATGTCTCCGAGCGAGCTCATCCCTTGGATGGCACGGAAGTACGCGAGTCTCAGTTTGATCCCTTTCTCCTGGCACTTCAGAATAAAGCAGGCCATGTGTTTCCACGAGTTGGGGCCATATGGCATTGGACTCAGCTCTCGCCACTTCAACACCCTCTCAATGAACGGGTGCAACGGCAGCCTCAATCCCGAGACGAAGGTTTCCTCGGGAAACATGCAGAAGCTCGACTCCAGCCATGCGGTTGGATGAATTCCGGGGTTCGACACCAGAAGTTTGAATTCCTTTGGAATGAAGTAGGCCGCCCTTAAGATAGGCAGGTAGTCCGCCCTCAAAGCACACTGGACACTTTACATCTTGATCATGGACCGACCCGAGTCCCGCAGTAATGAGGTAAATGCGAGAAGCCCCTCCACGTCGTCGAGATACATCCTGATCAACCCCAGGTTTTCATTGGACAGAAGGGGAAACTTGAACCCAGGCTCGGGTCCGTATTTTTCTGGCTCGCCCGGACTATCGGGATGAATCCACTTCCATTTTCTCCTACAGGGGCGAGGCTTCCTCTGCGGAGATGGGGTCGATAACGAGGGCAGAGGTGGAAGATCTTCTTCTTCCATAGCTACCTTTCCTGCGGTTCCTCCTTCCCCCTCCTCCTGATCGTTGCCTCCCTCGGTTCCTCGTTCGGACCCCTTCTGGTCGTCCTCCTCAACAATGTCCTCTCCCTCGGGGCCTCCTTCCTCATGCTCACCCTCCTCAACAAGCTCCTCTTCCGATCTATGGATTCATAAAGGGGGCACATCATAAATCACAACACCCTCACCCCCCGATCCTAAATCCGACTAGACCACTTCCTTCACTTCAAAGTCATAAAGAGACCAAGATGTCGACGTCGACTGGACTTCTTCCACAGCATGACCTGAAGAGCTTGCCTCGGAGCTGGACTGAGAACACGACATTACGAAACAAAAATACTAACAAGATATACCAGGAAACGGGAAGATCACCGAAAAATGGTCGCCGACGGCTATGAAAGAAACTCATGTTGTCTAGAGATTGAGTGCAAGGTGAAGAAATAAAGGGAAAGGTGGGAGATTTATAATAGAGGAAGGGACTCCTCGAATTCTGTGATAAGATCTGGCCAATGGATCTTGATCATCAAGATCTAACGGCCACCAGGATCTGAAACGCTTCGATTCTCATGCCCATGACGTCAGCCTAGAGCATAAAAATACCTTTTTACCTTCGGCCCTATCAGTCTGTACAACGGCTCGGAATACATGGCCAACTACTCGAGTACTACATTTTTTTCAACACCAAAGCTTTTCCAATAAGTTACTGGGGCTCGACGCTCGGATGTCAACCCGAGCCACACCAGACTTTTCCAACAAGTTGAGGCTCAGCGCTCGGATGTCACCGCGAGCCATACCAAGCTTTTCCAACAACTTTTCGGGGCTCGACTCTCGGATGTCACCGCGAGCCACACCAGACTTTTCCAACAAGCTTTGGGGCCTTGATGCTCGGATGTCACCGCGAGCCACACCAAGGTTCTCTAACAAGTTTTGGGGGCTCGACGCTCGGATGTCACCGCAAGCCACACCAAGCTTCTCCAACAAGTTTTGGGAGCTCGACGCTCGGATGTCACCGCGAGCCACACCAAGCTTCTCCAACAAATTTCGTGGCTCGGCGCTCGGATGTCACCACGAGCCAGACCAAAGCTTTTCCAACAAGTTTTGGGGGCTCGACGCTCGGATGTCACCGCGAGCCACACCAAGCTTCTCCAACAAGTTTCTTTGCTCGACGCTCGGATGTCACCGCGAGCCACACCAAGCTTCTCCAACAAGTTTCGTGGCTCAACGCTCAGATGTCACCATGAACCACACCAAGCTTTTCCAATAAATCTTGGGGCTCGGAGCTAGGTTGTAATCTTGAGCCACACCAAGACTTTTTCAACAAGTCTTGGGGCACGGAGCTCGGTAGCGAATCCGAGCCACACCAAGACTTTTCCAACAAGTCTTGGGGCTCGGAGCACAGTGGTGAGCCAGAGCCACACCAAGGCTTTTCCAACAAGTCTTGGGGCTCGGAGCTCGGTTGTAATCTCGAGCCACACCAAGACTTTTTCAACAAGTCTTGGGGTGCGGAGCTCGGTACCGAATCCGAGCCACACCAGGACTTTTCCAACAAGTCATGGGGCTTGGAGCTCGGTGGTGAGTCCGAGCCACACCAAGGCTTTTCCAACAAGTCTTGGGGCTCGGAGCTCGGTTGTAATCTCGAGCCACACCAAGACTTTTCCAACAAGTCTTGGGGCTCGGAGCTCGGTAGTGTACTCGAGCCACACCAAGGCTTTTCCAACAAGCTCAGGCTTGGTGCTCGGATGTCACCGTGAGCCACACCCAGGCTTTTCCAACAAATCTTGGGGCTCGGAGCTCGGTAGTAACCCCAAGCCACACCAAAGCTCTCCCAATAAGTTTTGGGGCTCGGAGCTCGATTGTGACCTCGAGCCACGCGAGTCTCATCACCCGAGCTCGTAAAGGCTCGGCCCTCGGCGCTCATCACTCGATGCTCGATACTCGGATCCCTACCACCTATTTTTTTTGGTTCTCAACACCCCCAAGCTTTTCTAACAAATAGGGGGCTCGGAGCTCGGTCGTGACCTCGAGCCATGCACGCCTCGTCACCCGATCTCACGAAAGCTCGACCCTTGACACTCGACGCTCGGCTCCCGACACTCCGCATCAGGTACTCGACGCCCCTCATATCATCAGAAGGGGATCCCCTTCATCCTACCCCGCTGGCCTCTCCAGGAAGATACAAACCACATTCTTTGCCGTACACACCGCTCTGCTCTTCCTATAGAGGTAAATCACTCCTACATGGCTGAGTTATCCAGCCCTCCAGGAGTGGGGGGCTTCTGATATGAGTATGGGCCAGATGACGTGGCCCCTCTTGGGCCACCAAATCCCCTCAAAATCTGCTGTCCACTGATTATCAGGTCAACCCAGAGCCTCATGGGCTTCTTCCACGTCAGGCCCACGAGCAAACGGGTCCAAATCTGGCTCAACAGGATCTCAGACCCGTTTGCTCTGCCTATAAATATCAGACCCCATCCCCCACTGGCAAGGTAATCAATCTTTCTCCTCCAAAACCCTAGCTCCTGTTGCTTTCCAGTGACTCACTAGATCGACGGAGGACCTGTCGCCGGGATCTCTCCCTGTGTTTCTAGGCAGAGTGCAGGTACACAAGACCGAGCCGAGCCCCGAAGATCCGATCCAAGTTACTGGATCCGAGCCGAGCGTCCGTCCTCCACCTCACTCCTGCTACTCCCAAGCCGTTCCCAGCCGATGGTCGAACATATAGCCAGTACCACAACTTTCACTATACAAATTATAAGAACTCACACCTGTTGCAGTCACATCTCAAAAACAAACCGCACCAAATATGAACATTAATAACATAGCAATTCATCTCTCCCTGAAATATCTTTGATTCTAGATATGCACAGCAAAAGAAAAGAGACCAGGTAGAATCATCACTATTCTAGATATGTACAGCAAAGGAAAAGGGACCGGGTAGAATCATGACTAGGAGATCAAGATTCTTTGCTTTCAGGTAGAATCAAAGTTTACTGTCAAATAAAGATCATCTTCATTGCTATGAATCGGGAATTTGCTGATATTTATTCCAAGTAGGGCATAAAATGACAAAATTATCCTTAAGTATTCGAGAGAAACACTGCTTAACAGCTCAAAAGATATTTGCTAATTTGACCTTGCGCTTTCCATCGTGGAAAAGTCTAATGCATGTACAAGTATCTATATCTTGGAAGGAACGGCATAACATCCTGAGGCAAGTACAAGAATATTACTAACATTAAAATTCTAGCTGAAATGAACTTCACAAGTATTCTGTCGAATCTGTAATGTATCTTTGATAATAGATATGCACAGCCAGAAAGAGAAAAGACCAGAAGAAGAAAAAAATTTAATAGCAAAATTAGCAAGGTAAACCAACTAAAATTCAAATGCACTAGTGACTGCAATACAATATAAGAGATATGCTGATTCTTGAAAGAGACAGCAAAAGCGGAGAAAAGAATTTCCTTTGATGAAGTTCATAATTATAAACTAACTTTTTTGTATTATTTTAGATTGAATTTTTTTAAAATATAAAATCATGTTTAGTTATTTTTCAGTAATGAAACCAGATAACTTTTTACCTTTTTTTAGTCAAAAATATAAAATTAAAAATAAAAACATTTGGGAAGAAGGCCCATCACCACTTGAAGGTTTAGTAGCCCAGAAGAACATAATGTAAATCACCTTATGGGGGTTGAATAGGGTGATTGTGCGGAAATTAAAAATTTTAATGAATGCTAAAGTAAAAAAGATAGAGTAAGAGAAAGCAAACAGAGCAACGAGTAAGACACGGCGATATAACGTGGTTCGACCCCCAGGTCTACGTCCACACCACCTACTTGTAGCAATTCTTCTCCACAAGTGTTTCACTATACTTTAAACCCTTGTACAGTGATTCTCGAAATTCAGGCCGAGAGACCTATTACACCCGCAGGGTTTCTACAAATAAGTCCCGCAAAACTCACCAAAGTGGAAAAAAAAGAAAAACTCTCAAGATCTAAAAATATATTGAGTGAAGAAAGTAATAAAATCTCTCACCCTCGGAGTATTGATTGAATGATTAGTTCAGAAGAGTTATGATAGCAAGGGATGAAGAATATACTGTGAATTCGTCTCAATATATAGAATAGGTAAATGTATATTTCCGAAAACGAAAATATATTTCCAAAATAGTCAGATCTGCAATAAGACGGTCGACCGCAATGATGGGCAGTCAACCGTTCATCTTTTAACTCGTAAGTCGAGCGATGACCGGTCGACTGACTCATCTTTTCCACAGAGATAAGTGGTCGACTGACACTTCGTGCGCCGCTGTCGTGTAGATTCGACTTTTATTTGGTAATTTCACTTTATATTCTTTCCAAAACTAATTTATCAACCAATACTACTTTACATATATTTCCCTCACATAAACAGAAATAAATCATCATTTTTTGCTGGCTTTCTTGATGATTTGAAGCACATGTTTCTTGTGTGCAATCTTCATTGATTTTTTGGGTTTATACCTCTTTTGCTTGATTTCCAATCACTTTGAATATTTTATTTTGGTTTTCCTTTTTTCTGCAGATGCTGTAAATCTCAACTGAAAATATTAGTTGTAGATGATACATTTTGTGCGCACCAAACTTAAGGTCAATAATTTTCCCCTTTTGGTGTGGACAAAACATACCTTAGAATTAAAAAAATGTAATCATAAACAAATTAGAAGAGATTGAAGTGCTCCTCCTAAATCCAAAAACTCCCCCTAAATTCATGCCTGGTAAGATTTTAATAAATGTGTGTTAATGATACAACCTATATGTAAAAATTAAAACCTTTTTGAAAGCATGCTTACATATATGTTGAGAGTCAAGTAATTTTGGGGAATATTTCATTTTGAAAACCAAAGGGAAATCTACTTACTTGACCATTGATCGCGTAGCTCTTTGATATACAGTGAAAGCTCTACATGGTATCATAGATTTGAGATTTCACCAATACATAAGAGAGATATAGATTAAAAGACAGATTTAAAGATTCAAAGTGTTAAAAGAGAGATAGATAAAAATTCTAAGAAAAATTCTAAGAAAAATACTTCTTCTTTTAGGAACACACCAAAAGATACAAAATACAACTGTCGAAAATCCGAAAAACAGAATAGAGACCGGTCAACCGCACAGTCGACCGATGAGAAATTGTATGCGACTGTTGAGAAAACAGAGGGCAGGACAATCAACCGCACGGTTGACCGAAGAAAAACAAAACAGGCATGTGTTCGACTGTAGGAAAACAGAGAGGGGACCGGTCGACCGCCCAGTCGACCGGTAAAACTGATGTAACACAAATAGCTTGTAAGCAAAGCAAAGAGAGATCGGCCGACCATGCATATAAACAGGAAAATAATGATCAGAATGATAAGCACAGCACAAAGATAAATGCGAGATGTATTGACATGATGATCATTGCAAGCACTGACATTTGTTTTCTTGATAAATATGGTTACATAACACAAGAAAAGTCCATACAAGAGCAACATTGTGTAAACTATTCCACAATGTAAACTATTCCATATATGATCATTGCAATCATCAAAGACATATTCCTAACCAATACAAGCTATTCATCATCATCATTATCATCATCACCACCATCATCATCTTCGTCTTCATCGTCTTCGTCATTGTTCTCCTCTTCATTAGAAGGAGGAGGAAGGAGTTCTCAATCTTCTTTACTTTGTAAGTACTCGATGGTGTTGACATAGTAATGGTATATTTGCCTTTGATGGGTGGGAAATTGTTCATGAGCCACAAATGTAGATGAGGTGGATGGAGGAGTAGCATTCTTGTGATGAGAGGAAGAAGGAGCTTGTTGGGATTGTTCGCCTTGACGATCTTATTGGGCTTGACGACGACGAGCCAGTTGGATAAACGGAACGTCAATACCCATTTGTTGGGGAATGATTGGCGCAGGATTTTTGCCATTAATGCTGGAATCAATAGTGAGATTATAAATAAGAGAACTGAAGGGTAGACCACAGTTACGAGAGGTGGCAAAATTCATTGTCCTAATGATGAATGTAGCAAGATTGAATTTATATTTGCCTAGAATGAGGAAAATTATGAATGATTGGTCTACCCCAATTTCAGTCTTATCATTTTTTTAGGCCAAATGTTGGCATTAATAATTTTATTCAAGACACGGGCAACATCGGTAAAATTTGTGGGAGCGGAACGAGGGATATGAAGAAATTCTGATTTAACAATCATGGATTTAACAGTAGATTTATCTGTCACGCCCCGCTTTCCAAAAATACGGAATACGAGCACGTAACATTGACCCAGCGAATGACTAACGTCACCCATAAGCTGTTTAACCAATCAACTCAACAATATAACCAATACAGAACAATTGCGCAGGCAATAATAATAATCTCATGAACAATAATACTTGGAATTAAACAATATAAAATATCCAAATGTAATAATAATCCGACATCTGGAAACAAATAGCATTATTCGGGTCATAAGCCCAATACAATGAAATAACAATAGTTCAATAAAACAATAAGCAACTAGAAAGTATTAAATCTTCATAATCTCTGTCCTCCAATTCCAGAGAAGAAAAATTGTCCTTAGAGTAAGTCATGGACAGCAAGTAGAGAAAGCAGGGAACAATAGAATAACGGTATAATAATTATGTCAATGGATAAATAGGAATCAATAACATGATACGATAGCAATAATTAATAACATGGTAATCGATGCAATGGTTTGGTATCAATAACACTTAGATAATAATCGATATCAATAGGAACAATGATGAACAAAATGCAATGTCGATGTGATGCAAACCCTTAAGTCTATTATTCATTTTAATCCTAACTAAAGCATGTACTACTGCATCCCATACTACAGGTTTGATACATATAATCAATTTCGTTTAGACTGAGTGGTGAGTTCTATAGATCATGTGTCGGTACGGTAATCACTGATACGTTACAATATTGTTGCTCGATACATTACGATAATTCACTGATTCATTGATATATTGGTACATTGATACATTGATACATTGATACGATTCATTAGTGCAATTCACGAAAGATTGGGGTATCGTAGTAAGCGCTCCACAATCAATCAATAAATACTGGCCGACACAGTCACTTTATTATTCACTACTCAAGTCATTTCCTTAAACTCCGGCTTATTAATTATTTTATTAATGCACCAATACAATATGCAAATATGAGATATGAGATGAACAATAGTATCAATAGGAGACAATAAGATGGTAACATGAAATAGGATAATTGGACTGGTGACAATAACTCATTGGAATTATGTAATGCAACATACATACTTTAATTCATGCAATACTACTATATAAAAACAATTAATTCAAGAAAACTGAAAGGTATAATTTTGGAAATAAAAACACAGCTGTCGTAAAACGGGCATAACTTTTGCTACAAAACTCAGAATTCAAAAATTCAAGATGTTATTTAAACTAGAAAGATGAGGCTACAATTCATATTCAGAAAGTGTTTCATTTTAAGGTCGTTTATTGGTTCAAAAACAGCAGTCAATATTCATGTCAGCAAGCATATACAGGGTTTTGGGGTATTTTCATGAAAATAATTTAATTAAACAATATTTGTATCGATCCTCTAGTGAATAAATTGTGTAATCAACATGATGGGTGTCAAAACATGATAAATAAAACTAGAACACGCTCATACATCAATTTATCATCAATCAATCATCAATCGATCAAACAACATACAACCTATCAATTATCTCTACAATAATTTATTTGTGTGATGGTTATATGAACAACCCTATTATCAATTCTATATGCATTCATGAAATATCCAAACTTTAGAGTTAAAAGTGGCACGATGTCAAGAATATTGGGGTTAGCTCGTGTAAACCCTCAATAGACCCAACGAAGAGATGAATAATGGATAATATGATGACAAAAGGATTTACTTGCAAGAATTTCAAAGAAACTTGAATCTGATACAATTAACAATTCAAGAGGACGGTGACTTGCCTTATAATCGATAAAAACAAATATCAAGAATAACGGGATAAGAATCCTGAAGCAACGAACCCACGAACTAGCACAATTTAACATGTGCAATACACGGGTAAACAAAAAGCCAAAACAGCACAGTGAGATCCAAAGAGACAGCAACGACAGCCAAAGAGAGCAATGGCAGCATCCTCAACAGTGAAGGCCATGTAGCGGCAGCATTGCTGGCAACCAATCAGGCAGTGTCGACAGCAAGGTCGAACGGCGCTAGTGGTCGTCGACCGAAATAGGGAGGATAAGAGGGTGTTGGGGTTTGGCAGTCTGCTGTCGATGGAAATTAGAGCGGGGGCAAGGGGGGTTGCGACTCATCTGGGAGTGGCGCAATGGGAGGGTTGTGCCGGAGGTGGTCGGGAACTCGTCGGAGAAGACGAACAGTAAAGGGGTTTGAGTTTGGGTGGGAATTTCAGGGGGAGAGAAACACAGAGGAGAGAGAAAAAGGAGAGAAGAGAGAGATTAGACGGCTAGGGTTTCAAAATTGTGCAATAATTAGGGTTTGCACTGGGGTTGTATTTATAGGATACAATAAGGGTATTGAGTTAGTTGTTTAAGGCCCAGTAATAGTGGGTTTGGGTCAAGAACAAATGAAATTGAATTTTAGGGTTCAATAAGAGATAGATCTAAATCAATAGGGTTTAAATAAAAATACCCACAATTAGATAGAAGAAAATAGGATCAACAAAATAGTCCAATCTCGAAAAACGAAAAATTTCATGAACAAAAATTTGAATCCCAATAAATTAATAAACAATACAAATGAATAGAATATAAACTGGGCTTGAAAATATATTGGAAATTCACAAAGAAAACCAAATCCGGTATAATAATAAAATAATCCAATTGATGAATTTTAAATAGATAATCATGAAATAGAAATTAATAATCATAATCATAATTGTAATAAATTATACAATAAAATAGTATTTGGGTTTAACAATTTAATAAAAATAATCCAATAATAATAATATATGTGATTTGGGCCCAAATATAATTAACCAATAAATTAAGATTATTAAACAAGTTTAAAATACACCATCATTCGAAATAATATAATTTCGACTGGAAAATATTTTAATAGAAAATCCCAAAAAGAATTTAACACAAAATATATTTATCAATAATCGAAATACAGAAAATATTCAGAAAATATGTATTTACGGAAATGGGGGTTACAATCCTACCCACCTTACAACAAAATTTCATCCTCGAAATTTGTTCAGACGGTACATAGGACAAAATAAAGCAACTGGAAAATAACAAAATTGGGAATTCAAAACAGAAAGAAACAAAGTGGTGGCAGCACCAGAATAAGAAGGAACATGGATATGAATGAAGTGATCAAGAATGGTTTTGAATAAGGATTCAATGTATGATGGCAATGCAAAATAAATGAAAAGCAATTAAATAATGCAAGAAAGAGAGGCAACAGATAATCCTGGGACTTGTGGCTTATGGGCCCACCACGCTTACCCTGTGCTATTTTGATTGTGAAGCTCCAAATTGTAGACATGTCGTTATAGATCAAGTGATGTTGATCGACTAACCAAGCAGGAAGAAGAAGAATGGATGACACTAGAATCAAAAGAATATGAGTACGAAAGAATAAAATCATACCCAACAAGGAATCAAGGAATGTGAAGGATCAAAGACAACAAGAAATGAAGGAACTAAATGTGAAGGGATCAAAAAGGAATCAAAAGAGACTAGTTTCCAGATTGTTGGTTATCAATTGTATAGTGATTTCTGTATTGCACATACTGTTGAATCAAACCAATGAAAACCCAAATCTGATTAATATATCAATCAAAGCCAAACTTTCTTTTGTTAGTCATGTTTAACTGATATATTATCCAAACCAGAGCCCTGATACCACTAAAAACCTTGTCACGCTTCGCTTCTCAAAAATACGGAATACGAGCACGTAACATTGGCCCAGCGAATTACTAACGTCACCCATAAGCTATTTAACCGATCAACTGAACAATATAACCAATACAGAACAATAGCACAGGCAATAATAATAATCTCATGAACATTAATACTTGGAATGAAACAATAGGAAATATCCAAATATAATAATAATCTAACATCTGGAAACAAATAGCAATATTCCGGTCATAAGCCCAATACAATGAAATAACAATAGTTCAATAAAACAATAAGCAACTAAAAAGCATTAAAAGCATTAAATCATCAGAATCTCTGTCCTCCAATTCTAGCAGGCAATTCTCCATCAACACCTGTAAACACTTCATCTAAAAAGAGGAGAAAAATTGTCCTTAGAGTAAGTCATAGATAACAAGTAAAGAAAGCAGGGAACAATGGAATAACGATATAACAATGATATCAATGGATAAATAGGAATCAATAACATGACACGATAGCAATAATCAATAACATGGTAATCGATGAAATGGTTCGGTATCAATAACACTTAGACAATAATCGATATCAATAGGAACAATGATGAACAAAATACAATATCGATGTGATGCAAATGCTTAAGTCTATTATTTATTTTAATCCTAACTAATGCATGTACTACTACATCCCATACTATATGTTCCATACATACAATCAATTTCATTTAGACTGAGTGGTGAGTTCTATAGACTATGTGTCGGTACGGTAATCACTGATACGGTACAATATTGTTGCTCAATACATTACAATGATTCACTGATTCATTGATATATTGGTACATTGATACATTGATACGATTCATTGGTGCAATACACGAATAATTGGGGTGCCGTAGTCAGCGCTCCACAATCAATCGATAAATACTGGCCGACACAGTCACTATATTATTCACTACTCAAGTCATTCCCTTAAACCCCGATTTATTAATTATTTTATTAATGCGACAATACAATATGCAAATATGAGACATGAGATGAACAATAGTATCAATAGGGGACAATAAGATGGTAACATGAAATAGGACAATTGGAATGGTGACAATAACTCAATGGGATCATGCAATGCAACATACATACTTTAATTCATGCAATACTACTATATATATTAACAATTAATTCAAGAAAATCTGAAAGATATAATTCTAGAAATAAAAACACAGTTGTAGTAAAACACGCATAACTTTTGCTACGAAACTCGGAATTCGAAAATTCGAGATATTCTGAAAACCAGAAAGATGAGGCTACAATTCATATTCAGAATGTATTTCATTTTAAGGTCGTTTACTGGTTCAAAAACAGCTGTCAATATTCAGGTCAGTAAGCATATATAGGGTTTTTGGGTATTTTTATGAAAATAAATTAATTAAACAGTATGTGTATCGATTCTCCAGTCAATAAATTGTGTAATCAACATGATGGGTGTCAAAACATGATAAATAAAACTAGAACACGCTCATACATCAATTTATCATCAATCAATCATCAATCGATCAAACAACATACAACCTATCAATTGTCTCTACAATAATTTATTTGTGTGATGGTTATATGAACAACCCTATTATCAATTCTATATGTACTCATGAAATATCCAAACTTTAGAGTCAAAAGTGTCCCGATATCAAGAATATTGGGGTTAGCTCATGTAAACCCTCAAAAGACCCAACAAAGAGATGAACAATGGATAATATGATAACAAAGAAATCTACTTACAAGAATTTCAAAGATACTTGAATTTGATATAATTAATAATTCAAGAGGATGGTGACTTGCCTTATAATCAGTGAAAACGATTATCAAGAATAACGGGATAAGAATCCCGAAGCAACGAACCCACAAACTAGCATAATTTAACACATGCAATACACGTGTAAACAAAGAGCCAAAACAACACAGTGAGATCCAATGAGACAGCAACAACAGCCAAAGAGAGCAATGACAGCAACCTCAACAGTAAAGGCCAGGGGGCGGCGGTGTTGCTTGCGACCAATGGGGCGGTGTCGACGGCAAGGTCGAAAGGCACTGGTGGTCGTCGATCGGAACAGGGAGGAAGGAAGGGATTGGGGTTTGGCTGTCTGCTGTCGACGGAAGTTAGAGTGGGGGCAAGGGAGGTTCGACGCATCTAGGATGGGTGTGCCGGAGGTGGTCGATAACTCGTCGAAGAAGACGAACAGTAAAGGGGTTGAGTTTGGGCGGGAATCTCAGGGAAAGAGAAACACAGAGGAGAGAGAAAAAGGAGAGAGGAGAGAGATTAGAATGGTAGGGTTTCAAAATTGTGCAATTATTAATTTTTGCATTGGAGTTGTATTTATAAGGTACAATTAGGGTATTGGGTTAGTGGTTTACGGTCTAGTAATAGTGGGTTTGGATCAAGAACAAATGAAATTGGGTTTTAGAGTTCAATAAGAGATAGATCTAAATCAATAAAGTTTAAATAAAAATACCCACAATTAGATAGAAAAAAATAGGATCAACAATATAGTCCAATCACGAAAAACGAAGAATTTCATGAACAAAAATTTGTATCCTAATAAATAAATAAACAATACAAATGAATAGAATATAAACTGAGCTTGAAAATAGATTAAAAATTCGCACAGAAAACCAGATCCGACATAATAATAAAATAATCCAATAGATGAATTTTGAATAGATAATCATGAAATAGCAATTAATAATCATAATCATAATATTAATAAATTATACAATAAAATAGTATTCGGGTTTAATAATTTCATTAAAATAATCTAATAATAATAATATATATGATTTTGGCCCAAATATAATTAACCGATAAATTAAGATTATAAAATAAGTTTAAAATACACCATCATTCGAAATAATATAATTTTCGATTGGAAAATATTTTAATAGAAAATCCCAAAACGAATTTAAC
Organism: Hemerocallis citrina; assembly: GCA_017893485.1. Lineage (NCBI taxonomy): Eukaryota > Viridiplantae > Streptophyta > Magnoliopsida > Asparagales > Asphodelaceae > Hemerocallis > Hemerocallis citrina. Next base: position 142,415,157 of record CM030361.1, read on the forward strand.
ACAAAATAAATTTATTAATAATCGAAATACAGAAAATATTCAGAAAATATGTATTTACGGGAATGTGGGTTACATTATCATGACCCGATTTGTAGTCGTGTGTTAAAGTCAAGATGGTAAGCATCAAGTTCACCTTCGGGCAACGCATATCATGTACGAAGATAATCGAGAGAAACTTTTTTCCTAAGAATAATTGAAGAAAGAGTGAGATCATTGTCTTAGATACCCTCAAGATTGGCATAAAATAGACGAGTCAACGACTCGGAGTAGGTGCTTGGTGTAGTGAAGTAATTTTTCCACCCAAAATCACGAATAATACTAACCATTTGACTAAACTGCCCACCAAAGATTTCTAGATTTATTTCACGGTTAGTAACAACCAGAGTAGAAGAAAGTGTTTAGAAATAGAAATCTGCACAATTTGCATTTCTAAACATAATTCATTCTCTAGTAACATATTTAGAGCCAAAAGCAAAGAAAGACCGTGAGAAGCCATAAAGCAAAGGAAGAGATAGCTCCCAAAAACTTAAGGGCACAGGAAATTTTTGAAAACTTTTGATGGGTTTTGGAAGAGGTGAGGTTAGGGTTTCATGGAGACTGGGAGAGGAAGAAGAAGAGGTATTTATATTAGAGGTGTGGTCCCCACATGTCATAGAAGGAAGAAAATATTTTGTGATCTGATCAGCCGATACGATCGGTTGACCGGTTTAGGAAGACGGTCGACCGCAACACAGGAAAAGATAAGAATTAACTATAACGAATCTGGCAGAGAGCAGGACGGTCGACCGTGCAGTCGACCGGTCCACTTTCGACCAACCAGATATATAAGAAAATAATTTCCTCAGTATAGGACAGTCGGCTGGTCGGACGGCCAAACCACTTATGAAGGAACAATCGACTATGCAGTCGACCGAACAACAAACTGTCATAGAAAAAAAAACATACCCAAAAAATTTATGTCTTTTAGTTCATCTTTTAAGACATGAAAAAAAATTTCTTCGAATGGTGTTGGATGTATATCAGCTAATTTGTAGTCTATAACAATATTTTCCCTTTCAAAAATGATCTTAGATGAAGTAATATATTTTGAGAAAGGGTAATTTGTAATAGTTTTATCATATGTTGTATGTGAAATTAACAAAGTACATGCATTTCATAGATGGATAACTAATGTTTTAGATTTCTTGCTCAGAGATATGTCATCTATAAAGTAAAAGTAAGTCGAAATTGGTTTAGATTTTATCCAGTGTGGTACTCATCAGAAGAAGTAATTTTCTTCTCTTTTTTCCTTGATAGAGATGCAGATTCCGTTGTTGTAACTAGTCGTGAATTTCAAGCATCTACCATCAAGGTAACTACAATCTTTTAAGTTGAAGGCATAGATGCACCTACATGAAAGTTTGTAGGTGTCCAAGTAGACGTTGTTCCAGCATTTACATTCTTTCTCACCCAAACAAAATTAGTATTCATTTTTAATGAACAATTATAAGATATATGTCCTAATTTACAGCAATAGTGACATGTAATACGATTATGCCCTAGATCATGCACATGTGCATAGTTTTGTGTTTATTTGTAACTATTTTGGTTACTATGTATATGTGTATAACAGGGTTGCTTAGAATTTTGATGTTGTATTGGCTCATTGTAACCAAGTCCTTGATTATCATGATATGATCTTGAATTCTTCATAATAAGATAATTGGGCCGTTCATTTTTTTTTTTTTAATCGAGCTCAACTATTTTATTACAAAGCCTTTTCCTAGTCTTTCTCATCGTCTTTGGTGTTCCAACGAAGAGTGTCTATGGTAGCATCAAGTATTCTATTTTGTTTGAGTGCTTCATTACAACCTTCCACTATCTCATTAAATTTTTTTTTGCATTCATTTAGATCATCAGTGAGTTTAGCAATATAAATAGATTTCTCATGAATTTCTTTTAGATTTTCATCATGTGTTTCTAAAGATTTTTGAATCTGTTGTTTTAAATACTCATTTTCCTCTATCAACACATCATATTCTTTTCTAAAAAAGAGTTTTTATATTTTAACTTTTGATTTTTAGCAATGCAAGAGTTATATAATTCATTTGACATTTGTTTATATTGTCTCAATTCACAACTTAATTTCTTTGCATAATCTTTTAAACCATTACACATGTCAACTAAATCATCATAGGTGAGTTCTTCGGTTACCTCTTCTTGGGATGGTGATTGCACCTCACCATTCCCAAAAGTAATGAATCCAAAGTTGTTGTGTTCTTGTTCTTCTTCGCTGGAATCTGAATCTAGCCATGTTACCTTCAATGCCCTCTTTCTCAATCCTGGGTTGGAGTGATAGTAGTCCTTATTTCTGTCCTGTAAGATGGGACAGTTTGCGCGAATATGTCTCGGCTTCTTGCATTTGTAACATAAGTCATCTTTGTCCTTTTCTCTTCGTCCTTGAGACCTGCCATACTTTTTGTGTTTGAGATACTTACGGAATTGTTTGGTCAATAGCACGATATCTTCATTTGATTCTTCATGATCTGACTCTGCTTTTGATGATCGTGAAGTTTCTGCTTTCAAGGAAATGGTCTTTTCTTCAGTTTTGGGTTCAATCCCAATGTTCTGCCAATACTTCTTTATTTTAGTCATCTCCATCTCGTACATCTTCAATTTTTCTTGAAAAGTGTAGTAGTCAAACTCTTTTTCTTCAAGTCTCTCCCTTATTGCGACAGCTTTTACATCCCATTCAGGCATGAGACAGCTTATGAGTTTTTTGATCTTTCAGTCATCATCCAAACCTTTACCTAAGCTCTCAAGTTCATGTGCGATAATGTCGAACCGAGCAAGCATCTCATCTACGTTCTCTACTGACAACATACGAAAAACATCAAACTTATAGAAGCATAAATTAATTTTTTCTTTTACCTCAAACGTTGTTCCTTTATGCCGTTTTAGCAGGTTGTTCCAAATTTCATATGTCGTCTTGCAATTTCGCCCACATCGCATCAACTCTTCATTGTTTAGACCTGTATAGAGTGCTGTCATAGCTTTGGAGTTTGCAGTTTTTAGTGCTAGTTTAGCTTTTTTGAAAGCCCTCTTTCCGTCACTGACAGAAATATCTGTTTTAAAATGTTCCATACATCTTCTCCAAGCATCTACAGAAAGTAAGACATACGAACTTTCCAAACATCATAGCATTATACATCAAAATAAGGTGAATGTGTTAGACTTGTCCCATTGGAGATAAATGGCTCCGAAGAGTACAAATTTTCGGGAGGAAGGATTTCGGCCATTGGACCTTTTGCTAAATCTTTTAAGCTTTTAATAAGTATCTCGCTCTTATAACACTGCAAATTACCCTATGAATAGGGTGAATGTGCGGAAATTAAAAATTCAAATGGAATGCATAAAGTAAAAAGATAAAGTAAGAGAAAGCAAACAGAGCAACGAAAAAGGCACAACGATATAACGTGGTTCGACCCCCAGATCTACGTCCACACCACCTACTTGTAGTAATTCTTCGCCACAAGCGTTCCACTATACTTTAAACTCTTGTACAGTGATTCTCGGAATTCAGACTGAAAGACCTATTTCACCCGCAGGACTTCTACAAATAAGTCCCTCAAAACTCACTGAAGTGAAAAAGAAAGAAAAACTCTCAAGATCTAAAAAGACCTTGACTGAAGAAAGTAATAAAATCTCTCACACTCGGAGTATTGATTGAATGATTGATTCAAAAGAGTTATGATAGCAAGGGGTGAAGAATATAGTATGAATTCACCTCAATATACAGAGTAGGTAAATGTATCTTTCCGAAAATGAAAAGAAATTTTCGAAATTGTCAGATCTGCACTAGGACAGTTGACCGCAATGATGGACAGTCGACTGTTCTTCTTTTAACTCGTAAGTCGAGCGATGACCGGTCGACTAACTCATCATTTCCACAAAGATAAGCGGTCGACTGTTGTGGCGGTCGACTGTCATTTTGTGCGGTCGACCACTGTCGTGCAGATTTGACTTTTATTTCGCGATTTCACTTTATATTCTTTTCAAAACTAATTTATCAATCAATACTACTTTACATATATTCTCCTCACATAAACAAAAATAAATCATCTATTTTGGTTGGCTTTCTTGATGATTTGAAGCACATATTTCTTGTGTGCAATTTTTATTGATTTTTGGATTTATGCCTCTTTTGCTTGATGATCACTTTGAATCTTTTATTTTGGTTTTCCTTTTCTGCTGATCCTGTAAATCTCAACTGAAAATATTAGTTGTAGATGATATATTTTGTGCACCCTAAACTTAAGGTCAACACATAATTTTCAAAAGGAATTTGTATTAAATTATCAACAGTAGGTTGTAGACTTTGAATTGTTCAGAAAGCAAATATTGCTTCATTTGTAAATGGAAGGCTCGGTCCTACCAAACCAATTCAACTAAGAATAATTCTTTTGAGAAGAAGAATAGCAATCTGAACCTAAGAAAATGAAACTTAATTTAGCTTAGCTTGGCTAGCTTAAACTGAGATAAACTCGTAGTCCTAAACAGCTAAGCCAACAAAAAATTGTAAGGATATTTTTTAAATTCTACTACTACAAGTATATAGTTGTTTCTGTAAGATGAAATGGTAAGAGGTTTTTAATCGAGCCTGTTCTACTAATTGGGTTTGGTAGAGGTTTTTAATCGAGCCTGTTCTACTACTTGGGTTTAGCGAACTACATGATTGTCCTTCACTCATAAATATTAGAAATATAGTTAGATATGATATATTATATTACTAAGTTTTGTCTCATATCGAAAAATGTATTAGTTTAATCTTTATTTATCTCATATATATATGAGACATTATACTCAGTTACAAATTCAAGTACCCAATAATCTAATAAAGTATTATTTTTTTATCTCTGAAGCTAACATGGTATCAGAGCCTCCACTCTTATAAGGCATATACTATTTTTCTCCTCGTCATCGAAGTAGGGTGGTTCCCGCCTTCATCGGAATAACTCCACCTCTTGTCGCCGACATCGCTCTCCCGATCCCGATCAAATCCCAAAACCCTAATCTCCCCCCACTAACCAAATCAGGCGCCAACCCTAATCTCTAATCAATTCCTAATTAAACCCTAATCATCACCAACCCTCTACTGCTAATCAAAACCTTTATATCCTTCTCCCTCCATCAGCCGTCAATCTCCATCTCCTTGCTTCCATAAACCCAGAACCCAAACTCAAAAGAACCAAACCCCATCACCTCCTTCTCTCTTGCCCATTCGAAACCCCCAACGAAATCAAAAAGGAACAATCCCAACTCTCGTCTCCCTCCTCAACAATCCTCAACCCTAATCATCATCTCCAAACTCCATTAATCCATCTTCTACATCCCTATCTCATCAACCCCAACAGCTAACATCAGCAACATCCAACCTACACACCACCACCACCAGCCTCATCTTCAACCCTATCAACAGCCACCTCCATCCTTTTCGTCGCCCTTTCATGCACGCCAGACCCAACCACCTGACAGCCTGTCGCCCTCTCATGCGTGCGCCGCCTGTTGAAAAATAATCTATGTGGGCTCACATATGTGACTAAATGTATAATTCCTATTCTAAAGTCTAACCCAAATTAAAGTGATCTAATCAAGATTAAGTAATGGGTTAAAAGCATATAATTTAAAGTGTGATATAACACGTGTAGAGATCGTAAAGTAAATTTCTCATTTTGTGATGAACAAAATTGGAAATCAACAATTATCAATTAGGGTTATGGTCCCCTATATATACGTATCTTCTTGTTCCATCTGTCATCCCATCAACAGAAGAACAGAGAGACGACATCTCATAGAATTGTATATCATATAGGAAGATCCAAATCCTCTGCGCAATCTCCATCAATGACTTCAGGTTAGTGCTTCCGCTTTTAATATTCTTTTTTTTTTATTTAGCAAAGATCTATAGTTTCATAATTTAAGATTTTATATTAAAGCACTTTTGCAACATGATTAAGATCTACATTTATAGAAACATGTTTTAGGATGTTATTAATGTTTTATGCATGTTCTTAAGTGTATACAGAAATTCCAATAATTGGTATCAGAGCCATCTTTGCTAAATTAATTGAAGAAATTTAGGATTTCTTGTTTGAAGAAATTTAGGGTTTCTTTTTATCTTCTTTACCTAGTATTTGATCTTCCTGTTTAAGAAATTCAGATTCATAATTTCAAATTAAAAAATAAAAAAATTTAAAAAAAAAGCCGAAACCGTCAGATCTGAAATGATGAATACGGTTTTGGATTTTGATAAAGATGATTTAAGAATGGCTCCCGTGCTCGACACCAAACACAAAAAAAAAGGTCTCACCTTTCCGTCCTTCTCATCTTCCTCTGAAAAAACCTCAAAAACATTTCATGGCCAGGGCTTCAATCTCCAATTTCCCAATATTTTCAATAAACCCCAAACTCATCCATTCACTTCCAAATCCTCGCATTCGCTGTTCTAGTAATAGAAATTCAAACCCAAGTCCTTCAAAAGATGATGAGGAATTTGATGATTTGGGGGTGAGAGCAGCGCTTTCAGTGCTGAGGTTTTACAAGAGGGAGATATCACCGATTTTGCCAAGAAGTTGTCTGTAGTGAGTACGCCATGGAGGCTTACAAGAAGTATGGGTTTGCCAAGGGGTCGGTGTTGATGGCTTGGCGGATATGCCAGTGCAATCCACTTGGTAATGCTTAAATTCTCTTTTTTTTTATAAGCTAAGAAGCAATGCTGATATGGTTTTGAATCTTGATGTGGTTTTTGATATTAGATTTAAGTCAAAATGGATTGTTGAATTTAATGGAGGATGGGAGGGGCCCACCCGGTTTCTGAGAAGGCATCTCATGCTGGCTTCAGTTCATTAAATGAAATTTTTTTCTTTTATTGTTGCTTTCATCACGGGGAAGTTTCCCTTAATCAAAAGGATCTACAGTTATCACCAAACAGTAGGATATGGGATTAACTGATTATGTTTTCTGTTATTAATTTCTGTTAATATTCTGTTGAATCCTACTAATTGTGATTATCAAAACAGTGGATAGATATGGTTCTGTTATGTTTTTGTTATCATTTTTAATAGATACTATCTTGACATTATCCATCTACAAATAAAGTTAAATTATCAAACTAAGGAAAAGATAAAAAATTTTGGGAAACAATTAAATTCAAATTATGGTTTTGGATTTTCTTATGAATGTCCAATATTTTGAATAGATTAATTGAAATAAAATGTTGCCAAAGTGACATCTTTTGTGTAGATTAATTTATTTAAAATATCAAGATGATTGTGTGTTTATAATTCATGCATTTATTAACTGACCCAAAAGTAAGTTGATATTTGGCCGAATTTCATACACATCTGTGGTAATAAATATGTGACAATTATAAGGTATTCCATGTGAATAATGAGTCATTCCAAAGAATGACTTATTATTTGACAGGATTTATTGTCAATATTTGATTACTACAACAAGAGTACCGCTTACAGTTAATGTTACTGTCCAAAGACTTGTTATTAACGTTGTGCCTGGTATCTTGAGATGGGATTAACCATTATTTGAATTTATTGTTTTATATGGATTCTCATGTGAGCTTATTTTGTTTATTTTTGTTCTATATTCAGCTAGTGTATCTTCTGCTGCCTCAATAACTACTAACATCAATTCTATTCCCATGCTTAATGCGACAAATTTCAAGAATTAGAAAGGAACCGTACTGATAACTCTTGGCTGTATGGAATTAGACCATGCATTAAGGGAAGAATGACCTCCATCTCTCACTACAAGAAAGCACTACTGATGATAAAAGGGTATTTAAGAGGTGGGATCGTTCAAATCGCATGAGTCTAATGATTATGAAACACAACATTTCAGAAGCCTTTAGGGGCACAGAATCCGATGGGATTACTAAGGCCAAAGATTTTCTCGATCAAATTGAGAAATATTTTGCTAAAAACGATAAGGTTGAAATGACTACACTTCTGACTTCTTTGATGTCTATGAAGTATAAGGGACGAGGAAATGTAAGAGAGTACATTATGGAAATATATCATGTTGTTTCAAGACTTAAGGCACTCAAGCTTGAATTTCTTGAGGACTTGCTTGTGCTTATGGTTTTGGTATCACTTCCTGTACAGTTTAATCAATTCAAAATCAGTTACAACTATCAAAAGGAAAAATGGACTCTAAATGAGCTCATTTCTCACTGTGTACAAGAGGAAGAAAGGTTGAAACAAGATAAGACTGAAAGTGCTCATTTGGCCAAAGCCTCTAAGGATAAGGGCAAGAAAAGAAAATCTGAGAATGAAAAAGCTAAGAATCCAGCTCAAAAGAAACAACATAAGGATACAGAAAATTGTTTCTTTTGTAACAAGCCTGGACATATGAAAAAGAAATGTACTAAGTATCACGCATGGCATGCAAAGAAAGGGTTGCCTGAGCTGCCGGAAGCCAAATGATGGTAAAAGACACATCTTCGTAGGCGATAATCGGTAGAAGTGGAAGCAGTTGGACATTTTGGGTTGTTATTAGGAACTGGTTTCTTATTTGGATTTGAAAGACACTTTTGTTATTCCGTCTTTTAGACGAAATTTAATTTATATTTCTTTGTTGGACAAATTTGGTTATTATTGTTCATTTGGAAACAATCAGTTTAGTTTGTCTTTAAATTCGAATGTTGTTGGAATTGGTTATTTGAATGCTTATAACAACCTTTATTTGTTTGAAACAATTGCATCCTATAATGAAACCTTGCATGTAGAGTTACGTGGTACTAAACATAAATTAAATATAGAAAATTCGGCATCATTATGACATAAGTGCTTAGGTCATATCTCAAAAGGTAAAGTTGAGCGTCTTGTGTCTTATGACATTTTGGAATCCCAGGACTTCACAGACTTTGATATCTGTATAGACTGCATAAAGGGAAAACAGATCAAAACTAAGAGATTAGGTGTCAATATTCTTAATGTTAGGTATTATGAACACATTTGTTATTTAGAGAAAACTCAGTCATGGTCTCCATAATCTAGAATATGTTCTTATAGTGTTGCATTCTTTGTTCTAAAGTTTAGTTCCGGTTTGGAGTTAAATATGGCATTCCGATCATATTTTCTCGAATCAAAAGGGGCAGTATTAATCAGATATTTATGAAATGACCAATAATTTTAATGAAGAAATAAGTATTCAAACCAGTTTATTATATCCTAGCTTAAGAATATGGTTTGCAAATTAACAAAATCTATCTATGGACTCAAGCAAGCTCCTCGTCAATGGTACCACAAGTTTCATCAAGTAATTATCTCATTTGGTTTTGAGATGAATGTAGTTGATGATTGTGTGTATCACAAGTTCAGTAGGAGTAAGCATATATTCCTAGTTTTATATGTCGTTGATATATTGTTTGCCACTAATGATATAGATTTATTGCATGAAACTAAAAGGTTTTTGTCCAAGCATTTTGAGATGAAGGATCTTGGGGATGTCTCTTTTGTATTAGGAATTCAGATACACCGAGATCGTTCTCGAGGTACTCTTGGATTATCACAAAAGGGATACATCGATAAAGTACTCAAATGGTTTGGCATGCAAGATTGTAAATCAGGGGATACCCCTATTGCTAAAGAAGGTAAATTTAGTCTCAATCAGTGTCCTAAAAGTAACCTTAAAATTCAGGAAATGCAAAAGATCTCCTATGCATAAGCTATTGGGAGTCTAATGTATGCTCAAGTATGTATGTGTCCGGATATTGCGTACATTATTGGGATATTAGGAAGGTATTTAAGAAAACCTGGTATGGACCATTGGATAGCAGCCAAGAGGGTCATGAGGTATCTTCAGAGAACAAAAGACTACATGCTCACATATAGGAAATCAAATCATTTGGAGATCATAAGGTATTCTGATTCTGATTTTGCTAGGGTGCCAAGATACCAAAAAGTCTACATCAGGCTATATTTACCTGTTAGCTGGAGGAGCTATATCCTGAAAAAGTGTCAAACAGACACTTATAGCTTCTTCCACTATGCCAGCAGAGTATGTAGCCTGCTATGAGGCATCAAATCATGGAATATGGCTGCGAAATTTTGTTACTGGGCTGTGCATTTTAGAAAATATAGAAAGACCACTCAAGTTATTTTGTGACAATAAGTCAACAGTGATGTATTCCAACAACAACAGGAGTTCGACAAAGTCGAAACATATTGACATAAAGTTCCTAGTTGTGAAAGAAAGAGTGCAAAGTGGACAGATGTCCACAGAGCACATTGGGACAAACTCTATGATAGCGGATCCGCTCACAAAGGGATTACCACCTAAGGTTTTTTATGAGCATACTGCTCATATGGGTGTTGTATTATTTGAGGATATCATGATTCAGTGGGAGTTTGTATTTTATTTGCATTATGTTTGTGTGAGACATTTATACATTTGGTTATTTTCTGATCAGAAATAAAGAATTCAGTTTTCTCACTCATTTGTCATGTTTTGGTTCTGACCTCACTTAAGTTTTAAAGAGGACTAGTTGGAAATAGGCATGTGTATAGATCACATTGCATGAAATTTCCATGCTACACATTTACACTTAATCTATGTCGTTTGATTATGTTGATATATGTGACCATTGATGAATTTAGTTACGATAAATGTAACGAAAATTGCTTTGATCCTATATTTACATGATTAATGGATGAGATTGTTTGGCTATGCTTTTGGTTATAATAGCAAAATTTTGAACTCATAAAGTATGTACATTTATAAGGAGTAACATATGTGGCCCAAGTGGGAGATTGTTGGAAAATAATCTATGTGGGCTCACATATGTGACTAAATGTATAATTGATATTCTAAAGTCTAACCCAAATTAAAGTGATCTAATCAAGATTAAGTATGGGTTAAAAGCATATAATTTAAAGTGTGATATAACACGTGTAGAGACCGTAAAGTAAATTTCTCATTTTGTGATGGGCAAAATTGAAAATCAATAATTATCAATTAGGGTTATGGTCCCCTATATATACGTATCTTCTTGTTCCATCTGTCATTCCATCAACAGAAGAATAGAGAGACGACATCTCATAGAAGTGCGTATCATATAGAAAGATCCAAACCCTCTGCACAATCTCCATCAATGACTTCAGGTTAGTGCTTCCGCTTTTAATGTTCTTTTTTTTTATTTAGCAAAGATCTATAGTTTCATAATTTAAGATTTTATATTAAAGCACTTTTGCAACATGATTAAGATCTAGATTCATAGAAACATGTTTTAGGTTGTTATTGATGTTTTATGCATGTTCTTAAGTGTATATAGAAATTCCAACACCGCCCACCAATAACGCCCCACACCCGACAGTATGATCTCCACCGAACTCCATCTAACATCATCATCCAACTCCGCCGCCATCAGCCAAACCCTAACCCATATCCAACTCCAAGCCATGTACCCAAACTCCATCTATCATCCTCTTCCCGAACACCATCCAACATCTTCCTCATCCCTACCCCACCGCCACAAGCAGGCCTACCAAAACCGTAACCCATACCCTCAACCGAAACCATAACCCTAACTCTATATCTCTCTACCTAACAACTCATACCCGAAACCCCTATCCCTAATACCCAATACTCTATACCTGAACCCAATACCTAATACCCAATACGCTTTACTTGAACCCCTTTTGCCCAAAATCCAAACTGCTACAAAACAAACAAACAAAAACAAAACAAAACAAAACAAAACCCAAAATTCCCAAACATCCAAATTCCAACACAATTCATCCTAACTCCCATCTCCCTCCTCCCACCTTCTGTCGTCGCCCTCTCACTTCCGCATCCAGATCTTAATACAAACTCACACTAGTTAATCCATCGTGATTTTGAGAATGGGAGATCTCGACGTCATCCTTGTTCCTAACGTCATCCCAGATCCCGACGTCCGTCTTGTCTGCCCAGAGCCATCCCGAACTACTACCACTATTACTTCTACTACTTCTCACTGAAGAGCACAAATTCTATTACTTCCCACCAAAGAGCACAACTTCTACTACTCCCGCTGAAGAGCACTACTACTACTACTACTACTCCCTACATCACTATGCGCCATCACCGCCACATGAACATCGTCAATATTCCAAACTCATATTGTTTGAACCAACTTGAGTTTGAGAGGGGGTGTTAGATGTGAGATATTATATTACTGAGTTTAATCCCATTCGAAAAATGCATTTGTTTATTATTTACTTCTCTCCTATATATAAGAGACATTGTACTCAGTTACAAGAATCCAATATTTTCTATCTCTAAATCTAACAATATGTACTACCAAAATTATTCTTTTATATTCAACTTTAGAAATTAATATTATTTAGTAGGAATATTAGTTGCTTAACGTGTACTAATAGCTCTTCAAATGGTTACTAATTTGGTAAGGTATTAATGCATGATGACTTGGTGAAGAGAGGGAATGAGATGGGGTAATATTCTTATCTAGCTAATTGCATATGTAGTCACCAAACCACAAAATTTGTGGTAGCTTTTGACCAAGTGATGGCTACATTTTGATTTAATTCTTTGGCTAAAGATCATTTTGTACCTAAATGACTGACCTTCTAACGTTTTATTTGTAAAATATCCTAGTTAATTCCACTTTGTTATCTACAAATTACCTTAAAATATATGTTCTTCTACAAGATAGAGATAAGCGAACCTAATGTATCCATCCTTTTATATCCCTGGCTTGTTTTCACCTTAAAAAACAACCCGGAATTCATTAAGAAGAGACGTTAGACTACGCAGATAACAAAATACAGATCATGATAGTTTTCTATAAGACGTTTTAAATTTAAGGTACATTCTGATAAATCAACCTTGATTCTATGGCGGCATTGGTATGACCTACCTACTCTCGCTCACTAAATTTCTTCGTGACACAGAAAAAAGAAAAAAAATTAGTTAGAATGGTAGCTCAATCCAATGCCTTTCGGATTAATTGAATCAAATCAATTAGCATTTGATGAAAAATAGGTTTAGATGATGATGATGATGATGACGATGATGATATGATAGTGGCTATGATCATGCATCACTACAACCATCGACGGCTTTACCGGCGTTTTCTGATAGCTTCACCGGCATTTATAAATGCCGGTGAATACCCTACCGGCGCGTCGAACAGCACCGCACCAAACGCCGATGGTGTGCGTGCCGGGCATTCGTGGACAGGTATCCCTGGTGTTTTCTAAAACGCCAGTAATTGTTGTATAATGGCCGGCGCTTGTAAAAGCGTCGGTGAATATTAGTTTTTTTTTTTTTTTTAAACGATTTTTAACCTACCTTGGCGTTTCCGAAATACAGGGGTATATATATTTTAAATAATATAATTCTTTTTTAAAATTTGAAATAATTAAATTTTAGAAATGTACACCGGCATTTTTGTAAAACGCCGGGGTATTTTTAAAAAATATATATATATGCAGCTTTTTCAATTGAAAATCTGTATATATATATATATTTTACGACAGAAAAAAATTTGTACAAATTTCCAGTAATGCACAATAAATCAATAAAAAATTTAACCGACAAAATTCATTATATTTTCTACCGATTAGCATACACAACTTAAGAAGTTTAAAGTTCTGTAAAATTCATAATCTAATTTTTCACTCACATATGTATCAAGTTACATATACCCTGTTTACATCAAAAAAGTTCTAACAGGTTTGATCATACAAAATGATTTCACCGCAAAAAAGACAAAAAATGACTTGCAATTAGTAGATTTTCTTAATCGGTACGCCTCCTTAAGTCGTTGCTTCCATTATGCTCGCTTTGGTTCTCTGGATTTGCCCGACTTGAATTAGTTGGAACTCTATTCTGAAACTGTGTAAGTCACATTGTAAAAAAAAAATTAGGTAATAATTTGCAGGGATAAAGAGCAACTAGCTAAGTCTAATAAAACAACCACTTCTAAATGGAAGAACACTAAATGTATGACATGTTTATGGTAGGATTTTTAAAAAATGTTCTGTATGCTCAACTATAATCAGCTTTATATCATTCTTTGTGCAGATAGAAAGAACATAGAAAGAACACTACATATATAGCATAGAAAGAAAGCATACCAACTACTCATATTTTTCCTTAAAATTGTTGTGTTGACAAACACAGCATGCAAGAGCTAACTAACTAACCAAAAGTTTAATTTTCTGCAGCTAATGGATTTAAAGATCAGCATTGTAAGGTTGAACTATTGCAGGCTCTAGGCATGGTTGTAGCTCTGGTACTTTGAGGGGACCAGAGCTACCAATTAAGTTCTTGCTACCAATTAATTAAGTTGAAGAACTCATCGAATAACTCAACGAATATGCTACCAGTATAATTGGTAGCATATTCTTGCTACCAATTAAGTTGAAGAACTCATCGAATAACTCATCAAATAATTAACTTAATAATTTAAAGAACTGAATATGTAATCCTTCTATCATACTTGCATATCTGTATGTTCGAAAGATAGATATATATCTTGTTAGTATTTGTATTATAAACCATCTACCTTCTTGAATATGTATTTGAAAACTGAAAATCTACCTTCTTAAATCTCTTGCATTTGAATATCATCCTTAAATGGGTGGATTAGTATTTATCAAATTTGGAAATGATTTTTCTGACAGAAAACAAAATTGGAGGAATTTGCAAACATAAATTTTCTTTTATGACTGACTTTGCATCCAAGTTTCCATCCCTAAAAGTTGTGTACACAGAGATATATGTATGAATATCTTACCTGAAACAGTTTTATATTTTTATTTTAACCAATTTGAATATTTCTCAAATTCATCTAAACATAGCAAATCAGTTTTAATATATTTGTGTTTAAACCAATTTGATTAATTATCCAATTAGCCTCATTGCATTAATTAATCATCAAAACAAAATACCAGTAATTTAAATTCAAATATGGTAATTAATAATCATAATTTGTTTGACACCAACATAACTCTTAACTATACTTACAAATTCTTTCCTGATCCTATGTATCTATCACGCCATATCTACTGAAGTTTGAACTCTGAAATATAACAGCAAACAAAGTAGCACTACAACACTCTCGATGTATATCACCTCCCAATTTCTATACATCGAGCCAAAACATGGGCAATGCACAAGAAAGTCAACTACTTTAGAATAACACAAAAGCTAATGGTTGCCCGTTTACTTCAAAGTGAAAATAGAATCATTCTGTGCTGTATACTCATCGAATAACTCATCTAAACTCATAGAATCATTCTGTGCTGTATACTCATCGAATAACTCATTCTGTGCTGTATACTCATCGATGTGTTATGGAAAGGCATGAAAAGTTAGCGCATCTAAACTTGTATATTCTAAGTTATAATTTCTAACCTGTGTCAGAATGGCTGGTTCGGAATTTTGTTGCCTCACCAAAGCTGCAACTACCTCTTGAAGCTGTGACAACCCTGACCTTGGAGAGCGTATCTCCTCATCTCTTGGATCCTCAGCACTAGACGCACGAGCCTCGAAGACTTCAATAGGCGTTGGGCCTAAACCCATTCCACGCACATGGCCAGGATGCTCTGGGCCTCTTATTTCGATCAAAGCATGATGCTGAAGTGATAATGCGTCAAAGTCAGATGTGGTAGAGTCGGAGGCTATTGTGGAAGACAGTTCAGCATACTTGACTCTAGCAATGCTCTGTTAAAATACAAATTGGCATAAAATTATATAAGTTATTTACTTCTAAGCGACTTAACAAATCAAAGAACGCATACATCATGAAGAAAAATTACCGATATCATCACAGCTGTTGTGGAAACAAATTGGCCATCTGATTTCTTGTGGGTAGCGTCAAAAAAATCTAGATCGCCGAACTTGTCTGCACCGTATTCCTCAACCTTATATTAACAAATCACAACTATAAGAAACTTTATAATCTTTGTATATTCATTAGTGAAAGAATAAAAAACACATAACACATACCAATCTCTCACGAACTATAGCGAAGCTACTAGTTCCAGCAGTGTGCAATACATCCTGTTTTCCTCGACTTGCCGAACCAATTTCAGACCTTTTTTGCACATTTCAGATAATTACAACTCAATCAAAATTAGTTTAAATAATCAAATGCAATAATTGTTATTGTATTATTTTTCAAACTTCGTCAACTTGTCAAATTCTTGTCAAATTCTTGTCAAATTCAAAACCTTCACCACTTACCCAAAAAGTTCTGGGCCCAGACCTGGTCATGCATTTCGGTATAACAAAAGTTTAAAATTTTGGAAGATCTGCCTCTTCATACGTAATAACAAGCTATTGTGATCAAGCACCCCTTGATGAATATGGTTTGTAATATCAGCTTTATCAGGATAAATTTCTGTCATTATTTCATTAGTGATTAAATGACAATAATATCACTATGATTGATCTAGGTTTGATCAAGCAACCTAAATGGGGCCATCTGAAGGAATTGCACGCTGTGATAAAGGCATCGACTAATCCACTACTTTGGGGGACACCAACTAGTTTCCCCCTTGGACGACAACAAATGGTATGATTGTGTAGTTTTCTTAGATTCTCCAATTTACCTGCTCCTTGTATCATATGGTATGATTAATTGCAGATTGCTTCACCTTCAATGTACGCATATGTTTTTCAAATGAAATCAGGAGAGTGTGTTGCTTTCCTTGTTAACAGTGACAGAAGTCATGATGTAAATGTGGCATTCTCGAACGTCTCATATGCACTTCCCAGAAGATCAATCAGCATTCTTTCCTGTAAACGTGTGTTCTTTAATACTGCGAAGGTCAGTTCTTTTATACATCTCAGGTTAAGAAGTAAATAATATATATGTATATATACTCACAAAGATAACCTTAACCCACTGTCATAATTTGAACCACTTTGTTAATTATAGTCATGCCTTAATGATCTAGAACAAGGAAGTGGAAGAAAGATAGATGCCACTCTTCCCAGAAACACACTCACAAATTTTTATCTGATTCTCGTCTGCTTCATTTAGTAGTTTGCTAGCATTTAGTCTGTACAGTTTTATATCACCATGTACAGTTTTATATCACCATGTATTGTTAAACTAGCAATCAATATAATTCTCCAAAACTATACTAACAAAAAATAAAACATCCTATCCAATAATATAATAACTACTAGGTCATTCATCAAGTGGTGCTTGATCATAATAGCTTGTTATTACCCCAGCCAGTGCATTAAAAGAACAGCGATGCAGTTTGGAACGATTAATGTCAACATACATTGAAGCAACTGCAAATTGAGTACGTAATTGAAGTTTACGAAATTGAACAAGGCACATTGACCCCAGTTTTTATGGGGTTCACGAACACCATGTTCCAGATAATATGTATTATGCTCCAATTAAGTGAATTAGATATCAGATTCCAATCGAGATTGCTAGCTAAGTGAATTAGAATTATGAATAAAGATAACAGGCACAGAGAGAGAAATATATATAGTTTGAATACCTTTCCCTCTGGAGAACTCCAAATATGAACAAGGTAGTGCCTATCGGAAGGATTAACATTGGGGGGGGGACAACCCTTGCATTCTCGGCTGCGGACTTATTTTCATCAAAAAATGCCACTTTCAGTTCACATTTCCAGTCTCTCAACTTCTTTCCCATAAACTTATTCAACCATTTCTTATCAAGATTGTCAGGGTATTGAAATTTTTGCTGTATAATATGATTGATTAGCAAATATGCAGGATTAGGAACAAGTAATATAGGCAAAACATATAGATGTTAATCTTAACAAGTAACATAAGTTCCTAAATATCTACAATGAGTGTGACCGTGATCTCATTTGTTTCACCATAAAACACATATCGTAACCATATACATCTGCATCTGAACAAAGGTACGTAGTTCAAAAATATATCTGTGGAATGTTATACCAAAAAGATATCCTAACTACACACATTTGCATCGGTTCATAGGTAGTATCACATGAATGTATACGAGTCTGGAATGAATGACTATGTCATCTTTATTCTCAAAAAAAATGTATAAGAGTCGATATTCTTATCCAACATAGAAACATAACAAGCAGTGAACACAATCTTCAATTTTATGAGCTAGAATTGCAGTAGATGAGAAAAAGAAATAAACCTATACATACGCATAAACTAGCTAAATATTT
Organism: Hemerocallis citrina; assembly: GCA_017893485.1. Lineage (NCBI taxonomy): Eukaryota > Viridiplantae > Streptophyta > Magnoliopsida > Asparagales > Asphodelaceae > Hemerocallis > Hemerocallis citrina. Next base: position 142,433,363 of record CM030361.1, read on the forward strand.
AGAGAATGCTTTTAGAAACAAATGCATATATATGATGAAAACTTATCTTACATATATGTATCTCTAATTATGCATTATTAGTACTGTAGTGATGCAATTTGTCATGTGCAAAAGTTCAATTCCAAACCAGCCTATCTGATACTGATTTTCAAACTCGAAAATGATATCAAAAATTCAAATTGGTGTTTGACCATTAACAAACAACCTGCTACATAATTTGTGATATTTAGAATAGAGTAAACCAATAATGTGTCACTTAATCATGCAATCAGTTTACATTTGATATTCTAACTAATCGGTTTAGCGCAGATGCATAATCTGTTTAGTCTACATAATCAGCTTAGTCTACATAATCGGCTTAGCACAGATGCACCATGCTATAATACTTTTCTTTTGGCTAGAATGGTAAAGCATAAGTCTATCAAATTAAAAGAAAATTCTAGCTAGTGAAATGACTATATCACCTACATGAGGAAGCTACCTAGTTGAATGGAATCCTATAAAACCCAGTCACTCAATAGAAACTTTCCACCGCATTCATTAGTGTCTTCAAATAAATACTTCTTATCGCTTACACAGTTATATTCAATGTTACAACTAGAAATTTGATTGATATTCTAATTATCAAAACAATTAAAAACTTCAAATAATGTAAACCATCATCAATTCACCATCAATACTCTATCCCCTATACAAGTGTGTGATGTTCAAACTAATTTTACATCAGAAAATAGGTAATTTTAATTTCTATACAGTGGTGAAACAAGTTCATGAGATGGCAATTGTCTTAGACGTCGCCGGAATTGTCTTGAGATGGTAATTTTAATTTCTATACCAAAATAAAGGAAAAGGAAATACCTTGATTGTATTGATGGCAATTATCTTAGACATCGTCGGAATTTTTGACCATCTGTCATAAGACAATGGTAGTATTTGACCATTTCTTGCAATTACCCCTATGAAATTAGCAAATGTAGATGCTTCCTTGCCCACAGGTTGGTTTGCATGGTTTACGGTCACCACAATTTTGTCGTTCGGCTGACGCTTCCAGACGTCTCACATCATCGTCGGTCCCCTGTTTTTTTTATTGCCAATGCACTCCCCTCACCGATCTCAAACTGAGTGTCAGTCTCTTCTGGAGACTGTCCCTGCACATCTCCCGTGCTTGGAGTTGGCGAGGAAATCCTTTTTGTAGGTCGTCTCGGCATTTTTCACTAACAACAAAAAACATCATATTAATATAATATGCTAATTTCTAACAAAAAACATCATATTAACAAAAAACACCATATTAACGTTCCTTTACACTAGGAAGTTTTGACTGGTAGTCATTGACATATAATATGCTAATTTCTTTTTTTTGAGATCATATAATATGCTAATTTCTAACATCCCAATTAATTCAAACAAAGCTCGGAACAGAAATGTTGAACCTCCACCTTTAAGTTTACGAAGCCTAGCCATTTCTGTACAGCTTGACAAAAATCACATTTTAACTGCTGGAAAACCTAACAATACATCATATCCAATAAACAAAACAAAAGCTCAAAACAAAGAGTAATCCAAACAACCAGAGAAATAACCCACAACACTAACAGAACTGTATGCACAATGTTTGAGAACCCAGAGCTTCAACCAAACAAGAGATTTTTCAGCATGGCCATGACGTAGTTACATGCAAATAAAGTTGAAACTAAAGACGACTTATTCAAAAAAGAGCATCACCTCCAGTCATTGTACTAAGAATTCTTGCATAACAATTCATAGAGTATCTAAAGAGCCTAATTGATGCCATTAAGAAATAACTTGAGGATAATACTGGTCTTCAAAAGTCGAAAGGAGCAGCAAAATCAGTATCAAAAAGTTCCCTAATAACTTGAGGATAATACTTACAATCATCAATAGAAGAAAGAACATATGTGTTGATGCTTAACATAAGGGAATTGACAAAATGAGTCCTATAAAGGAGTTCAAAATTTTCTATGATAGATGTAGTCACATATACTTGTTCATAAAGATTGTAACAAAAAAGAAAAAGAAAAACCAAATACACATGTAAATAACTACATCTTTGAATCTAAGAACAGAACAGAGAATGTTTATTATAATACAATATCATCCAAGACATCTCCTGGCTCTCCATCCGTACGGAGCCAATTAGGACTACTATTGTCATCTGTTATGTTTACATCTAATATTGGAAACTCATTAGCAATATAATTGTTCATGGGATCATTGTTCTCATCATCTGCAGCCTCACCCAACTGAAATATATCTCTTGGTTGCATAATAAGTGCAATGTGAGTTTTGGAGCAAACTGGATCTTCAACATAGAATACTTGAAGGACTTGGGATGGAAACACAAATGGCTCATGACTAATGTGTATACCTGTGTGAATCAAATTTGAGAAGTTTACAATTGTAAAACCTAATTTATCCTTGTTATTTAGATAATTCTTATCCAAACCAGCCCATTCTCCGTAAAATAAGACTACCCAAAATTGACCGTAATAATCCAACTCGATGATATCCGTGAGCACCCCATAATAGTCAACATCTATATCTATAGGATTCGCGTCTTCCCTAGTAACATAACTTCTAGTCTTTGACGTGACTACAATTCCATTATTCTGGGACTTCAAATAACGTTCACGATCTTTAGTATGAAATCTGAAGCCATTGTATATATATCCCCTGAATCTTCTAACCATTTTATGGGGACCTTTCGCCAGAATCTTTATTTCAGATGATAGATCCTCATCATGCAATTTAAAGACCTACATATGTGACGGTTAATCGTATAAGTACAGTGACGAATATAGATATAAAATATTCGCTAATAAGTTGGAATTTCACTTATATGAGATTGAAACCAAGTATAAAATTTTTCATTCATTATCTTACTTTGATCACGTGGTCTCAGTCTTCTCAGTCTAGCAGTTCTTTTAATCTCACGGATAAATTAACTATAAATAATAAAATGATAGAAATGGTAGTTAGTTAAAATTATGTCTCGATTTTAATGCAATATAAACAACTACAATGTTGACTTACGCTCGAAATGGCTCAACTGCTACATGGTGATCTAGTACATATCGGTGTGCTTGTTTCCATGTTATGTTATCTAACTCAAATGTGTCAACTTTACCAATAGTAGTGCCAGCAACCTGAAAGAGATACTTAGCACCGCCAAGGTTTGACATGTCTGGGTTTCTCCTTGGCCTATTCAGACTTGTCTCTACACCCAGAAGATATCTTGAACAAAAATTAGAGCACTCTTCCGATAGATAGCCTTCAGCTATCGAGCCTTCTGGATATGCTCTATTTTTAATATATCCCTTAAGACGATTAAGGTACCTATATATATAGTTAAATATTTTGTTCATAAAAAATAAATAAATACATCACATAAAGTAGAGAAACCAGACGTTCAATGAGGCATGAATATTACCTCTCAATGGGATACATCCATCGATAATATACAGGTCTCCCGAGTCTAGCTTCACCGGCCAGGTCGATTATCAAGTGAATCATTATAATGAAAAACGATGAAGGAAATATCCTCTTCATTTGACAAAGTACCAGTGCAGCACGTTGCTCCAATTGGTCAAGATCTTCAATACGTAGAACTCTTGAACAAAGTCCTTTATAAATATTACAAAGATCCTTGATGACGGCAGTGACTTGCTCACACATCGAAAACCTTAGAGCCACAAGAAGGAGATCTTGCATCAATATGTGGTAGTCATGTGACTTTGGACCTTGAAGCTTCTTCTCCTTAGAGTTGACGCACCGTGCTATGTTAGATGAATAGCCATCGGGGACTTTAATCTCCTGTAACACCTTGCAAAATAATCCCAACTCTTTTTTGGACATTGAATAAATTGCAGGAGGGAGACGGACTCTGCCATTAGGTAAATACTCTGGGTGCAACTCATGTCGTATGTCCATCGTAACTAAATCAAGGCGACACTTAAGATTATTTTTGGTCTTCCGATCATCCCCCATGATAGTTCTTATACAATTTTTGCCGATATTTTTTCCAATGTGCATCACATCTAAATTATGACGTAATGAGTTGAATTCCTAATACGGCAACTCAAAAAAAATGCTCTTCTTCTTCCATGACCCTAAATCAACCATGTTGTCACATTCATCTGTATCGTATAAGTCGGAGTCCTCATCCCTTGCTTTTCTCTTGCCTTTCTTGATGACTTCTGGTTCTTTACCGTAATTGAAATTATGACCTTTTAATCGCCTAGACACATCTGACCCTGTCAAAATTTCAGGTGCATGTCCCCACTCTCGCAACCCATTAAATGTTGAAGTTTCTGACCTGAATATGTGTGTGTCATGCAACCATCTCCGATGACCCATGTAACAAAATTTTCTACCATTATACAACCATTTTGAAACAGTTTGATCAGTACAACAAGGACATGCATAACGCCTATTGGTATTATAACCGGATAAATTTGCATATGCAGGAAAATTATTGATTGTCCAAGTCAATGCAACCCGGAGACGAAAAGTTTCTTTAGCTGTTGCATCATAGGTTGGAACACCCTCCCATAATTTTTGAAGTTCATCTATTAATGGTTGAAGGTACACGTCTATATCATTTCCTGAACTTTTCGGTCCAGGAATTTTCATTGACCACATAAACGATGAAGGTTTCATACATTTCCAAGGGGGCAAATTGTACGGAATTAACACAACGGGCCATATGCTATATGTATTGCTCATTTGCTTGAATGGATTAAAACCATCACTGGCTAATCCAAGTCTCACACTGCGAGGATCTTCAGCAAAATCAGGATATCTTTCATCAAACTTTTTTCAAGATTGAGACTCAGCCAGGTGTCTGAGAATCCCGTCATTCTTGCGACATTCTGCATGCCATCTCATATCCGAAGAAGTTTTAGATGACATAAACATTCTTTGCACCCTAGGAATAAGAGAAAAATATCGCAAAATTTTTGCAGGCCTCTTTTTTCTACTTGTTTTAACTGAGTCATCAGCTTCTTGGCCTTCATTTGGTTTTCCTTTCCATTTTGACGTTTCGCATATTTTACAATTCTGTAGTCTTACCTTATCCCCCCTGAAGAGCATACAATCAAATGGACAAGCTAAAATCTTCTCATACCCTTAATCAAAAGACTTCAGAAATTTTTTGGTAGCATGGGATGATTCTCGAATACAAATTTTGGGAAATGCTTCATTCAACAACTGAAGTAGCATGTTGAAGGACTTACCAGACCACCCGTTTAAAGTTTTGATCTGAAATAATCTAACAATGAAAGTAAATTTCGTAAATTTTGAGCAATCACGGTACAAAGGTGTACTAGCATCTTCTATTAACTTAGTAAAGGCTTCATATTCTTTATTAACTTCAGAATCTTGTCTTTCCTCTTCCAATCCTCCACTAATATCTACTGTTACTGTTGGCTCATTATAGACTTGTGTTGTTGGATTGTGTGTTGGATTGTTACGAATTCCAAATGCATCCCGTAATAAATCTTGCATCTCATCGGCCACATTTAAGTCGTCGTTTGATATGGGCTCGTCTTCATCTTCTAACACACCCGGTTCAACCGGAATTGCCGGGGCATGCTCTCCATGGCAAAATCATTGTGTGTACCCTTGGAGAAAACCATTAATCACCAAATGTGTTTCAACTTCGATGCATGTCTTCAGATGACAGTTAGTACACCGCCAGCATGGATAAAGAATTAAATTTGGATCACGATAATTTTTCTTGGCGAAAATAATGAAATCTTTAACGTCGTCCCGATACTTCTTTGATAATCGTGACTTGCTCATCCAGCTTTTATCCATTTTAACAATATCACTAAATCTGAAATTAAAATTTTATATATTAAAATATTAATAGCATCTACCTTACTAAGTTGATTGCCCATGAATAGTGTGAAATAATTATTATTGCACCTATGAATGGTGGAGTGTCATTTGCAATGTTAATATGCATATGTTATAATTTGTCAATTAATTTATAAGGTGATATATTTCCGTTCTTCATGACTGAAGTTACATGCATGTTGTACAATGTTATGAAGGTCCAAACTTTATTTTAGGATAGTTTTGAAATTTTGGGACTAGTTTGTAACGTGTTGTCTCCATGGATAATTTCTTTTGGTTAACTTTATACTATATGCGTTAACAGTTGTTGGTTTATACTTGGTTTTGGTATTTCTCATAGTTGAAGGAATGATACATTTAGCTAGAAGCTCGTATGAGTTTTATATTTACAGGTTTGTGAGCTTGATATCATGATTGATTGCTGATTTGTTATTGTCTAATCAATTTGTTGATTTTGATGTCTATGTTTATATTCAAATTCAGCATCTTTTATAGTCGGTGACTAAAGTGACTTCTATTCAATTATGTGTATTTACATTATCGGTTGATTTTTTTCCGAGCTACTCATACTAAAATTTTTTGTTTATACAGAAAGCTGAAATGAAGCAGCGGTGTGGGGAATTTGATCGGAGAGGTTGCAGGTTCGTGCCTATACCTTAAAGAAATATGTTACAGTACAGTTATATTCACATCTGTTTCTATTCAGATTGAAATCCAAATCTGAATGTGTGTAGGATTTCTTCTCTTATTTCCAAAATATAAAGTGTCATTCTATTACAAAAGGCATAGTCAATATCAAGAAATTAACATTTTGTTTTTGTTGCATATACTAGCACCATACATTTTCCTTGAATTATATTGCTTTCCCCTAAGCATGACACGATATAACATGCTATATTTGATCTTAAGCCACTTATATAGTGTACTTATATTTTGTTCCAATTGTGAATAGTTTAGGACTCAGGTTTGTAGCTATTAGCTGGGGGTGCATCAACCTAAGCTAAGGTATCACACTACAAGATTATTGAAGACAAAACGTATGACTGTACATGAGTTTGTACAGTGGATTTAATTATCCAATCCAAAGTCAACCAAAGCCTACTTGTTTATGCATACATATCAACACAAATATAATAAATTCTGGAACAAAAATTGAAACGAAAGTGCATATATTACAAGTAGAAACTACATCTTGTTCATTCATTTATTCATTAACGCAAGAAACATACTTAATAATGATTCAAAGTTGCTCCAAGATACCTACTAATAATTCATCTAGACCTAGAAAGATACACATATATGTAGACATATCTCAAATGTATACATACAGATAAACATATATATAAACATACAAATACAACAAACCCTAATTAGTCCACATTATCAAATCCCAACACACTCAAATCGCAAAATACTCCTAAATCACAGATTATTCAGCACAAAATCCAAAACAATTTCATTAAAAAATAAAAAATTTATTAAAAGTTGAAAATAATCATACCGGAGATGAGCGAGGGTTTGAGAGCTAGAGAGAGGGGGAGAACGATGGCGTGAAAGGGCGATTAGGATGCCGGAGATACGACGGCGGGGAGCACGGCAGAGGAGACGAGCGGGAGGCGCACGGCAGAGGAGATTTGGGTTGCGGCGTGGGGATTTGGAGACGGCGTGGGGATTTGGAGACGAGTGGAATTTGCGAAAAGATTTGGAGATGAGGGGATTTGGGGTGCTAGGGTTTTTAGTTTTTCGCGCGCTCGTAAACAGGAGAGAAAGTGGTGAAAGATTAAAGGATGAATGAAACGCTGGTTATTGGAAGATTAAAAGGTAATTAGAGAGATTCCCCGGCGCCTCTTATACAATACCGGGGAACATATGCCAACCCCAGCGTTTTCTATAAAACGCGGGGGAATTAAGGCTCTTTTTTTTTTTGCTTAAATTAATAACTTCGTTCGCCGGGGAATTAAGGCTCTTTTTTTTTTTTTGCTTAAATTAATAACTTCGTTCGTTCCCGGCGTTTATTGAAAGTGCCGGGGTAAAAACGCCACTGTAGGGTAATTTAGTTGTAGTGATGATGAATGGATCTGATACTCCAATTTATGCTAATGCAACTCAAGTTTTAGGGTCTGGATCCTAATATTTTTTGGAAGCTACAAGGTGATTATGGATCCTGAATTGAAAATAATTTTGCTTTAAAACTCTACATCCTGAATTGAAAGGATTCTTTTGAGAAATAATCCTCTACTGATCGTAGTTAAAACTACATAACAAAGCAACTAAGTTCATGATGACTTCAAGAACCCAAATCTATGGAATGGGCATATTTGTGTCTGGAAAAAATTCTGGATCAAATGAGTTAGTTCATTGAAAGTGTTGTTCAACTTAGTTGGAATTCTTTTTTTGTCTTATTTTTAGATTGGAGTCATGAAATCTGTGAGCCCACCGGAGTCTCTTAATTACCGGATAAATACTACCAGCGGAAATTTGTTTACATGCGATTTGACGGTTCAATTGATCTAACATGTCTTTTTAGGGCCACTAACATATAAAATGTTTGTCTAAAGTTCAAATTATGCCAAAGAGGTGAAATTTGTCTTCCAGATAGCACGCACGAAGAATTTTTCTCATCAGAATTAACATACATACGAACAATCCTATTAAAACTTAAAGAATATATAGAGGTTTGAAGTAATATAATAACTCAATTCAGTTATAGCATAATAACAATTGCTTGGTTCTTAAAAGCACACATAGATAGGACCATTAACAGCCAGATCCAACAGGACCACTTGCATTACCCTTCAATTAAGGGAGGGGGTCCTCTCTCTCTCACCAATGTATGTATGTATACATGCATATCATTGATTGATTGATGGTAACAAAGCATGGCCATGAGATTCATGAGAAGTGAAGTAGATGTGACATTCTTGATGATAAGTACTAGAAAGAAAAACATCCACTCACGTGCTTTTGCCGTGTGACTCTGACTCTTGCTTGGCCTCTCTTTGGAAACTCATACACATCACTTAACCCTAACCCTAATCTGTTAACGCTAATAAGTAGTATATTTTCTCCCTCAGTGGTACAAAAGCAACAAAAGCAGTAAAATGGTGAAAAACTATTAACACTACTTTCCTCCTCTCAAATTAAGGTACATTATTCTAATCGAGAGTATTTTTACTTTCCCCCAAAAAATTTCATCCCGAAATAGTGCAGTGCGACCATATGTTGTGAACAAATTAGAAGACTTAGGGGCAAGCTCAGAAAATGGAACCGGTTCAGATTTGCGCTGATTTGGAAGGCAAAAGACTCCCTGCTTGAAGATATTGAGGAACTAGAGAAAACTGAAGAAACTAGAGATCTGCTACAGGAAGAGCGGAATAGGTTGCTCCAATCCAGACAGCAAATTGACCAACTCTATAGGCTTGAGGAAATCAAATGGCAACAACGGTCCAGAATTACGTGGCTCAAAGGGAGAGACGCAAGCACGGCATTCTTCCATGGAGTAGCCAGTGACAGGCTTAAATCTAACATCATTCACTCGATCTATGTAGACGCTGGAATGATCCGAGGTGACAAGAATATTAGAATGGCATTCCAGTCTCATTTCGAACTACTCTTTGGACACAAAGCTGACCTGAGAGTCCCTCTCTGCCACGATTTCTGGCAGGACTCGGCGGGCAACTCCGGACTTATGCTGCAATCCCTAGAAGCTCCCTTCTGTGAGAAGCAAGTTTGGGAGGCAGTCCAACAACTTGGCAAAGACAACGCCCCAGGTCCTGATGGTTTCCCGATGATCTTCTATCTTACATTCTGGGAGGAAATCAAAGGCGACTTGATGAGGATGTTCGCTGATTTCTACGACCATAAGCTCAAACTAGAGAGGATGTTCGCTAAGAAAAAAGACTACCGGCGAGTGGGAGACTACCGTCCTATTAGTCTCATTAACTGCTCTGTTAAGATCATCCCTAAGACTCTTGCTAATAGACTGGAAAAGTTGATGGATTGTCTCATTAGCTACGATCATATGGGGTTCATCTAAGGACGATGCATTCAGGACAGTATGGCTATGGCTGAAGAAACTATCCATCATTGTCACACATCGAATACTAAGAGCTATCTCCTGAAACTGGATTTCGAGAAAGCTTATAATTCGGTCGAATGAGACTGTCTCCTGGAAACGCTTGCTGGTAGAGGCTTTAGGGTTAGAAGGATCAGATGGATCCACACATGCCTTACCACCAGCAGAACTGTAATTTTGGTAAGTGGGGTGTCAGACAACCCATTTTCGTGCAAACGGGGCCTCAAACAAGGAGATCCGCTCTCACCACTTCTCTTCACCATTGTGGCAGACGTACTTCGGTCAATGATGGTAAATTGTAGTAGAGCATGGTGGATTGTACCAGTGGCCAAGGGAGAAAACCGCAAAAATTTCTCAATCCTCCAATATGCAGATGATACTCTACTATTTGGTAACGGCAACCTTGGGGAAACAACCGCCTTCAAAGGTATATTACATAATTTTGAAATTTGGTCTGGACTCAGGGTAAACTTCCACAAAAGTGCTCTCATTTTCATTGTCCTGACAACGGAGGATGCACTAGAACATGCAACTATTCTCGATTGCACCACAGAGAGCTTTCCCATTCAATACCTGGGATTGCCACTAAGACCCGAGAAACTTAAAAAGACTGATTGACTACCCATTATTGGCCGGGTTGAGAACCGTCTAGCAAGTTTAGAAAGGTAAAGCTCTGTCATTGGGAGGGAGAGTCACGCTTATCAATACAGTTCTATCAAATCTTCCAACCTATTATCTGTCCTTCTTTGAAATACCGCGATGGGTAATTCAGAGAATTGACCGCACACGAAAATGATTTTTATGAAAAGGTGCAGATCCGGAACGGGACGGCTATCACCTTATCAGATGGGAGAAGGCATGCATGAAAAAGATACATGGAGGACTAGGTATCATTGACCTTCGAGATATGAATTTTGCTCTACCGAGTAAATGGTGGTGGAAGGTTTTTCACCCTAATGGAGAAGGGTGACAAGATTTTGTTCAGGGGTATCTGCATGGAAATAAAACGAAAAATTTGGGCTTCATGGTAGGCCCACGTGTCTCCTGGTTCTAGAAAGGTATCGCTAAGGCCTATAAACCCTTCATTAACTGTGTTAAATCAGTTATCGGTAATAGCAGACTTACCAGATTTTGGTGGAATAAATGGTGTGGTGATCACACACTTAGAGTCCTGTTCCCTGATCTATATGATCGGGCGTCACAACCACACTGCACGGTGGCCGTAACCTGGAAAAAAAGGCTCCTGAAAACCACAATTTAAACAATCTCTCGATCTGGGCTCTCAGACTAGACTCATAGAACTTCAGACCTACATCACCAATGCTGGAATTAGTTGCTCTCAAGATCCAGATAAGAAATCTTGGGGACTGAAAAAGAACGGCACGTTCACCGTTCGCTCCCTGTATAACCGCATACACTTTAGGGGATGTACCCCAAAGTGGGCATGTGTTGTCTGGAGGACGAAAGCCCCGCTGAAAATCAAAGTTTTTCTATGGCTGGTGCTGAATGATGCGATTTTGACTAGAAAAAATCTCACTAAATGCCTTCCGAATGTGGATACTTGTTACGGGTTCTGCCACGCTACCTTAGAAACTAGAGACCACATCTTCCCACAGTGTCCTAGGAGTAAAGCGGTACTCGTTGAGGTACTCAGTGCCCTGGGGACGAGTCAGCACCCTAGTGTGTACGAAGATCTATGGGTATGGTCAAAATTTGCTTCTGAGAGAAGAACTATGAGAGAAGCGTGATACATCGCTATTGCTGCCACGTACGACTTGGGTGCTATGGCTAGACAGAAATAATTTTTATTTTCGCAGAATTTGTAACAATATTTCTGGTAACTTGACTCACATTGTGCATTTTATTTCTTTTTGGGCTAATGTGGCCGCAGCAAGTCCAAGGGGGAGGATTTCGAGCGTATTCCAGGTTGAGGATTTTGATGATGAGGAAGTCGAGATCGGTCCGACGATCGACTGACGGCTAGCGTACCCGTTACTGTAGATAGACACTCACCACCCCAAGGTTTGTTAGGGGGATGTGATATATTTTGTTTAGTCCCATGTATGATTGCGGCCTTTCTGGCTACCTTTTGTCCCACCCCCATGTTTGGAGTGGAGGTTATGTAATTTCGTTTTGTTTGTAGGAACTTGTAATTAGTTCAGTACTCTGAGTTTGTTTTATTAACCCTTTTATTAATAAAACAAGGTGGCCATACTTCATCTTTTCTTCAACAAAAAAAATTAGTGCGGTGCGATAGTAGATGTAATAGTTTTTTTTTGAGGGAATGTAGTAGATGTAATAGTTGACATTCTTGACCTGTGTTTGCAAATGTGAATGCAAACACAATAAGCTCAAATTTTCACCACGGCCGGTTCGTGATAAAACTTATACAGAGATCGACACCCAACCATGGTCCCGTGTCATAACACATGATCTCGAACTGTGTACCTTGCTGAAAACATCATACCTTATGAGTTACCATCACTGGAGTCATCTTATTGAGTTACTCGAACTCATCCCCTCCGCTTTCCCCATGTAACATGTTTCCCTTTCCGTTTTCCCACTGGTACAATGTACCTCACTGATGGTAACATTACATCAATGGCATCACAAGAGATCTACCATACAAGGAAGCAATCTTAGCCATCCATTTCATTGGTGTCAGCTCCTTGCCAAATTAGGGTTTTCAGGGGCAAAACAGTAGTTAAACTCTCTTTTGCAGGCACAAAAGAAATCTGATCACCCATCAAAATTAAAGCACAACCAACCAACCAAATGAAAAGCTTCTCACGCCATCTGGAATCGCAGAGGAAATCCAAGGTTTGCTCACAGCGTCCGCGTATATATACTTTGCAAATCTGCATTTTGGAAAGTTCCTGTTATGTGTAAATCTCAATGTTAGATTTTCTTCTTTTCTTCTTTTTTTTTCTCTTTCACTTTTGTACTTCTGATCTATAACTATAGAGTAAACTCGTTAAGATTGTAGTGGATAAAACGAATTACTAGAATTTTCCAGGAGGAGAACAAGAAGAAAATTGTGTTGTTTTAGTGAAATTTATACTGCTATTAAATTGCTTAATTATGCATCACTATAATTGGGGATATGGCGGTGGGTGAGAGCAACATCATATGTAATTGAGATCAAGGTAGGGAACCAAGGTTCTAAGTAAGAGCATTCGTTTGCTATTTATTTATTTTATACATATTTTAGCAAATAAACTGCTGCAGTCATTTACTATTTATTCATATTTTGACGATTTTGCTAGTAGATTGCTATATAATTCTCTAAAGCGACCTGCCCCCCCAAAAAAAAATCCCCTAAAGTTTTCTTTTTATTTATTAAAAAAATCGCAGAATTTTTTTTTAAATCGTGGGACGGATCTTGAAAATCCGTCCGATCATATTTTATTTTTGTTTGTTATATTATAGTATTTTTACCACAGCAGCAAACTCGCTTTGCTATATATATAATATGTATTTAGCTATTTTTTTAGCAAATGACCGACTGCAGATGCTCTAACCGGTAAGCCCTGTTCTAACTGGTAAGCCCGGTTCTTAGCCCCTTCGATTCTTTCTGAGTCATAGCATCACTAATGTGGGTAGTTCCTACTGCATTATTTTTGTACAATTATCAATAATTTAGGTTAATTTTTAAAAAGTGATAATGGTCTTTGTCAAATTGATATTGGATATATAATCACACTGATGCAGTTAATGTGGGGTCTACATATTATTTATTAGTTTCTTTGTTTTGAATTTATTGTATACCTCCCATTTATATAACCATAGATGTTTAACAAACATTTAAGAAGGGGCATACAAAAATTACTGGTTTAATTTTATCAATACAAATATTTGGTAATTTTCCCCTTTTTTGCCTAGGTTACAAGTGCTGCACTTGATTGATATTTAGTGCATTTTGGACTGGTTCAATTTTTTTTGGACCGATAAAACCCGTAGGGTAAGTTCCTAGCAAGTGATGAGGTGGCATGCATGTAATTGGGAAATCCTAAAAGTGGTTAGATACTCAATGTATCACATGCATGCCACCTCATCACTTGCTCATTTACTAAATGAGCAAGTTGCTCATATCCCTTTTACCCATATATATATATATATATATATATATATATATATACCAGTTCAGCGTACAACTGGCGCTGAACTCTTGATCCACCAAAATAGAACTTAGTAGTTTTCCATTCTCAATGTCTCATACTGTTTCAAAAATATCAACTAAAAACAACATCAAAATAGAATACGGTGAGGGAGTCATCCTGAGCAACTGTCTTCCCCACTTCCTGTCGGATTGACCCCGGTCAGCGCATGCTTGAGAAGGAAGTCTTTTGCTCCTGTAATTTTCAATTCGCGCACAAGTTGCTCCTTCTTCTTGCTGCTTTCGTATCCATCTACCCAAGATTGAAACCAAAAGATTGCATTAGAGATTATTGCTCGTGGTTGGATTATTTTTGAAAAAAAAAATGCGATCATTCCTAGCTAGCCAGATACTCCAACAAATAGTTATTATAAGTAGGTGCCAAGCGTGACTGTGCAATTGTGACCCGAAACACTATGAAGAAAAGCAATCATGTAAATCGGTAGGCATTGTGTGAATGTGGAAAAGGGAAGTGAAGAAAGTCCAAGTGCTAGTTGCAAGGGGGCAATCAAAGAAGATATGAAAACTGGTCTCAACAGGGCATGCACAGGTTGTACATGTCATGTCGCCCAACCAGCCTTTGGATTGGAGGAAAGCTTTGGAGTTAATTCTATCCAAACTCAGTTGCCAGATGAAGACCTTTAGAGGAGCTATGGAAGACCAGGTAGCTTTTAGGTATGGGGATCGGAGGCTAGAGATGATAAAGAGGTCATAGGCTGACTTGACAGTGAAAATTTCTGATGAAGTGAGCCTCTAAGAAGGGGAGTCTCTGGAATCTGATGGAGGGTAATCTGCAATCAGTTCTAGTAGTCATGCTTTCTCCTCTCGAATGGTAGGGTTAGAGATGCAGTGAAGACTATGTCTCCAATGCCAAGTGTTGTGGATCCACACTCCTTGCGAAAGAATATTTGCATCAAGGTTCCATGCCGTAGCTGTGAGGGCAGAACACAAGGTGGTGATGTTGTAGCTATTGATCCTTTGTGACGTCCAGAATTTAATCTAATCTCCATTTCCAAACTTCCAGTTGATGTTTTGCAAGAACTGCTCCTTTAGCTGGAAGACACCTTTCCAGAAATTTGAAGCATGAGTTGGGCATATCAGGCTGTTGGAGCTGGCATTGTAGTATAAGTTTCGAAGCGTTTGACTAACAAGCGAGTCTGAGGAGACGATCTTCCACCACCATTTCAGGAGAAGAGCCTCATTAAATACTTTCAGATCTCCCTGCTGCTTGGGCTGGCAGATAGTCTTCCACCGCATACACGCCACCCCTCTTGCATTAGCATCCGAACTCTCCAAAAGAAGCTACTTCGAATTGATCAATTCTTTTGATTACCCAATTTGGAAGTCTAAAAAAAGACAAAATAAACAGGCAAAGCACTGAGCACAGAGTTGATAAGAACCAATCTCCCTCCTCTGGATAGCATCTTGCCCTTCCACATTGAGAGTCTTCTCTCAATCTTGAGAATGAGTGGTTGCCAATCTCTTCTACTCGATTTCCCTAAAGTGAGGGGCATGCCAAGTAGATAATCGGTAGCCTTTCTTGCTTGCAACCCAGAATGCTCGAGAAGGCATGAAGCGTCGCTCTTGATTTGCCGAAATAAATTAAGAAGGATTAAATTATTTGTTGAAATTGATAGTCAGGCCAGAGATATTTGCAAAAAGTTGTAATACCACTCTGAGGTTAAGGATTTCTTGTTATCACCTGCAAATTGTAGTACTGCCAAATTTGATAAGGAGCCCCTAAGAGAGATACAAGAGAAAGAGCCATTCCTTCGACCACAGAAGAGCATCTGAGCAAGAACAACAACTGTTAAGATAAAAAACATTGGCGAGAGAGGGTCCCCCTGCTTAACTCCTCGTTTGGAGTTCATGCAACTCCCCCCTCTCCATTAATAAGAACTGCAGATTTGGCCGTCCTAAGGATCATATGGATCTATCTGCACCAGGCTGGGCCAAAGCCTCTGGCAACCATAATTTGATCATGGAAGTCCCAGCTCACTGTGTCAAACGCTTTTGTGAAATCAATCTTGAACAAAATTGAAACCCCTATGTTCCTTTTCTTGTATTTTTGTATGTATTTATTTTTCTTCTGAGTATTTTGCTCTAATTGTACTCTTTTGTCCTTTCTGAACCGTGTAATTTTTCTTCGTTCCTAGTAAACTATCTTTAATTGCCGTCATCAATTATGCGATTTTCAATCTTTTGATTTAATTTTGTCTGCTAATTAATTATCTCTAGATGATTTGTCTGAGTCTAAATCATATTAGTTCATGGCCTCACTGTTTATTATTTGATTTCTACCCTATTAGATCCGGTTTCTGACCCAATCCACCCTATTTAAACTCTATAGTCCGCCCTATTGGATCCTAAACCCGCTACCTAATATCCTCTTTTACCTAGTCTCCCTCAAATCTCTCCTCACGTTCACCTCTATCTGTCTAACAAGCAGATCTCTCTCTCATTATCTTCCCCTTGATTCCTAAAATCCAAACTTACCAAATTCTCATTAAATCCAACCAAATTTGTTTCTTTTTCCCTGCAGTCATTATCTCCTAAAAACAATCTCTCTCTCCAACTCTCTCTCACCTTCTCCCTGTGCACACCCCAACCGCCCGTCGACCGAACCCCGTCGTCGCCCTTCCGACCATTGCCTCCCCGTCGCGCGCTCCTCGCGATCACCCCGAGCCGCTCCCCGATGACCTGTGCTGCCCACATCGACCCCCTCCTCGGCCTTCATCTTATCCCGCAAAACCCTTCCTCCCTTCACCAGCGACTTCCACCGAGCATCACCATCACCACCGCTATTGCGCCACTGTCCTCCCGCCGTCCGTTGTGCCGTCAGCATCTCATCCCACAATACTGCATCCCGCAAGCCCCCGCTTGTTCGTTAGTCATCGTATTTGTGTTCGTCACCCGGGATCCATTCGCATTATTCTTTCTCGTCGGATTCTTCGTCTTCACCAAGGCAAGTAGTGTGTATATTATCTTTGTTCTTATACAAGTTCAAATACCGCATGTGGTCTAGGTTTCACTTTTTTGTTCACCCTCATATTATTCCTTGATAAATCTTGATCTCATTTGTTTGATCCATTCGTAGTCATAATCCATCATAATAAGTTGTCACACACACAAACACTACATGAAAATAAGTTGGATCTAGATAGACTTCTTGATGCATATATCCTTATTCGTGATCTATTATATGTTGTGGATTTTTGTTACATGGTTGATGTGCTAGATGCGTTATCTCATTGTGGATTTGTTAAATACCCATGCCATGTTGATTTGAATATCTAATATATCATATTTTACATCATACTCTAATTTGGATCTATTGTAGATGAGTTGTCTGATTAAATGCATAAAAGAAATTTCTCCTTGCTGCTGCCCTAATTGGTACAGCAAGTTAGATCTTGTCAAAGTCAGTAAAATGAATTAATTTTTGAATGATTCGTATGCCTCGATGTCTACTTTCAGAACATTCGACGGATCTCAATTTTAATTTCTGATGTGTGAGTTATTGGTATTTTTCTACAGCTGGATCGTAATTTCTAGATTCTGATTTATGAGATCGCTGCATGTTTTATTATTTTAAAACTGATGTTAAAAGTAAGATTTGGACTTAGTATTATTCTGAGTACTTCTAGACATGACTCGGATCAACCCCTAATTTTTGTAGAATTGTTTAATGACTCTTATAATTTATTTCATACTTGTGAAACAAATTAATATATTTCAAAACTGTATGTTGTTCATTAAAGGACTCTGCTTTCAACCTGATTCCAGTCACTCTTAATTAAATCTTTGTGAATATAAAATGTAGCCTAGTATGTCTGTTTTACAACCCTTTTGGCAGAGTTGAATTCCGAATTGTATTTTGTGATTTATCACTATTTTAGTGTTTCTATGTCTAAAATTTCAGATTCATAAATTTGCTGCATCATTATGTTTTTCAAATTAAATTGATCATGCTATCTGTAATGGAATTTTATGAAATTTTATATGATGAATTAGACATGCTAGGGAGCCTTTCAGATTTTTCCTGGATTTAATTATGGTGTTTTTATACCTTTTTCATGCTTATAAACAAAACTTTACTTTTCTGGCTGAACATGAATTCTATGTAAAATGCTATTTTGAACCTTGTTGTTGTAGTTATTATATGACTTTTGTATATGCGCTGGATTCGGCAAAGAGTCTAGTTTCTAGAAATTCTGACGGATCCAGGTTGCATTCATGTGGCAAAGGGAATCTCGGTTTTGGTGCAGCAACGTCTTGCTGTCCAGAACTGAAAGTCTCGTTGTTTGCAACCATTATATGTTATTTTGTCACCCATTCATGTCTTCTATCCAACTTGAACTTGTACCTTGTTTATTGTCATGTTCTCTTGCCTTATTCGTGCACGTTCATGCTTGCTTTAATAATAATAAAAAGTAATCAAGCCGGGGGTTAAGGGAATGATCTAGTAATGGAAAATATAGAAATGTGTACTTGGAAGGGGGCCCATGTTTTCCACTTGCTTACCCGACTATATACTTTCCTATAGGAGAGGTGTACTGGGAGGGGATCCGTAGATCCTACTTGATACTTGACTTCTTGACACTTGACTTCTTGACACTTGACTACTTAACAAGTGACTGCTTGACACTTGACTACTTGATACTTGACTAATTGACACGTGACTACTTAACACTTGACTACTTGATACTTGACTACTTGACACGTGACTACTTGATACTTGATATCTGAGTACACGGCCCTATATAATCCACTACAAAATCTAAACGCAACTTGTTTGAATGTAGCAACCATGTAGTAAAATTTTTGGACGCATGAAGTGCTACCTAGATAGGATTAGATATAAGACTTGAAAATAACATGATCACTCGCACATTCCTGTTACTTGTACATGCTACTCAACATATGTTGCTTGTTACTTGCTTGCATGCTATTTGATACTTATTACATGCTACCTGCACCCTGTTATCTTATCATGTTACTTGATTCTGTTCTTGATTAAGAGTTAGTTGCTCTATTTTGCTGTCACATTCCTTCCATACTTACTTCAGTACTTATTTCTTGTTGCTACTCTGTATTTTGTTTATCGGTTTTTCATACTTTTTGTCTACACTACATGCGGCCCGTAACTTGCACCAACGAACGTATTGTTTCATGTTTCCCTTTTCTTACAAATTATTAAATTTGCAGATTTTGGTGACCAGCTGTCCGAAGGAGTAAGTGACCAAGTGTTCTGAGCTTGGCTAGAGTTCCTGCTTGAACTATTTTCCTGTTTTGAATAAATTGTATTTATTGCTACTTGGTTCTTGGATTGGGCATTTTTATCACAGAACTTATTACTTGTTGTTTCCAGATCTAGTTATTTGATAATTATGTATTTGTTTCAAGTAATTCTGTTGGTTATATTAATTTGTTTCATGCATGCGTGGATAATTATTTCCTGTTTATTCCTTATTTATTCTTGTGTATTGTTATAAATATCCTTACAGCTCATGAATGGTGAAAACCATTTGCTGGACTTTATCGCGTATTCGTATTCCATATTTCCTTTTAAGAAATAGGGCGTGACAAAAAATTGTATCAGAATTGTGCTTGCTGCAGAGGTTGATAGCTTCATGGGCCACTAATAAGCAGTCAACAATTGATCTGCCTTTCAGAAAAGCACTTTGAGAGGACGAGACAAGAGAATGGAGGAATGGGCTAAGTCTGTTGGTGAGGATTTTGGTGAAGATCTTGAAGGAGCAGTTAAGTAGACTGATAGACCTATATTCAGTGACGGTATTTGAACCCTCACACTTAGGGATAAGCATTATGTTGGAGTAATTTAACCTGCCCTGATCACAGTCCCCCCTCTGCACCGATTGAAGCATTTCAAATAGATCATCTTTGATAGTATCCCAAAAGACATAATAGAAACTCATCGAAAATTCATCTGGCCCCGGGGCTTTGTCACTACTCATATCAAATACTACATTCCGAACATCTTCCAGAGTGAAAGGGGCATCCAAGTGGGCCAAGTCGATATCTCGCGAGGGGTAGAGGGATTTCCAATTGATCATGAAATCTAATTGAGGAGCTGTACCACAGATCTCTCGGAAGTGGTTCTCAAAATTTGATCTAATAACACCGGGAGAGGTTGAAAGGTTTCCATATACTAAGAGAGAGTGAATGAAGTTTCTCCTCCTTCCGTTTGCAATCGAATGAAATTTTTTTGAATTTGCATCTCCCGTCTTGATCCATTGCACTCTTGATCTTTGCCTCCAATGCACAGCCTCAGCCTTGATGAGGCCCTGATATTCCAGTTGGGTTGCTTTGAGGGAGTCAACATATAAGAGGTTTTGCTCGGCTTCAATCTCTAGCCTGAGTAACTTCTCTTGTAGTTGCTTCTTACGAGTTGGGATGTGTCCAAAGATTTCATTTTGCCATCTCCGAATTCGTCTCTTAAGTAGTTTGAGCTTCTTTGCAAAAATATCAACTGGTGATCCAGAGCAAGAGAAGAGCTGCCACCAATCTCTAATAGTAGGATCGAAGGAAGGGTGTTACAACCAAGCTTTCTCGAATCTAAAGTAGTGGACTGGGTGGGAAATTGCCTGAGTATCAAGGACAATGGGGTAGTGATCAGACGAAATTCTGGGGAGGGAGTGCTGAATGCAGTTGGGATAGGAGGATTCCCAATCGGCAGAGATCAAGAATCTGTCCAATCTAGCCATTGAGGGGGAGGCTCGGAGGTTGGACCAAGTGTACTTCCTTCCTGAGAGCGAGGTCTTTGATGAATTCTCTAAAATACCTCATGTCTCTGTTAGAGCCCTTTCCACTTGAACGCTCAAGGTCAGATATAGTGACATTATAATCTCAAGAAAGGACCCATTCATCCTTGAGGCTGCTTCTTCGTTGCTTGATCTCATAAAAGCAGTGCTTCCTATCTTCTAGGTGAAAGGGGGCATATACAGTGGTAATGGACCATTCCTTAGAGGATGTGCGGTGCTTGAAGGATGCCGAGACAAAGAAAATATCAATAGCAAAGTAGGTACAATCAAGAAATTGATCATTCCAGCCCAAAAGAACTCCTCCGCAGTTGTTAATGGCGTATAAATGAATCCATCGATTGATAAGGTTCCCTCCAATCGAAGAGAGCTTGCGGGGCTTAGGTTACTTGAGCTTGGTTTCTTACAAACAGATAACTGAAGAGGCAGAGCATCAAATTCCTTCTTTGATAAGTGAGCATTTATCAGGGTTGTCCAACCCTCTAACATTCCAGGTAGCTTTCTTCATCGAAAAACAAAAAGGATCAAAAATCACAAGAACACAGATGAAAAACTCGACTCACAGCCAAGGGCTAAAGAACAGGGTGGCTATGCAGAATGTCTTAGTTGATCAATGTGATCAACTAAGACCTTCTCAGAACCCTTCAAGAAGTGTACCAAGTGTGGCCCTCTAGCCTCCACTCTAATAGATTCAACTACTTCAAGAATATCCTCATTTGATAAAATATCGAAAGGATTAAAACGTGCATTAGTAACTGAAGCATTTGAAGAGGAGGTACCTGTCGCTTTCTTCTTGATGGTAGTGGACAGATGCATCATGAAGGGACGGGTACGTTTGAGCTTGCTTATGGACCTGGATCGCTTAACCCTCTTAGAGAGACCTTCCTCAAAGCCAGGGGGAATGGATGTTTAAGAGCAAGTAGTTTTGGGCTTAGTCCTCCTGATCAGGGAGCGAGTCTGAAAGCTGTTTGCGTGAGCCTTGCCGGTGCTAGCATTGAAAACCACTATAGCTTCTTCTTCCGGTTTGGCCATTTCTTCCTGAACCGAATCTCTTAGGGCCCCTTCAACAGCCAGTTTAATTGTAGAAAATAAGGATAAGGGGAGAGTGACCAGCTTGCCCTTCCAAATCATTTGGCACATTTCTTCAATCGAATCTTCCTGAGGTGAGTCAGATGGGTTGTACAACTTTTGATTAGATCCTTGGATGGCGGCGTTATTGTTACTATTAGAAGATTCTGATATGGCGATAACAGGGTGATATGGCTAAAAATAGGATTAAATCGGGACCGTTCACATCGGACACGAATCTTAAAGCTAAGGGGTAAAACGGTAATTTCACATGCAAGCGGGTACTGGGTCTCCTTCTCACAGATCCAATAACCCGTGAACGGATCCACCTCAACTGGGTACGGGTCCCAACCCGAAACACACCCAGTCCAGAAAAGATAGAATTAGGGTTTCTGATTAATCCTAATCAACGGCTCTGATTCACATCTATCTTTTCACCGAGAATTAAGGGATTACATTCCTAATCTGTTTACTAGGAGAATATTCCTTATCAGATCACAGGAATCACATTCCTTATCTGATCCCATCGGCGACTATAAATACCCCACACCCATCTCCAATAAGAGGTAATCAATCTTTTGCTAGTTTTAATGCTCTTTCATAATCATTTCTGGTTACTGACTTGAGCGTCGGAGGGTGCGTCACCGGGATCAACCCCGGTGTCTCGCACTTCCTTGCAGGTGAACGGCGGGAGTCAACGGTCAAGCTCCGGCGGAACAGGTTAGGTGTTTGCTATTCAGGTTTTCCACGAACTCACAAATTCTATCTGTTTGCCCCCACACCGAATTTAGCGGCAACAGATTGGCGCCGTCTATGGGAAAACCATACGAATAGCCTCCTCTTCCCGTCGACTAGCCCTTCTCCAGCCATGCCTCCCAGAAAGGTCAGATCTAGGGGGTCCAACCGTGGACCCAACCCCGCTGATCAGCAAGAGGTAGTCCCCGTCCAACCCGCTCCGCAGCAGGGACAACCCCCGCTTCAAGTGGAGGACCCTCTTCAACAAGATCAGCCTCCTCTTCAGAATCAGCAACCCCCCAAGGTTCCCACCGGTCCTCAGCATGCCGGTGCGGGGGGCTCTCGTATGAAGCAACCACTCAATCAGGACCACGTCTCCATACACAACGCCTCCACGGATTCCATGGCCTCTCACAATCTCCAAAATCAGAAGAAGGAAGAGGACCTACGCCACCGTCTGGACGAGAAGCGGGCCCGAGAGGGAGCCTCTCGCCAACAACGTCCGGGTGAGCGGTCCCCTCACCACCGAGATTATAGAAGGTCTCCTGTCCGAAGGGGAAGGAGGGAATCCCCCGAGCATCACAGAAGAAGACCACGCTCCCCCGCAGGTCGGCAGCAGCCTAGGAACGATGAGGCGCCAATCACCCGTGCCGAGATCCAACGAGTTGGAGCACAACTCTCTCATAGAGTTCCTCCTCACACTCGTCTCCCAAATGGCTCTCTCCCAGAGCTGAGCTCTTCGCTCCGCTCGCCCCTGAAGCGGACCTCTTCTCAGACAGTTCTGAGCTCACAACTCTCTCCTAGAGTTGCTCCTCAAACTCGCCTCCCAAATGGCTCTCTTCCAGAGCCGAGCTCTTCGCTCCACCCACCTTTAAGGCGGACCTCTTCTCAATGAGTTCGGAGCTCACAACTCTCTCCTAGAGTTGCTCCTCAAACTCATCTCCCAAATGGCTCTCTTCCAGAGCCGAGCTCTTCGCTCCGCCCACCTCTAAGGCGGACCTCTCCTCAATGAGTTCGGAGCTCACAACTCTCTTCTAGAGAAACTCATCTCCCAAATGGCTCTCTCCCAGAGCCGAGCTCTTCGCTCCGCCCACCTCTAAGGCGGACCTCTTCTCAATGAGTTCGGAGCTCACAACTCTCTCCTAGAGTTGCTCCTCAAACTCATCTCCCAAATGGCTCTCTCCCAGAGCCGACCTCTTCGCTCCGCTCACCTCCGAAGCGAACCTTTTCTCAGACAGTTCGGAGCCCACAACTCTCTCCTAGAGTTGCTCCTCAAACTCGCCTCCCAAACGGCTCTCTTCCAGAGCCGAGCTCTCCACTCCGCTCACCTCGGAGCGGACCTCTTCTCAACGAGTTCGGAGCTCGCAACTCTCTCCAACAGCTCCTCCTCGCACTCGTCTCACAAACGGCTCTCTTCCAGAGCCGAGCTCTCCACTCTGCTCACCTCGGAGCAGACCTCTTCTCAACGAGTTCGGAGCTACAGCTCTCCCCTAGAGTTGCTCCTCAAACTCATCTCACAAATGGCTCTCTTCCAGAGCCGAGCTCTTCCCTCCGCCCGCCTCCAAAGCGGAGCTCTTCTCAGACAGTTCGGAGCCCACAACTCTCTCCTAGAGTTGCTCCTCAAACTCGCCTCCAAAACGGCTCTCTTCCAGAGCCGAGCTCTCCACTCCGCTCACCTCGGAGCGGACCCCTTCTCAACGAGTTCAGAGCTCGCAACTCTCTCCAAGAGCTCCTCCTCGCACTCGTCTCACAAACGGCTCTCTTCCAGAGCCGAGCTCTCCACTCTGCTCACCTCGGAGCGGACCTCTTCTCAACGAGTTCGGAGCTACAGCTCTCCCCTAGAGTTGCTCCTCAAACTCATCTCACAAATGGCTCTCTTCCAAGAGCCGAGCTCTTCCCTCCGCTCGCCGCCAGAGCGGACCTCTTCTCAACAAGTTCGGAGCTCGCAACTCTCTCCAAGAGCTCCTCCTCGCACTCGTCTCACAAACGGCTCTCTTCCAGAGCCGAGCTCTCCACTCTGCTCACCTCGGAGCGGACCTCTTCTCAACGAGTTCGGAGTTACAGCTCTCCCCTAGAGTTGCTCCTCAAACTCACCTCACAAATGGCTCTCTTCCAGAGCCGAGCTCTTACCTCCGCCCACCTCCAGAGCGGAGCTCTTCTCAAACGAGTTTGGAGCTAAAACTCACCTAGAATTCCTCCTCGAACTCATCTCACAAATGGCTCTCTTCCAGAGCCGAGCTCTTCCCTCCGCCCGCCTCCAGAGCGGAGCTCTTCTCAAACGAGTTCGGAGCTAAAACTCACCTAGAATTCCTCCTCGAACTCATCTCACAAATGGCTCTCTTCCAAGAGCCGAGCTCTTCCCTCCGCTCGCCGCCGAAGCGGACCTCTTCTTAACAAGTCCGGAGCGCACAACTCTCTCCTAGAGTTGCTCCTTAAACTCGTCTCCCAAATGGCTCTCTTCCAATCCGAGCTTTTCCCTCCGCTCGCCGCCGAAGCGGACCTCTTCTCAACGAGTTCGGAGCTCAAAACTCTCTCCAAGAGTTGCTCCTCAAACTCATCTCACAAATGGCTCTCTTCCAGAACCGAGCTCTCCACTCCACTCCCCTCCAAAGCAGACATCTTCTCAACAAGTTCGGAGCTCAAAACTCTCCCCAAGAATTGCTCCTCAAACTCATCTCGCAAATGGCTCTCTTCCAGAGCCGAGCTCTTCCCTCCGCTCGCTGCCGAAGCGGATCCCTTATCAACGAGTTCGGAGTCACAACTCTCTTCTAGAGTTGCTCCTCAAACTTGTCTCACAAATGGCTCTCTTCTAGAGCCGAGCTCTTTGCTCCGCTCACCTCCAAGGCGGACCACTTCTTAACGAGTTCGGAGTCCAGCTTCTTCTACATGGCTACTCCCACAACTTGCTAAGCACTTCACAACGAGTTCGGAGTCCAGCTTCTTCTACATGGCTGCTCCCACAACTTGCTAAGCACTTCACAACGGGTTCGGAGTCCAACACTTGGTTCGATTCTACTTCGCAAGTTCGCTCCAAAGCGATCTAGAAGTAGCTCGCCATTCGGAACTGCTCCCACAACCTTAAACTAATCTCACGATGGTTCGGAGTCCAGCACTCGGCTTGACTCTTCTTCCTCGGCTCGCCCATAGACGAGTCGGAAGTAGATCGCCGTTCGAAATTGCTCCTGCAGCCGTTGAATGGTTCGGAGTCCAACACTTGGTTCGATTCTACTTCGCAAGTTCGCTCCTAAGCGAACTAGAAGTAGCTCACCATTCAGAACTGCTCCCACAACCTTAAACTAATCTAACGATGGTCGGGGTCCTATGGCTCGACTTTACTTCACCGGCTCGTCCTTAAACGGGCCGGAGGAAGATGGCCATTCCGAACTGCCCCTACGACCACCGAGCCGAGCTACCCATCTACCGAGCAGCAAAGCAGATGAAGAGCAAGAAGAAAAAGAGGCTAACGGGTCAGGGTCGGATCCAATACCCACGGTCCGACCCATACTCTTCTTTGCTCCTTCATTCTTCTCCTTCTTCAGTCTTCCCGCCAAAAGTACCCAACACTTCTGCTCTTCTTCACTGTGGAAAGAACGAGACAGGGGAGAGAACCCGAATGCCTCTCCTCCCCTTCCTCTTTCTTCTCAGGGCCAAGCTCTTCACTTCGCTTACCTCCAAAGCGGAGCTCTTCTCAACGAGTTCGGAGCTAAAAACTCTCCTAGAGTTGCTCCTCAAACTCCTCTTCCAGACGGCTCTCCCAGAGCCGAGCTCTTCACTCCGCTCGCCTCCTAAGCAGAGCTCTTCTCAAACGAGTTCGGAGCTAAAACTCTCTCCTAGAGTTGCTCCTCAAACTCCTCTTCCAGATGGATCTTCTACAAGTCGAGCTCTTCGCTCCGCTCGCCTCCAAAGCGGAGCTCTTCTCAAACGAGTTCGGAGCTAAAACTCTCTCCTAGAGTTGCTCCTCAAACTCCTCTTCCAGATGGATCTTCTACAAGTCAAGCTCTTCGCTCCGCTCTCCTCCAAAGCGGAGCTCTTCGGAGCTAAAACTCTCTCCTAGAGTTGCTCCTCAAACTCCTCGTCCAGATGGCTCTCCTAGAGCCAAGCTCTTCACTCCGCTCACCTCCAAAGCGGAGCTCTTCTCCACAAGTTCAGAGTACAACTCTCTCCTAGAGTTGCTCCTCAAAACTCGTCTTCCAGATGGCTCTCTCCTAGAGTTGAGCTCTTCACTCCGCTCGCTTCCGAAGCGGACCTCTTCTCAACGAGTTCGGAGCTCACAACTCTCCCCTAGAGTTGCTCCTTGCACTCACTTCAGAGAATGGGTCTTCCCAGCACCTCTTCCTAGCACCTCTCCTCCTAGGAGTGGAGCTCCTCTTCAAAAATCTCCAAAACCAAACAGAATAGAGGCAGAGCTTCAGAGCCCCTCACCTCTCCCTTATGCTGACCCATCCTCCCGAGCCGAGGAGTAGAGCTTCATCGACCCATCCCCTTCATCAACTCACCGAGCTTCTCCTCACGCTCGAGCCGTCCGAACCCCGAGCTCCACTACACCGAGCTACTACGGGCAGAAGGTGAACTACTGAGCCGCCGATCCGAGGTGCCGAGGTACCGACCCTCGTATATGGAGAAAAATTCCGCCGATCCGGTTTCACTGTTAGATCATCTCAAAATTCGCACCCAAGCGTGATGGACGGATCAGATCGCGCCACGTCGCCACAAAACGACAAGATAACGTTTTCTCGTGATCTGAACCCCATCCTCGTGATGCGCGCCAAGATGAACGGCCCAGATCCGCCCACGCGTACCTTCCGAGCTGCCTGCCATCGGCTTGCTCAGCCGAGCTACAGAACAGCTCAGCCGAACAGCCGAGCTACTGGACACGGAAGGGTGGAACCTTCAAGGAACACTTCCTCCAAAACACCCAACTCAGCACCTCGACCAACAGCACTGAGTCTCCGAGCCGAGGTGCCGAGGTACCGACCCTCGTATATTGAGAAAAATCATCCCGAGGCGAAGTCACCGTCGGATCTCCCCAAAATTCGCGACAGAATCTGATGGACAGTTCAGATTGCGCCATGTCACCACAAAACGACAAGATAACGTTTTCTCAAAACTCGTGCATCTTGTCTCGTGATTCGCGCCACGATCGTGATCAACCGTCCAGATTGAGCCGTGCAGCTCGGATCTGCCAATCTACCGAATAGCAAAGTGGGAAAAAATTCTCCTCAAAATCCGTGCTCGGATCTACCGAACCAGATTCATTTGCCGAGCATCATCTCAGATGTGGCATGCCACGTGGCATCATCTCAAGGATCCGAGGTGCCGATCCGATCCGAGGTGCCGAGGTACCGACCCTCGTATATGGAGAAAAATTCGACCGATCTCATCTCACCGTCGGATCGTCTCAAAATTCGTGCTAAAACATGATGAACGGCTCAGATCTCGCCACGTCACCACAAAACGACAAGATAACGTTTTCTCGAAACTCGTGCCTCTTGTCTCGTGATTCTCGCCACGATCGTGATCAACCGTCCAGATTGAGCCACGTAGCTCGGATCTCAAATCCGAGCTACCAAACTACCGAACCGCAAAATGGCAAAAAATCTCCTCAACATCCGTGCTCGGATCTGCCGAACACAAAGCAGAGGAGAAGAAGAGAAAAAGCCGAGGAGAGAAAGAACAAGAGCATGAACAGCAGCGAGAGAGAGAGAGAGAGAAAAAAAAATGCACGTGGGCCGGGGTCGACCCGTTAAGGGATCCGAACCCATCAAGCCACGTCAGCATCACACCTTCTTCTCCAACATGCTGGCTTCAAAACAGAAACCAAACGAAACCAAAAAGGAAAAAAAAAACCCAAGCTCGCCTCCGTGCCTCACCATCACCGTGGCCGAGCTCGATCTCCAACGCCGAGCCCCCCCTCCGTCGCCGGCTGCCTCCGACGCCGAGCTCGCACCTCCATCTCCATCAAAATGGCTCGTCACCTTCGAGCTTCGACCACCTCCATGGCCATGTTAAGAGCTTCACAAAGCAGCTCGTCGCCTTCGAGCTCGACTGCATTTGCCAAGAGCAACGCACCAACTTCACAAGCATGCCCGTTCGCCGAGCTCTTCGTCCAAGCTCTGAACCCATCGTCGGAGTTCTCCCGAGCTCCGCGTACGACGAGCTCCACAAGCTCTCCTAGCCGAAGCTCCATCTTCAAGAACCGAGCTCGAACTCTACTCCAACTCCTCGCCATGCCGAGCTCACACTCCGGAGCTCCGAATTCCGAGCACGCTCCTCGCCGAACCCATCGTTGCCGAGTCCTCTCTCTCCCTCACTCCGAGCTGCGCCACCGAGCTCCACACTGACGAAGACGGACCTACCGCTGAGCTCCACCTCCGAAGCACCAAGCTCCGCCATGTCTCGACTCCGAGCCGAGCTCCTCTCCACGGAGTCGCCGAGCTCCCTCGCCGTGGCAGTTAGAACCCCTCGCCGTGCCAAGCCCCACCTTCGAGCTCCAGACCCCATCGCCGAGCTCCTTCGTCGGTGCCACCTTCAACGCCGAGTCGAGTTCGGTGGAGAAAGAAACGAAGAAAGAAGAAGCAGCGGAAGAACAGGGACGAAGAGAAAGAAAGAAGAAAAAAAAATCGCCACGTGGCATGCCACGTGGCTTCGTCCTCGGTGGGGTTGACGCCTGTTTTCGAGTCGCCGAGCCGAGGCGAGTCGCCGAGCCGAGGAACCGGGGTGCCGACCCTCGTATATGGAGAAAAAATCTGTCGACTCACACGATCCGTCCGATCGTCTCAAAATTCGCGTCGCGACACGATCGACGCTCAGGAATGCGCCACGTGTCCCGATCGTGATCTGCCTCACGATGCGCACAGATCTGATCATGATGGACGGCCAGAAACGCGCCACGTGTCCCGATCGTGATCTGTCTCACGATGCAGGCAGATCTGATCATGATGGACGGCCAGAAACGTGCCACGTGTCCCGATCGTGATCTGCCTCACGATGCGTGCAGATCTGATCATGATGGACGGCCAGAAACGCGCCACGTGTCCAGATCGCGATCTGCCTCACGATGCGCACTTATCTGATCATGATGGACGATCAGAAACGCGCCACGTGTCTAGGTAATATTTAAATTATTTATTTATTTATTTATTTATTTGTTTTTTTTATTTAAAAAATCCGAAAAAAATATTTAAAAATCGAAAAAAATTAATTAAAAATTCTAAAAATAATAATTAATTCAGAAAAAATTATTTTTAAATTCTGAAAAAATAATTATTAAATTAGAATAATTAATTAATATTTTTGATAATTAATTATTTAATTCGGAAAATGAATAAAAAATTCAAAAAAATGAGGAAAAATTCAGAAAAATCTGGAAAAATCACCAAAAATCCAGAAAATTTTGAGAATATTTTTGGGCATTTTACAAGCCCATAATAACACCGTTACACCCCGAGCAAGATTCCAAACTCCCTTAAGAACACCGATAAAATCCCGTACGCCATTAACAGTAAAACTACTCCTCAAAGGCTGATCAAACTCAGTCTTCGGGAGTAGGGGGCTCGTGATATGGCTAAAAATAGGATTAAATCAGGACCGTTCACATCAGACACGAATCTTAAAGCTCAGGGGTAAAACAGTAATTTCACATGCAAATGGGTCCGAAGCAGGTACTGGGTCTCCTTCTCACAGATCCAATAACCCGTGAATGGATCCACCTCAACTGGGTACGGGTCCCAATCCGAAACACACCCAGTCCAGAAAAGATAGAATTAGGGTTTCTGATTAATCCTAATCAACGGCTCTGATTCACATCTATCTTTTCACCGGGAATTAAGGGATTACATTCCTAATCTGTTTACTAGGAGAATATTCCTTATCAGATCACAGGAATCACATTCCTTATCTGATCCCATCGGCGACTATAAATACCCCACACCCATCTCCATTAAGAGGTAATCAATCTTTTGCTAGTTTTAACGCTCTTTCATAATCATTTCTGGTTATTGACTTGAGCGTCGGAGGGTGCGTCGCCGGGATCAACCCCGGTGTCTCGCACTTCCTTGCAGGTGAACGGCGGGAGTCAACGGTCAAGCTCCGGCGGAACAGGTTAGGTGTTTGCTATTCAGGTTTTCCAAGAACTCATAAATTCTATCTGTTTGCCCCCACACCGAATTTAGCGGCAACACAGGGGAATCCAGCTTTACAGGATTTGAATTCAAAATGGGACTTCCCTCAGACTTAGGGACAGTTTGGGAATGAGGCAAATCCCCCTTTTCATGCTAGAATCCGCCAAGTTAGGAATATTCAAAAAACATTCCAAGTTATCGTTTGCATGCACAGGTTCCGAGGCAGTTGGGATCTCCTTCCTGAAATCTCGGGATTTGGATTCCGCCCCAATTGTTGCTTAGATCGGAGTTTGGCTTGGGGGATCTCCGGCACTGGTGCTAAGCTCAGCTGCCTTAGGGTGCCAGAAACTACCACTACCTCTCTCGCCAGAGGAGCCCGCTGTGGTGAATAGTTGTACCTTGCCATTATGAACATCTTCCACTGGAATTGGATCTCCGAGGAGCAGAACAGGAACATCATGAACATACTTTTCAGAGTTCCAAGGGGTTGTATACTTAACGGTGAGAGTTTTAGTGATGAGGGCTAGGTCTTCCACTTCAATGAGTGCGAGCGCCTGATCTCTGGACTCTGCTTCCCTCATCTCCTTGCTCAAGGTAATGAGCTTTCCGAACGACTTAATGAGGTTCTTGAGCGACGCCTGGTTCCACAGATGAAAAGGTAGAAGGGGGAGGTTTATCCAGATGAAGCTCGGTTTAGGTCTGAGCCTGGCCCCAAAGTCAAGCGACCAAGTGGAGAAAGTGGCACTGAAACCCGAAAAATGGAAAACGCCCTCTATTGCACATTCATCCTCCGTAGTTGTTGGGAACTAGACATGATAAATGCCATCACTAACCCTCTTAAGGGTCCACCATCGTCCCTGCCTCGCCTAAGAGAAGTTGAAGGCACATACGAGGTCTTTCGTGAGAGGGATACGACGAGGATTTATGAGGTGGAGGAATATGCTTGCATGTAAGGCCGGGAGAGCCTGTGACATGGCATTGTTGTGGGGAAGCTCCACCTCCAACACATCCCATCGATTGTAGATCGGACAATCTCTAACCTTAAGGCCGTATTTCCTGCAGTTAAAGCAGTGAAAACCCAACTTGCGACATTCCACCGTAGCATGATCTCCATCGTCGCACTTGAAACACCTCAGCTCCATCCTCTTCGAACGGGGATTTTTTTGGGGTACTGAAGGTCGCCTTTTTGGATAAATGGCTGAGGATTTTGGTTGGTAATAAGGCTGGGTGTGAGGCAATAGGGTGAGTGGGTTGTGAGTGTTAGGATTGTGTTTTATATACTCGTTGTTCCGATTAGAAGAAGGTAATATGAAGTACGGAGGTCGAAACGTCAAAGCGAGTAGAAGGAGAACAGCAGCAGCAGTAGGTACAAGCTAGTTGCGATCGACCGGTCATGGTGACAGTCGACCGCACCCCCCAACCGTACCCCCGACTGCTCGTTGTACTGGGAAGTCAAAGAGTGGTACGGTCGACCGGTCTTGTTGGACGGTCGACCGCCCGCGGTGCTGATTCATTTTTTGGGCTTCGATTTGTTAGGTCGGTTCAGCTCAATCTTCAACTTCAAGTTAGATCGTACGGTTCCTATTTAGTTACTTCTTTTCCAGGTTATATCGAACGACTGAAGATCAAGATTAGACCTAGGGTTTTTCTTTATTCTTCTATATATATTGTAAACTCCTCCAAATATGAGAGGGAGTACTTCATAGATTATTTTTTCCATTGCAAAGAGAGGCTCAAGAGAGAAATAGTTCTTGGTGGGTGAGTTTAATTCCTTGTGTCAAGTGAATCAGTAACTCCTTATAATCTCTTCTAGTTGAATATCAGATCTCCCTATATTTCCCTCCGGATTAAGCAAAAGCTAACCGGAATAAGTCATCGTTGTTGTGTTTGTGTTAGTTTGATGGATCTACTTGCTTGCTCAATTTATTCGCATCGTCTACTTCGTTTTTCTCATTGCTCTAATTAGTTCCACTGCGACCAGAGGGCGTTTGTTGACGCCTCAATCACAACAGTGAGATGACAGGGGGATGTGAAGGGTTGGGATTGAAAATGGGAGGGCACTAGAAACACTTAGGTACGGGAGCAGGGCCATAATGACACCCGGGGGGGGGGGGGGGGGGGGGGGGGGGGGGGGGGGGTCGAAGCACCTCAGCATAGGATCTGCTCGGGCCCCTAGGAACGAAGGTTCTCTCTCTCCTCACCCCTCTCCATGTAAAAATTGTGTTATTATAATTGCTTAAATTTGGAATGTTTCAATTATACCTATATATATCTCATCTCTTTCAAATGCCTAGTTATGGTATTTCAAGAAATGATCTGTATTATGTATGTACTGATTCACACTTTTTTTTTTTTAAAATTCTTCAGAGTAACAATACAGTCGTAATTCTTAAGAGTAACAATACAGTCGTTAATGCTACATCCAAGACAAATCATAATCAAAACAGTACGCAAAAGAAAATTGACATGGTGACTAATTTTCCCCAATAACCCTACTTTTAGATGTGTCCAAGATTATCTCATACTGATTTATGTATTCATAGCCTTGATGTTAATGACATGACTGAAAATCACAATTCACTATGTTATGTCACATCTAGTTTTAATTAGTAATCATATGATCTACCATAATTTTCATTATACCGGATAGAAAAAGGCCCAGGAATACGGAGGTTAGTGACGATTCTACCACATCATATTGAAGAATTACGCGAAGGACATATGATATAAATTCTTTCCCATACATGTTATGTTGTAGATCTGAGGTATGAACGTAATAAAAGTTTCATTTACATGCAATGCACGTGTCAGAGATTTAACGAGCTCGTAGCTTTTGAAGATGACAAGGGCCGAAGGGCTCTTCTCTATAATGATTGGAGCCCACAATAGACCCACAATGACACAGTAGTTTATTCTACTAGTAGTACAATTAGCATATCTCTTGTTAAAGACATGTGGCTCATTGTAAGCATGGTCTGACCCAATGTTACTCTCTTCACAACATATTTATACAATTGAAATTCAATTTTCTAGTCACTAAAGGTGTTCTCTACATAAATGTATCTCTCTAGGGTCTAGGGATCATATTACTAAACTAGACTAATAATCATGCACAATGCCTATACTAGTGGGGCGCATGGTTGGTAAGGAGAATGAAAAACCACATGTATTGAATGTGTTGGTTGGCTTTACATACCAGGATAATGCTAGGCTTACATCAGAACTATCTGGGTTATAATAGTAAAGATTAGCTTAGCGAGATCCTGGTATATAACTCAAATCCTTAAGCATTAAATGTCATTTCCTAATACACACCCAGAGTATTCAAGACATAACACAATTTGTCCTAATGCACCCGGGGCAAGTACCCTAGTCGCTTACCTTAGCACAGAACAGAACCATATAAGTAGAAGAAGTTAGCTTTCAGCTAGCTAGCAGTCTATACACCACAACAGTATTTGATAGCCGACTCCAACTAAATATATGAATAACCTCTCTCACTAGTGAAACAATTTTACTGATCATCAGTAAGCAATTTTTCATCTATTTGTACTAGCACAACTACAAATATACGTGAGTTTAGGCATGTACTGCATGAATTTATCAGTCTTTTAAAGCACATGCAATACACGATCCAATCCTCGACTTTAATCAATGCCCCCCCCCCCCCCCCCCCCCCCCCCCCCCCTCCCCCCCTACCCACCCCAAAAAAAATAAAAAATCCCATCAGGGGCGAAGCCAGAACAAAATTTTCAGGGGGGGCAAAAAAAAATTCTATAACTATATATAAAAATATAGGTATTTTCATAATTTTTAGGGGGCCAAGTAATAAAATTTAATAGATTTAAGGGGTTTTTTAAAAAAAAATTCAAAAATTTTAAGGGTTTTTTCAAAATTTTGGGGGGGGCCCGGGCCACCCCGGGCCCCCACATAGCTCCGCCCCTGAATCCCATCATAAATTCGAATTTGTTTACCAAAATGACCCACTTTTTTAAAGAATTCACCAAACTAACCCACTTTCAAAAGTATTTACTAAAATGACCCAACTTACTATGGTGAAAATAATCTCGCTGTCTGAGATAGCGAGTGTGTATTGAGGTGTTAAAACGTGAAGAAAATTTTCAAGTTTAGACTCGCTATCTCAGATAGTGAGTTTGATGAAAACAACATCGCTATCTGAGATAACGAGTGTATGTTGAGGTATTTCTCTATCACTTGGAGAAAAATTTGAAGAAAAATATCAAGTTTAGACTTGCTATCTCAGATAGTTAGTGTGTATATACCACACTCGCTAACTGAGATAGCGAGTGTCGATTGGAAAGTTTTTAGAGACTCGCTCGCTGTTTCACTACTATACTATTGCATGTAATCACTACAACACATGTGCGATTTACCGGTGTATATTCTCCGGCATTTTACCATTCGCGCCGGGGTAGGGAGTGACCAGGAATCTACAACCACTGTCAACTAAGGATGCTAGTTGTATACCAAAATTCTCCAAATTAATCTGTACAAAAATTGGGTGAGAACAAAGCTTGTGTAGGCTTCTTTTGTAGCCACAAACATCAATGGTTTAGTTGGGATGAAAAATTAATAGAGAAACATATATGCTTATATACTGTAAATTTTCATTTTCTTTTACTGTTAAAGAAGCTGAATTCATGCATCTGATTGCCATCTTAGCATGATTTTTTTTACCAAAATGGGTTGGCTGTCAACTAAGGATGCTAGCTGTATACCAAAATCCTCCAAATCTGTGCAAGAATTTGGCTGAACAAACCTTGTGCAGGTTTCTTTTGGAGCCACAAACATGAATGATTTAGTTGGGATGAAGAATTAATAGAGAAACATATATGCTTAGATACCGGAAATTTTCATTTTCTTTTACTGTTAAAGAAGCTGAATTCATGCATCTGATTGACATCTTAGCATGATTTTTTTATCAAAATGGGTTAACTGTCAACTAAGGATGCTGTATGTATACCAAAATCCTCCAAATCTGTACAAGAATTGGGTGAGAACAAATCTTGTGCAGGCTTCTTTTGTAGCCACAAACATCATGATTTAGTTGGGATGAAGAATTAATAGAGAAACATATATGCTTAGATACCGGAAATTTTCATTTTCTTTTACTGTTAAAGAAGCTGAATTCATGCATCTGATTGCCATCTTAGCATGATTTTTTTACCAAAATGGGTTCACTGTCAACTAAGGATACTGTATGTATACCAAAATCCTCCAAATCTGTACAAGAAGTGGGTGAGAACAAACCTTGTGCAGGCTTCTTTTGTAGCCACAAATATCATGATTTAGTTGGGATGAAGAATTAATAGAGAAACATATATGCTTATATACTGGAAATTTTTATTTTCTTTCACTGTCAAAGATACTGAACTCATGCATCTGATTGTCATCTAAGCATGATTTTTTTACCAAAATGGGTTGATTAATTTTGCTCCTCTAATGAATTTATTGAATTTTTGACAGGTACAAGATGCCTAGGCGTGGAAAACGGATAACATAAATGATGGCAACGAAAGCCATAGGGATGAGCAGCCACTATCTAAAGTGACAGTCAAACAGAGGAGGTGGAGGGTAGTACGCCGCCCACTATCAAAAAACATCGAGGGCGAACTAAGATGCCGGGCATATGGAAACTTAATAATGACGAAAGGATTGTGGTGGAGGAAAACAGTGTCGGGCAACCGGTTGGTGATAATACAAGCAAATTCTCATCCTTTATTGGGGTAATAGCAAGGAACCCACGGATAATTCCTTTGTCGTACGAGAGTTGGCCGAAGGTGCCAACCACGACAAAGGCAACTGCAATTACAACAATCAAGAAATTTTCCATCTAAAATAAATAATTGGTAGGCTCAAATATGTTATTGAAATATGTATTTTTGGTGATGGGTATTCGGTTTATGCAATTCAGTTATCATTTGTTAAACTTCATAAATTTTGCAGTAATACTTCTCGTTCTCGGACTCCCTTACGCCTTGGGTTGAAAAGTCACTCTCCAAAAAGTGGAGGGACTACAAGAGTGACTTGAAGGCTAGGTTTTTTGACAAAGACCTCACAGAGGCAGATAATGCAGGGCTGTGCTACCGAATGTGGAGCCTTCAGATCGGCAATTTCTTGTGCATTACTGGTGTTCGGCGGTCGGTCAGGTATTTGCATTACTAACCAAAAATTAATGACTTTGTGGTTGTATAGCTACTCTAATTAAATTTTTTGTTAACTTCATTGTGGCATGTACAGAAAAAGGCGGAGGTGGGTATTGCCAGTAGGTCAAAGCAGCTAGTGTTGCACACTGCTGGTACACAGAGCTTTGCTCTGGTTCGGGAAGAATTGGTAAGCGCGATCAAATTGAACATTTTTGACTTACAGTTATTTGTTTATAAGCATTTCATCTTACTAATATATAGGAAGAAGATTTTGGGGGTCCTACGGAGTTTGGTGACAGAGATTTTTTCGATGTCACCCACAAGTCGAAGGATGGGACGTATGCGAGTCCTGAGGCAGAACGGATTGTGGTAATTAGAAATTTACTACTATATATAGGCTATAGCAATGTTATTGTTTATATATATCTTCAGTTGCGTTTACTTTTTGATGATCTCTTGCTGTTTTTGTAAATGGCTAATAATTTGTCGAAATCTCATCTGCTTTTAACTCTGATTGTTATGTCCTTTTATAGACTAACGCTCGGAAAAAGTTTGGTAAAATATCTTCCACTTCAGATTCTGACCCCACGACGGCATCCATAGATTTTCGTACCCGCCAGCGACTTGCCTTGACCGCAGTTAGGGAAAAGGAGAGGCATGGACGTGTCCGTGGTATGGGGCTAGGCCCAACCCCCTCGCGATTATTTGGACGGAGTGAATCTACTTCAAGTGGGTCTCGGGACGAGGAGATGACTTCATTAAAGGCACAAGTGGAACTCCTCCAACAACAAATGGCCCAGTTAATAGGGCAGCAATCTCAAGTCCCACCACCGGTAAGTCTTTAAATTGGTAATTTTGAAGAGATTATAATTTTGAATGCATGAAAGACACATATTAGTATTTGTGAGTCTGCATTGTGGTTGTCGTCTAGTGGCTGTTGTCTATGTTTCTTAATTGGGCTGTGATTAGAAAGAAAGGGCTCGAGTGGAGGTCTGAAAACCCATATAGAGACATCTCGTTTATTATAATCTATTATTATTGTTGGACCAACCCCCTCTTGCTGTTGTTGTTGATGTCTCTTTGTGTGCATGTGTTGAAGAGAAAGAAGGGATGAGAGAGAGTTGAGGAAAATGCCGCTATGTTAGCCTGGTGTATCCTCATTCTCTACCATTTTCTGTTTTCGGCTCTATTTATGGCTTCAATATTAAATTGGTTTCCTTCCACAATGACAGTTCCGTAAAACTACACTTGAAATGAGCCATGTTCTTATTGTTCTTCAATAAAATTAGGAGTTTTGGTGATCCAACTAGTGATCATAGCTGCACCCCACTGCATACTCACAAACACTAATACGTTTGCAGTATCTAAGTATATATGTTTCTTTATTAATTCTTCATCCCAACTAAATCATTGATGTTTGTGGCTACAAAACAAACCTGCACAAGGTTTGTTCTGACCAATTCTTGTACAGATTTTGGGAATTCTGAAGTTTTTAGATCCAGGAT
Organism: Hemerocallis citrina; assembly: GCA_017893485.1. Classification (NCBI taxonomy): domain Eukaryota; kingdom Viridiplantae; phylum Streptophyta; class Magnoliopsida; order Asparagales; family Asphodelaceae; genus Hemerocallis; species Hemerocallis citrina. Next base: position 142,471,851 of record CM030361.1, read on the forward strand.
CACAAATTTTGATTGGGTTGTGATTGGATTATTTAGTGACTGTCAACAAGTGTTCTTAATTGGGCTGTGATTAGAAAGATACGAGTTGGAGTGGAGATCTGGAAATCCATATAGAGACATCTCGTTCATAATAATTTATTATTATTGCAGTTCTTAATGCTCTTGCTGTTGTTGCTGATGTCTCTTTATGTGCGTTTGCTGAAGAGAAAGCAGGGATGAGAGAGAGTTGAGGAAAATGCCGCTATGTTAGTCTGGTGTATCCTCATTCTCTATCATTCCTCTTTCTAGCTTCTATATTTGGTTTCCTTCCACGATGACAGTTCCTTAAAACTACACTTGATATGAGCCATATTCTTATTTTTCTTCAATAAAAATAGAAGTTTTGGTTATCCAACAAACATGTACCCGCATACTTCCAAATGACATTTTTTTTAGAAAGTCGTGCTCCAAAGAATCGATCTATGACTAGAATCTCCATTCAAAACCCAATCAAAATTTGTCAACCTGGATCTAAAATTTTCTTTGAGCCACAAATATTATGATTTAGTTGGGATGAAAAATTAATAGAGAAACATATATGCTTATATACTATAAATTTTCATTTTCTTTTACTGTTAAAGAAGCTGAATTCATGCATCTGATTGCCATCTTAGCATGATTTTTTTACCAAAATGGGTTGGCTGTCAACTAAAGATGCTAGCTGTATACCAAAATCCTCCAAATCTGTGCAAGAATTTGGCTGAACAAACCTTGTGCAGGTTTCTTTTGGAGCCACAAACATGAATGATTTAGTTGGGATGAAGAATTAATAGAGAAACATATATGCTTAGATACCGGAAATTTTCATTTTCTTTTACTGTTAAAGAAGCTGAATTCATGCATCTGATTGACATCTTAGCATGATTTTTTTATCAAAATGGGTTAACTGTCAACTAAGGATGCTGTATGTATACCAAAATCCTCCAAATCTGTACAAGAATTGGGTGAGAACAAATCTTGTGCAGGCTTCTTTTGTAGTCACAAACATCATGATTTAGTTGGGATGAAGAATTAATAGAGAAACATATATGCTTAGATACTGGAAATTTTCATTTTCTTTTACTGTTAAAGATGCTGAATTCATGCATCTGATTGTCATCTTAGCATGACTTTTTTACCAAAATGGGTTGACTGTCAACTAAGGATGCTGTATGTATACCAAAATCCTCCAAATCTGTACAAGAAGTGGGTGAGAACAAACCTTGTGCAGGTTTCTTTTGGAGCCACAAACATGAAAAAGTTTAGTTGTGATGAAGAATTAATAGAAAAACATATATGCTTATATACTGGAAATTTTCATTTTCTTTCACTATTAAAGAAGCTGAATTCATGCATCTGATTGGCATCTTAGCATGATTTTTTTACCAAAATGGGTTAACTGTCAACTAAGGTTGCTGTATGTATACCAAAATACTCCAAATCTGTACAAGAATTGGGTGAGAACAAACCTTGTGCAGGCTTCTTTTGTAGCCACAAACATCATGATTTAGTTGGGATGATATATTAATAGAGAAACATATATGCTTAGATACTGAAAATTTTCATTTTCTTTTACTGTTAAAGAAACTGAATTCATGCATCTGATTGCCATCTTAGTATGGTTTTTTTACCAAAATGGGTTGACTGTCAACTAAGGATGCTAGCTGTATACCAAAATCTTTCAAATTAATCTGTACAAGAATTGGGTGAGAACAAATCTTGTGCAGGTTTCTTTTGGAGCCACAAACATCATGATTTAGTTGGGATGAAGAATTAATAGAGAAACATATATGCTTACATACTGGAAATTTTTATTGGGATATGATTGGATTGTTAAGTGGCCGTCGTCTATGTTCTTAATTGAACTGTGATTAGAAAGAGAGAGGTCGAGTGGAGATCTGGAAACCCATATAGAGACATCTCGTTTATAATAATTTATTATTATTATTTTTCTTGTCGCTCTTTCTGTTATTGCTGATGTCTCTTTGTGTGCGTGTGCTGAAGGGAAAGAAGGGATGAGAGAGAGATGAGGAAAATGCCGCTATGTTAGCCTAGTGTATCCTCATTCTCTACCATTTTCTGTTTTCATTTCTGGCTTCTATATTTGGTTTCCTTCCGCGATGACAGTTCCTTAAAACTATACTTGATATGAGCCCCTTCTTATTTTTCTTATTTTTCTTATATTTGATTTTCTTACACGATGACAGTTTTATGGATTGTCTGAACAATCTACGAAAGACATGCTTAGATACTAGATTTTCATTTGTTTTACTGTTTTAGATACTGGATATTCCCAATCAGAGCAGAATATAAAGGTTTTAAGTTAGATACTTGATTTTCATTTGTTTGGCTGTTTTAGATATATTCAAAAACAAAATTAAGTACTAGCTTTTTTACACTGCAATATAATTATTGTACCTCTCTATATATCATTAACAATTCAATTGCAATTGGCACTTTGATCTTAGAATTTATGAATTGGGTAGATCTTTTTGCAAGCTTAAAAAATTTGTATATTCTGTATTGTGGTCTACTGTTGAACTAAATTATTGTTTTTTTTTCATAGAGCGGTTTCCAATATGAAGGAAATTTTGATGATCAGAACTGAAGCTACTCGAGGGGTATGAATCTTGGTCGGCCTATCCTTGCTGTTGTTATGTCCTCCTTGCTGTTGTTATGTCTTATATTGTTGTTTTAACTTTTCGTTAGGATATTTGGGATATTCGTTACTGTATTTGTATTTATTAATTATGACACTGTGTTAATTTTGCGGTGGATTTGGACGATGATATAACACCTGTGAAACTTTATTGTCTTTAATTCTTGTGTTTGGTTGTGATTTGCACATTAATATGCCTGAAATTGGTTGAATCAGTTGTGAATTAGTTTACAGGTTTTTTTAAATGAAATTGTGAATTAAAATCGAATGGAAAACTAAAGCAGGAAAAACAAACGGGCATACACTTGCGTATGAAATTATGAATTGAAATCGAATGGAAAAATGGAGTAGGAAAAACAAATGGGCATACACTGGCATTTCATAAAATGCCGGTGTATCTAATTGTTTTCATGAAAATTTCGTTAGAGAGGCATTTCCACACACGCCGGTGTACCCGTAAGTTGCAACAGTCCTAAGAAACACCGGCATTTTATAAAACACCGGTGAATAACTCTATAGCGGCATTTTACGACACACCGGTGCTTGTAAGTAGGGAAAGAAGGGCGCTCCGAAATAAGCATATACCGGCGTTCTATGACCGCCGGTAAATATTACACATTCACCGGCGGTTGTACAACCACCGGTGAAAAGATATATACCGACGGTCTGTGACCGCCGGTGAATGTATATTGAGAGAAAGAACGGCACCCAGAAATTGCCATATACCGGCGTTTGTCTGGCCGCCGGTGTATTTTGAAGTTATACCGGCGTCCAGTAGAAACGCCGGTGAATACGCCTATCTTTCCGCGACGCTCGATTCGGCGGCATTAGCACCGGCGTTTTTATAAACGCCGGTGAATGTTTCACCGGCGTAAAAAACCGCCGGTGAAGGCCTTAAAAAATGCCGGCGAATAGCTTCTGTGTTGTAGTGAATATTGCCGGTCAACTATTATGACATGCAATAATAATAATTATAGCTGTTGTTTTGTAGTAGCTGCAAAGCTTTACACTATTCAATTGACTATATATTTGTTTCTTACAACAGTGGTACGAGCTTAATTAGTTGTACAATTAGCATTACTAGTTGCAGTTGAAAATGGTAGGATGAGGTAAGTAAAAACTAACAAAAACTACACTCAACTAAAACTAACTATAAATCCATTCTATATTAACTCTACCTGAAATGCAAACAACAACACTCGCTATCTGAGAAAGCGAGCCTAGTTCAAATGAACTCGCTATCTCAGATAGTGAGTGTTGTTGTACTCATTTTCAGAGAAATTTAAAACATGAAATATATAGAACTACACTCGACTATCTGAGTCTAGTTCAACTGAACTCACTATCTCGGATAGCGAGTGTAGGTCTACACATTTACATGTTTAAATTTTTTCTAAAAAATAAGTACAACTACACTCGCTAGCTAGGTCAGTTGAACTAGACTCACATCTGGGATAGCGAGTGTAGTTATGTACATTTCAGGTTCATGTTTAAAATTTCTCTAAAAAATAGTACAACTACACTCGCTATCCGTGATAGCAATGTCAGTTGAACTAGACTCGCTATCTGCGATAGCGAGTATAGTTATATACATTTCAGATAAAAATTGCATGTTCAAAATTTCTCTGAAAAATGAGTACAACTATACTTGCTGTCTTAGATAGCGGGTTCATTAGATAGCGAGTAGGTCAATTTGGTAAGTAGTTTCGAAAGTGGATCAGTTACGTAAATACTTTCAAAAATTGGGTCACTTTGGAAAAAAATCCGTAATTACACACACGCACAAAAAAAAAAAAAAAAAAAAACCAAAATTACCCAAAAACCCGTCAAACCTCTCCTTTTTTTTTCCCCCACTTCTTCCCTTTTTATTATTTTTTATTTTTTACCCTCTCCCTTCCACACCGTATGGGGTAAGAAATAAGTATCCTCCAAAGTGGGCGCCCCCAATCATACCAACATTGACCAATAGCAACTCAAGAAAGAACCTCCCAATTTTTTTTTTTTTAATAAAAAAAACACAAAAATAAAAATCTCACCATTTTAACCCAATGAGAGAGAAGAAGAACCCTACTGTCTTAATATTACAAGTCACCAGTTCTATATATAGTAAGGGCAAGTTGGCTCTCTTCATCTCTCTTTCTTATCTTTCCTCTTCTTCTGAATTTTCTTGGCCTTTTTCTGTGAAATTGGCTTGTTCAATCTAGAATGGGGAGAGGGAGGGTGGAACTGAAGAGAATCGAGAACAAGATCAACCGACAAGTCACCTTCGCTAAGCGGAGGAATGGCCTGCTCAAGAAAGCGTACGAGCTTTCGGTGCTCTGTGATGCTGAGGTGGCCCTCATCATCTTCTCCAATCGCGGCAAGCTCTACGAGTTTTGCAGTAGCAATAGGTATAATTACAATTAAGATATGAATTGTATATTGGATTCTTTTTTTAAACTTTTTTTTTTTTTTTGAAGAATTTAGGTTTGTTTATGATAGTTAGATAGATCTGCTGGTTTTGGCGCGGGAAAGCAAGTGATTGGTTGTGTTTTTTTTTTTTTTTTGGAGGCATGGTTTTGAGGGGATTAAGGTTTGATTATATAGATCTCTTTGTTTGGAGGGAGAGGGAATGATTTTGTTGTATTTATGAGTATTTAATTATTTTCAGCTAGGGTTTGCTTAATTAGTTCTATGAATTCTTTCTTTTTTTTTACTTTTTATTTATTATTCTATTTCAGCTTTTCTTGTTGTTGGTTTAGATCTGTCTTGTGTCTAACATATTTTGTGATCTTGATTTTATTTTCTTTTAATTAAATTTGCTTTTGTTTTTCCTCATTAGAAATTAAGTAAAGCTCTCTCTATTTTCTGATCATTTTTTTCTTGGTTAGAACTGAATTATTTGGTCTCACTTTTCCCAATTTTAGATCTAAATGAGATTATTCATGATATTGGAGCTTTGTACCAATAAACCATGATCAATCTAATTTTAGATGGAAAAAGAATTATTATTTATCTCTCTGTAATCCCTCACTTGTGTTGTTCTAGCTAGAGCGGTTAATTCATTGTTCTTCCTCTAATTTGTTCTCTCCAAGGAACTTGTTATGATTATTTTTGAATACCTAGCTAGGGTTTTCATTAGTCATCTTCCGTTACATCATTCTAGATCTACAATCATGTATATATCTCTTAAACTGTATTAAGCTTACTTGGCTTTATATCTTTCTTTTTTTTTTCCTTTTTTTCTTTTTATGTTTCGCACAGTGATCAAAAACTTTTTAGACCTTTAAAGATAACTGATGCAGAAAATTTAATTCCGGGTTTCACTTCTGAAAAGCTAATTATATGTTTACTTTAACCAAATACTTGACTTTAGAAATTATCTGTGAATAAAATTTCCCTACAAAACTTCAAAGGATACTCAGAATTAGTAAAATTTAATTTTTTCGGAGGATATTTTAAATTTTGTTGCTACACCCTGTTACTTTGATTTGTCGGTAATTATTATTATTATAATAATAATTATTATTATTATTATTATTATTTTGGTGTCAAAACTATCATCTTTGTAATAAATTTCAATTTTGATTTTTTAGAAAGATTTATATTTTTATTTAATCATTTAAATTCAGTTTTGACTGCTCATCATTGTCATATTTTAATTTAACCTCACCATCTTCATTGGTTATTAGCAAAACTTTGATTTGTTCGCATTTTTCACAACTTCTTTAACAATTCACCGCAAACATTTTTTCTTTTTATCAAAAAAAGATAGGGAAACCCTACCTCATTAATATTAATATATATATATATATATATATATACCATAAGTCGAGTGAGAAAACCATAACATGATAGAATACATGGACTCCTATTTAGAGCGTACAGAGGGTAGACTAGTCCTGACGACGAATCCATACACATCTACTCTGTCAAAAAAAAGCTTTCAAGCACATTAAGACTAACTTACCTTCTCTCAACCAAAAAGAAAATAAGTATGTCGCAATAGTCTTGGATTACAACCAGATACAAAACAAGCCCATAGGCCAAAAAATCCGAAGAACTGAAATTCACTACAAGCTTGTCCCTAGTCTATAGTTTTCGCAGTTAAAACTTCGACACTCTGTATTAAACTGAAAGCTGGTTGATTTCAACTCAACAGTTACCCTCTTTTCATTCATTTCTGAAATCCATCATTCAGCCATGCATATAGCAATCCCTTTTTATTTTTCACCAGGGCGTATATTTGAATAGCTAATGCTGTTGTATGATAAATTTTGGGGGAAGCCAATTTACCAATTAAAAAAGAGTTCTTCTATTATTATTAGGACAATTTGTAGTGTTTGGTTTGTAGCAGAAAACAGTAAATTAACTTTTCTTGTTTCCTTTTTATTTATTGTATTATTTTCTATCTTTTTCCTAATCTCCTTCAAGTTTAGATCATATTTATTTATTGTTTTAGTCTTTTCAGAAATCCTAGGTTGGGATTTGTGCTTAATTCACAACACACCCAAGGATCCACTGTATACATATGTTCCTCTTGTTCAAAACCTTGTACTCATAAGTTTTATCTAGTGAGTTTTTGCACTTCTGCACTGAAAGTTGATGTAAGCTAGCTGATATATCTTTTCAGATTTTGCTCCTATAAAAAAAGCTAGGGTTTGTAACTAGGTTTGTAACCTTTGCATGAGAGCTCACTCTTACAATCAATTGATTGACGTTTCATAGGAAAAAGTTTTCATGAGCATCTACATCACTTGATTGATTTAACAACAGTAATAACATTTCAGAGACCCTGCTCTAGAGTTACTAGCTTATTGTTTTGTCTTATTGGGTGACAGATTTCATTAATTTTTGTTTTCTCTTAAGATTCCATACCATTGACTTAATTTCTGACACCTGTAAGTAACATTTTCTTGGCTTTCTCAGTTCCTAGGAACATTTATTATTCAGAAATGCATGGCTGACTTCTTCATTTCTCAGTAGGAAAACAAAAATGTTATTAATGAGTTTTATAGCTTAAAATTGGTAGGAAGGTAGCTTAAGAATTGTGCCCTTGAGATTAATTTCATTTTTTGGAATTTGTGTTTGTGTGTGTGTGTGGGAGTGTGGGAGGAGATATTTGTTCCCAAACTGCCCTACTTTTTTAAAAATTCCCATCTGAAAAAGCGAGTGTAGTTAATATCTCATTGCTTTTTCGGAAAGCGACTGCGAGATTTTTGATTTTCGAAAGCCTACACTCGCTTTCTGAAAATCCGAGAAGGTTTTAACCACACGCTTTTTGAAAAAGCGAGTATCGATTGGGGATTTTTAAGCTTCAAATTTCAATTTGGGTCTCACTTTCTCTCTTTTTTTTACTCTTACTTATCTCCCTTATTCCCAAAATTGACCTCCTACCCACAAATCTCCTCTAAATCTAAATATATTTACTTAATCTTTTCCAACCCTATCACCTTCCACTCTCAAAACCCTAAACCCATATTCCGAAAGATCTATATTTTGAAATTCTGATAAACTTGAAGAAGATAGCAACTTCAACTCTTCCACGCAACATCTACTGCTAAAATTATATAAAGACCACTATATACATCTAGGTTAGTTCTTCTATTATTATTAGGATAATTTTAGTAATGATCTTTATATAATGATAAAATGCATATCGGCATTGAACGGTTCGGCAACAAGAATCATTTGAAGGATACCAAACTGACGTAGCACTCTACTAGCATAGTAGAATTCAACTGTGCCAAAGTTGATTAGTGGTGCCTTTGTTAACCACAGATCGGGCTTGTACAGGCAAATAGGCGGTATTCGAGCAACACGTGCCTTCATGTAGGGCAGCCACACGACGCAATCATCGCCAACCTATCCAATTCATCACGGAAGTACGTTAGACATCTGTTGGGGTTGACCATCCATGTCAGATTATCGGACCAGTAAACACCGAGAGGAGGTAACATGTACTGATCTTCGAGGAGATGGATCCAATTGGGTGATTGCCTCCGCACTACGGGCCAACCCACATGAATACGCTCCCAACTCCAGACTTGTAGTAAGATCATTGGTCCATTCATCTGTACCGAACCAAGACTACAGTTACACAAACTCTGGTACAAAGACGACAACGCAGCACTACCCTAACTGTACTGTCCAACTCTTTCCAGATAGGCAATCAATGCCAGGTACATCGAGAAAATCGAATGATCAGTCGAATTTGGGAACATCACGCCACCAAATAGTACAAGGATGTAAGCCCTGCAATAGCACTCTACCTCCGTCTGAGTGAAATCTTCATTCAATCGATTCTTGAAAGTGTTCTTCAACCACTTCCAGCGAATAAATTTTCTATTTACTGCACCGGTTTCCACCTCGACACCAAGGTATTGTTTAACTAGATATACCGGCTCGAAGTCTATTGAATCGGTCACTGCCTGCCCATCGACTGGAAGATCGGTGATTACTGAGACGTCCTATAGTGTTATGGTCATCTCCCCAACTGGCAGGTAAAAGGTGTGTGTTTCAGGCCGCCATCTCTCAAGCAGTGCGGTAAGAAGAGGCCGATCACATTTGATAGAGCTCATCAGTGCAATACCATATAATCCATAGTCCCGTATGATCTCATAAATCCGTGGATGCATAGGTAGTGGATGACCCCCCTAAATGTACATTCATTAGATTCACCTTACCACACATCCTTCGAACGGTGATGCGACTGGAGAGTAAGGAGTGTAGGGTCGAGGGGACCTAGTCCTTCAGGAGGAATATAAGATGAAGAAGAAGGGGCTGTAGAAGAAGGACCCGCATCATTTGGATTAGTTGAGATCTATACAACAATAACATTTAAATCAAAAGACCGATATTATATTTTATTATATGATAATCAAACTAATCGAATATAAATAATTAATCACTTACATTAGTACGCTCGGTACCACCACGACGACCACTACGTCCACCGCGAGGAGGTGGGCCGAAAGAAGTACGTGGTCCATCGCCGCGAGGAGGTCTACTACTCGATCCTTCCTCCACATTTTCCATCGTGTGTGCCATTTATAATAAAAGAGAGTATACTACAACTAAAAATAATCGTTATTAACTAAAGCAAAATATATAACCTACATATATCTACATATATATCCAAAATTTACACTACATACCTACATATACAAAAATTGGAAAATACTATATACCTACATAAATAAACACTCAACTTAATACTACAAATTTTTGCTAGTTGTTTTTTTGAAGATCCAATATTTACTTGGAATATCAACAAGTTTGGGTGATTAACACAACATTAAAAAAGCAAGAGTTTGATAAATATATCACAAGATTTATCCCCAAATTCGAAGCACTCCACCTCCTTCAACCGCAAGATTTACCCCCAAATTCGAAAATCAACACAATCTTGGATATTGGGGTTTAGGGTTTTGGGGGTTAAATGAGGATAAGAGAAGTGGAAAATCGAAAGAAAATGAGAAATGCGAGGATTTTATGAGTGAATCGACGTATTTTGGTGGGTTAATGGCCGAAAGTAGACCAAATCCAAGATGGATTAGGGTTTCGTTAGAAGAGGAGGAAGATAAAGAGTGAATGTGAAAGTGAGATCTGATTTCGAGCGTGGGGACTAGAAAGACCTAATCGACACTCGCTTTTTCAAAAAGCGAGTATGGGATAAATCCCCTCGCTTTTTGAGAAAGTGAGTGTAGGCAACAGCGAAACTAAGCCTAACACTCGCTTTCCGAAAAAGCGATGGGGATTTACCCAAACTCGCTTTTTCAGAAAGTGAGTAGGGCGGTTTGGAAATTTTAAAAAAAAAGTAAGGTAGTTTGGGAAAAACTTTCAAAAAGTGCGACAGTTTGGGAAAAAAATGTGTGTGTGTGTGTGGTGGTGTGTGTGTGTGTGTGTGGGGTGGGGGGGGGGGGGGGTTTTCCTATATATCATTATATAAAGATCACTGCAAAAATTAAAACTTATACTTGGTTAGCACTTTTGCACATTAATATGCACTATGATTGTGTTATATTTTGCTTATCCATGCATTTTTAACACCTAGAAAATCAACACATTTCCCACACTGACTCAAAATCTAAATCTAGTTGCTAAGATAGGTTAAAACTCGTATGCAATTTTTTTAGGTTTGATAAAAAAAAGCTTCTAGTCCAACTCATCTAATATTATTGAGCTTTTTCTTCCATTTCTTTTATTTCATAGAGAAAATGAAATTGTTTGTAACTTGGAATAGGAAGAAAAAAGAAGAGAAAAAAGGTACACCAGAAAACAACCACCCTAATCTATACTATTATTAAACAAAGCCCCATTTTGACGGCTTTTTACTATCATGCCCCCATATACATAAAAAGCTGTAAAAAATATATATGGTTAATTCTGTAATTTTCACTTCACATTTAAAGTCTCTATAAAATTCTGTTCCCACAAAAATCGAAACCGTCTCTTCCTCTCCCTCCATCGAATCCGTGCATTGCACGTGCATATCCCCAATGCAAATTGCACGTACTAATCCATAAAACGTGCATTGCACATGCGGATTACTAGTAAAAGTAAACCTAGGTGCATGATTGTGTAGCACTTGCGCTTAAGTTGCATAAGTAGTAGTGCAAGATTTTCCTGCTCACCAACTGATTATATTTACTAAGCTCTATGGCAAAACCTATCCCTTGCAATGTACTTTAAACTCGGAATTTTGTATCAACTTAAGTGGCTTGACATCATTTTTTAACCATAAGATTTTTATAGGTCGTCTAAAGAACCTTCTCTATTCTGAATGTGGTGTTGCCATCCATTGCTGACATAACGATGGGAAAATACTTAAATAGTGATAATTATAGTTAACTATAAATGATTTGAGTGTTACAAAGGAAAAATAAAAAAATCCATAGAGTGATGTCAGGTATAAATTACTGAAGTATCCAAAATCTTTCCCCACTTTTGCAGCATGATGAAGACGCTTGAGAGATATCAGAAATGTAGCTATGGTGCACCTGATACAAGCGTTCAAATAAGAGAGAACCAGGTAAATGCTTCCAAATTATTGTTTTATTCTTTATATAATTCTAGAGCTAACTCATCAATCAGTATCATTATTTCACTTCTATAATTAAGTGATGCATGTTCACTTTGCTCAAAGTTAATTGATATCAATGCAGATAACCCGCACAGTTTCAGAATTTATAACTTCCCATGAAATGTTTCAGAAGGAACTGTTGGCTTTATTTTTTTCCCCCTTTGTTTAAAAATTTAATTAGGGTGAATATACTGATTGATAATTGCTTACATTTGAATTTGTTTCTTGCTAACATAATGTGATATTCCTACCCGAATTCTTTAAAACAAATCAAAATTGTCCTGGCATTTTAAATAGAATATTAACTTGTTCTCCAAGCATTAAAAGATGGAAGTTGTGATGCAAAATTTTGGTTCATATGTACTTTATATATTTAAGCCAATTAACAGCTTAAAATTGTTAACCATCTACAGGGCTTAGTATTATAGTTTCTCACCAACAATGACTTGCTTAATGTATAACAATGAAAACTTGGTCATTGTTGATGTCATCATGCATAATAGAATGTTCAGCTATGTAGAGCATGTCGAGCTTGATTTCCCGTTGAATGTCAATCACGAAGGCAGATTCATCCGGTTGCTCAATATTGAATTTGCAATGTTTCCTCGTTAAACATAGAGATGTTATCTTTCACATTCCAAGGGTTGAACTTGGATTTTAATTGGACTTCTCAGTCATGAACTTGATGTAGTTGGACTCCATAGATGAGAGTAATCCATATTAGGAATTAATTTGCAAATATAATGAAAATAGACAATTAAGAACTATAAATGCTCGAAGCATTATTAAATACGAGATTTAATTGGAAATATTTAGAAACCCAATCACCCAAACACAATTATTTCCAAAGAAGTGAATCTATATGTTATCGTCAAGGTTTTAAAACTCGAGATTGGGAGAGGGATCAGACTTTTCCAAATATTTGGATCGGGGTTGGTATTGGTCAGATCGATAGTATTGGATCAGTGTATCAAGTTTTTTGGATCATACTTTTTAAAATATATATATATATATATAATATTTTTCCATAATTAAATTATTATTTATTAAATAATTTAAATTTTTAAAAGTTAATTGATGGATATTTTTTTTTTACCAATTTAATATTTTCAATTGCAAAGTTAAATATTTTAATTAGTTTCATGGAATTATTAATGTAGAATAAAACTAAAACAATAGAAATATGTAGACTAAATAATACAAATTTTATTTACATACAAGAAAAATTAAAATATAAGTTAGACATGAAATGATGTTCATTATACAATTACATCTTCATTGCTTGGTAAGAGGATCCATATGAATATAAAATTCTAATATTCAGTGGTTTCGGGTTGGGATCGGGCCAACTCATCTGATCCAATTGCTAACTCGGCTGATCCCCTAGATAGCTCGTCAATCCCGAGATTATGGTTTTATCGGAGCAACCCCTTGAATAATGATCCGGATGGACCGGATCGGATCGGGTTCAGCCGATTTTTAGAAGCATGGTTATCGCAATTATGTGGATGAGAAGAACCCCTTAATACCATGTTTTCTCAGGTAATAAAATTTTCATTTGAACTTCTAACTTGTACAAGTTATGCTGAAAAATGTTTCTAAAAAAATGCTTGAAAAATAACTCACTAAAAGATTTGTTAACTGTATGTATATTCCTTGTGTCGCACAGTGATTCTTCACAAGAAACTCACGCCACTATGCAATATAGTCTACCTGAGAATTGATGAATATTGAAGAATAGATAGTCATATTTTGTTGATGATTATGAGACAATATGAAAAGAGAAATTAGGGTTAGAATTTAATATCCCTACTACTTGAGATATTATACCATGATTATCAGAATTTGAATAATCTCAAGCATTACCACTCAACCTGGTCCAATTACTAATAGATAACATGTGCAACCACGTTTTTTCCCCACACTATATTATACACACGAATATTATATATATAATGAGAATATGCCTATATATCCAACAATCTTCTCCTATATTCTCTGTATATCAAACAAAACCTGGTTATCTCATCAGTTCCACATAGTGTGGACTGGATCACAATAATTTCAAATAAATATTGAATCACAAGAGAATATAGTTTATAAAGACTAAACCAATTATAGATCTGAATAGTTCAAATAAGACTAAACCAAAATAACCAAATAGTCCAAGATCATATCAAAATAGAATAGTTGACAATGACTAAATCAATTGCAGAAATCTGTTATAGCTTCAAAATCAACCAAAACAAATAAACTTCAAGAACATAATAAGAGTTTTAAGCTCAATGAAAACAAGAGTCTTAAACTCAAAAGAAGTTTCACCAAGCGACTAATTTATTCTCGAAAGAAATAAACCGAAACTATATCCTTGCAAACTGTTTTATGTTTACTTCTCTATTTTTAGCAAATCATTATTTCAAAATCTATGTTGACAGATTCAACTCCTCCACCTTTGCTAGCATATTGCAAACAAGAATATCGTAAGACACATCTCTAAGAATTCGAGTGAATTTCGTAAAGCATCTAATTCCACAAAAGTGCTTAGTACTATTTTAAAAATAGCTTAGCAAAAATATAACATAAGTATCACAATCAAGTTTCTTTAACAAAATAAAGAACAAGAACTATACTATGTTTCAATTTGGTATGATAAAGTTGTCAAATCAATTATGGTTAAATTCTGAATTATCATAATTAGACTAAAACATTAATCTATAAAAGAGACATCATCAAAATTGGAATGATATAACGATAATTCTAAACATTAGAAACATATCGACAAGTTTTCTCTATTTCTTTTAGAATAATGAGATTATTCTAATTAAGTTATGAATATATATAGCATCATCAAATTTGAAATGGAGTAAGTTATGAAATCGCAATGCATGTTTGCCTTTTGATCTCCATAAATTACGATATATAGCATCATCCAATTGGAGCCATAGAAGTTTGGTTTCATAGATGAGAGCGCAATGCATGTTTGCCTTTTGATCTCCATGTTACATCTACTCCTCTTAATGCAAACACATTCCCACTAGTCAATCGACTTTCATTAAATTATGAGCACCATAATGCATCAGATCATCCCTTCATTCCTGAAGAACGACTAAAGTAGCACAAAGAAACTCGAGTACCTCCTAAGTATCCCATTAGCCTCTTAAGGGCATTCCAATGTGTATTAATAGGATTACTAGTGAACATGCAGATCATATATATCTCAAAAGCTATGTTTGGTCTAGTGCAAATCATTATATACATGAGACTTTCAACAAATTTAGAATAATTTAACCGTCTCATAGTTACACCATCATTAGGTGTCAACATTTTATCATAATCATACGGTATTTAAAAACACACTTCAATCACTATATTCCCACTTTTGAAACACATTATTGATTTAATAAGTTTGACTGAGGGATATCTCTTGCCTACTGAAACTCACACTTGTAGCTATTATGGTGTATAAAACACCTAGTTAATTAATGTTGAAATTTTTGGATAGTATAGTATTAATTTCATTTATAACAGAGATGTTACTTCCAACAGCAAACATGTCAACAATAAACAAGTATATGATAGCCATTATATTTGATACACCACAAGGTTAAAATCATTGATCTGAATTACATGAATCAAATCATAGGCTCTTTAAAAAAAATTGTTAAATTATTTAAGTGTCCACTTTAATACATGTTTTAAAATATACAATGATTTTACCAGTTTGCAAATCTTGTTCACTAAACCATTTGGTACAAAATTTTTAGGTCATTACAAAATATTTTAGTACAAAGTTGTTTACAATATCTTTAATGAATAACAAAATTTTCAATAGATGTAAGAGCAAGAATAATCATTTTTGTAGCAATATGACAAACATGTGAGTAAATATCAAACAATTTTACCCCACTAATCTCAGTTAATCATTTGGCTACTAAATGTGCATTAAAATTGCTATTGAACAATCGAAATTAAGTTTCTTCTACAAAACCCACTAACTTACTATAGTTTTAGCCCTTTCGGAAAATCAACTAAATTAAATTATTATTGTATAACAATAAATTAATTTCATTATCTACTAAAGAGTCTTTTGGCTCATCTCACATTGATGTTTAAGTGTCAGTAAGGTTTGCCCTTGATTTCAACTATGAATCATTGATCGTATCTGTAGAACTACATAATTTTATATATTTATCTTTGTTGAACACATCCTCAAAAACTCTATTAGTTTAGATTCTATTAACACAAATTAGATAGATATAAAATTTGTTCGTAGAACTACATTATGTACTTTTTAAGTACACAATTTTTTTAGGTCCTACTTTAGACCTTCTAGGGTCATGTACTCTAACAGATGGACCACATCCCATGTTTTCACTTTAACAAAATTATTTGTGTTTTTATGCCATAATCCACAAGGTATAGATGACTTATAGTGTAGTAACATATTAGGAATATGATTAACAATAAAACATTACCCACAATTACACAAAGTCAAACAATAGTTAATAACATAGAATTTAATATTTTACTAAGTGTTTGATTCTAACTTTTATCATATCATTTGAACTGTAGTTATTGTGAAAGTCCTTACCACTATGCTAAAACTTTGAAGTTGTAAAAGGGTTATTCTAACGCCCCCTCAGGTCGAGTGCCCATTTTTTTATGGGCCAAAGAAACAAGATAAATACCCAACAAATTGTGGACCGAGATCTGGACAATACGCAGCGGTATTTTTTTTTTACTCCGCATTTAAATTGTGTAGCCAGTGAAATTCGAACCTGGGTTACTCTGATACCATGTGAAAGTCCCTGCCACTATGCTAAAACTTCGAAGTTGTAGAAGGGTTATTCTAACAGTAATAGAGTGCACTAGAGATTATGTCAAATGCAAACTTCTCTAAAATTATAAAAACATATACAACACCTCTATCAAATCTAAACCCTTTTTATCTTGGCATATAATTAAATTTTAAATTCATTAAAATTACAAGTATTTCAACCTTCATACATACAACAAACATTCAATGACTTTGCACACACAGTACAATGAATGAGAAAGAACAAAATTTAACTAATGGAGTCACATCACAGTACAATGTATGAGAAATGAACAAAATGAACAATATATTATAAATTGACTTTGCACACACAGTACAATGAATGAAAAAGAACAAATTTAACTAATGGAGTCACATCCTCTATTACAGGATGCTCTCACCTAAGTTACAGATATTTATCACAAAACTTATATATCAATCTTTATTAAAGAAGCAAATATGAATGGATAGCCATTATACTTATACACACAATATGATAAGGCACAATTAAGAACCTCAGACGTGCTAATTATAACACAATATTAATTATGATCAAAATTTCCAAACATGTGATCACTCTCTCAAAATAACACAGATTATTTAATCGAAGTTGTGATAGTTCATTCAACACATGAAAATAAAATTGGGGATTATAGTAGAACATACCGACACTTCACGTTAGAAGTGTTTTCTAAATTCGATGGAGAAGTCTATCATGTACAGACTTATTTAACCTTCAATTGCTATGTTAGAGTTTGGAGGATTCTACAGTCTTCAATAAAAAATATTTCAAACAACCGTTCAAGGTTCCTACAATTATCATAGAAGATAGTCAATATGTAATTATTTATTTCACAATAAACCTATGTCTCAAAATAATTCATTGAACTTCAGCACACAACAATAAATTCAAACAAACAATTAAGAAAAGACTAAAACTTAGATATGAGAGACGACTTATCTTCATCTTTGCATTCATCCAATCAACATCCTCACTGTGCCCCACTAACTCCAATAATTGCATCCACATTCATATCTCTCAACGCAATCATTATAAATTGTTGGTCAAATATCAAATATTTTCATAAACCTCATCCCATATTGTGCTTTCTTTTCCAACCGTTAAATGCAGAACTTCTAAATCTCTCTAGTTTAGGAACTCGTACGGACGATCTTATATTTCTATCTCAAAAGGAATAAACAATAAATTCCAGAAAATAGAGGGTCGTATTCTGAACAGTTACTACTTACGTAATTTCAGTAAAAAAAGATTTTTTTCTTCTGTAAAACTGTGTAATAGACAATTAAAACAGAAAATAGAATTAAAAGAATAAGAACAAATCTTAAATTTAGGATGGATCGTATCTTGATGAAGATCAAGATGAATGCAGGTTGGATCCAACATGTGAGTGGGTTAGATCCAAGTATCAGCAGGTCGGGTTTGATAGCTTGCAGGTCGGGTTCACTTCGGGTCTGTCTCGGATCCAGCAAGCAAGCTCACACAGAGCGAGTCGGGTTGGTTGCTTGCGGGTCGGGTCCACTCAGGTTTGCGGGTCTGGTTTGACAAACAAACCAAATAGCCATGAATCCAAACAGCAAACACACAAATCTACCCAACACCAAATCCAAACAGTCTACTCCAAATCAAAATAGACAACCCCAAACAAATATCCAACACCAAATCCAAATAGCCAACTCCAAAACATACCCCTAAAACAAAAGACCCAACACCAAATCCTACACCACATCAAATCAAACAAAAACGGAGAAGGGAGATTTCTTGATGTGGTGGCGGGGCATGGAAGTTGCAGCTGTAGATGGCTTGGCGGCGGCGGCAGGTAGTGGTGGCTGTGCATGCAACCACGATGCTGGACGGCGGTAGTGGCCACAGTGCCGAACTGTGGCGACGACGGCGAGATCCCAACAAACAGAGATCTTGACAACGAGATTCAACAATCTCTTCTTTTCTTAATCTCACAAAAAAATTAATATATATAATATCTCAAGTTGATAATTTTGAGACAATAAGGAAAAGAGAAATTAGGGTTAGAGCATAATGTCCCTACTGCTTGAGATATTATACCATGATTATCAGAGTTGGAATAATCTCGGACACTACTACAATACCAGTATATATAAGATAAGACTGAGTTTAGGGTACCCGGTCCAATAACTAACCGATAACACGTGCAAGCACGTGTTGCCTCATACAATATTATACAGAATAATATTCTATATATATTGAGAATATACCTATATATCCAACATATTTTACTATATTTTCTTAACAAAAGATACATAACAGTTTTTTTTGTTATGAGAACCTTGAATTTTTTGTGTTCGCATATTTACTTTGACTTCCCTGTTAAATATAAAACTATCTAAAATGATTTACCACAATTCCAGTCTCCAATGGGACACTCTTGAAATCTTAGCCGCTTTCCCTATGTATAACCACACAATCAACTAATTAGCATCTGCCTTGATTTATAGATGCTACAGAGTAGTCACCAAGAATATCTGAAACTCAAAGCTCGTGTCGAAGCTTTACAACGAAACCAAAGGTGAGCGCCAAATACATTGTTTTATTCATATATGAAACCTCATTAAGGTATCCAACTTTTTAAACTAAGGGCTAGCATTGTCTCATTACATCTTCCAACTCTAGGAATCTCCTTGGTGAAGATCTGGGGCCACTGAGCAGCAAGGACCTGGAGCAACTTGAAAGGCAGCTTGATGCTTCTTTGAAGCAGATTCGATCAACAAGGGTAGGTTTTGTTATTCTTGTAGATACGATATTTCATTTTAGCTTCTCTACTAATCATTATTTGGAAACTGTTTTTGTTCATGTCCACTCAATTTCAATTTTCTTAATTATGTTAATTGATAATCTTACGTGTGATATTATACGAAAATTGCATGAGTTATGAATCTCACTCTTTTGACTACGTGGAAAATAAATTCCCAAAAAAGAAAAAAAAATTGTGGCAAATTGAGTAAAAAAAATAATATGACTAATAAGAAATTATGTGCATAAAAATAAGTTGTATAATAGGGGTAGTACGTGGCCTTTTTTGGGTGGTAATTAATTTTCATTGCGACATATATAGTGTATTTCTAGTAAAGATGTGAACTTGATAATTAATTTTCTTTTGATATGATCTCATTGCCCTTTGAATTCACATACTCAATTACAGTATTTGATAATTTTAAAAACTTTTTCTCTAACTAATTTTAAAAACTTTACAATCTTTTCCAGACACAGTATATGTTGGACCAACTTTCTGATCTGCAAAGAAGGGTATGGTTAAATAGCAAAAATAATTGAACTAAATATTTTTATGTACTCTATGTTCTAATTAATGTTTTCTTCTATTTTACAGGAACAAATGCTATGTGAAGCTAACAAGAGCCTCAGGAAAAGGGTATGTCGGCTTTCTCACTTTAACAAGGCTGATTTGTCAACAAAATTTATATACCAGGACCATCTGAGTAAAAGTTAACCATGGATTAACATTTGCATTTGTTTGTACCGTCTAGTCTTTGTTAAATTCAAATACAACGAATCTGTGAATATAGAATTATTATTTTCCCCTTTGGTACTATCAATTCAAAATCTCTTGTTTTCTTCTTTTATTTCTTATTTTTACTGATGTTAATGTGTGAATAGATAGTTCTTATTTATTTTTCTGTTTAAAACATCAATTCAGATTTCAGAGGGATATGTTATTTCCAACTAATTCTAAAGAAGAAAAAAGGGGAGAAGAAGGGAAAATTATCCAAAACATGTACCCAAAAAGGACAACTTGCTCACAAAGAGCGGAAATATTTTAAGACTCACTGATGAGAGAACAACAGATTGTCCAATGTTTTTTTTTGTAATTAAAATTTAATTTAGTTGGGTAGCTAGGTCTTAAATAAATTTATCGTATATCCTATCAAAAAGATTGCAGAAGCCCAAATGTTTTGGTTTTATCATATAGCAGCCAAAGGTTAACCTGGTAGTATCAGTGTATGCAGTTGGAAGAAACCAGCCAGGCCAATCATCAACAGCAAATGTGGGAGTCGAATGCTAATGCTATAGCATATAGCCGACAGGCGAACCAACCTCAAGCAGACGAATTCTTCCACCCTCTCGACTGCCAACCTACTCTTCAAATTGGGTATGTACTTAATCCACTATATACATACTTGTTTTACCTTACATGTACCCATATATATAGTTCTGAACTAGAAGGTGATTAGATGAAATTGTCTGAAACAATAATTAATGAAGTAGTCAATCTTTTCAAAGTGTTGAGTCGGCTTATAATTTGGCTTGAATAATCATTACTTTGATGAACATTACCCTAATTCACATGTTCAGTTAATGTATGTTAAAAAGTCCACAAAGTATTCTCTACAAATATCTACTATCATATGGTAGTAACATAGTTTAAGTAATTAAGTCAATCTTATAATATGAAGTGTTTATGTGAATTTGTACAGTAATATGCTTGCATCATTGCATATGTAATTTTACCTTAATATTTCATTCGGATATAAGTGCATAGATCATTATGAGACTTGCTGCTCATTTTCCATGATCAAGTATATTAGCAAGATCTTTGCCGTAAAAGAAAAGGAAAAAGGAAGAAAGAAAAGGAAAAAAAAAGCAATTAGCAAAAAACAAATCATTATTTGACTTGAATTTTGTCTATATGACGACTGGAGTGAACTGACGCAACTTCTATAGTTAATTTTTTTTTTTCTGGTGACCTCCGATGTGGGACCTTTATATCATTACTTGATGTACAAATTAAGAAAGTCAATAGTTTTCAGCCTAATTTTTTTTTTAAAAACCTAATTGAACCTTACTAAATACCTCATTCTTTTAACTAAAGATTATTGAAGTTCATTACTCAATAAAACACTTGTTTCTTATTGTTTTTTAGATTGTAAACTAGTTCATTGCTGTTCCTTCAGACGATCAAATAACAGATTTGATGCCTACTTTTAGTAGAGATATATGTTTATTCTTTGATATTTAAACCAGCATTCAATTTCATCGCCATACATCTTATCGATAACTAGCTCAACTCAGTAAAGGGCACTTGCATTACTAATGACTAATCCTTTGTTTGGTGTTGGACTTTTAGCAATTTTTGATTAATTATTGTCTTAAATAATGCACAGATATCAACCTGATCAAATGCCCGGCCCAAGCGTGACTACTTACATGCCTGGATGGCTAGGTTGAGAATTGGCAGAAATTTCTCTCTCTCTCTCTCTCTCTCACTCTCTCTCTCTCTCTGTTATAAAAAAATAAAAAAATGAAGGGAAGAACAGAGAGAAGAAATTGATGACGATTAAGATTTTCCCGCAATTTAGATCATATTTCCATAATGCTAGTGTTCACTGTGTGCAAGTCTATATGTCCATTTGTTATATTATGTTAGACCACTCTGTTGTATAAGTATCTTCCTATTGTTTTGTGTGAAAAAACTTAATTCCTAATGATTATGTCACTCTATTAATAAATCTATTTATCTCCCCCTTGATTGTTGTCGACTTTGCCTCATTATGTTTGTAATTTGCAGGGACTATCCTCAGCGAAAAAATAATATAGGTTGACATATATGCATAATTAAGCTAATGGATGTTTCATATCTTTGACTATGGCTTTTATGTTTCATGTAAGATATACGTCTAAAGTTTCACATCATGTAACTATTACCTATCCATGAAATGAATTTCAAATGAGCATCTAAACTTTCTCAAAACCTTATTTTGGTCCAAATCATAAGTTAAACTCAAAACTTCAAATGCAATCTGCAAAGGAAGACTCATAAAAAGGAAAAGTACTTTTATTAAAAAATATTACTTTTCTTTTCTGTGTGTGTGGGGAGGGGGAGGTTTGGGATTTTTTCCCAAATTGACCAACTTTTTGAAAGTTTTTCCCAAACCTACCTATTTGTTTTTAAAATTCCCAAACTAACCTACTTGCTGTCTCAAAAAATAAGTTTGGTAAAAATCTCATCGCTTTTTAAGACAACGAGTGAGGTTTGGGTTTTTTTTAATTTCTCCCTGACCAAGACTCGCTGTCTCAAAAAGCGAGTGAGTTTTTTCCAAAATGGTTTTTTTACAGCGACTGTCGTTTAGGAATTTTTAATACCCCAGGCTCATTTCTCCCACTCCTTATCTCGATTCTTACTCTTTCTTATCTCCATTCTTACTATCCTTAACTCCGAAACCCAAAACCATAGCCTCTCAAAATCGACATTCTACTCACAAAATCTCTTATAAATCTAAATATATTCACTTAATATTTCACAACCCTCTCAAGTTCTACTCTCAAAACCCTAAACCCATCTTCCGAAAAATCCATATTTTGGTTTCTAGAAAGTTCTCAACTCCATAGTTGCTTCTCAGAAAGAGATGTGGTTTTTCCTACACTCGCTTTTTCAGAAAGCGACTGTAGGTAAAATTCAATCGCTTTTTGAGAAAGTGACTATTGAGTTGAGAAATTCCCAAAGACCACTTAGGCTCTGGAAATCTCTTAACTCTAAACTCTCTTTCTCGGAAAGCGAGGAGGTTTTGCTCAGACTCGCTTTCTGCGAAAGAGAGTTTAGGGAAAAAAATTCAATTCAAGCTGCATATGCAGTCTGCCCTGTACATTCATATCTACTCCAACATCTATGAATCCAAATTCATTCACAATCTCTAAACTTTCAATGATTTTGAAACAAATGTGAATGAAACAAATGTGAATTATCATAGTTCAAAATTTCAAAATATGGATCTTTCGGAAGATGGGTTCAGGGTTTCGAGAGTAGAAGTTGAGAGGGTTGAGAAAGATTGAGTGAATATATTTAGACTTATAGAAGATTTTGTGGGTAGGAGGTCGATTTTGGGAGGCTAGGATTTTGGGTTTCGGAGTTAAGGAGAGAGTAAGAATGGAGATAAGAAAGAGTAAGAATGAAGATAAGGAGAGGGAAAAAAACCCAAACAGCACTCGTTGCCTCAAAAAGCGAGTTTAGGAAAAACTCATTCGCTTTTTGAGACAGCGAGTCTTGCTTAGGGATAAATCAAAAAAACTCAAACCCCACACTCGTTGTCTCAAAAAACGATAAAATTTTTACCAAACTCGCTTTTTAAGATACCGAGTAGGTCAGTTTGAAATTTTTTAAAAAAAGTGGTCGATTTGGGAAAAACTTTCAAAAAGTAGGTCATTTTGGGAAAAAAATTTGGGGGATCAAGAAGTGCTTGAAGACTCAATGATGGCGGAACAATAGTTTGTCCAATGTATTTTTGGGTGCTTTAAATCTCTGACAAGGTTTATATGTATTCATCACATTCAGTTCAAATAGAGTGTGATCTTACATCAAACTCAATTAATCGCATATTTCCAAAACCATGTGTACCATATTTATCATATGCTTCAAAAAATTTCATGTTCAGTTGTTGTCATAACTATTAACCTTAGGGGGAAAAATTCAGTTATTGATCATTGATGTTAAAAATGTCATTCCATTTATAATTACTAGTAATTTACACGTGCGTTGCACGGCTTAATAAATACAATTTTTTTAAAGTAAAAATTCAGGCACGTGTGCTGCACGGATTGGTAGAAGGACAAATTATACTAAGACATTTTCCCATTATAGTAGTAGAGATAACAATAATGAGCAAAAAATATAAAATTTTAACAATAAAATAGATAAAACGAAGGCATGTCCAAATTAAGCTTTAAAAAAAGTTCCGAAAAAAAAAATTGAAGAAAAAAGATGAATTAGGGCATAAAGTGGCAATAATGTAATTAAACACTCTTATAGGAGTAAATAGAAGGCACCAAATTCAGAGGTAGTATTGATCCAAGGTTGGGTCACAATCATGTCATTAAAAATTAAACGTCAGCCCGCTAAAAAAATCCAGATCATAGCACCAGTCGTTAAATGACACGTGTCCATACACTTCCAGAAACTTTTCTTGTCAGAAAACCCCTGCTTTTTCCTCCAACTTTTTTAAGGTTTCAAAGTAAATAGAATAAAAAATTTACTATACGACAAAACTGTAATTATGGAGGGAAGCATGCTTTCTATTTTGCTCTTAAACGTTTTACTATAAATAGCAAACCCTAATTAAAGCTGGGGTGTTACTCTTCATCCACTGGGTAAAAAGGTTGCTCTACTTTCTTACACTACTTTTGTCCTTGAATTTGAAAGCATGGAAAAACTCAATTGTTTAATTTACATTAAAGAGTAATTTGAATGATTGTAAGTTACAGTAGGAAAACAAATCCAAAGAAAATCATTGTAGCCGTGCTTTGGTTGTTTGCATTTGAAGTTTTTTTTTTTTTTTTTTAATGAGAACGGATAGTCTCTCGACTCCAGCCACACCAAAAATCATTGTTTGCATTTGAAGTTGGAGGAGGTTTTTTTTGCGTATTACTGTAGCTACACTATTTCAGAAATATGTACTTTTTTTTCATTTTCATTTTCGAAATTCACCTGCAAAAGTAATGCGCAAATATGTATTTTTTTTTTCTCGTTTTCATTTTCGAAATTTTTGCTCTGAAAAGACTCGAAACAATGTTGTTCACGAATATCTAAATTTTTATTTCTCTCACTCACTCTCTCTCTCTCTCCCCCCACTTTCTTTCTATTAAGCTTTTATCTTCTCATAAATTAACAAAATCCTATTTAAACCAAAACATCCCTCTCTCCACAGTAGATGTGGGGACATCAGCGAATTAAGCCCTAATTAATTACTCGTAAGCCCTAATCAAGCTGGATTAGGCATTAATTAAGCCCAATTTTCGGATTAGTGGGTATTTAATTAAGACTAAGCCCTATTTAAAATTAAGATTAAGATTATTCCCTATTTAATTATGATTAAGCCCTAGTTAAGAGTAAGTCATAATTAGTTTAAGATTAAACCCTAGTTAGTTTCGGATTAAGCCCTAATTAAGATTAGATTAATCCCTAACTAATTAAGATTAGATTAATCCCTAACTAATTAAGATTAATTACAGGTAAAACAAAAAGGTCAAAAAATTGTTTAAAATTGCTTTCACTATAGTGTTCTTACAACTCAAACAAAGCTAATTTTTCATGGCAACACTATTAATCAAGCTATTTCAAGAAATCAAATTTAAGGAATTAGTTTCGCTATAGTGTTACTCCCTCTCCTTGATTTATTTTACAACCATTCAAACCACCCCAAAGTTGTCTTGTGTGTTTTGCTTTATTTATTTTTTTGGTTATACTAGAAGAGTATTTCATGACCTCTTTGTTTGTTTCTTTGGCCATACTTAAGTGAGTACTTGTCTGGTTTCTCATAGAAAATCTTGCATGGCTTTCATGGATGCCCTATGGTACCTTAACAAAGTAGAAATAGGGGAGTTTATGGAGCTAATTATATAGTTGACCCCTTCTAAAGAAATAATTATCAAAAGTGACCTAGTTCCAAAATTATTTACTAATATGGCCTAGTTTTCAATCCAATTTTTATAATTCTCTTTCTATAATATTTTCTGTAGAATGTGTGACTTTTTATTAAATAATTTAAGTTTTTGGGTTTTAGAATAATTTCTACTTTTTATAATGAATATTATC
Organism: Hemerocallis citrina; assembly: GCA_017893485.1. NCBI lineage: Eukaryota > Viridiplantae > Streptophyta > Magnoliopsida > Asparagales > Asphodelaceae > Hemerocallis > Hemerocallis citrina. Next base: position 142,498,004 of record CM030361.1, read on the forward strand.
TTACTCTGCGGTTTTTATTCTATATTGTATAATTAAGTGAGATTTACTTACTCTTAAACCAGGCTCAGATACCAACCAACAGTCAGTGCTCAAGTAATTGAATATCCGCAAAAGAGCGAATAGAGCATTAAATAAATTTTTAAAACTAATTTTTCTCAAAGTAACCAAGCATTATCATTTTCAAAAATATCTAAATAATAAAGCATTTCTTCATATTCTAATTCTTTTGAATAATCACTATCACTATCATATGGAGGCTTTTCTGTATATTTGTTTTCTTTAAGATATTGTATTTATGCTGTTATATATCTACTAAATTCTCCATTTTCAAAGAATAATAAGGATCTATCATGAAAAGTTAGGTCATCAATTATTTGAACATTTATATTACTGGTTTAACCAGGATCAACTTGATTTATGGTTATAATTATTACTCTATCTATACTAAAGAAAAATAATTTAAACTCATAAAATCAACTGGGCTTGCTAAACTTTGAGGATAATAAACATAAAAAACCATCGCTCTATCACTTCCATGATAGTTAATCATTAATTCTTGAATTAACTGATGATTGGAACTATTATTATTATCCATTCTTTTTTCTTATAATTATGATGAATTTAAGGCTTGAAATAATAAGTATAGAAATCAAGAGTAGGGAGAGATTTCTAAGGATGCCATAAAAATCAAACAAAAGGGCCGAACATAATTTCGGCCTAACTGAGGCTGTTTGAGATGTTTTGTACCGGTTACAACTATTGGATAAAATACCTTTAATATGCACCCTAATTTCAGTGCTCCTGTTACGTTCCTCTCATCTCAGGACTACTATTCTCTTCAAGAGAGCTTCATCCAAGAGATACTCTGGAACGACTAGGCAGCACTTCATCACAGACAACTACAACCTAGCTCATTTTCTGCCACTATTGTATAGCTCTACTATAGAAGGTCATAAATTGGTATTTTTGCAAGATCTTATAGGTAAAGCCTTACAAAGCACTCCTTGAGAGAAAGATATTAGTTAGTCATACCTTATATTAAACAAAAAATTATCGAAAGGTAATCTTTATTGATTCCAGACTTTCTTACAAATCAACTATTCTTGCAAGATTATATGAAATTTTCCGATTGTCTGCCGTTCTTCTTCTTATGCCTTATAGACTAAGGGATCAACTTACATTCAGTTTACATGCATCACTACTTACATCATATCTTCAATAATTGTTACAATTGCGTCACTGCTTACATCAGTCTTCAATAATTGATCTGGTTACATCATGGCTTACATCATTCTCTACTCACATTAGAAATAACTCTTTTTCAGCTTTATCTTGTCATTTTCTGCATTGTCCGCATTTTTGTTTGGATTCTGTCTACATCAATCTACAGTAAGTGAACAACTATCTCTTATGTTATAGTCATGACCCCTTTTATCTAGTATTTGGTACCAGCAATCAAAGACTTCTTTCTTTGACTGTGACTGTTTATCTTTGCTATGCCATAGATCATTATTTTTTATGGATCTGGGCTATCGTAGATCCATATGTTACTATCTCTATTTTGTATATCTTTCAGTTCGGAATACATTGTTCTAAATTACATAGCTCTCTGTTCCGGAATTAGTTTTCTAAATTCTTCAGTTTTATATGGTACGATATTAGTTGCTCCAAAAAAAAATTGTGTAGTCATCCTTATCTTTATAATTTGTTCTGCAGGGAGTTCTTTGTCATTTTCAAAAAATTCTAGAATTGCTAAAAATATCCGAACATATATTTTGGAGGCTTTCGTAAGACCAAAGTAGCTTTTAGCTGATTTATATACTTCTTTTGATAGCTGACTAAGTTCTTCACATTTTCTGGATGGATATATGAAGAGAATAAGTCTTTTTTAAAATAATATTCTTACTGTCTTTGGATTTGCTCCTAGGAGTATAATTGCTTTGTTCATATGTTGCCAAGAAATAGTTCAGATAAATTAATTGATCTGGGTGATTTGGCATAATTTCTCAATATATTCTAAAAATAAACCATTCTTTTAATATTTTGGAGGATCAGAGAGCAAACTCTCTTTGTGGGTAGTTAGTTGTATGGATGTGGAGCTTCCCTCTTGTGTGGCTATTTTTTTGATCTCACTCGCATTTTGTAGGTTGATAGGTTCACTCCCTTCACTCATTTTCTCAATAAGTTCTTAATTTATGTGGTGGTAAAATAAACTTTGAAGTATGCATAATTGGAATTAGAATTGGTTAAATGCTCCCTTTATTTGCTCCACACTTTTCTTGAGAAAAAACTATATCCTTTTCTATTTGTTGAACTCTATTTTCCTTCCTGCAAAAGTAAAACTGTCAGTTTCTTGACGAAAAATCTACTAAAATGTTATCTTTTTCTTTTATATTTTCTATTGTAAAATCATAAAGTGCTTGTTCAATCTTTTATTAATCTTTTATGAATATGCCATGATATTAATCTTTTATTTACAATAACTGGATCTATTATTTTGTTTATCCAGAATTTTGCTTGGGTATTATCGGTCTTTACTGTGAATTTGTATGTACTACAAATAATTCAAACTTTCTTATTGCTTTTAAGATCCATAATAATTCTTTTTTATTTATGTGGTAATTTTGTCGTGTTTGTGTGAACGATCCACTAGTTTATTCTAGCTAGTTGTTCTTCTGTTTCGTCATTATCTATAGATTTTAATATTTCTCCCCAATTATATTCACCTGCATCTGTTTATAGTATCCATGTACATTTTTTAACAGGTAATCTTATTTTATTTAATTCTGAAGTTTGTTGTTTCAATATTCTAAATATTTCTTCATTATCTGCGATCCATTCTCTTTTCTTGAACTTTTTCAGTTTTTGTTGTAGCCAATTTGTTTTTGCTAATAAATTTGGTACATATCCTCTTGTTTAATTTAGTAGTTCATTTATGCTCTGTACTTCACTTTTTTTTCTTTTAAACTATTTGAAAATGTTTTTATTTTTTGTGCTATATGTGGTTGTTTCTATTCCTTCGTGTGATAATTGAATAATTTTATTTCTTTTTTGATAATATAATTCCTGCATTTTTAATATTTCTATGAATTTTACTAAATGTTATGTATGTTGCTCTTCATTTTCTGATTCTATTAGAATATCTTCTGCATATACTAGTATAAAATTATTATATTTTTCAAATATTTTATTCATATATTCTTGAAATATTTCTGGACTATTTTTATATCTGAAGGGTAATACGTTCTATTCATAAAATTCTTGCGGTGTGCTGAATGCTGTTAATTGTTTTGATTCTTCTGTTAATTTTACGTGGTAAAATCTTGATTTGCAATTGAATTCTGAATATATTTCTCTTGTTCTTACTGTGTTTAGTAGTATATGCATATCTGGTAGTGGATATCCAATTTTTTTGTATTTTTATTTAATTCCTTATAATTTACTACCATTCTAAATTTACTTCTTTTTTCTCCTGAGTGTTTTCTTACTATGAATGTTGATGCTGCTTTTTTTTGGGTGTGGGAGAAAAAGATAGTGAGTTCTTTTGATAGAGAAGAAACTCATATCTCAGCCGTCGATCTGAACCTGATGTGAGGCTAGTATGAGTGGGGTTTATGGATACAACAACCACTGAATACCTGCAAAAAAGTTCGAAACATCCCGGCAACAGACCGTCTGACGATCAAGTCAATAACTAGTGGATTGAAGAGGGATTAGGTGGTAAAAAAATGTTGATTACCTTGTAATAGTGGAGGTCGGCCTGTATTCATAGGCTGGTGAGAATCTGTTATAGAGAGATTCACTGCCGCCTAATTGGATTTCACTGATTAGGGATATGATGGATCCGTTAATCCCCTGATCTTAGGGGATTTGAGTATTCCATAATTGAGCAACCCTCCTTGGCAGGCCGAACTGAGTTGGTAGGCTTGTGGGCGGCCCGCAAACTATCTTTAGGCTTTAGGTTTCCATAAATTTGTCATCTTGTCCCTGTCTGGCTCGTGAAATGTACTGGGATCGAATGGTGGAGCTTGGCCAAGACTTTTATCCATATCACAAGTCATCCACTCTCGAAGGCGAGCCCTCGGTCGTTTTTGATGAGTACGCAACTCATAGGGAAAATGAGCTAACATAAAACCTAGTTTGTTGAGACGACGTTGGGACCCTACGAGTTGTCTGGGCCGAGGATCGATGTCCGAACCCCGAGGGAAGAAATAGCTAGTGTATGCCTTAGAGTCTGAGCATTGCACCAGGGCACTTCTTCCGAGGAGTGAGCTTTGTTTGTGGAGAACTAAGCGATGAGCTCGATGGAGCACCATTTTGAGTCCTTTTCCCTTGGCGTGAGCCATATTAGCAGAGAAATCCGCAATGAGCTCGGAGTCCGAAAGACATTTTGAGGCACTCGATCCAATGTGGTAGGAAGAGAAGAGTTGTGCTGAGGCACTCAAAAAGAGGGTGAAGGAGCTGGAGGGCGACATTGTGGGAGGGAACTTGGACCAGGGCATCGTGATGGACTAGAAGGAGCCTTGGGAAGAGGAGTTGATGAAATTAAGGGCTGAGCTCGTGGGTTCTGCAGACCAGCTGATTGTGGGAGAGGATCGGGGCTATAAGGAGGCCCTCGAGCATGTAAGGCAAAGGAATTCTGACATCGATCTCAGTGGCCTATCTTTCAAGCCGGAGCTTGGTGGGACCCCTCCAACTCCAAGGGAGATATCATTGGATCATGAAGGCGAGGAATTGCCTTTGGATGATGCCAGTGACTGTCGTGAGCGTGAGGTGGTCGGGGATGAGGAAACTCACTTGTCCTCCAGGGAGGTTTCCCTTTCACCTTCGTTCTTCTTTTCATTATTTATGTAACAACGCCAATCTCGGACTGGTCACCACCTTTAGTAATCATTTCGTATAATGAAAAAATCATACAACTTTTTTACTTGCGTTGTGTATTCCTTTGAGTCTCAAGGTGGTTGTTTTGTTGATCAAATCACAATGTACGAGCCTCGGGAAACTGGGTATAAGGAAGAAATCTGAGCCCTCCGAGGCCAGTTGAGTTGAGTCGAGGACATCATCGTCCATCTTAGAAAGGAGATGAGCAACAAAGAAGATTTGTTCAAGTTGTTAGGTTTCGATGGTAGTCTCAAATCAAATACACAGCGAAAAATTACAAAGAAATATCGAAACCTAGCCATGGATCCATGCAAAAATCATAAATCGTGTTTAGGAGTTATACCTTGGAGATGGATCTACTGTCTCCAATGAATGTTGATCACAACACTGCAATATTGCTGTGCTTCTACGATATCCACAAGAACGGATCAAATCAAGATTTTCCTCACGCTGCGATGCTAGCGGCGGGAAAGGAATGTTCCTCACGATCTCTCACTCACATAATTTCTGGGACGGCTAGGGTTTTCTCATGTAACACTTTTTCACAGATACGTATCATATATATAGCTGCAGAAAATCAACCCTAAGAGAGTAATGAGGTTGTTGGACTCACAATCTGACCTAGTTCAGATTCGTGTGTGGACCTTTGAACTTTAATCAGTCCATTTAATCTAATTAAATGTCCAACCAATGTCAGGAGTCCAAGTCTTACTTGGATCCCCAATTAAATTCATCTTATGAATCTAAATCTTAATTTCGATCCATTCTAAGTGTGTGACCATGTAGGTTCTCGTTACATTGATAGTAATACTAAAATTATATTCTAGTATTATAAACAGTGAGCGGTATCTAGCAATACATCACTGCTACTCAAGTAACGGGAATATCAATGATTAGACATAACCTATTCGTGACAATTGTTACCATGTAGTCTAGTCCCTTTGTCCAGATATCTTAATTGACTACAAGGCATAGAGCATGTCACCCTTGTATAGTTCAATCTTGGGTTTCTTGATGATCGAGTAGACTTACTAAAAAAAATAAGCTCAATATCTCATATTTACTCATTTGAAAATGACCATGCATTTTGCAGTCTCACTCAATTAAAGGGCCCATAGATATCGCTCATGTTATGTAACAGGGACAAATCCTATCTAAGTTACTCACATTCCTCCGTATAATTTGTAGTATATTCGATAGTCGACTTTATAATCACCTTATTACAGGCAACATTTGACGATATTAAAATATATAACTTCTCATGTAGGAAACCGTAGTGACTTCAAGTCAAAGAACTACATACACCATGGTCACTGTAAGAACCACTTATGACACTTACGTAACGATCTATGCAGCATTCTCATGGTGGGTCAGTCCAGTATATTATTACTCTAATATGTATCCATGTGAAGACTTGATATCTCATACCCATAACCTATGAGATATGGTCATCAGCCTATGCACGTACTAGTCTCTATGCATTATTGTTTTCCTTATTCACAATAATACTTGACTAGGGATATTTAAGAATAGTATTCTGATTACAACAAATTGGATCTCACAATCAAGTCATGCACTTGATATCCCATGGTATTGAACCTACTATTCTATGGACTTTATTATGTTCATTTAATCACAATAAATAACACAATAAATGAAATGCTTCATATATAAAATAAATATCATGATACAATCCTCTAGACTATACACCAACACAAGTACCACATTCAGAGGTCGTAGGAGGTGGCAGAAGAGTTGGCTCGCTTAAAAGCATCTATCCCTGAAGTCAATTTGATTCTCGTGCAAGCTGATGTGTCTTTGCTATCTAGCCTCGGAGGGCAGTCTTCGAACCATGTCTTCAGATGGATGCTCGTGGACAAAGACTTGGAGATATATCGGTTAAGGGTTAAGCTTAGAGAGGTGAGCCCGACCTCTAACTTTTGGAGTTCGTTCTCGAGAAAGGACCCTTACCCAGGGACCCATTCCAGATTGGGAGCGCCCAGGGACACCCAAAGTGGGGTAGCCGGTTCTTCTAGTGCTTCTAGCGTGCTGGGAGCTTCTGAATTGTTGGGGTTAGGGACCCGTCCTTCGGGTAGATATGTAAAGGATCTCAGACGGGGGCCTACCAAAAGGGATCCTGATGGTCAGGGACTCGTGCCCTGAGTTTGTAAAAATTCATGTAACCCTGATAATGTATTCTAATTTTTAGAAATGAAGAATGTTTTGTTCACTTCTTGGTCATCTGTTGCTAGTCGATGTTGCTAAGGTAGAGTGAGGGTGGTTTCCGCCGCTGCTTTAGCATTGGGGTACCATGCCGAGGTGCTACACGCGAGGAGTGAACCATTGCAGAAAAATCTATGACTACCTTGGGGTTGAAGTACCATTTCAAGGTGTTAGCACAAGGTGTTAGAGATTGCAGAGAAATTCGCAACTGCCTCGAGGTCAAAGCACCATTTCGAGGTGCTAGATCTGAAACTTGAACCTTCATTGTAGAGCAATCCGCGATGGGCTTCGAGCTGGAGCTCCATTTCGAGGCTCTAGATCAAAGGCTTGAGCCTTGATAGAGGATAAATCTACAATTTCTGCGATGTCCGACTGCCATTTCAAGGCATGAAGAAGAGATCCAGGTTTGTAGAGAAAAAAGCGACGAGCTCGGAGTCGAAGAGCCATTTTGAGGCGTCAAGACGGGAGCATTTTTGCTGAAAACTAGGCCAAGAGGGACTCAAGAAATTGCGCTTGCGTGCTCCACGAGCGTGCTCATATGACATCACGTGCCCGCACAGTGTTCAATGTCCCTTTTCTGTTATATATAATTTTCCTTATCCTTCATTTCTTATTGACTTGATTTTCTACCGTTATCTTCAGCATCGTTGCTCCCTCAACTTCTTTTTCCTCTGTCAAACAACAATGGTTTCCGACGAATTTTTAAGGGCTAGGTGTGCGGCTCTAATGGCCTGTTTGGTTGGAGGGGAATGGAGGAGAAGGGAGGGGAGGGAAGGGATTTTTTTAAAAATTTCTTGTTTGGTTCATTTTTAGGAGGGCAGGGGAGGGGAATGAAGGGGTACAAAATCCCTCCCGAGCCAATTTTGGCTCCCCTCCAATATTGGGGGAATTTGGAGAGGAGGGAAAGTGGGTCTATTTTTTTTGAGTGATTTGACTAAATTGTCTTTTCTAAATCTAAATCCCTAATCTCTCTCCCCGACTCTCACTCTCTCCCACTCACCCTCTCTCTTTCTCCCCCTCATCCTGAAAACTTTGTTAATACCTAATGTTATCTTCCCAAAATTCCAGCTTAGATTTTTTTTGTTATATTTCTTACATGATCCATTGTGCTGGTGATAGTTTTCTTTCTTTATTAACCTATCACTCATATTCATTTTCTATGGCTTTTTCTACACTTGTATTTTTCCTATTGGGTAATTTTGATTGCTTACTGATCAATTGTGAATCGTATTGAAGACATGAAACTCTAAATTTTTTGCTAGAAATGGGTCCAGTCGCATAGGTTTAGGCCGGGTCCGGCAATGATGCTATGGAAGTACCTCTGTGGTAACAATATCTTGGCACAATGTCATGAGGAATTGGAAGGTCACCGTTCTGTTACTATTTTTAAGTGAAATTAATGTATGTTTCTTCATATACTTGATCACCCTATGCGATAGTTTTCTTCCTTTATTAACCTATTACACATATTCATTTTCTATAGCTTTTTCCACACTTGTATAAGGGTAAATTTAGTGTCAAATACATATTTCTTCTACCTAGTTTCTGGCCTTCTTTATTGTGTGGTGAGCCCCTCTCTTGTCAGTTGCCACCTCTTTGATGTCTTGTAATATCCAACCATGAGTATATATATATATATATATATATATATATATATATATATATATATATATATATACGATCCGAACCGTTCACATTGATCTACACATCCAAATTAGTCTAAATATATAAAATCAAATCATTTGAAATTCATTTGTCCATCCATCATGTGACTAATAAAAACAATGATTTTCAACCATACAATATTGTAACGGTTCAATGGATGGGCAAATAAATTTCAACGGAAGACTTCCGTGTGCACCATAGGTGGTGCACAAGGGAAGACTTGTGTGGGTGTGGGTGTGGGTGTGGGTGTGTGTGTGTGTGGGGGGGGGGGGGGGGGGGGGGTGAAGCCTCCTCAAATCAAAGGCTATTATTCGCCATAGCAAAGTTAGTTGAGATTTTGCAGTCTCCCTGGGGGGCCTACAGTGCATTCCAAAATGTAAAAAGGTATAAAAGTAAGTTAATTATATAATCTCTTCCCTCCCCTTGTGAACCAAACAAGAAGATAATTATTTTCCCTCCCCTCTTCTCCCCTCCCCTCCTTTGAACCAAATATAGTCTTGATTAAAATTCATCCCCTCCCTTTTCCTCCCCTCCCCTCCCCCTCATTAAAATCCTTCCCCTCCCTTCCCCTCCCCTCCCCTCCTTTGAACCAAACAGACCCTAAAGGCTGAGGAGAATGCTAAGGTAAGTCGGAGACGAGGGCGTAGGCAAAGGCTGAGACGAAGGTTGTCGCAGAGGCCAAAGTGCCTGGGCAGGAGCGCCTCCTTCCCCAAAGTCGTAGGAACCTTCAAGGAAAAGGAAAACCAAATACACCGACCACCCGAGGAATATGGCGGCTGAGGCTGGCAGGAAGGAGGCCTCGAAGGAGGCCGCATTCTCGAAGGAGGCCGCGGTGACTCCAGAAACTCCCCAGCCGCCGAAGGTATGAGCACCTTCCTGGACTGTCACAGAGGCAAACCTAAGTCAGAGGACGAGGTTTACACTCGCTGGGCTCAGGCTTCCGTCCAAGTAAGGGTCTTGTCTATTGTCAGCTTCTTGACCCACATTTTTTTCCTTGGCTAAAAGTGTTCTCATTTTATTGTAGGCGGCCATCAGTGGGGGTGAACTGAGGTGGAGGTTCGATGCACTTCTCAAGTGTGCTCAGGTGGCCGAGGCAGACAAGGAGTTGTTGGGCCAGACAAGTGACCTCCGGCAAACAATAAAGGGGTTGAAGGAGAGCCTGGCGAGTGTGTAACCCCTGTTTCCGATTGTACGGATTTTTCTTGTATTTTGTAGTGTTATCTTTTTTATTTTAATGTATTTTGGGTCTTGAGCTTGTTATGGGCCTTCTGTTGCAATTTATTCTCTTGTATTATTATTATTATTATTATTATTATTATTATTATTATTATCCTTGTTATTTTATTAATTTTTCAGCCCATATTGTTATCCTAGCCCAACCCAAACTCTTTTCCTTATTGGATCCTAGACTACCCATTAACCCAAACCCACAACCCAAATTCTCCCTAACAACTAAACCCAGATATTCTCCCCCACAATCCCCCATATCTTCTAACTACCCAAAATTCACTCCCATTATTTTATCATTAAATATCCTCCTTCTTCTCTCTCTCCCCCAAAAAATAGAGCAGCCAAACAAACCCTTCATCTTCCAACCCCCCTACACTTCTAAAACCCATTACTGTTCAACCCTCATACCCCCGACTCCTTCCTCCCGCCGTCGCCCACTGCTTCGCTAGCCCGCTCATCACCTCGACACCTCGACAACTCTCGCCTCCCCTCGACTGCAACCTCCGTCACTTCCACCTCGCTGAAACCAGTTGCTTCAACCTCGTCGACATCGACCCACTCCCGACCACTGCCCGCTCGAGCCTTCCGCTCGTCTGTGCCACCTCGCAACCCCGTTGCACCCTCACCTCGTCGACCTCCATTGCCGCCTACCCCCATCTCGACCATCCCTGACTCTTCATCACCCTCAGTCGACAACCTACCATTGACTGCTCCTCTCGCTCACCCTGTGCACCACTCGAGCCGCCATCTACACCTCGAACTCCAAAGTCGAAGTTGCCTCCCCAGTGGTGACCACCACTGCCACCTCGAACCAGTCGCCGACCGCCATCGATCGTCGCAAGAGCCGAACCATTGATGTTGCTGTTGAACTTTTGATCACCGAACCTAGGCCGTCCGATCCTTCTATTGATCATCACGATCATGATCATCATCTTGATCCTTTGATCTCAGCTGTCCGATCATCTGATATTGATCCCCATCAAGATTCGTGTCGATCGTGATCATTGTGATGGTTTGCTTGTCGCCGGGGTTCCGATCCCATTATTCTTCGCATGTTTCGGATCTAATCTTCATCCAAAGGCAAGTCCACTTGAACTCGTTTAATTTTTCTAGTTCAAGATTATTGATCTCCGTAAGTAGTTCTCTATCGATTATCATAATATTGCATTGTGTACCTTCTGTTGGGGATATCGAGGGTTTACACGAGCTAACCCGAAGTATCCTTGACTTCGTGCCAACATTCATTGATTCAAACCCAAGCTTACATGCACACACGACATGAATAAATTGATTAGAAACTTGTATATAGAAAAATATAGTGATTGAATGCATGTTGATCGATTGTGTTATTGAGACTTGAATCATGACATGATAACTTGGCTTTGTACACTGTAAAAATCCATCCTAATTGTTGTACATTAATGTTAATGCACTCCATAATTCAAGAACATGTAGATTAATCATTTCGATGAATGTATGTGATGACTTTTTATTATTTCTTACTGCATGTTCTGTTTTGCACTGAGGTTTCGACCCTGTTACAATTAGAATCAACCAAAACTATATAAAAAGGAATTTTAGCCTAATGAATCTAGTTTCCAGAAAATCTTACAGATCTAAATTTTGACTTGTGAGCTGTGAGATATTGCACTTTTAGTCACTGTTGGTCTGTATTTCCAGAATTGCAAATTAGTGAAACACCGACACAAATTTCAGTTGAAAGATCATAGTAACAGTATTGTAATGACATGAACCTCTCCAGAAACTTAGTAGATATGCTTAGGATTCATTTTCTAATTTTTGTAGAAGTTTATATTGATTTTACATCATGCTTTCACTCGTAGAGTTTTGACTATAAGCTGCTGCCAGAACCCTTAAGCTGTAAAGAGTAGAGTAATCGACTTAGTTATAATCAGAATCAATTGAAACTTAATAAATGTGAATTGTAGCCCCATATGTCTAGTTTACAGCCCTTTTAACATAATCGAATTCCGAATTGTATTTTGAGAGTTATTGTTGTTTTAGTACTGCTGTATCTGCACTTTTCAGATTCACAATTACATGTATATTATCATGCATCACATCATTTTGCTACATCCTTATCATCGCCTTGATACTCTTATACACACTTGCATGATCATGAATGACATAATAAAATATTAAACAAGCCGGGGTCATACATGGACTACTGACATGGAATGTGGAGAAATACTTGTGACCTTGTTATCATGGTATCACGTTATCTTGTTATCATGTTATCTTGTTATACTGAGTACACGCTCTATAGATCCCATTACTATATCTAAAACGAACACTGTTTTGTATGCACCGAACCTGTGGTATGAGACACAGTAGTACGTGCACTAGATAGGACAAAATAAAATGCTAATGAGTCAAAGTTGACACTTGTACACATGATCATGACAATTGTTTATCGACATTGTTATTGCTTTTGATTTTGTTCTTGCTTCATATTCCTTGATGTACCATGTTCCTTTACTCTTTGCTTTTCACTACATGTTGTCCGTACTTGCTCTAACAGATATTTTTCCCCACTCTAGTTGATCCAACCACAGGTGCACAAGGAGAATTGCCAGAAGGCATTGGTGAGCAGTTCTTCTAGGATTTGAGCAGGAGCTGCTTTAAAATAAATTGTTTCCTTCATGTTATTTTATATCGCATTGTTACTTTTGTTGAACTTTGTATCCCGGGCTTTGTTGACTTGTAATTGTTGCTTATTTCCAGTTGTTGGTTATTATGTTGGACTATTGCATGTTTATTCTAATATCTGTTTATGTGATTATTTTTTATGCGTGGTTATGATTATTTCCTTTCATGTTGTTGAGTTAAGATTGGTACAGCTTATGGATGATGTTAAAATCATTCGCTGGGCCTTCATCACGGACTTGTATTCTCGTATTTTGGAAAGCGGGGCGTGACAGAGTGAGAGGAAGGCCCCCCCAGGGGGAGCTTTTGGCAGAAAAAGAAAATCTGGTTGAGGAGAAACTAACGTGGCAAGCGAAGGAGAAGGAGATGACGAAGAAGTACGATGAGACCGTGCTGCATGTGATCCAGACCCAAGACGAAGGGTATGACCATGTAACGCCCCGAATCCCAAATACAACTGAATTCGTGATGTTCTATAGGATCTTTCCACTTCATTTAGTACAATTTTACAAAGAAATTTGAACCTTTTACTTTACATCAAAGTTTACATAAAACAATACACTTTACATTGCACAGCGGAAGTAAAATTTACAACGATTAGATAAATGTACAACAACATTGTATAATCTTTAATCATCTGTTCCTCTTTAATCTTTATCATGTCACTTACCTGCATATAAGGCTATGGGTACATCAGTTTATTCAACCGACGAACATTATACACGGCCATCCTCTCTATGCCGGAAATAGTATAACTTATTTTCCATATTTAGCAAATACAAACTTGTCACATATCAAACTAAAGGGACTACCCTATTGATGTCGTGTTGTGATTGTGCACTTAGTCCTTAATGCAATTATTTATATTAGATGACACTAATGCGCACTTGTTTGGATTCTATGCATCCCATACTACATAGGTCCGAGGACAAGCCTCTTATTCGTTCTTCAACTTTGTAGGGTTCAATCCCTCGCCATGACTTAATCTACTACTGTAACTACGGTGAGTATCCTAGATGATCTATGAGTACAAGCACGTGTACAGAAAACCTGGAGGGGAACCCCACGCCATGTCTTGACTCGTCAAACATGCATTCTGTGGCAATTCAGCCTCCTTCATGGCACACGATTCTCTTGCAGTCACCAAACATCCCACAAGCGTGGCTAAAGTCCGATCATTACTGAGTTGTGCCCACGCCATGTCTTGACTCATCAAGCATGCATTCTGTGGCTCACACACCCGCACCGTAACTCTAGTTCTCATACTCGTATTTTTCTCTCACTTTCATCACGTCTTCTCTATGCACTAATCCTTACTTTTTATTAGAATCATGAACAAAATCAAAACTCTAGAGTTAGCCTCTCTACTAAACCGGACTTATTCATTTATTCAAACATGACCAACCTTGGTCTTTCATTTCAATATTTCATTTCATTTCTTTCCAAATGCCGGGGGAGACTTAGCTACTCCTTTGTTTTAATTCCAATTCACAATTTCCAAATTGAGCATTTCCAACTCATAAATTTATTTTCATAATCATAACAGATTTCTCTTTCATTAGCATGATCTCTAAATTATTCAATAGTCCATAATCACACATGGAATTTTATACTTCATCAAATATCAATTTCACATTGAAATCACATCACTAAATGAATATTCACATACCATAAATTTCACACTATTCTCAAATGAGAATAATTCACAATGCATCACTACATATAATTTCTATTTTTATTCCACTTCTTTTCTAATATTTCATTTCAAGCCTTTCTTCAAAGTGCAACTTTTATACCATATAAGTATATAACCATAAGTCTCAATTATACATTTTATTCTCAAATCATATTTTATTCTATGTAATCAATCCCCAAATTATTTTTCATAAGTCCTATATATTTTTAGAGGAATAACCATATTTTTTTCATAATTTTTGGATAACCAAAACACTCAAAAAAAATATTTTTTCTAAACTGCCGACGCCAAGAATCGAACCCAGGACCACAAAGAAAACCGCCCAAGGCATAGGCCACTAGGCCGGATGCTACACACGTTGCAAGGAGGGCTGAGAGCATTATATGCTCTCGGCTGCTGTTCTCTTTTATTTTAAAAATTTATGAAACAAAGTGTGTTGCCCAGGGGATTTGAACCAACGACCTCAGACCACTGTAGCGATTAAAGCTGTCTCGACCACTTGAGCTACACGCTCAGGTTGTCAATAACGCAACTAAAAATTTATTTAAACCAATTCTCTCTGTTATTAAAACGTTTCGATGTTCAACTAGTCCTCATTTCATTTTGCTTTTTTATAAAATTTACTGTAAATGTCCAGATTTACTAATATCATCATAAATTATATCCAGTATGAAAAAAAATAATTTTTTCAACAATTAAAATATATTTTTCATACAATTAATTTGAATTCTACATTATAACTACCACATTTCTTCATTTCGACATTTCTTAACAATTAACACTACT
This sequence comes from Hemerocallis citrina, assembly GCA_017893485.1. Classification (NCBI taxonomy): domain Eukaryota; kingdom Viridiplantae; phylum Streptophyta; class Magnoliopsida; order Asparagales; family Asphodelaceae; genus Hemerocallis; species Hemerocallis citrina. The sequence continues at coordinate 142,513,152 of CM030361.1, forward strand.
AATCCCTTTATTAGCAAACTTCACATTAATTCTCTATTTTTAATCTTTTACCAAACATACAAAATTATATCTTAATTCATTTATTTCAATGTAACACAAAGATTCATTTAAACACACAAAGTAGCATTGTCAATCTACTAACTTTTTGTATATAATTTGTGATGTAGATAATGAAACTATCTTCAATAATCCATGGCCATAATTAATTCACTCACAATTTAGCCTTTACTAATAGAACCACATACAATTTCACATCCACATTTCAATCAATCCATAGGTCATTTTTATCAATTAAATGCGTACTCTTATTAATATTTTTCATGCTTCATTCATTCAATTCAATCTAGCATGCATTCCTATTTAGAAATATAGAAAATTTACCCACCTTAAATGGAGAGAAAAATACAACTAGCGACACCTCCTAAACAATGTCCTTACAAACGAGAGCGATCCTCCTCCTTGAAGTGCGCAACCGAGCCTCCAAGAACACCCAACCCGAGAGCTCCTAAGCCAAACCGAAAGCACTCCCTTGATAGCCGGCCTCTCCTCTTCTTGTTGCAAGCACAACTCCCACACACAACTCAATCTTTTAACTCACTAAAATGACTACTAGATACTTGTATTAGCTATAGGTTTGGGAAGAATTAATTTGCACAAGAATACTAGCCATGGGAAGGGGGTATTTATACTAAAATTCTAGGAAAATGGATGGCTAAGATTGAAGTAGGAGTTAGGAACAAATGGCTTAGATTTAAGAAGGAAGCCCATGATGAGTAACCATCTCGACCATGATCCCACTCAAAAATTTCATTTCCCTCCAAGATGCAATCCGGCCATGCTTTGGGAAGGTGCACTTTGCACGTGTACGTGCAATGCACGTGCAAGCATTTGCCTCCAAAAATTTGTACATTAAATTTTGTATAAAAATAATCTTTAAATTGTATCCTACATGACAAGTTGTATTTAAAAATAAATTAACTCATGGGCTTTAGTTTATGGGCCAAAATAATAATTTTAAAATAAAATAAATGAATTAAATTTTGGGCTTTAAGAAAAAGGCTTTTTTGTCTAATTGAAAAGGCTTTGTATAAAATAATTAAAAACACATATTTAAAAATCTATACTCATCATGATGAAAATATTTACCAAAAATATTGCACGGGCACACTACGTGCAAAAATAAATAATTTTTCACAAATGAAAAATCAGGGCATTACAACACTCCCTCCTTAGAATAGTTCCGTCCCCGGAACTACAGTCAAAAGCGAGAAAACAAACACTCACAACAAGATCAAAAAGATACAAAGATACAATCAAGAAAAAAGCTTAGGATAGTCCTTCAACATCCTCTCCTCAGACTCCCAAGTAGCCTCTTCAACCAAGTGGTTTCTCCAGACTACCTTGACCATCGGCATCGTCTTATTCCTCAAGACTTTCCCTCGACGATCAACAATCTCGACAGGAGACTCCATGTAATTCAGATCCAACTACAAATCTTCCGGAACTTCAGGCAAATGATGACTCGGATCTGGAATATACCCTCTCAGCATAGACACATGAAAGACATTGTGCACCTGAGATAACTCTTCCGGTAATTCCAGCCGGTAAGCAGTCTTCCCGATCCTTTTCAATATCTTGTACGGGCCTATAAACCTCGAGGCTAACTTCCCGCCTTTGCCAAATCGAACCACACCTTTACTGGGTGATACTTTCAGAAAGACGAAGTCACCAACCTCAAACTCAAGGTCCCTTCTCCGGTTGTCTGCATAGCTTTTCTGCCTGCTCTGAGCTTCTACCAACCTTTTCCTAATCAGATTAATCTTCTCAGAGGTTTGCTGCACAAGCTCAGGACCAAACAACTGACGCTCCCCAACTTGAAATCAACAAACAGGTGTTCTGCACTTCCTGCCATACAAAGCTTCGTACGGCACCATCCCAATACTGGTCTGAAAACTGTTGTTGTAGGCAAACTCTACCAAAGGTAAATGCCTTTCCCAACTGCCTCCAAAGTCTAGTATACAACACCGAAGCATATCCTCAAGAATACGGTTGACTCTCTCGGTCTGCCCATCGGTTTGCGGATGAAAAGCAGTGCTGAAATCCGTCTTGGAACCCAAAGCTGTCTGAAGTCTCCTCCAGAAATGCGAAGTAAACCGCGCATCTCGATCAGACACAATAGTTGACGGAACACCATGAAGCCGGACGATCTCGCCAACATACAACTCAGCTAACTTGTCCATCGAAGCCGTGAGTTTCATCGCCAGAAAGTGAGCAGACTTGGTTAGTCGATCGACTATAACCCAAATCGCATCATTGACTTTAGGACTCTTAGGCAATCCCGTAATGAAATCCATACTGATGTTATCCCACTTCCATTCCGGAATAAGTAACGGCTGTAATAGACCTCCGAGTCTCTGATTTTCGGCTTTGACTTGCTGACAAATCTCACACTTCGCCACAAATTCAGCCACATCCCGCTTCAAACCTGACCACCAGAAATATTGTTTGATGTTCCTGTACATCTTAGTACTCCCAGGATGTACCGACAAAAGAGTAGCATGCGCCTCCTGAAGAATACTCTCTTTCAGGTCCGCCTGATTCGGAACACATAGCCCCTCTTCAAACCACAGCACTCCATCCTTGATTTGAAATCCGGGCAACCTGCCGGCACCAACCTGCTCCTTCATCTCCAAGATATCAGCATTAACCTCCTGACTTGCAATGATCCTTACATTCAAAGTAGGCTGAAGCCTCAACTGAGCTAAAGATGCTCCCAATCCTTGCAAGACAACTTCAATACCTGCTCGGTCCAATTCCTCAATCAGATGCTTCTGAGTTGTAATCAAACTGGCTAAACTGCTCTTGCGACTAAGTGCATCAGCAACAACATTAGCTTTCCCAGGATGATACTTAATCTCAGGTTGCATGTCCTCAAGCACTTCCAACCATCTCTGCTGCCTCAAATTCAGATCCCTCTGCTGATATATGTACTTCAAACTCTTGTGGTCCGTATACATGTTCAATTTCTCACCTTACACGTAGTGCCTCCATTGCTTCAGGGCAAAGATAATCGCAGCCAATTCCAGATCATGAGTCGGATAATTCTTCTCATGCGGTCGTAGTTGCCTAGACCCATAAGCGATTACGATTCCCTCTTGCATTAAGACACAACCAAGCCCACGATGTGAAGCATCGCTATAAACATCATACTCAACACCTGCTCTAGGCAAAGCCAAAATAGGTGCAGTAGTCAGCTTCTCTTTCAACTCCTGAAAGTTTGCCTCACATTGCTCAGACCACTTGAAGTTCACATTCTTCTTGGTCAGTCCAGTAAGTGGCACGGCTATCTGAGCATAACCTTGAATGAATCTCCTGTAGTATCCAGTCATTCCAAGAAAACTTCTGACTTCCTTTACTGTAGTAGGCCTAGCCCAATCTCTCACTGCCTCTATCTTCTGAGGGTCAGTTGCCACTCCCTCCTTAGAAAGGATGTGACCTAGGAATGCCACTTCAGATTTTCAGAAATCACACTTGGATAGCTTGGCATACAACTCCTGCTCTTCCAGCTTCTTCAAAACTGCTGCCAGATCTCGGTGTGCTCCTCTTCTGACTTGGAGTACATGAGAATATCGTCGATAAACACCACGACGAAAGAATCAATGAACGGCCTCAGAACTCTGTTCATCAAATCCATGAAGATTGCGGGTGCATTTGTCACTCCAAATGGCATAACTAAGAATTCGTAATGCTCATGTCGAGTTCTAAATGCAGTTTTGTGCACATCTTCGGCTTTCACTCGAACTTGGTGATATCCTGATCGAAGATATATTTTGGAGAAAACAGCTGCTCCTTGTAGACGATCGAACAAGTCATCAATTCGGGGATTATGATACTTATTCTGAATAGTAACCTTATTCAGCTCTCGGTAATCGATACACATTCTCATCGATCCATCCTTCTTCTTTACCAAAAGCACTGGTACTCTCCAAGGTGACGCACTAGGTTGAATAAAGCCTTTCTCCAACAGTTCCTCAATCTGCCGTTTCACCTCATCCTATTCCACTGGAGCCATCCTATATGGTGCCTTAGAAATGGGTGCACTTCCCGGTTGAACAATGATACTGAACTCTACATCACGATGCGGGGGTAACCCAGAAAAATTATCCAAGAACACAGTCGGATAGTCCCGAACCATAGGAATCCTTTGCACTTCCACAGGAGTCTCTTCCTTGCGGATAGTTGCCACCAGCCTAGAACACTTCTTCTTCCCTTGGAAAGTGACTTTAGGTCCACCTGGAGCCTTCACTGTTACCGTCTTGGTCTTACACTCGATGCTTGCACTGTACACCGACATCCAATCAATGCCAATGATAACATCAACTCCCAAGATAGTCAGCTCGATCAGATCAATGCCAAAGATTCGATCACCAATCACGATCTCACAATCAGCATAATACCGATCAGTGATTAACGTTTCTCCTGATGGAGTAGCTACTGCTAAGATCTAGCCTGGAAAAATCTTCGGTTCAACTCCCAACACTTTAGCAAATTTAGGAGACACAAAAGTATGAGAGGATCCAGTATCGAACAACACAACAGCTTTCATTCCATATTCTGATGTAAAAGGTCCGTCAAATTCGAAGTATGAAACATGAACTTTCAAGTCAATATTTCCATTTCATTGAATTTCAAACTTTATAAATTCGAATTAAAAACATTTCTTGACATCAGAATGGAAATAGTAGAAGCTACAATAGTCTAACTCTTACGGTTCCTCTTCGCTTCTCGAAGTTCTCTCCGTAGTTCATCAACTTCATCCTTCAGCACATCGGTTAGATTCTTCCTCTTCTCGAGTTCCCATACCCGATGACTGAGAACAGAAAAGTCATCCTTGTGCTTTGCTAGCTGAGCCTCCAATAATCTGACTCTCTCTCGCAGTGTTTCTACCTGCCTCTGAAAAGATATCACAAGACTATTTGGAACTGGTTCTTCTTCTTCGTCAGAAGAGTCATCAGATGAATCCGGAGGTAGGGTGATCTCTCGGGATTCAAGCCATTCTTCTCCGTCAGAATCTGCTTGCCCTGGGTAGTACTCTTCCTCGGAATCTGCTTTTCCAGAATGGTACTCTTCTTCGATGATATGCCAATCGTCGTCTCCCGCAGGGTCGAAGTAATCAGCCATATTAGAAATAGAGAGGAAGAAGCATAAGTCAGAGAGCAACACAAATGTAAGTCACTTACATTTAAATCTCTAGATTCAAACACACACTCTAATGTCCATTTCTAGGGTGTCGTTCCTTATAAATTTGTACAAGTGTGGAAGCGTGGCTCTGATACCACTCTGTAACGCCCCGAATCCCAAATACAACTGAATTCGAGATGTTCTACAGGATCATTCCACTTCATTTAGTACAATTTTATAAGGAAATTTGAACTTTTCACTTTACATCAAATTTTACATAAAATATTACACTTTACATTGCACAGCGGAAGTAAAATTTACAACGATTAGATAAATGTACAACAACATTATATAATCTTTAATCATCTGTTCCTCTTTAATCTTTATCATGTCACTTACCTGCATTTAAGGCTATGGGTACGTCAGTTTATTCAACCGATGAACATTATACACGGCCATCCTCTCTATGTCAGAAATAGTATAACTTATTTTCCATATTTTGCAAACACAATCTTGTCACATATCAAACTAAAGGGACTACCCTATTGATGTCGTGTTGTGATTGTGTACTTAGTCCTTAATGCAATTATTTATATTAGATGATACTAATGCGCACTTGTTCGGATTCTATGCATCCCATACTACATAGGTCCGAGGGCAAGCCTCTTATTCGTTCTTCAACTTTGTAGGGTTCAATCCCTCGCCATGACTTAATCTACTACTGTAACTACGGTGAGTATCCTAGATGATCTTTGAGTACAAGCACATGTACAGAAAACCTGGAGGGGAACCCCACGCCATATCTTGACTCGTCAAGCATGCATTCTGTGGCAATTCAGCCTCCTTCATGGCACACGATCCTCTTGCAGTCACCAAACATCCCACAAGCGTGGCTAAAGTCCGATTATTACTGAGTTGTGCCCACGCCATGTCTTGACTCATCAAGCATGCATTCTATGGCTCACACACCCGCACCGTAACTCTAGTTCTCATACTCGTATTTTTCTCTCACTTTCATCACGTCTTCACTATGCACTAATCCTTAGTTTTTATTAGAATCATGAACAAAATCAAAGCTCTAGAGTTAGCCTCTCCACTAAACCGGACTTATCCATTTATTCAAACATGACCAACCTTGGTCTTTCATTTCAATAGTTCATTTCATTTTTTTCCAAATGCCGGGGGAGACTTAGCTACTCCTTTGTTTCAATTCCAATTCACAATTTTCAAATTGAGCATTTCCAACTCATAAATTCATTTTCATAATCATAACAGATTTCTCTTTCATTAGCATGATCTCTAAATTATTCAATAGTCCATAATCACACATGGAATTTTATACTTCATCAAATATCAATTTCACATTGAAATCACATCACTAAATGAATATTCACATACCATAAATTTCACACTATTCTCAAATGAGAATAATTCACAACGCATCATTACATATAATTTCTATTTTTATTCCACTTCTTTTCTAATATTTTATTTCAAGCCTTTCTTCAAAGTGCAACTTTTATACCATATAAGTATATAACCATAAGTCTCAATTATACATTTTATTCTCAAATCATATTTTATTCTATGTAATCAATCCCCAAATTATTTTTCATAAGTCCCATATATTTTTAGAGCAATAACCATATTTTTTTCATAATTTTTGGATCACCAAAACACTCAAAAAAAATGTTTTTTCTAAACTGCCGAAGCCAAGAATCGAACCCAGGACCACAAAGAAAACCACCCAAGGCACAGGCCACTAGGCCGGATGCTACACACGTTGTAAGGAGGGCTGAGAGCATTATATGCTCTCGGGTGCTGTTCTCTTTTATTTTAAAAATTTATGAAACAAAGTGTGTTGCCTAGGGGATTCGAACCAGCGACCTCAGACCACTGTAGCAATTAAAGCTGTCTCGACCACTTGAGCTACGCGTTCAGGTTGTCAATAACGCAACTAAAAATTTATTTAAACCAATTCTCTCTGTTATTAAAACGTTTCAATGTTCAACTAGTCCTCATTTCATTTTGTTTTTTGATAAAATTTACTGTAAATGTCCAGATTGACTAATATCATCATAAATTATATCCAGTATGAAAAAAAATAATTTTTTCAACAATTAACACATATTTTTCATACAATTAATTTGAATTCTACATTATAACTACCACATTTCTTCATGTCGACATTTCTTAACAATTAACACTACTAATCCCTTTATTAGCAAACTTTACATTAATTCTCTATTTTTAATCTTTTACCAAACATACAAAATTATATCTTAATTCATTTATTTCAATGTAACACAAAGATTCATTTAAACACACAAAGTAGCATTGTCAATCTACTAACTTTTGTATATAATTTGTGATGTAGATAATGAAACTATCTTCAATAATCCATGGCCATAATTAATTCACTCACAATTTAGCCTTTACTAATAGAAACACATACAATTTCACATCCACATTTCAATCAATCCATAGGTCATTTTTATCAATTAAATGCGTACTCTTATTAATATTTTTCATGCTTCATTCATTCAATTCAATCTAGCATGCATTCCTATTTAGAAATATAGAAAATTTACCCACCTTAAATGGAGAGAAAAATACAACTAGCGACACCTCCTAAACAATGTCCTTGCAAACGAGAGTGATCCTCCTCCTTGAAGCGCGCAACCGAGCCTCCAAGAACACCCAACCCGAGAGCTCCTAAGCCAAACTGAGAGCACTCCCTTGATAGCCGGCCTCTCCTCGTCTTGTTGCAAGCACAACTCCCACACAACCCGAGAGCTCCTAAGCCAAACTGAGAGCACTCCCTTGATAGCCGGCCTCTCCTCTTCTTGTTGCAAGCACAACTCCCACACACAACTCAATCTTTTAACTCACTAAAATGACTACTAGATACTTGTATTAGCTATAGGTTTGGGAAGAATTAATTTGCACAAGAATACTAACCATGGGAGGGGGATATTTATACTAAAAATCTAGGGAAATGGATGGCTGAGATTGAAGTAGGAGTTAGGAACAAATGGCTTAGATTTAAGGAGGAGTTACACTAACTACCCATGATGAGTAACCATCTCCACCATGATCCCACTCAAAAATTTCATTTCCCTCCAAGATGCAATCCGGCCATGCTTTGGGAAGGTGCACTTTGCACGTGTACGTGCAATGCACGTGCAAGCATTTGCCTCCAAAAATTTGTACATTAAATTTTGCATAAAAATAATCTTTAAATTGTATCCTACATGACAAGTTGTATTTAAAAATAAATTAACTCATGGGCTTTAGTTTATGGGCCAAAATAATAATTTTAAAATAAAATAAATGAATTAAATTTTGGGCTTTAAGAACTTTTTTGTCTAATTGAAAGAAGGCTTTGTATAAAATAATTAAAAGCACATATTTATAAATCTATACTCATCATGATGAAAATATTTACCAAAAATATTGCACGTGCACACTACGTGCAAAAATAAATAATTTCTCACAAATGAAAAATCGGGGCATTACAGACCATGCCCTTGAGCATGTCAAAGCTAGGTATCCGGCTCTCAACCTCGATGGTGTATCTTTCGATGCAAAGATAAGAGAGCTCGCCCAAACTTCCGGGGGAGAGGCTCTGGCTAACGACGAGCTAGCCAACGTTGCTCCTGGGGTCGGGCAGGCCCCCTTTGCGCTTGCTTTGGAGAAGGGGTTTTCCTCCAAGTAGTAGACTTAGGTTGTTTCTGTTCTTCGGCTTCTCGCAGATTGGTCACTGTACTTGTACTTGGTTTTTATTAATGAATAGAATGTCTGAACTCCTTTTCTTTTTCACCTTCTGAATTGGGATGGTATGCCTTGCTTCAAGCTTCCAAACCGGGGGGTTGAGTACTTCGGACCCCTTCGGATACGTTGGTTTGGGGTATCCGTTTTGTCTCATGCTTTCGAATGATCACATGAATGACCACGTGTTCTTGCTTATGTCACCCTTCGTGGGAATCAAGGTGACCATAGATCTTGAAAGTTGGAGCATTGACTTGTTGGATGTAATAAATGAGGGAGCCCGTGAAGTGTCCATTAGAATGCTTATAAATTCCCCTGTTCTCCGTCAATTGCATCATAAATCCATCGCTTTGCTTCTCTGAATGAATGTGCTTTCGAAGTGTCTTTCGCCGAGCACCTCGAGTGGTGATCTGAGGGTCGGAGCAGCCTAAGGAATAAGTTTTGGAGCCAGGTCGGGGGACCCTCGACAGGCCATCCGTGTATCTAACCCGGAGGGGATCAGCATACCGGTAAGAGGTTCCGTTAGCTTAGTCGTGGGTTTCAAGATCTGAAATTTGCACCGAGTTCTGAGGGATGTGTTCTTCCTCGCTTGTGTCCCTTCTACAGGACTAGGTTGCATTTAGTTTGGCCAGGGCTTCCGATGCTGACAGCACTATCTAGAGGGACCCGGAGAGGATCGCGGTACTCCCTGTTATCATCAAGTATTTCCCGGGTTGTAAGATCTAAACAGATTATCCTTGCAACTTATCCTTGAAACGATCATTGGCCTGCTTAAGCGGGCTAATTATCTCTGCCGTCGATGCCAACCTATGATGCCTCTTCTACACTTCAGCGGTCCACGAGGCAGTAAACGTGTAGTGCCCCGAATTTCCAATATAATAAACTCCGAAATACGTGGCACAATTCCTAGCGTCTATCTCAATGTAATAGTAAACATAGCCAAACACAGAAAAATTTTCAACTTTTATTACATTAACTTTTACATAGCACAGTAGAAATTTAAACAGCATGAATTACAATTTCTTTCTTTTATAACACATTCTTTTACAATTTGCATAAGCCATATTATCATTCTACCACATACATCCAAATCCCAAGCTATAGGTACCTACTTGTAAAACATGAGGCTAGAGATAACTCTAACCCCCAAAACTACAGGGCTCAGTCGTAACGGTGTGAGTGACATCAAAAGAAATGCAACATAAATGAAACATAAAGAATAAATTTATAATCAACACATACCAACAGTAGTAACAAATGGAATATGAAATAATAATAAATAAAGCATGAAAATATCAAGTGAAACTAGACTAAGTGTCGAGTGTAGGAAAACAGAAAAACATCATGCACAATACAAGTCAAGAAAACACAAATGCAGTATGATGACTCTCTAATGCATACTTGTCGGATTCTATGCATTCCATACTACATAGGTCCGGTGCAAGCCCTTATCGTTCTTCACTTTATAGGGTTAAATTCCTCGTCATGCAACTAATCCTACTACGGTGATAGAAATAAGATCTAGATTACTCCGCAAATAGGCCTAACAATCCTCGACGCGCAAACATCATGTAAGCATAGCTCAAAAATCGGAGAATCACCTCCCCGCCATGTACCCCACGAATAGGCCTACGACCCTCGACGTGCAAATACACAGTACATCCTGTGAATAGGCCCGCCGACCCTCAACAAGCGAATACACGGTATGTTCCGTGAATAGGTCTGCCGATCCTCAACACGCGAACATACCAACTGTCATCTCGAGACACAATAACACACAGTCCTGGAATGCATCTGTTGGACTAACCCCAGAGCATGTACTTACGTTTTCTAAGTTCTATCACATCTCCACTAGTGTCGGTCCTTAGGTTGATTATTATTAATTAACACAATTTTTCCCTCTCTAAAGTTGGTGTACCCTGCCGGAATTAATTCCAACAAAACAACCCCAAGACCCAAACTGGTCAAAATCCACAAAATCTCATCTGCCTATTTATAAGAATCCCACTCACCCTCTAGAGACTCACAAATCAAATATCAACACAAAACCATTCATTAAAACTCTTAATTTAATGATCAAAATGTTCATATCAAGAAAACTTCTTTAAATCAAACAAATCCAAGTTTATCCAAATACTTCACAAATTTCCATAAATTAAATTTGAAATTAAATATCTTTAAACAACTGAGTTTCACATTTTGAAGTTGTAGAAAAATCACGAAACATCAATTCCTGAGAATATATATATATATATATATATATATATATATATATATATATATATATATATATATATATATATATATATATGGGAAAAAGGGGTATGAGCAACTTGCTCATTTAGTAAATAAGCAATTGATGATGTGGCATATATGTGATTGGAAAATCATTAAAAGGGTTAGTTGTCCAATGTATCACATGCATGCCACATAATCAATTGCTCATTTACTAAATAAGCAAGTTGCTCATATCCCTTTTACCCTATATATATATATATATATATATATATATATATATATATATATATATATATATATATCACTTTTTAAAGTCGCAGATAATGAAAATACAACTCTTTGTAAGATACAGTAATCTGTAGCAAAACTTTATCTAAAATAGTAGATTAATAATCCGTAAGTTCGAAGAAATAATCATTCAAGAAACACGATGAAAAACTCAATAAAATACTCAACACAGTAGTTGTCCGTCGACTGTCAAAATAGTTCAAAAGACAGCGGTCGACCGACATGCTAAAATTCCAAAACATCACAATTGACAGTCGACCGTCGATCCCAGTGTTGTTCTTGGGCGATCGACTGGCATGTCCAGAACAGCCCACTTTAATTTTCGTGCAGTTTCAATCTGATACATGGCTTAATCTTTGTAAAATCATAAATTTGTAAAATGAAATTCCTGAGGTGATCAAATACAACTTGTTCAATATACTGGAGTTTATAAAACAAATCAAATCTCTCGTCAAATTTACAAAAGAGCCATTTTCAACAAATTTTTCATTATCAGTAAAAGTAAATATATGTATATATGTATGGTGTGTTTATGCATCAGAAAACATCAAGAAAATCATCGTATGTAAGTAGTAGATTGTTCAATTCAATCTCAGTATCCATATAAATCAAGATCCAATCAAAAACATCACAAAACACAAAAATCCAATTTCGGCCTGCACCAAGTCAGACCCAAAATAAAAGTTCAATGAAACCCTTCAAAACTCAATCTTTTGATTCCAAAAACCTTTTACAACTTTATACACATATACAAGTTAATTGTATTGCTCCCCCTTGATTATATACCTCTACAACATCATTAGTCAAGTTCTTCTCCATCAAAATTCTCAAACATTATGTATATATATGATCAACAGTAAAATACTCATCTTTATTCAAATTTATGCATCTCCATCATATAATATCGATATATATACAATCAAACAGCAAGAATAATAAAGAAACAACATACCCATAATTTCTATTAGGTTCTTAACAATCTCAAGCCATCTATATAGGGATTCTAATCATAACATTCATAGCAAGTCCACTTTTAATCATCCATCCATCAATACATTCATTATATCATCATACAATCATCTAACATGCATTCTACTAGAGAAATCACCATATACAACATGCATAGAACAATAAGAAAACAAACATATGTCACTCACCTTATTGAAGAATCAACCGAAATAATAAAGAATAAGAAATGTAACTCCTGTTTCCTCGTATTTATATTTTATACTGTATTTTGCCTCATTGTACTCCTTCATCTATATTGAGATCCTGTATTATGTTTTAGATTGAATAAAATTGTTATTTTTGTCTCGACTCAATTTTTGGTCCTTTTATCGAATTCATCTGTGTGCACTTTGTGTCATTCTCTATGAAGAATTGACTGTTTCTTCTCATTTATCTCTTTAATCCCCATTTTAATACATTTTTACCAATTCTCCTGTTGGGTCCTATTCGAAACGGATATGCTAAAACCCAAAACCCGATACCCTCACTATATAACCCTACCCTAACCCTAATCCAACCCCTAATCTACTGTTAAACCCTAATTACCCCACCGCTTCTCTCCCCCTCCATCTTCAACCTTCGATTCGCCCATTTCCCATCTCCTTCTCCACGCGCGAACCCAGTACCCCTACCGCACCTCGCATCACCTCCCTCTCGTCTACACCACCACCGCAGCACCAATCCTCCACGACCTTCACCCTCGCAATCATCTCCACCATCGTCCCCAACTCCATCGAGACCCATCGAACCCATTTCGCCTTAACCCATCGCCAGTTGCCTTCAGCATCGTCTTCCCCATCCTTCACCTCCCGAACACTCCCGTCGACTCCACAACCTGCAGCACCACGACATCCCTCACGCTCGTCCCTATCTCCCTGGATCCCCCTTCCAACGCTCTAGCAGCGGCGCCACCATGTGCGCGCCCCAGTCGACCTCTCCACTTCGCAAGCTCTACAGCGCGACCCAATGGCGATGCCAGCCCTGTGCGCTCGTGCCGCTAACACCTCCGGACCCATCCCCCACCATCGCTCCCCTGTTTCGAACTCGAGAACAGAGCGTTGCCATCATCGCTGCCACAGTCGCTTCCCGACCAGTCGCGCCGCCATACTGTGTCACCGTAGTCGTGAGTCTCGTGGCGCAGCCGCCTCGCCGCTACCGGTCGCCGCCGCTCCCTCCCTCTCCCTCGCTCTCTGCCGATCGTAGAAGGAAGAAGATGCTCAGTTGGGCGGGATCGAATCTCAGTCCTTGGATCGCGCCAAGATTCGTGCAATCAGGGTCGATCTGATCGCCGTTCTGTGTTCGCCCACAACGAATCCTAGATCGCTGTCCGCTGTTTGGATTGGATCCGGTGCGAGGGCGCAATCCTATTCGCTAGATTTGGTGTTCGCTGTTTTGCCGCGCCAGATCCCAGGCCGCTGTTCGTTGTTGTGGCGGGATTCGGTGTTGGGAAATCTCGATCTACGGTTGGTTTTCACACGTGCTTCACACGTGCTTTTGGGGGACTTCGCCCAGGATTTTTCGATCCCATCTTATTCAACAATCGGATCTATCGTCGTCAATTAAGGCAAGTATTCTACTTGTATACATTTTTGTTCTAGTACAAGCACCCCTTGAAAAATACTACAAATAGTTAGAAATTGTGACTCCTTCTTGACTATCGTTGTTGATCAATATTAAACCTCCGAAATTTCATAATTCTAAGAGTCACAATAATTTCATTGTATTAAACTATAACTACTTGGACTCATTTTATCCCCTAAATACATGGACACATGAGATTAAGGAGCCCTAGATTTGTAGACATATGTTATATCTTACATTTGATGAACTTGCACCCATTTGACTTGAAAAACAATCATTACATTGCTGTTTTGACGATCATTTCCCTGTATTTATATCACACATTAACCTAGACGCCTAATAACCAATTTTCATGTAACCTATACTAGTAAGATATTCCCACATGTTGCTGTCCTGAATCTTGTTATGCTATTTTGACCCTTTTAACATTAGAATCTGAACCCGAGCCCTGAACAGTAAATGTATCTATGGATGTCTAGATGTCGATAGCTTCTGAAATTTTCAAATTTAGAGTTACAGTCTAGGAGTTATTGCAGTTTTTCTGCAGCTGTGTCGGTAGACGCAGATTCGCAAAACTGCTGCACACCTTTACTTTGTGAATTAATTTAACTATGTTAACAGCAAGCGTTTGACTTGAAATTTCATATGTAGTTGTTGGACACCCTATAGGACATCCCCAATTTTTTCTTAGAGTTAATTTACATTATTTCAACACTATTTCATATGTATGAATACATATACACAAATTCTGCCGGAACACATTAACTATGTAATTCGCTGGACACATGTTCCCACCACTTTTTCGTACCTTGTTTTCACTCCTGTATGTTTGCTTGATAAGAATTAATAAAAGTAACAAGCCGGAGTTTAAGGAAAGACCATAGTGGGGGACAATATAGGTAAGTGTACTCGGAAGGGGGCTCGTGTTTCCCATAATGTTATGTTAAATGGAACTAAGTGCTACGTCATGGTGACGGGGGCCACCTCTAGAGTCTAAGAGGGCCACCTCTAGAGCCCATTATATGATTACATGATATATATTTGAGATCATATGGAACTAAGTGCCACGTCATGGTGACGGAGGCCACCTCTAGAGCCTACGGGGGCCACCTCTAGAGTCCATGGTTTGATCACTTGCTTGATACTTGATACCTGAGTACACCACCCTATAGGCTCCATTACTAGGCCTAAACGGAATTGTTTTGCCTGTAGCAACCATGTAGAAAAAAGATGGATGCATGAAGTGCTACCTAGATAGTAATAACTACAAGATTTGAACATGTTACATGCTTACACGATACTTGACTACCTGATACTTGAAACTTGATACTTGGAACTTGATACATGAAACTCGATACATGAAACTTGACCTTGATACATGTTACTTGATACTTGACAACTTGTTACTTGAGATCTGACAACTTGACACTAGACTTGAAACTTGTTACCTGACACTTGTACTTGATACCTGTCACTTGAGGTTAGATACCCTATGTGTTTACTTGTCACTTGTTTCGTCACTAGTAATTCTTATCCAGCCTGTTTACTAAGATGTCCCTCTTTCTAGCTAGTTCTTGGTTTATTCATTACTTGTTGTATCCCTGTTACATTCTTGATTCCAATTCTTGTTCCCCATTACTTGTACTTGTTTTCACTATTTGTGGCCCTAGCTTGCACTAAGGGTATTTTCTCTTGTTTTTTTCGGTTTTTCCTTTTTATATTTATTAAGCAGACTTTGGAGACGAGTTGCCTGCTGAAATTGGTGAGCAGAAATTTTAGGTTTCGCTTGGAGCAAGAACTTGTTTAAATAATTGCTTTCCTTAAGGTATTTATTTCTCCTGCCATATAAGAATTGTAACGGGCTTACGTTCCCGAGTTTACATTTGATCCAGACTTGAAAACTATGTGGACATTATTAATTATTTTCAATTGTTTCCTGTTGCTTAATGAATTATTCATGCATGCTTGGTTGTATATATATGTTGTTATATTCTTGTTGTGATGCTAAGTCGATCCTACAGCTTATGGATGATATTAAAATCATCCGCTGGGCTTCATCACATGCTCGTATTCCATATTTTTGGGAAGCGGAGCGTGACAAGAAAAGTCCTTCCTTTCACAAAAATCCAACATCCTCGCTTCGAAACTCCAAGAAATTAATAATAAAGAAAACCCTTTTGTTTTTGTGCAGCAAAGAGACGGCTACTACTGCCCTTTAGAATATATCTTTACATATATAGATCCTTTATACTAGGTAATTAGATTAACCAATTAAATTGAGATTTAAAAATAAAAAATAACCACCCGGATCTGGCCGTCACTGGTTTCAAACCCAGAAAAATAAATTTTGTAATTTTGTCCTTCAAGTGGCAATTTTGCAAAAAAATCTTTCTTTAACAAATTTGCAAAATAAACCCAATCTATTAGAATAAAAGGTAAAATCTTTACCTCCTAGTTGGCTAGCCATCATGATCAGTCCATAAAAACCGAAATTCTGGAGTTTTTACTCTAAGTAGTAATTTTGCACAAAAACTCCCCTTTTTGTAATATTTGTAAATATTCCAAATAAATATCAGAAAAATCCAGAAAATTCATAAATAATACCTACTAATAAATATTAGGTTTCCCCAAACAAATTATGATTTAGAACTTGCTAAGAAAATATTTGCACGTATTTTGCACGTGTAAAAAGATAAATTTCAGAAAAAAGTTTATTAAATCACCAAAAATTACTTTAATTCATTTATTAATCTCAAAAACAATATTTAAAAGTACAAGGTGTTACAAGTCGGGCACTTATTCTTCACGGAGGTCTCTTCATCCTCATACTTCTCATACAATGATCTGGTCTCCAGAACGTAAGACTTGTCGTCGGGAATGAGACTCTCAAGGGAGTACTTGTAGTTGGTCTACTCGGGCGGGCTGGTACTCTTCGTGATTGGATCAGATGACCCTTTTTCGTCGGAGGTCGCCGATGATGCCTCTTCTGCACGTGAGCTATCCGGGAGGACTGGCATTCCGAGATACAAGGTGACCATAGATGCATTTTAGGCATAGCGGTCTTTTTTTCTGTTTGATTTGCCAAATGCGGACTGGCCATCGCTCCCCTTGTAATTATCTTTCATTCAATAAAAACCATCTTTCCTTGATTGTTTGTTTACTGAATGAATAGTCTTCTCATAGGGTGACTTGATCCGTTCTTTCACGAACAGAAAGTTCCCTGGCGAGGAGTCCGGGGCAGGATAGGAGTCAGTTGGCTTGGCTGAGAGTCAGAGCGCCATTTCAAAGCGTTCGGTCTAAAGCGTGAGCCATGATTGCAGAGATATCCGTGATTGCCTCGGAGTCGGAGCACCATTTCGAGGCACTAGATCCGAAGCTTAAACCTTGACTGCGGAGCAATCCGCAATGGGTTCGGAGTCGGAGCTCCATTTTGAGGTGCTAGATCCGAGGCTTAAGCCTTGTTTGTGGAGAAATTTACAATTGCCTCAGAGTCGATGCACCATTTTGAGGCACTAGATTCGAGGATTGTGCCTCGTTAGTGGAGAATTTTGCGACGAACTCGGAGTCAGAGTGCCAATTCGAGGTGCTTTCTCTGAATCTTGAACCTTAATTATGGAGAAATCTGTGACGAGCTCAGAGTCAGAGCACCATTTCGAGGAATTTTGTCCAAGGCGTGAACCATAGTAGCAAAGAAATCTGTGATTACCTTTTAGTCGGAGTGTCATTCCGAGAGGAAAGGCGTGAGGCATTAGCCTTACAAAACTTTTCTAAATTTGAAAAAGAAATTAATTTTATTTGTCGATCGCCGAAAGGCAAGTGCTTATTACATTTGTTGGCTTCTAGGTCCTTATTACTAGTACATACCGCTAATGGCCTCCATGGAACTTCATCGAGTGTTCTGCATTTCAAGTCCTCTTAACTACCATGCTACCCCCCGGGTCTTCAAGCCGGTATGTGTTGGGATGTGCCACTTTGGAGACCCTAATGGGTCTTCCCAATTGGGAGCTAACTTTCCCTTCTGCTAGGTTCGGAGATCTTGAGTCTGTGTAGCACTAGGTCACCCTCTTTGATATTGGTTGGTCGGACCTTCTTGTTGGACAAGCGCTCTGCTCGTTGCTGGTACACATTCCTTCAGATGATTGATCTTTCTCGATCTTCATCGAGTAGGTCCAGGTTGGCCCTAAGGACATCTAAGTTTGAATCCTCATCGAAACTCAAAATCCGAGGTGAAGGTACTCTGACCTACAGAGGGATGACAACTTTGGTTCCGAAGGTTAGATTGAAGGGTGACTCACCTATCGAAATCCTTTTAGTGGTTCGATAGGACCACAATACACTGAGTAGCTAATCAACCCACAGCCCTGTCCAACTGCTTCTTGGGATCATTGAGGATCATTCGGTTAGTGTTCTCACCCTGGCCATTAGACTGGGGGTATGAGATTGAAGAGAACCTCTGCTGAATTCTTAGGTATTCACAAAATTTGTGGAAGTTTTTGCCAGTAAATTGGGTGCTATTGTTGGTGATAAGGATCCGAGGGATCCCAAACCGACAAAAGATGTGTTTCCAAAAGAATTGCTGGGTTTGGTATTCGTTGATGGTGGCTAGGGGCTCTACTTCGAACCACTTCATAAAGTAGTCAATTACCACGATTAGGAAATGCTTTTGACCTATTTCCTTAGGAAACGGGCCCACCAAATCCATCCCCCACATTGTGAATGGAACTAGGCTTGCCAGTGACTTGAGCTCGGCCTGGGGGACATGCTTGATTGAAGCGAATCGTTGACACGGGATGCATATTCTAACGAGATCCTGAGTATCATGTAACAAGGAGGGGCAATAGTACCCATGATTGAGGACCTTTCTTGTAAGCGACCTGCTGTCCATGTGGCAGCTCCCGACCCCTCTGTGCATCTCCTCGAGGGCGTATTTGGATGCCTAAGGGTTAGGCATCTGAGGTATGGGCGTTCGTCTGACTTAGTGTATGATCGTTTGAAGAGCAAATCATCAACGAGTATGAACCTCTCAGCCTTGACCCAAACCTTTCTTGCTTCGGATAGACCTTGTGGTAGTTCGGCATTTCCCAATAATTTCAAGATCGGATCCATCCATGTTGCTGCTTGTGTAGGTTGATTGAGGCAGAGAACCTCAGGATTCTCAATGCTTGGTCAGACAAAAACATCCACCAGGACTGTGCGATCGAGGCCTCCAAGGGGGAGGAGGCTAGCTTGGACAGAGCATCTGCCTGGCTGTTCTGCTCTCGAGGAATACGGACGACAGTAGCATCTTCAAAGTTGGCCAAGAGAAGCTTAAGGTGTGCCAAGTATTTGGCCATCCGGATATCACGAGCTTCATATTCTTCGCATACCTAATTAATGATAAGTTGGGAATTGCTAAAGGCTTTAACTCGTTTAGCTCCGGCCTTTCGGGCCAGGATAAGTCCTGCAATTAAGGCCTCATACTCTGCTTCATTATTGGATGCTTTAAAGCTGAAGCGTAGATAGTACTGAAGGACGAAGCTATTCGGACTGCCTAATATGACTTCTGCCCCACTCCCATTTTCGTAGGACGAACCGTCCACATGAAGTTCCCAAGCGGGCTTTTCTTCTCGGGCTTCGGGAACTTCTGGGATGGTACACTCGGTTGTGAACCCGGCAAGCACTTGCCCCTTGATGGCAATCCTTGGCTTATAGCTAATGTCGTGTTGGCTTAGCTCTATAGACCACTTGATTAGTCGACAAGAGTTCTCTGGTCTGTTGAGGACCTGCTTAAGGGGCTAGTCCGTAAGCACCTAAATGGAATGAGCCTAGAAGTAGGGGCAGAGCTTCCATGCAGCCATGACCAAGGCATAGACTACCTTTTCCATTTTTGTGTAGCGGAGCTCGGTAGCGGAGGACTTTGCTGACGTAGTAGATAAGCCTTGAGATCCATCGTTGTCCCTGATTAAGACGGTGCTGAGGGCATTTTCTGATGCGGCTAGGTAGATATATAGGACCTCGCCCGGCTCAAGTTTGCTGAGGATAGGGGGTTAGCGAGGTTTTCCTTCAGCTGATCGAAGGCCTGCTGCTGAGGCTCTCCTCATTGAAAGTTCTTCACCCCCCGGAGGGCCATGAAGAAAGGGAAGGATTCCCCCCCCCCCCCCCCCCCCCCGCCACTTGGAGAGAAAGTTCCCGATGGCTCTCTGAACCTTTTAGACATTTTTTTGAGGGGCCATGTCCAATATGGCCTGAATTTTCTCAGGGTTTTCCTATATTCCTCGTTGGCTAACCATGAAGCCAATGAACTTTCCCGAAGTTACGCCGAAGGCGCATTTGGAGGGATTGAGCCTCATGTTGTGCATTCTCAAGACCCCAAAGGCTTTTTTGAGGTCTCTTACTTGGTCATCTCCCTCAAACTTTTTACGAGCATGTCGTCCACATACACCTCCATGTTTCGACATATTTTCTTCTTAAAGACCCGGTTAACGAGCCTCTAATAGATAGCACCTGTGTTTTTCATCCTGAATGGCATGACCTAATAGTAGTAGAGCCCTTGATCGTTCACAGAAGCGTTCTTCGGGATGTCCGGAGAGAACATCTGAATCTGATTGTATCCCACGAAAGCGTCCATGAGACTGAGGAGCTTGTGCCCGGACATTGCATTGATAAGGGCATCGATGCTCGGGAGGGGAAGGGGTCCTTTTGGCATGCCTTTTTGAGGCCTGTAAAATCAATGCAGATCTTCCGCTTGCCACTGGATTTCTTCACCATTACAACGTTGGTCAACCACTCCGGATAGCTGGTCTCTTGAATGAAGCAGGCGGAGAAGAGTTTCTCTACATCTTCCTTCATCGCTTGATAACTCTCTGGGACAAACTTTCAGCACTTCTGTTGAACCTAGTTGGAGTCCTAATGGATGCTCAGCTTATGCATAATGAGGTCCTCCGAGATCCCAAGCATATCCGAGGGGGTCCAAGCGAACAGGTCTCGATTCTGCCAGACACAACTGATGATGTCCTCTTTGAGGCCAGGGGGAGGGACTTGCTCACTTGGAACCATTTAGCCGGATCTGCTTCGGAGAAGGGGACCTCCTCCAACTCGTCCACTAGCTCGGAGCCGATGGAACTCCGAACGGGGGGAGTTCGACTGCATTCAGAGGAGGACGAGCCCCCCACTATGGCCATATAGCAGGCCCGAGCAGCCTCTTGATTGCCCTTGACGACACCGACCCCAAACTTAGTGGGGAACTTCATTCTCATATGGTAGGCCGAGGGCACTACCTGGAGGGAAGCGAGGCTGGGATGACTGAGGATGTCATTGTAAGCAGCTTTGACATTGACTACCATGAAATTCATCACCTCAATTCTGGAGGTCGGGAACTTTTCGGTAGTGACATCCAAGGTGATGATTCCCTTGATCTGAACTGGGGCATCCGAGAAGCCGTGAAGGGTGTAGCCCGCAAGCTTTAACCTCTCCCGGAAGAATTTCACCCCCTTGAAGGCAGCAAGAAATAGGAAATTAATTGAACTTCAATTGTCTATCAGAATATGGTGGACCTTGTGGTTGGCTAGGCCAAGGCCAATGACCAAGGCATCGCAATGAGGAATCCGGACACCTTCGAGATGCGCATCCGAGAATTAGATAGAAAGTATGTGACCTCGAGGAGGGGGTAGTGTTGGATCCTGTAGGCAAGGCAAGAAGGCAAGAAACACTAGAAGGGGGGGGGGGGGGGGGGTTGAATAGTGTTAGATAAAAATTAAAGATGAAATTGAACTTTTCTTCTGTTCAGTCGACTTAAAAGAGAAATAAGTCGACTGAGGCGTCGGAACAGAAGTGTATTTTAGACAAGTCTGATTAATCGACTTATAGCGGAAACCAATCGACTTGGCAGACAAGTTATATGAAAAGTATATTATACGAATATGACCAGTTGACTTAAGTAAGAGAGGAAGTCGACTGTCCAAAAAAGTTTCACAGAGTAATTAAAAACCAAATAAAGAAAATGCAAGTTCAGAGAAATACAACCATAGAGTACACACGATGTATCCTGGTTCGGTCCTCCCGACCTACATCCAGTCCCCAAGCAACCCACTTGAGATTTTCCATTATTCTTGAAAAATTACAAGAATACTCTATGGCATTTAGACAACAACCTTGTCCAACCCGTAGACTTCTCTCACCACTAGAGAGAACAAACCTACTCTTCCACCAAGAGTGAAAACTTGAATCTACAACCTAGAGCCCTACTCTCCAACCGAGAGGACCACTCTCACAACCCGAGAGTGAAAAACAACAACAAAATAGTTACAGCAACCTATAGCCTTATTTGTGATTTGTGATCTTTGTATGGTGGCTAATAGGTCAACTTCCAAAATCAGTCTAAAACGAAATCACTGTTATACTAGACTGATTTCAGAGAACCAAGACTTAGAGAAAATGAATGCTTTTAGAATGCTTTTTCTTTTCAAAACCAAAAGCTTGAGAACTTAAGAAACAAAATGCTTGGAAAAAGTTGTTAACCTTTGCCAAATGACCTCTATACTCTTTTTATAGAGTTAGAGACATTTGAACGTGGAAAGGTTGAATCCCAACTGCCATACAATGGCAGTAAAAAGATTTTATTTTGAAAAACAAGTTTAAAAACAGAAAACTGTCGAAATGTCTTGAACAGTCGACTGGGTTGCCATAATGAGTCGACTGATCAGAGTTTGAATGAGTTCAGATAGTTTCGTACTAGAACAGTCGACTGGTACTTAACAGCTGAACTTATTCAAGCTTGTTTCGATCTTTTTAAGTTTGTAAAACACTCAATTATTTAAAGATATGTGTGGGTGTGTGTGACAAGGCTATTACAGCATTCTAAGACTCAAAGAATAAAAAGTTACAATTGTTACAAGACACTAAATATAACACATTGAATCATAGGTCTTGTCTTGAGTCTTGAGTCTTGAGATGGAGCTTTAGCCTTTGTCTTTATCTTTGAAGCTGGCAACCTTGTAGCTTTCTTGATCAATTAGCTTTGAGAGCTTTGTTTGTAGCTTTGCTTGATCAACTTGCTTTGAGAGCTTTGTTTGTACATTTTGTCTTTGTGTAATACAACCTGCAATATATAAGATGTAGCACAACAACTTTGCATTGTGTTGGAATCATCAAAGCCAAGAATCAACATTCTCCCCATTTTTGATGATGACAACACAATAGCTTAAAAAATAATAGGAATATTAAACATGCTCAATGCTCCCCCTAACTAATGTACAATATGCATATATTGAAAAACATGCACCGAATGAAAGACATGCATCAAATACACAAACATGCACAAACATGCACAAAATAGCTATTTTTCTCCTCCTTTGTCATCAACAAAAATAGGAGGAAAAAGAAATTGTAAACATAAAGGAGCATTTGCAAAATAGTAAGCTCATAGTAAAAGCAAATGTATGCATAGAAAGATGAAGTACATTGTTCAAATGACTACATAGAAAAATAGAAAATACAAAAATAAGTAGAAAAATACATAAAGAAGTAAAATGCAGTGAATCAGTCTTCTTCATCTTCATCTTGGACACCTTGAGAGGGAGGAGGAAACTGAGAGGTGAACAAGTGAGTGAGATGGGAAATACTGGCTTCAAGAGCGTCTTGACGATCCATTATATAATTGACAGAAGTGTAAAGACTCCTAGGATCATCAAAATCAGCACGAGGACGAGATGAACTAGAAGCAAAAGACCGATGAGCTGAAGTGGCTAAAGGGATAGGAGGTGCATTCCTATGAGGTGACCTAGGTGGAGAATTAAGCAACTTCATACGTGCTAAATTAGCACGATCAAACGAATCAAAGTGTTTTACAACATTCATCTCAGAATCGAGATCAACATCATGAGCATAGAAGACGTGAGTGAGTAAAGCACCAAAAGGAAGAAAAGAGGTATGAGCCTTATGAAGACGATTAAAGATGACTAGACCCCAATTTATTTTTATGTTGCCAAAAATTGCATAAACAGTTTGTTGCAACTCAAGATAATACTGGTCATAACTCCCTGTTTTGGGAATAATGTTATATGACAGTATGTGTGTAACTAGCTTAGCAATAGGAGTAATAGATCGGTTGGTCATAGGAGGACCATGAGTTGGCAAATAAATTCCAAACAAAATGGAGTCATCATCCATATCAACATCTCCTAAATCACACCCTTCATCAGACAGACCCAAAATAAGACTTAGTCTAGCAGGGGTGATTTTCATATGTTTATTTTTGACAGAAGAGAGAATAAAAATCTCATTATCATCCTCTGATGTAACAACCATCATATTTGTATAAAATAAATATATAAGGTGAGAGTAGTAAGAGGGTTGGTTTGCCAAAGACAATAAATCAAATAACCCACATTGTTCAAACAATGGGGCTAGAGGAAACCTATCAAGATCCGGAAAATTGACAAATCTACCCGGAAAAATGATAATGGAACAAATAATGTACCATTTATCAATGAGACTAGGGCTTTTTAAGTATTGAAGATAGTCTCTAGAAGATTATCCCTTCTCTACATTAGAGTGACGAGATCTTTTAGGGGCCATAACTCAAAAACTCTAAAAATCAAGAGAGGGAAAGAGTCTAAGAAGATATACCAGCAAGAAGAGGATAATGATCTTAGGAAAGAGGACTTCGAAATGGGGAAATCCACTGAGTTAGAGCTCCAATTTGGGTTGAAGATCTGAAATCGCCAAGCACCATGTAATACCCTGATTTTTCAATTAATGAAAAATTATTTATTTTGCACGTAGCGTGCACGTGCAATATTTTGGTTAATATTTTTATTAAGATGAGTAAAGATATTTCAATTTGTGCTTTTAATTATTTTGTACAAAAGCCCTATTTTAATCAGATTAAAAAGCCTTTTTCTTAAAGCCCAAAATGTAATTTATTTATTTTATTTTAAAATAACTATTTTAGCCCATAAACTAAAGCCCATGGACTATATTTTTACACAACTTGTCATGTAGAATACAATTTAAAAAACTATTTTATTTTATACAAAAATTTAATGCACAATTTTGGGCCTAGTTGCATGCACGTGCACTACACGTACACGTGCAAAATGCATGCTTTCTTCATGGCCGGGAATGCTTCTTTTTGGAGGGAACTCAAATTTTGAGTGGTGATCATGGGGTCGTGGTTGCTTAGATGTGGGTAGTTATTGCAACTCCTACTTTCATCCTAGCCCTCCATCCTACAACCAACCAATTGATCCTAGCCATCTATTTCCCTTGATTTTTAGTATAAATACCCCCCTCCCCCCCCATGGCTAGTTATTTTGTGCTTAATATTCTCTTCCAAACCTATAGTCAAATAGCATTATCTAGTAGTAGTTTGTGAGTTAAAAGATTGAGTGTGTGTGGGCTTGTTCTTGCAACACCAAGAAGAAGGAGAGGGCCGGCTATTCAAGGAGGGAGCTTTCGGTGTTGGTACTTTTGGAGCTTGTCTGCGCGCGTCTAGGAGGAGGTGCACTCGTTTGCAAAGGACTTTTGTTGCTAATTGTGTTTGTTCTCTCCATACAAGGTGGGTAAAATTTTTTCTATTTCTAAAGTAGGATTGCATGCTAGTTTATTTAGAAAGAATGAAGCATGAAAATGATTAAGAAGAGCACACTTTAATTGGGAAAAATGACTTTTTGAATGATTGAAATGTGGACATACAAATTTATATGTGGTTCTATTATTTGAGTTGTATGTGAATTGATTAGAATCATGAATTGATTGATAGAAAATACATTCTTTTACCATCAAAATTACACACAAAAGTTAGTAGGTCGATTATACCATTTCATGTGTTAAATAAATCCTTTGTGTTGATATGGGCATGAGTAAATTAAAATATGTGTTCGATATAGGAAAATGATTAAAGTCAGAGCATTAATGTGAATTTTATTGACAAAAAAGATTAGAATGCTACAATGCGAAGAAATGTCGAAAAAGAGAAGAAATGTAGTGTTATAATGTATAATTTGAATTAGTGTATGAAAATACGTTTTAATTATTACAAAAATTATTTTTCTCTTACTGATATGCAAATTATGTGAAGTAGTAATAATCTGGAGTTATACAGTATTTTTTATGAAGATCAAATGAAATTGGGACTAGTTGAACATCGAAATGTTCTAATTAACAGAGAGCACGGGTTAAATGCATATGAAATTATATTAGTGACAACTGAGCGCGTAGCTCAAGTGGTCATATGGTGCGGTTGGGTTCTCGGTGGTGATCGGTTCGAATCCCCTGGGTAACACATTTTTTTGTCTAAAATTTTTATAAAGAAAGGGTATCGGCGACTGAGAGCATATAATGCTCTCAGTCCGCCTTATGACGATTGGAGCAGCCGGCCTAGTGGCTGGTGCTGTCGGCTGTGTTCTCAGGGGTGCTGGGTTCGATTCTTGCTCTCGGCAAGAATGAAAAATTGTTTTCTTTTGGGGTTTTAAGTGTCCAAAAATTGTGAAAAAAAATAGGGTTATTCTCCTAAAAATATAAGGGACTTTATAAGAATGATTTGGGGATTATTTGCATGAAATACACTATGATTTGAGAATAAAAGGCATAAATAGAACTATGGTACTCGATATATACTTTGTGAAAAATTATAACTTACAAGAAGAAATTGAAATGAAGGATTAGAAGATTATTTGGCAAAAGGAAATCTTATTGTGTGACATAATGCAATTTATTCTCATTTGAGAATAATGTGGAAATATGAATTGTGAATATTTGTTAGTGATGTGAAATTTTGATATGAAGTGATAATTGATAAAGCATATGAAATTCATGTATAGTCATGGACTATTTGAACAAATTAGAAATCATGATTTGAAAAGAGAATATACATTTGAGTATGATAACTCAACATGGAAATTTATGAGTTGGAAATGCTCATTTTGGAAATTGTGAATTGAAAATTAAAATAAAAGAGTAGCTAAGTCTCCCCCGACATTTGGAAATGAAATGAAATGAAATTTGAAAAGAAAGACCAAGGTTGGTCATGTTGAAATGAATGAATAAGTCCGGTTTAGTGGAGAGGCTAACTCTAGAGCTTCGATTTTTGTTCATGATTTTGATAAAAACTAAGGATTAGTACATAGTGGAGACGTGATGAAAGTAGAAGAAAAACACGAGCATGGGGGCCATCGGATTAGCGGTGTGAGAGTAATCCACAGGCTGCCTGCTTGATGCGTCAAGACATGGCGTGGGCACTACTCCAGAATTATCGTCCCGGTGGCGATGCTTGTGGGATGTTCGAGTGGCTATGGATGGTGCCATTGTTCCATGGCGGAGGCTGAATTGTCCATAGGTTGCCTGCTCGATGCGTCGTGTCAGTGCATGGGATTCCCCTCCAGGCTGCCTGGACATGGGCTCGTAGATCATAGGACATCTAAGACACTACCGTAGTTACAGTAGTTGATTAAGTCATAATGAGGGATTGAACCCTACCAAGATGAAGAACGAATAAGGGCTTGCCCTCGGACCTATGTAGTATGGGATGCATAGAATCCGAACAAGTGCACATTAGTGTCATGTAACATAAATAAATGCATTAAGGACTAAGTGCACAATCACAACACGACATCAATACGGTAGTCCCTTTAGTTTGAAATGTGACAAGTTTGTGTTTGCTAAATATGGAAAATTAAGTTATACTATTTCCGGCATAGAGAGGATGGCCGTGTATAATGATCGTCGGTTGAATAAACTGACGTACCCACAGTCTTATATGCAGGTAAATGGCTTGATAAAGAATAAAGAGGAACAAATGCTTAAAGATTACTCCATGTTGTTGTATATTTGTTTTCATTGTTGTAAAATTTTACTTCCGCTGTGCAATGTAAAATGTAATATTGATGTAAACTCTGTGTAAAGTGAAAAGTTTATATTTCCTTGTAAAATTGTACTAAAAGAAGCGGAAAGATCCTGTAGAACATCTCGAATTCAGTGTATTTGGGATTGGGGGCGTTACAGAGTGGTATCAGAGCCACATTTCTACGCTTTCCATACTTGTACAAATTTATAAGGAACGACACCCTAGAAGTGGACATTAGAGTGTGTGTTTGAGTCTATAGATTTAAATGTAAGTGACTTACATTTGTGTTGCTCTATGACTCATGCTTCTTCCTCTCTATTTCTAAGATGGCTGACCACTTCGACCCTGCTGGAGACGACGACTGGCATATCATTGAGGAAGAGTACCATTCTGGACAGGCAGATTCTGAGGACGAGTACTATCCAGGACAAGCAGATTCTGACGGAGAAGAATGGCCTGAATCCCGAGAGATTACCCCACCTCCGGATTCATCTGATGACTCTTCTTCTGACGAAGAAGAAGAACCAGTTCCAAATAGTCTTGTGACTTCTCTTCAGTGGCAGGTAGAAACCCTGCGAGAGAGAGTCGGATTATTGGAGGCTCAGCTGGCAAAGTGCAAGGACGACTATTCTGTTCTCAGTCATCGTATATGGGAACTCGAAAAGAGGAAGAATATGACAGATGTGCTGAAGGATGAAGTTGATGAAGTACGGGGAGAACTTCGAGAGGCGAAGGGGAACCGTAGGAATTAGAATGTTGTAGCTTCTACTATCTTTCATTCTGATGTTAAGAAATGTTTTTCAATTCGAATGTATAAAGTTTGGAATTCAATAAAATGCAAGTTGACTTGAAAATTCATGTCTTATACTTCGAATTTGATGGACCTTTTACATCAGAATATGGAATGAAAGCTGTTGTGTTGTTCGATACTGGATCCTCTCATACTTTTGTGTCTCCTAAATTTGCTAAAGTGTTGGGAGTTGTACCGAAGATTTTTCCAGGCAAGATCTTAGCAGTAGCTACTCCATCAGGAAAAACTTTAACCACTGATCGGTATTATGCTGATTGTGAGATTGTGATTGGAGATGGAATCTTTGGCATTGATCTGATTGAGCTGACTATCTTGGGAGTCGATGTTATCATTGGCATTGATTGGATGTCGGTGTATAGTGCAAGTATCGAGTGTAAGACCAAGACAGTAACAGTGAAGGCTCCAGGTGGACCTGAAGTCACTTTCCAAGGAAAGCGAAAATGTTCTAGGTTGGTGGCAGCTATCCGCAAGGAAGAGACTCCTGTGGAAGTGCAAGGGATTCCTGTGGTTCGGGACTATCCGACTGTGTTCTTGGAAGATTTTCCTGGGTTACCCCCGCATCGTGATGTAGAGTTCAGCATCACTGTTCAACCGGGAAGTGTACCCATTTCTAAGGCACCGTATAGGATGGCTCCAGTGGAACAGGATGAAGTGAAACGGCAGATTGAGGAACTGTTGGAGAGATGCTTTATTCAACCTAGTGCGTCACCTTGGGGAGCACCAGTGCTTTTGGTAAAGAAGAATGATGGATCGATGAGGATGTGTATCGATTACCAGGAGCTGAATAAGGTCACTGTTCAAAATAAGTATCCTATTCCTCGAATGGATGACTTATTCGATCGTCTACAAGGAGCAGCTGTATTCTCCAAAATAGATCATCGATCAGGATATCACCAGGTTCGAGTGAAAGCTGAAGATGTGCACAAGACTGCATTTAGAACTCGACATGGGCATTACGAATTCTTAGTTATGCCATTCGGAGTAACGAATGCACCCGCAATCTTCATGGATTTGATGAATAGAGTTCTGAGGCCGTTCATTGATTCTTTCGTCGTGGTGTTTATCGACGATATTCTCGTGTACTCCAAGTCAGAGGAGGAGCACACCGAGCATCTAGCAGCAGTTTTGAAGAAGCTGGAAGAGCAGAAGTTGTATGCCAAGTTATCCAAGTGTGATTTCTGGAAATCTAAAGTGGCATTCCTAGGTCACATCCTTTCTAAGGAGGGAGTGACAACTGACCCTCAGAAGATAGAGGCAGTGAGAGATTGGGCTAGGCCTACTACAGTAAAGGAAGTCAGAAGTTTTCTTGGGATGACTGGATACTACCGGAGATTCATTCAAGGTTATGCTCAGATAGCCGTGCCACTTACTGGACTGACCAAGAAGAATGTGAGCTTCAAGTGGACTGAGCAATGTGAGGCAAGCTTTCAGGAGTTGAAAGAGAAGCTGACTACCGCACCTATTTTGGCTTTGCCTAGAGCAGGTGTTGAGTATGATGTTTACAGCGATGCTTCACATCGTGGGCTTGGTTGTGTCTTAATGCAAGAGGGAAGAGTAAGCGCTTATGGGTCTAGGCAACTATGACCACATGAGAAGAATTACCCGACTCATGATCTGGAGTTGGCTGCGATTATCTTTGCCCTGAAGCAGTGGAGGCACTACGTGTACGGTGAGAAGTTGAACATGTACACGGACCACAAGAGCTTGAAGTACATATATCAGCAGAGAGATCCGAATCTGAGGCAGCGAAGATGGTTGGAAGTGTTTGAGGACATGCGACCTGAGATCAAGTATCATCCTGGAAAAGCTAATGTTGTGGCTGATGCACTTAGTTACAAGAGCAGTTTAGCCAGTTTGATTACAACTCAGAAGCATTTGATTGAGGAATTGGACTGAGCAGGTATTGAGGTTGTCTTGTAAGGATTGGGAGCATCTTTGGCTCAGTTGAGGCTTCAGCCTACACTGAATGGAAGGATTATTGCAAGTCAGGAGGTTGATGCTGATATTTTGGAGATGAAGGAGCAGGTTGGTGCTGGCAGGTTGCCCGGATTTCAAATCAGGGATGGAGTGCTGTGGTTCGGAGATAGACTGTGCATTCCAAATCAGGCGGACCTGAAAGAGAGTATTCTTCAGGAGGCGTATGCAACTCTTTTGTCGGTACATCCTAGGAGTACTAAGATGTACAAAGACATCAAACATCATTTCTGGTGGTCAGGTTTGAAGCGGGATGTGGCTGAATTTGTGGCGAAGTGTGAGGTTTGTCAGCAAGTCAAAGCCGAAAATCAGAGACCCGGAGGTCTATTACAGTCGTTACCTATTCCGGAATGGAAGTGGGATAACATCAGTATGGATTTCATTACGGGATTGCCTAAGAGTCCTAAAGGCAATGATGCGATTTGGGTTATAGTCGATCGACTAACCAAATCCGCTCACTTTTTGGCGATGAAACTCACTGCTTCGATGGACAAGTTGGCTGAGTTGTATGTTGGCGAGATCGTCAGGCTTCATGGTGTTCCATCAACTATTGTGTCTGATCGAGATGCGCGGTTTACCTCGCATTTCTGGAGGAGTCTTCAGACAGCTTTGGGTACCAAGACAGATTTCAGCACTGCTTTTCATCCGCAAATCGATGGGCAGACCGAGAGAGTCAATCGTATTCTTGAAGATATGCTTCGGTGTTGTATACTAGACTTTGGAGGCAGTTGGGAAAGGCATTTACCCTTGGTAGAGTTTGCCTATAACAACAGTTTTCAGGCTAGCATCGGGATGGCACCGTACGAAGCTCTGTATGGCAGGAAGTGCAGGACACCTATTTGTTGGTTTGAAGTTGGGGAGCGTCAGTTGTTTGGTCTTGAGCTTGTGCAGCAAACCTCTGAGAAGATTGTTCTGATCAGGAAAAGGTTGGTAGAAGCTCAGAGCAGGCAGAAAAGCTATGCAGACAACCGGAGAAGGGACCTTGAGTTTGAGGTTGGTGACTTCGTCTTTCTGAAGGTATCACCCAGTAAAGGTGTGGTTCAATTTGGCAAAGGCGGGAAATTAGCCCCGAGGTTTATAGGCCCGTACAAGATATTGAAAAGGATCGGAAAAAATGCTTACCGGCTTGAATTACCAGAAGAGTTATCTCAGGTGCACAATGTCTTTCATGTGTCTATGCTGAGAGGTTACATTCCAGATCCGAGTCATCATTTGCCTGAAGTGCCGGAAGGTTTGCAGTTGGATCTGAACTACATCAAGTCTCCTGTCGAGATTGTTGATCGTCGAGAGAAAGTCTTGAGGAATAAGACGATACCGATGGTCAAGGTAGTCTGGAGAAACCATTTGGTTGAAGAGGCTACTTAGGAGTCCGGGGAGAGGATGTTGAAGGACTATCCTGAGCTTTTTGCTTGATTGTATCTTTGTATCTTTTTGTTCTTGTGTGAGTGTTGTATTTTTGTTTCTCTCACTCTTGACTGTAGTTCCGGGGACGGAACTATTCTAAGGAAGGAGTGTTGTAATACCCTGATTTTTCAATTAATGAAAAATTATTTATTTTGCACGTAGCGTGCACGTGCAATATTTTGGTTAATATTTTCATTAAGATGAGTAAAGATATTTCAATTTGTGCTTTTAATTATTTTGTACAAAAGACCTATTTTAATCAGATTAAAAAGCCTTTTTCTTAAAGCCCAAAATGTAATTTATTTATTTTATTTTAAAATAACTATTTTGGCCCATAAACTAAAACCCATGGACTATATTTTTACACAACTTGTCATATAGAATACAATTTAAAAGACTATTTTATTTTATACAAAAATTTAATGCACAATTTTGGGCCTAGTTGCATGCACGTGCACTACACGTACACGTGCAAAATGCATGCTTTCTTCATGGCCGGGAATGCTTCTTTTTGGAGGGAACTCAATTTTTGAGTGGTGATTATGGTGTGGTGGTTGCTTAGATGTGGGTAGTTATTGCAACTCCTACTTTCATCCTAGCCCTCCATCCTACAACCAACCAATTGATCCTAGCCATCTATTTCCCTTGATTTTTAGTATAAATACCCCCCTCCCCCCCCATGGCTAGTTATTTTGTGCTTAATATTCTCTTCCAAACCTATAGTCAAATAGCATTATCTAGTAGTAGTTTGTGAGTTAAAAGATTGAGTGTGTGTGGGCTTGTTCTTGCAACACCAAGAAGAAGGAGAGGGCCGGCTATTCAAGGAGGGAGCTTTCGGTGTTGGTACTTTTGGAGCTTGTCTGCGCGCGTCTAGGAGGAGGTGCACTCGTTTGCAAAGGACTTTTGTTGCTAATTGTGTTTGTTCTCTCCATACAAGGTGGGTAAAATTTTTTCTATTTCTAAAGTAGGATTGCATGCTAGTTTATTTAGAAAGAATGAAGCATGAAAATGATTAAGAAGAGCACACTTTAATTGGGAAAAATGACTTTTTGAATGATTGAAATGTGGACATACAAATTTATATGTGGTTCTATTATTTGAGTTGTATGTGAATTGATTAGAATCATGAATTGATTGATAGAAAATACATTCTTTTACCATCAAAATTACACACAAAAGTTAGTAGGTCGATTATACCATTTCATGTGTTAAATAAATCCTTTGTGTTGATATGGGCATGAGTAAATTAAAATATGTGTTCGATATAGGAAAATGATTAAAGTCAGAGCATTAATGTGAATTTTATTGACAAAAAAGATTAGAATGCTACAATGCGAAGAAATGTCGAAAAAGAGAAGAAATGTAGTGTTATAATGTATAATTTGAATTAGTGTATGAAAATACGTTTTAATTATTACAAAAATTATTTTTCTCTTACTGATATGCAAATTATGTGAAGTAGTAATAATCTGGAGTTATACAGTATTTTTTATGAAGATCAAATGAAATTGGGACTAGTTGAACATCGAAATGTTCTAATTAACAGAGAGCACGGGTTAAATGCATATGAAATTATATTAGTGACAACTGAGCGCGTAGCTCAAGTGGTCATATGGTGCGGTTGGGTTCTCGGTGGTGATCGGTTCGAATCCCCTGGGTAACACATTTTTTTGTCTAAAATTTTTATAAAGAAAGGGTATCGGCGACTGAGAGCATATAATGCTCTCAGTCCGCCTTATGACGATTGGAGCAGCCGGCCTAGTGGCTGGTGCTGTCGGCTGTGTTCTCAGGGGTGCTGGGTTCGATTCTTGCTCTCGGCAAGAATGAAAAATTGTTTTCTTTTGGGGTTTTAAGTGTCCAAAAATTGTGAAAAAAAATAGGGTTATTCTCCTAAAAATATAAGGGACTTTATAAGAATGATTTGGGGATTATTTGCATGAAATACACTATGATTTGAGAATAAAAGGCATAAATAGAACTATGGTTCTCGATATATACTTTGTGAAAAATTATAACTTACAAGAAGAAATTGAAATGAAGGATTAGAAGATTATTTGGCAAAAGGAAATCTTATTGTGTGACATAATGCAATTTATTCTCATTTGAGAATAATGTGGAAATATGAATTGTGAATATTTGTTAGTGATGTGAAATTTTGATATGAAGTGATAATTGATAAAGCATATGAAATTCATGTATAGTCATGGACTATTTGAACAAATTAGAAATCATGATTTGAAAAGAGAATATACATTTGAGTATGATAACTCAACATGGAAATTTATGAGTTGGAAATGCTCATTTTGGAAATTGTGAATTGAAAATTAAAATAAAAGAGTAGCTAAGTCTCCCCCGACATTTGGAAATGAAATGAAATGAAATTTGAAAAGAAAGACCAAGGTTGGTCATGTTGAAATGAATGAATAAGTCCGGTTTAGTGGAGAGGCTAACTCTAGAGCTTCGATTTTTGTTCATGATTTTGATAAAAACTAAGGATTAGTATATAGTGGAGACGTGATGAAAGTAGAAGAAAAACACGAGCATGGGGGCCATCGGATTAGCGGTGTGAGAGTAATCCACAGGCTGCCTGCTTGATGCGTCAAGACATGGCGTGGGCACTACTCCAGAATTATCGTCCCGGTGGCGACGCTTGTGGGATGTTCGAGTGGCTATGGATGGTGCCATTGTTCCATGGCGGAGGCTGAATTGTCCATAGGTTGCCTGCTCGATGCGTCGTGTCAGTGCATGGGATTCCCCTCCAGGCTGTCTGGACATGGGCTCGTAGATCATAGGACATCTAAGACACTACCGTAGTTACAGTAGTTGATTAAGTCATAATGAGGGATTGAACCCTACCAAGATGAAGAACGAATAAGGGCTTGCCCTCGGACCTATGTAGTATGGGATGCATAGAATCCGAACAAGTGCACATTAGTGTCATGTAACATAAATAAATGCATTAAGGACTAAGTGCACAATCACAACACGACATCAATACGGTAGTCCCTTTAGTTTGAAATGTGACAAGTTTGTGTTTGCTAAATATGGAAAATTAAGTTATAATATTTTCGGTATAGAGAGGATGGCCGTGTATAATGATCGTCGGTTGAATAAACTGACGTACCCACAGTCTTATATGCAGGTAAATGGCTTGATAAAGAATAAAGAGGAACAAATGCTTAAAGATTACTCCATGTTGTTGTATATTTGTTTTCATTGTTGTAAAATTTTACTTCCGCTGTGCAATGTAAAATGTAATATTGATGTAAACTCTGATGTAAAGTGAAAAGTTTATATTTCCTTGTAAAATTGTACTAAAAGAAGCGGAAAGATCCTGTAGAACATCTCGAATTCAGTGTATTTGGGATTCGGGGCGTTACACACCAGCAGCACAGCCGACTTATGGACTTCGGATTAGAGAGAGACAGTGAATTAGAAAAAGTGAAAAGAGATGTAGAAGTTAGGGTTTTACACTCATATGAAGGGTTAGGATCAAATCTGGTGAAAAAACAAGGGACGAGATTGGTCAAGGTGAAATGACAATGTAAAGATTCGCCTTAAAAGAAGTGCCAATTTCGAATCTGAAAGAAGAGCGGATTCGCGACAGTCGACTGGAGGGTAGGATCAGTCACTTAGTCGGGGGAAAAATAGATAAAAGAAGATAAAGAAGATAGCAGTAATACAACTGGCAGTCGACTTACAGTTCACAGTCGACTTTCCAGTGTTTAAAAACTCAGGAAAATAAGTATAACGAAAAATACTTGATCAGTCGACTGAAATAAAAATTTTAAGTCGACTTACCAAGGTTAAAATTTCAAGAAACATCATGAAGACTACAAATTCCTAGTTCTCTTCTTAAAGTGATAAAAGTATCTTCCTTAAGTGGTTTAGTAAAGATATCTGCTACTTATTTATCAGTAGAAATAAAGTCTAAAGAAATATCTCTCTTTAAAACATGATCACGTAGAAAATGATGTCTAATATCAATGTGTTTCGTGCGTGAATATAACCGGATTTTTAGATAAGTTAATGGCACTGGTATTGTCACACATTATAACAGATTTTCAAAAAGAAATACCATAGTCTAATAGGGTTTGTTTCATTCACAAAATTTGGGCACAAGTCAAACTTGTAGCGATATATTTAGTTTCTGTAGTAGATAGGGATACCGAATTTTGCTTCTTACTGCACCAAGATACTAGGGAATGTCCCAAAAAGTGACACGTTCCACTATTACTTTTTCGGTCAGTTTTACTACCGGCAAAATCCGCATCGCTATATGACAAAAGTGGTGCGTGGATAAAATAAACCATACCCAGACCTGCCTTTAATGTATCTTAAAATATGTTTCATAGCTTTTAAGTGAGATTCTTTAGCACACAAACATACACTACACATAATGTCTGATCTACTAGCAGTATATATAAGAGTGAGCTAATCATACCTTGATGAAGTTTTTGATCGACACTCTTACCTAATTCATCTTTGTCAAGGGTAGTGGTAGTAGCCATAGGTGTGGTTTTACTACTTGTGCTATCCATGCCAAATCATTTGAGTAATTCCTTAGTATATTTTCCTTAATTAATAAATATGCCATTTGGTGACTGTTTAATTTGCAGTCCAAGAAAATAATTGAGTTCACCCATGTGACTCATCCCAAACTCATTTGTCATGGTATTAGCAAACTCTTGACATAGATTACTATTAGTAGAACCAAAAATTATGTCATCTACATATATTTGTATGATCAAAATATTGGTCTCAATTCTCCTAATAAACAAAGTAGTATCTACTTTACCTATTTTAAAACCCGTTTCTAAAAGAAAAGTCTTCAAACAATCATACCAAGTACGAGGTGCTTGTTTAAGACCATATAAAGCCTTTTTCAATTTAAAAACATGGTTTAGGAATTGTTCATGTTCGAAACCAGGTGGTTGCTTAACATAAACATCTTTCTTTATAAACCCATTAAGAAAAGCACTTTTCACGTCCATTTGGAAAAGTGTAAAGTTCATAAAACAAGCAAAAGATAATAAAATACGAATCGATTCTAGTCTAGCAACAGGAGCATATGTTTCATCGAAATCTATGACTTCTTCTTGATTATATCCTTGAGCAACTAGTCTAGCTTTGTTCCTAACGACTTGTCCTGATTCATCTAATTTATTCTTGAATACTCATTTGGTACCAATTATAGTATGGCCAGGAGGTCATGGAACTAAATCCCATACATCATTCCTTATAAATTGGTTTAACTCATCTTGCATGGCATTCATTCAAAACTCATTCTCACAAGCTTCTTGTATATTTTTCGGTTCAAAACCCGATAAGAAAGCCGTGTGAGAAATCATGTTAACATAAGATCTTGTCTGAAAATCACGTGAAATGTCACCAATTAATAAGTCATGAGGATGATCTCTAACTTCAACATAAGATTTTGGTAAAGTTGGAGACATCACAATAGGATCAATCGACTTGACTAGTCCATCAGTCGACTGATTAACATCAGTCGACTGACTTCCTTATCAGTCGACCTATCCGCAAGAGTAGTTTGCTCTAAAGATGTAATAACCTTATTTAAAGGTGATGAATCAGTTTCATCATTTTCAATTAAAGTTGATGAAGGCAGAGATTCATCAAATGCAACATGCATGGATTCTTCAATAGTCAATGTTGACTTGTTGAAGATCCTATATGCCTTACACCTATTTGAGTATCCTATAAAAATAACCTCATTAGATCTAGGATCAAACTTATCTAGATTATCTTTAGTGTTCAGAATAAAACACTTACATCCAAATATTTTGAAGTAAGATACTTTAGGAATTCTATCAAAAAATAGCTCATAACATTTTTTTTAAGCTTAGGCCTAATCAATATTCTATTTAAAACATAACAAGCTGTAGCAACGGCTTCAGCCCAAAAATACTTAGGTAAATTGCTTTCAACAAGCATGGTACGTGTACATTCTTGCAAAGTCCGATTCTTTCTTTCGACCACTCCATTTTGTGGTGAAGCTCTAGGAAATGCAAATGAATGAGTTATAACATTCTTGTTGCAATATTCCGCAAACGTTTCATTCTCAAATTCTCCACCATAATCACTTCTAATAGTGACTATGGTTAGAGACTTTTGATTTTGAATTCGTTTACAAAAATTAGCAAATTCAACAAAAGCATCATTCTTATGTTTTAAAAAGAAAGTCCAAGTGAATTGTGAAAAATCATCTACTAAAACAAATATATACCTACTTTTATTTAAAGAAGCAACTCTAGTAGGGCCAAATAAATTCATGTGGATTAATTCGAGAGGCCTACTAGTAGAAATTACTTTTTTTGTTTTAAAAGTAGATTTAATTTGTTTACCTAGTTGACATGCATCACACAACTTATCCTTTTTATAGGATAGTCTTGGCAGCCATTTAACTAGGTTGTACTTAAACAATTTAGCAAGAATTTTTATATTCACATGGCCAAATCGTTTATGCCATAGCCAAGAATCATTATTAGAAGCTACCAAGCAAAAATCATTCGAAAACTCATATGACTTTAAACATAATTCATAAATGTTATTCTTCCTACAACCTTGAAAAATTAGATTTTGTATGGTAGAGTCATATATTAAACATGCATCTTTTTCAAACACGATTTTATAACCCTTATCACATAGTTGGCTAATTCTTAACAAGTTATGCTAAAGTCCACTAACTAGAAAAACATCTTCTATTGAAGGGTTAGTGTGCTTGCCGACCATGACTATTCCAATCACCTTTCCTTTGTTATTGTCACCGAATGTGACTGTTCCTCCATTAATTTCTTGTATGGAAGATAGAAGGTTAGCATGAACAGTCATGTGCTTTGAGCATCCCCTGTCAAGTATCCATCGATCTCTTTTAGGTACCTATAAAATTTTCAATGTGAATATGGTACCCTTTTTATTGGGTTCAAAAGAGATTAGTTTATGGAAAACCAAACCCAAAGAGAGTTTGATTTTCCACCATAAGAAAAAATATAATTAACATAATTACATACAGAAAAAATGTATGAACTAATGTAAGTATTTCTATCTTTCGGACTCAAATTAACTGAAACCCATATATTTTTGCACTTTCTAGTCGACTTTATCGAACCTTTCAGTCGACTGTTACTGAAATCCAGTCGACTGGGAGGTAGAATAGGTCAACTTATTTAAGGTTTTCGTTTCTTTGAATGAAACTCAGAACCTCTGGACAGGTGACTGATACTTGGGTTCAGTCGACTGGTCTGAACTATAGATTTACTTTTATCATTAAAACTTACAGTCTTAGGCTTTTCAAAAAACTCATACAGTTTATTCTTAACACTAGAAATAGGTACGGATTTATTTACAATAGTGTTCTTAGAGACATGAGGTTTTTCATGAGACTTTTGAAAACCAAGTCCAAACCTTTTATTGGATTGCACTTGATTTTGGAGAACATCTTTTAAATTCTCCTTTCCTTTATTAAATTTAGATACATTCTTGGATATCTCTTCATAATTTTTCTTTATAGACACAAGATCTATATCTAAACTAGAAAGACGAGAATTTAAAGATTTCACTTCTTTATCAAGGTCAAGATTCTTTTGGGAAAGTGTTTGATTTACTTTCTCCGAATTCTTAACTCTAATTTTTTCTTTCTTAAGCTCTAGAAAAATCTCGTTGAAAGCATCAAGTAAATCATTAGAATTATAATCATCACTTACTTGATTTTGAGACGCCTTGAAGCAAACGTTAGCAACCTCGTTTGTCTCTTCATTTTCTTCTTCCGATGAAGAGTCGCTATCATCCCAAGTTGCTTGGTATGCCTTTTTGTTCATTATGAACTTGTTCTTTGTGTACTTGTCCTTCTTGAAGTTGGAAGCCTTTCCTTTAGATTTAGCATTTTCAAGTGGGCAATCCTTCTTCATATGACCAGTTTTGTTACACTTTCTCATGAACATGGCTATCTCTTTCTTATCTTCTTCTTCATCCTCGGAGTCCAACATGGCTTTAAATACTAGTGTCTTCTTCTTTGATTGTAGAGGTTCTAGATCCTTCTTGCGTTCTTCAAGTTGTACCTCATACGCCATAAGATTTTCTACAAGACTTTCAAGAGAAAGTTGTGTTAATAAATCATTGGTCTCTTCTTTGGCAGTGGTCTTCTTCTCTCATTCGAGAGTTAGTGCACGAAGAACCTTCCTCACCATTTTGGCTTGAGTGTACATCTTTCCAAGCACTACAAGTGAATTTGTAATATCCGTGAACCTTGTAATCATTTCAGACACATTCTCGTTCTACTTCATGCGGAACATCTCAAACCTGTGAACAAGAGTAGATATTTTAGATTCTGTTACTTTCTTTGTTCCTTCATGAGTTCTCTCGAGTGTGTGCCAAATTTGATGTGCGGTTATTGCATTGGACACACGGTTGAACTCCACCTTTGTAAGATCACAAAATAGCGTGTTCATCGCCTTTGAATTGTTCATTGTTTGGCTCTTCATGTCATCGTTCCATTATGCATATGAAATGATAGGAGCGGTGTACTCGGTCTCCGTCATGTTCCATATCTCATAGTTGATGGACTGAAGATAGATCTTCATTCTACACTTCCAATAGTTGTAATTGGTTCCATCGAAGAGGGGTGGCCTTTGTGTGGATTGGCCTTCATGGTATTGGTTTGCATTAGAAGTAGTTGCCATTGCGCTCAACCAGGCTCTAATACCAAGTGTTGGATTCTGTAGGCAAGGCAAGAAATACTAGAGGGGGGGTGAATAGTGTTATATAAAAATTAAAGACGAAATTGAACTTTTCTTCTGTTCAGTCGACTTAAAAGAGAAACAAGTCGACTGAGGCATTAGAACAGAAGTGTATTTTAGACAAGTCTGATCAATCGACTTATAGCGGAACCAGTCGACTTGCCAGACAAGTTATATGAAAAGTATATTATTCGAATCTGACCAGTCGACTTAAGTAAGAGAGGAAGTCGACTGTCCAGATAAGTTTCACAGAGTAATTAAAAACCAAATAAAGAAAATGCAAGTTCAGAAAAATACAACCACAGAGTACACACGATGTATCCTGGTTCGGTCTTCCCGACCTACATCCAGTCCCCAAGCAACCTACTTGAAATTTTCCACTATTCTTGAAAAATTACAAGAATACTCTATGGCATTTAGACAACAACCTTGTCCAACCCGTAGACTTCTCTCACCACTAGAGAGAACAAACCCACTCTTCCACCAAGAGTGAAAACTTGACTCTACAACCTAGAGCCCTACTCTCCAACTGAGAGGACCATTCTCACAACCCAAGAGTGAAGAACAACAACAAAATAGTTACAACAATCTATAGCCTTGTTTGTAATTTGTTATCTTTGTATGGTGGCTAATAGGTCAACTTCCGAAATCAGTCTAAAACGAAATCACTGTTATACTAGACTGATTTCAGAGAACCAAGACTTAGAGAAAATGAATGCTTTTAGAATGCTTTTTCTTATCAAAACCAAAAGCTTGAGAACTTAAGAAACAAAATGCTTGAAAAAAGTTGTTAACCTTTGCCAAATGACCTCTATACTCTTTTTATAGAGTTAGAGACGTTTGAACATTGAAAGGTTGAATCCCAACTGCCATACAACGGCAGTAAAAAGATTTGATTTTGAAAAACAAGTTTAAAAACAGAAAACTGTCGAAACGGCTTGTACAGTCGACTGGGTTGCCAAAATGAGTCGACTGGTCAGAGTTTGAATGAGTTCAGACAG
The DNA here is from genome assembly GCA_017893485.1 of Hemerocallis citrina. Classification (NCBI taxonomy): domain Eukaryota; kingdom Viridiplantae; phylum Streptophyta; class Magnoliopsida; order Asparagales; family Asphodelaceae; genus Hemerocallis; species Hemerocallis citrina. The sequence goes on from CM030361.1 coordinate 142,554,987, forward strand.
TTTCATAGTAGGACAGTCGACTGGTGCCAAATAGCGGTCGACTGGTACTTAATAGCTGAACTTATTCAAGCTTGTTTTAATCTTTTTAAGTTTGTAAAACACTTAATTATTTAAAGATGTGTGTGTGTGACAAGGCTATTACAACATTCTAAGACTCAAAGAATAAAAAGTTACAATTGTTACAAGACACTAAATACAACACATTGAAGCATAGGTCGTGTCTTGAGTCTTGAGTCTTAAGATGAAGCTTTAGCATTTGTCTTTATCTTTGAAGCTGGCAACCTTGTAGCTTTCTTGATCAATTAGCTTTGAGAGCTTTGTTTGTAGCTTTGCCTGATCAACTTGCTTTGAGAGATTTGTTTGTACATTTTGTCTTTGTGTAATACAACCTGCAATATATAAGATGTAGCATAACAATTTTGCATTGTGTTGGAATCATCAAAACCAAGAATCAACAGGTAGTTGTCGACCAAACTAACTTCCCAAACGAAAGCCTTGCAGGAGGAATTCAAGCCCCCCCCCCCCCAACCCACCCACCCCATGGGCTCACCATGAACCCAGTGGAGGATTTCCATTTTTTGGGAGTGCTGAGATTCGGACTCCACGTCTGGGCACTTGTTCGCTCCTCGAGGGGAGGAGAGGCCTTTGTATCATCCCAGGTGAATTTAGAAAAGTACCTTCTCTGGTTGACGGCCTCGATTTCGTCTTTAAAAGCCTAATTGTTGTCGGTCTCGTGGCCATGATCTCGATGGAACCGGCAGTAAAACCTTATGTTCCATTTCTTGTTATTGTTGTTAGACCGAGGGAGTGTCAGATCAACACCTCCTCCTCCACCTCCATGAGGATGGCAGAGACACACGAATTAAGCGTAGTGAACTTCTCAAAATGAGAGACCAGAGGGGGTCGCCTCTACCTGGAAGGAGGGGTCGCCTCTACTCAGAGGCATCTTTCTGGGTCTTCTTCGGGACCTCATAATTTTCCATCTTCCTCTTCCCCTTGGCCGGGGACTCTTTCCGGCCTCCTGTGTGCAGGGCCTCTTTGGCTCAGATATACTTCCCGCTCTGGAGAAGAAGGACAGGAAAGTCAGTGGGCGGCTTCTTAGTCGGGGTGGCCTTCAACAGATCGTGCCGGACATTGTGTCCGAAGGTGCAGCCGTGACCCCAGTATCTAGGGAGGAGATTGATCGGGCCTCGACTGTAAATCTCCAGACGAAGTCCCGAAGGGCCTGGTCCTTCTGCTTGAGGTCTAGCAGGGAAGTGCTCATCTTCTCAGCCTTGCAACTGATCACGAAGTAAGCGAGGAAACTTTCTTAGAGCTAATCGGATGAGAAGATTGAGTTAAGGGCGAGCTTGGAGTACCATTCTCATGCGAGCCCCCACAGCGTGGCCGGGAAGGCACTGCAGAGAAGGGGATCCGAGGTACTGTGAATCATCATAAGGGTTTTGAACCCCTTAATGTGATCAAAAGGATCTGACTCTCCGTTGTAAGTCTCAAATGCATGAGGCTTGAAGCTCCTCGGGATAGGGGCCTCAAGGCTGTAGGATGAGAAGGGTGGCTGGACCAGCTGATACCCTCGGTTAGACTGCCTATCGTCTTCGCCGATCTGGGTGAGGCAGTCTTCCATCTTCCGGAGATGTTTGAGGATGCCATGCTCTCGTCCCTCAGATCGACCCATAGGACTCCCCGTTCTCGATCCTCCGAATATGGGTGTTTCCGGTGTGGTGGTCATTCCGAGCCCCGCCTCGATGAGCCTGGAGGACCTAGTTCTGAAACTCATGGAACTCGGCCCTCGTCACATGTCCCCCTTCTCCATGGGTATTTGGAGGTCGGCTATCCTTCAGGAAAAGACTACGCTCCTTCCGACCCTTGGAAGAGTGACAGCTATGGCTCGGAGGATGATCTGAGGGTCCTTCATTTCTTGAGCAGTTGAGGTCATGGCAAAGGTCCTCCTCGTTGTGTCTATTGTTGGGGACGTTTTGAAGGTCTGAAACTGTTGGATGGTCAGCCTGTCGTCCGACCGAGCGAGAGACCCTCAGAGCCAGCCTTTGCTGATGCTCGTCCCACTGCTGTTGCAAAGCCTGGGTGGCCGGGCGAGGAGGAGGAGGTGGAGGGTGGTCTGTATGACTCCCCGTGGTTGTAGTCTTCTTGGCCTTAGGGGTCATGGGAGAAGATGGATACGGCGTAGGATCGGAGTCAGAGGATAGATCTGATGATTTCCCACAGACGGAGCCAATATGTTGCTGCTATTTTTTTAGTGTGGGAGCAGTAGATATTGAGTTCTTTTGATGGAAAGGAAACTCATCTCAGTCGTAGATCTAACCTTGATGTGGGGCTAGTATGAGTGGGGTGTATGGATATAGCGACCGCCGAAGACCTGCAAAAAAGTCTGAAACACATGGAGGACTCCCCCGACAGACCCTTCCGATGATCAAGTCAATAACTAGCAGATTGAAGAGGGATTAGGTGGTAATAAATGTGGTTACCTTGTAATAGTAGAGGTCGACCTGTATTTATAAGCTGGTGATAATCTTTTATAGAGAGATTCCCTGCTGCATAATTGGATTCTGCTGATTAGGGATATGATGGAGCTATTAATCCCCTGATCTTAGGGAATTTGATTATTCCATAATTGAGCAACCCTCCTTGGCAACCGAACTGAATTGATGGGCCTGTGGGAGGCCCGTGAACTGTCTTCGGGCTTTAGGTTTTCATAAAATGGTCGTCTTGTCCATGTCTGCCTCGTGATCCATACTAGGAATGGTGGAGCTTGGCCACGATTTTTATCTGTATCAAATGTAGACTTTTTGATTTTCTTATGTAATTGTTTTCTATTAGTTCTTTTATATGTATTTTGAATTCTTCTAAATTTGTTGATTTATGTCTTATAGGTTAACTTTTATTATTTTGTTCTTATCTATTAGCTCTATATGAACTGTGAGTTTACTTAAGTACCATTTTGCTAAAGGGTCTTCTCCACACAGGTCGTCTAATTATTTTCTAAATTTTTTTGTATAATTGATTCTTGGACTTACTGTATTTTAGTTTTATTTGGAAAATACTGATATTCACCACGCTGGGTTGAAGAAACTCTGATGTGTGGTAGGTCTGTTCTAGTATAGGGTTGTGTATTTTTAATTGCAATTGCTTTGTGTTTATAAGGTGTTGTAAATATAACAGTTCTGGTCGATATAGTCATAGTATAGTATTGTTGTAAAAAGTCATTTCTTAATTAGACATCATTAATCATGTCATCAAATTGGTATATTATTGGTATTTTTATGATGTAATTTTCTACTAGTATTATAATATTTTGTTGATATTTGTCAAGTATAATACTTTTTCCTGTCAATCCATTTATTGTTTTTATATTATTTCCAACTTATTTTCATTTTGGTAGTATATTTTCACAGCATAAGCTTGTGTCTGCTCCATTGTCTATTGGATTGTGATTATTTCTTGATTTGTATCCTTCGTATATAATTTTTGTTAGTATGTATAGTTTATTTTTTATTGCCCTTAATAGATTCATTTAGACAATATTATATTTATTACTATACTTTCATTATTTACTATTATTGTTATTTGTTCGTCTTGTATTGAGTATGGTTGTACTAATATAAGGAAGTCCGTTCCTAATAATATTTCATAAACATTGTGTTCTGGGTCTACTTGTAGAAGTAATAGTATTTCATTTCTACTATTTATTCTTTGTGGTAATAATATTTTATGAACAATTGAATGTCTATTATTATAGTAGTCCAAATAGTAATATGGGTTTTCTAATGGTATTAATTTTGTTGTGTTTATAATTGTTTGTTTAATATATGAACTAGCAGCTCCTGTATCTACAATGGCTATTTGTTTGTTCCATTTACCATTGTCATAGTATTCTATTTCTATCTTAAATTGATTACTTTTTCAGTTATCTAATGTATTTGTTATAAGTATCAGTTCCAATGCCTGTTGTTTGTTTCTTATTGATAGCGATCTTTTCCCAAATATTATTTGTGGTGTTTTTTTCTTTTACAATATCTTTTTCTTTGTTAAGTCAAATTCTATATAATTTGTTATGGTCATTTCAGAGTTTTTTCTAGCTGGTATCTATCTTATAATTTCCCAGAATAGTGCTTCTATTTTAAAGTTATCAGTATTTCTGTTTTTTATTTCATGCTTACTTGTAAAACTATAAATATTTCTTATTTGAATACTTAGAACCTTACTTTTGTATATCATTTCTATTCATAATAATCTACGATACATGACTAAGCTTTTATCCATATTTTTTTTTCTGCCATGCTTATGGAAGAAATTACGTTTTATTGTAAATTTTATTTTATTTGGTACATTAAGTTTCCTTGTACAATTCATATTCAAGCATCTAGTGTACTTGATATTATTCTATCATGCATTAAGTATATTTCTAAGGGTGTATTTATTCCTTCATTAAAATAGGTTTTTATTATTATTTGTACTGCTCTTAAATATATGTGTCTTAATATTTTTCTGGTTTTCTCACTTATTTTTTTCATTTCTTGTCTTATTATTCTTTCTGTTATTGATGGAATTATATTTTTTCCATGAGCTTGTTCAATGTCTATAAGTTGTTCATTATTTTTGATATTATTAAGACATTCTTTTTTCTTTCAAATATCGGAAGTTTAAATATTTCTTTCGGGTTTATGTCTAATTTGGTCGCTCTTATTTTATCGTATTTTTGTATGTCAAAACTCATTTTTTTCTCGTACTTCTTATTATTTTCTTCTTGTCTAATTGTTCTCCTATTTCTGTTATTTCTCTTATCATATTTATTTCATATTATTCTATTGCATCCTCACTACTTACACTTTTTTTATTACCATTATTTTCTCATCTTCACTTATTTCGAATAATAGTGTCTGTAATTATAATATATTATTTTCACTTTTGAAGAAAGCCAAACTAAGAAATGTTCTACATCACAGTAGTAATATCGAGTGTATTACAAATCTATTTTATTAACATAAGAATGGAAAAGAGAATGGGGCAGGAGCTAGACTTCAGTTCGACAATCAATGGGGCAATTATAATTGATTTATGCTTCAAAAAATATATAAGCAGAAAAGCATGTACAACAAGTGAAGTCAATACATAAATTTATCAGACACTTTGTTTTATATTTGACAGAATAAAATTAAACTTAACAAGAAAAGAATTTCGTTGTGAAAAAAGCATCGAACTGCAAGTCGATCACATTTCATCATTTAAGCTATATATTAAAATACAAGTTCAATTTCTCTCAACCATTCTACAACTTCGAATTTTTAGCTTAGTAACAGGGTCTTTTACATGGTATTAGAGCAATCTAGGTTCGAATTTCCCCGGCTAAACAATTTAAATGCGGATTTAAAATTTTAAAAAATATGGTTGCGTATAGTTCAGGTCTCGACCCACAATTTGTTTGACATTTATGTCGTTTCTTCCACATGAAAAATCGGCTCATGACTTGATGGAGCGTGTTAGAATATAAGTACAATTTTCTCAATCTTCTCTTTGATATTTCCTCACGTAGATCAGAAGGTTTGTCTTCCTTACTGAGTAATAAGTAGGGTCGCCCCCCCCTCCCCCGGGCCCTTGAGACAAGTGAGGCGGCCGCCTCAGGCTCCGAATTATTTGCAATTTTAGGGGTCCCAAATTTGTATCCCCTTGTAAATATAGGAAAGTATTTTGTGCGTAAAAAAATTATATTGTTATTAGGGGCCTCAAAAAATAATTATTTGGGCCTTTAGAAATTTTTTAAATTATTTGGGTTTGAATGCAGTCCTCTGTACCATAGTGGCCATATTTGGTCAAACAAACAGTCACCTTCGTAACCCCGAACGACATCACAAGATACTCATAGTGGCCATATCTGGTCCTGAATGCAGTCTTCTGTACATCAGTCGCCTTCACTTTGACTTGATGATACCCAGAACGAAGATCCAACTTTGAGAAAACAACAGTCCCACTCAACTGATCAAACAAATCATCGATCCTGGGCAACGGATACCGGTTCTTCACAGTAACACTGCTTAGTTCCCGATAATCGACGCACAGTCGACGTCTACCATCCTTCTTGTTGACAAAACGGACTGGAGCACCCCAAGGCGAAACACTGGGTCTGATGAATCCTAAATCCAACAACTCCTGAATCTGTACCTTAAGCTCTGCTAACTCAACCGGTGCCATCCTTAGGGACTTTTCGATATAAGCGCCATTCCAGGCTGAACTTCAATACCGAACTCCACATCCCTATCAGGGGGTAAGACAGGCAACTCCTCTGGAAAAATATCCGGAAAATTCTGCACTACTAAAGGCGCATCCTCACAGCCTGAATGCAATTCCATCGCACAAACCTTCTGATCAACTGCAGTTAGGCCAAGGCACATCTCCCCAGCATGGAACTCAAACTCTGTGCGATTTGGAATCTGGAACACAACTTTCTTAGCACGGCAATCAATAATGGCATGGATTTCACCCAATCAATCCATACGCAGAATAACGTCGAACCCTGAATTCCTAATTACAATCAAATTGGCCTTGAAATCTGTGCCACCAATAATCACGGGACACTGCCTGCACTTCCGGGAACAAATGACCACCTGTCACAATGTTCCAAGCCTCTAACATGTTGCTGCACTCCAACTGATGGCGAGCCACAAATCGAAAGGAGACAAAAGAATGGGTTACCCCGGAATCAAAAAGAACATGAGCAGGGAAAGAGCAAACAAGGACAACATCTAAGGCAGAATCAAAAGAGACAGAGAAAAGAATGGATGAACAGGGGTGAGGAAAAACAAAATGCAAAAAGATAAATATGAAAGAAATAATGCAAGAGAATGAAAAGAAGCAAAAAAAGATACAACAAATAAAATAATAAAAGTAAATATACCTACAACAACACTCTCTTCTAACTCAGCATCAGCAGCAGTCAGTTTGAAAGCCTGACCTCACCTAAGGGCAGCGGTCTCTGACCGACAATCGGCGCTGCGGAGGAAGCGGTGGCCTGACTGGACCACAAGCTGGGGCAACCTGCTGAGCTGGACCCCTGCCTAGAAGAGCCATCTATGGGCAGTCCCGCACTGAATGGTCAATAGCACCACATCCGAAACAGCAACAATAGGCATGCCTGCAGTCCTCGCACTCATGCTGAGGAAGTCAGCAAAAGTCGCAAAAACCAACCCTCTGAGGTCCCACAGTAGAGTAGGGAGCTGCCCTGACCGAAGAGGCTGGGACAGGCCTCCGAATAGGCCCACCAGAAGGCCTAGAAACAGAGTGCAGAACAGTCTGCTGGGAAGGAGCCAATCCACTACGAGCCTGCTCCTGAGCTCGAGCTGCCTCAAGAGCCTCAGCATAAGTAAGCAAGCTGAGTGAGACAAGCTGCACCTTAATGTCTCGCCCAAGCCCCAAAATAAATCTACGAGCTCTGTCCTCTTCGTTCATCACAAGAACGGCTGCGAAGCGGCTAGATCTAGTAAATTCAGCTGCATACTCATCCACAGACCTGGAGCCCTGTTCCAAGAAAGTCTGATGTTACAACATTTCATGGACAATATGTAACAAAATCCCAATAATAGAAATAACGACCAACCTGTTTCAGGGGTAGGAATTGTTGCTCCATCACAACTCTAGTGTTGCTAGGGAAGAACTTCTCCAAGAAGCTCCTAGTGAAAGTGACCCAAGTGATCGGTTGTTTGAGCCTTTCGGACTCGGACCTCCACCAAATATGAGTCAGATCCACCAGCTGGATGGCCACCACATCCACTTTATCAGCATCTACCACTCTAGTTGCCAAAAACGGTTGCTCAGTCCGGATCAACCACTGTTCGGCCTCCAAAGGCATCTCAGTGCCTGAAAACCTGTCGAGATGCAGCCTCATGAAGTCGGTGACTGTACCCAGATGGGAAGGAAGAGCTGCCTACATAGGCACAGCGGGCGGTCGAACCCGAGAAGCTTCCAAAGCAGACATCACCAAGTCACTGTAGTTCTGCTGCATATTGATCAGTCGTTCCAACACAGTGGTGACGGCCTCAATCCCAGGTTGATCTCCTTGGGGACGAGAAGTAGAATCTCTACGAGCCATAATCTGCACAAAACCAAAAATAATTAACATCCAGATCAAAGTTGATTATAATTCATTCATGCAAGCATGGTCTGTGAACTATTGTGCCGATCCCAGATCGAGTCCAAACTTGTCTAATATATTAGTCAAACTAATATACTAGCCAAAGCTGGGCACTGATACCACTAAAAAAATCTTGTCACGCCCCGCTTCCCAAAAAGAATACGGAATACGGATTAGTGACTAAACCCAGTAAATGATTTTCATCATCCATAAGCATTTCAGAATCTTTACAATATTTCACAAGAATAATCAGAGTCGGAAGCAAGAAAAGTCAACCAAGCATGCATATATGAATCAAATACCAACAAGAATACTTGAAACCAAAATATTATAATCTCTAATAATCCAGATCTGAATAAGTCAATATCCTGTGTCATATTGCCCAAATACAAATAAAACCAAGTATTCAAGTACAATTGTTCAAACAAGCAACAAGAAATAATAATAGCAAAATTCCAACAGCTAGTATCTCATATCACCAACTCCATCTGGCAACTGTTCTCCAAAATCTACAATTTAATAAACTGCAGAAAGAATAAAAAGAAAACAAACTATTGTCTATGCAAGTTACGGGCCGCTTATAGAGCAGGATACAAGTACATGGAAAAAGATAAACAAATAACATGGAATAGGCATGATAACAAAATATAACAACTAGCATGGCAAGCTGAACAAGTGTAAGTGGCATATATCAAGTGTCAGGTTGTGCAAGTATCATGTAAACAAGTAACAAGTAATAAGGGTCGAGTATCACGTATCATGTAACAAATACCAAGTATCATGTTCAAGTGTCATGATCAAGTCTTATAGTTATTACTATCTAGGTAGTACTTCATGCGCCCAAGGTTTTTATTACATGGTTGCTACATTCAAACAAATTACGTTTTAGATTTTATAGTGGATCATAGAGGACAGTGTACTCAGGGACGAGAATCAAGTAATCGAGCTCCAAGCTCCAAGTATCATGTATCATGTATCATGCGTCAAGCGTGCAAGTGGCAAGTAATCACGTGTCAAGTCGTGCAAGTTGCAAGTAATCACGTGTCAAGTATCAAGTATCAAGTAATCACGTCGGATCTGTAGATCCCCTTCTGAGTATATGTTTCTGTATTTTCCACTATTCGACCTCTTTCTTTAACCCCGGCTTTATTATTTATTATTATTATCAAACAGGCATGTGCGTGTACAAAATATGGCAAGAATAACATGGCATGAACAAGTAACAAGTACAGGATGAAGAATAAAGATGTATAGGTGAAAGATAACTCATAAAAGAATAGAACAACGAAAATTCTAGTTCAGGACAGCAAGACAGTACTGCACTAAATCTGGAATTCCCGTTACTACAAATATGCAAATCTTGATCCATCAAAGAATCTGAAAAATAGACTTCCAGCCGAATCCAGCAAATATATATAAGTCATATGGTATTTCACAAAAACATAACTCAAAACATATTTAAATCCAGAAAATATGTTCAGCCAGAAATCAGAAGATTGTATTCAAAGTCAGGAAAACAGCATGAAAACTCAATAATTAAATCAACAAAAAATCTAGTGTATTCCACTATATGTGTAGCATCAGAATATAAAATTTCATATTTTTTCAATATAAATAGTTTGGTCAACAAAAATCAGAAAATATCAATATGCAGTAGTTTTGTAAATCTGGAATCACAAATACTACAGTACGAAAACAACAATATCTCACAAACAATAAATTGAAATCCAAATCTGTCAAAAGGGTGATAAAATAGACACAGTAGGATATCTTTCAGATTCACAAATATTTTACAAAAAGCAAGTAGAATTAGGTCAAAAATCAGGTTCTTTACTGAACAGTATGAAAATTCTGCATGCATAGTAATTGTTTCGAAACATAGAACGGTTTGTAAAACTCATCAAATAAATTCACAAAAATTTAGGGTTAATCATCAAGTCTAGTTGTACTGTGCAAAATATTGGATTAAAATAATACTTTTAACATCATGGTAAAAATAGATTATTCTTCAAAATTCATAGAAAACAAAATCTGGAAATCACTCTACACCTTTGTAGTAAAACATTCATAATTCACAACTCGTAAAACAAAACTGAGATCTGTCAGAAGGGTTGAAAATAGACAGAATTCTCTACAAACCTTATTCACAAATAAAATTCATATACTGACCTTAATAGGGTCTAAAGTACTGATAAAAAACAAGGTAATAGAAAACTACAGAATTATTCTTCGAACATAAAATCGTCTAGTTCATGTAAAACTCATCCAAATCAACCCAAACATGAAATAGAGTGTACTAGATGTCCAAATAACATGGTATAGGGTATATCACAAGTCCACAACAAGTCTACTACGAATAAAACGAACGAGCACATGATATCATATGAACAAGATGCATATATACAATAAGAAGTGGTCAATCCTAGGTTATTTCATGTCACGTATGTCGTGAGGCAACTATGGTCGAATCAACACAATAGAGACAAGATCAACAAGGGGTTTCACACAAGAATTGTCTCTAGAACCCAACTACACTACAGGCGGTATTTAGTACTTGTATTACACACAAAAAAATACAAGTTACTTACCTTAGAGACGAAGATGGAAACGAAACCAAGTAAGAATAACGGGAACGGATTTCCGGACAACGAACCCAACGAACGAACAACCCACGAACACAACTTCGAACCCAACGAACAACTACGAACGACGAACCCAACGAACCAAAACTCGAGATCACACGATATCAACACACGCACACCAAGCCAAGCAATGGCAGTGGTGCTCTGCGTCGAAAGAACGGACGGAGAGCGACAAAACAACGGCAGTACAGCGCAGTACTGGCGCTGCTTGCTGTCGGAGACGGCAGGAGCATGGGCGGTGAGACTGAGGGCTATCGCGACTAGGCAGTACCGGGACGAGAGGGAAGCTTCGCTGGGGAGGGGTGCAGGGCAGTGCACCGGCACCGCTGAACAGGGGAAGAGCAAGAGGAGAGGGACCAGGGAGATGGGTTCCGGGTGCAGTGGAGCTCAGGAGGACAGGAGAGAGAGACGGGGGTGATCGGGGTGCATGGGGGCGGATCACAGGCAGAGGAACAGAGATAGAGTCGGGAGGGCTATAGGCGACTGAAGCTTAGGGTGGATGGGTTTATATAGGGTAGATAATATATTAGGGTTAAGGGGGTAGTGTAGTTGACGGCGGAACAGTGGGGGGCTAACGGGTTCGGGTGTGGCTAGGCAACCGGGTTTGGGTAGGGAATAGGTGGAGTTTGGGTTTATTTTAAAGGGATTCAAAAGAAATGGGTAATTGAATAGGGTAGGATTAAGGGAAAAAATAAATAATGGATTAAAAATTTGAGACGGCACAAAGAGGATAAATAACAGGACATGAACAAATGCAAAAAGAATCAAGAGAAAAAAAAAGAATACTGGCACGACCAAACAGGGCGAAACGAAAGACTGAGAGCAGAATTAAGAATTCAAATGAAATGACAAAACAAATAAAAGAATAAATAGAAGAAAAAAAAACTCCAAGATACAGTCCAGAGAGATACAAAGGGAGAAATACAAAAAAAAAAAAAAAAAAAAAAAAAAAAAAAAAAAAAAAAAAAAATACACCCAAAAAAACATAAAATGAAAAACATGGGTAACACTAACTCTCAAAACCCTAATATTTAACTCTCAATTTCCAAATTCAATCAACTTCAATTCTCCAATCATTGTTTTCTTCTTCCCAAACTTGTTGATTTTGACTCAACCCCCTAAATCTAATCAACCGACTTCCTTCAAAATCTGAAACCCTAACCCTAAATTCAAAATCAAAATATCAAATTCGTGGGATAGCGGCCAATGGGTTTGTGGGTGTGGTGGACCAGAGGTTTCTGGTGGCCGGGGGGTGTGGTACAATGGGTGTTGTGTGTTACCTGATTATTCATTCACAATTCACAACATATCTGATTATCCATTCACAATTGTTGAGGCTCAATTATATGTTTTGCATATCTGAATAGTTTTATGCATGCTTTTGTATGCTTCTCGTGTGGATGCTTATGTGGATGCATATCTGATTGATGATTTTCACTCTATTTTGCATATCTGATTGATGCTTATGAGTAAACTTGTTATTGTATGATATGTATTTTGCATATTTTGTCTTGAACATTGTACCATTTTTTTGTATACATATTTTTTTTAATGTATGGAGGGCCCCATTTCAGGAGTTCACCTTGGACCCCCAGGAACTCAGGGTCGGCCATGGTAATAAGAAGACAACTGATAAAGGTTGTAGTAAAGCTGATTTAAGTTTAGCATATCCAAACCATAAGTTTGATGTCAACCGAACTTGATTAGAACAATTCTTTTTATATCAGAGTAATAGATACCAAATCTCCATAACTCTCCAACTATGAAGCACAGATACGGGTACGGGGTATGAGGTACGGGTACGACACGACACGGGTACGGGGATACGTGATTTTATAAAAAAGTAGGATACGGGTGCGTTGGTGGGTACGTTATATATATATATATATATATATATATATATATATATATATATATATATATATATTAACAAATACACATATTTGTGCAATTTCATAGAATTATAAGAATACATTTTAATTATGAGCATTCTTAGAGAGAAACACTACAAAAGAAAGTAGCTTTCCCGGCGCTTTTTTACGTCTATACCGGCATTTTTTTACGCCGGTGAAACTTTCACCGGCGTTTACAATAGCGCCGGTCCAACTGCCGCCGAAGCGGGCGTCGCTGAAACGAAGGGGTCTACACCGATATTTTTGGTGGACGCCGGTAAATGTTAGGACTACACCGGTGGTCATAAAACGCCGGTGTATATCGGTCTCTGGGTGCCGTTCTTGTGCACCTATATACATACACCGGCGGTCGTAAACCGCCGGTATTTATCCATTCACCGGCGTATATGAAAACGCCGGTGTAGATCGAAAGTATACCGGTGGTCAGGAAATACCGGTGTATGTGCGTTTATGAGCGCCTGCTTTTCCCTGTTTACGAACACCGGCGCTACCAAAAAATGCCGGTGTAGTTATATACGCCGGCGTTTATAAAACGCCGGTGTACGACTGTGCCGTTACAGCTGATAACATTCGCCGGCGTGCGTTGAAACGCCGGTGTATCACACACTCCAACAATTAAATTATATAGACCGCCGTTTTTTAAAACGCCGTTCTGGCTATGCCCGTTTATTTTCGATACTCCGCTTTTCCGTTCGATTTCAATTCACAGTTTCATTTACAAAACCTGTAAAGTAATTCTCACAACTGATTCAATCAATTTCGTTGCATACTACTGCGCAAACCACAACCAAACACAAGAATAATTAAAGATAATCAAGTTTCACACGTGTCATATCAACGTCCAAATTCATTGATTAATTAACAGTGTCATAATTAACAAATTAATATAGAGACTAACATCCAAAATATCCAAACAAACCAGTCTAACAAATATCCAAAATATCCCAAATTCAAAGTATGACATAACTCTCATAAAAAAAACCAGTCTGACATAACAACAGCAAGGAGGAGGACATAAGAACAACAACCATACAACAAGGAGGACATAAGAACAGCAAGGAGGACCGCAGATTCATACCCCTCGAGTAGCTTCAGCTCTGATCATCAGAATTTCCTTCATCTTGACGACCGCTCTGTGAAAAAAAAACAATAGTTTAATTGAGCAGTAGATCACAATACAGAATATACATATTTTTTGAACTTGCAAAAAGAACTACCTGTATCTCGAATTATAAGATCAAAGTGCCAACTGCAAATGGAATTGTTAATGATATATACAGAGGTAAAATAATTACATTGCAATGCTAAAAATCTAGTACTTAATTTTGTTTTTAAATATATCTAAAATAACAAAACAAATGAAAATTCAGTATCTAACTTGAAACCTTTATATTCTCCTCTGATTGGGAATATCCACTATCTAAAACAATAAAACAAATGAAAATTCAATATCTAAGCATGTCCTTCATGGATTGTTCAGACAATCCACGAAACTGTCATCGTGGACGGAAACCAAATATAAGAAAAATAAGAAAATAAGATAGGGCTCATGTCAAGTGTATTTTTAGGGAACTGTCATCGTGGAAGGAAACCAAATATATATAGAAGCCAGAAATGGAAACAGAAAGAAGAAAGGTAGAGACTTTGGATACACCAGGCTACCATAGCGGTATTTTCCTCATCTCTCTCTCATCCCTTATTTCCCTTCAGCACACGAACAGAAAGAAACATCAGCAACCACCTTAAGAGCGACAAGAACAACAATAATAATAAATTATTATGAACAAGATGTCTCTATATGGGTTTCCAGATCTCCACTCGAGCCCACTCTTTCTAATCACAGCCCAATTAAGAACATAGATAACATCCACTAAACAATCCAATCATAGCCCAGTCAAAATTTGCCATCCTGGATCTTAATGAAATACGCTTCATTAACAGTGAAAGAAAATGAGGATGCTAGCAGCATACTTAGTTTGGAAGTGAACCCATTTTTTGTTAAAAAAATCATGCCAAAGATGGCAATCAGCTTCATTAACAGTATCTGAAAATGAAAATTTCCATTATCTGAGCTTATATGTTGCTATACTAATTCACTGTGCCCAACTAAATCTAAAACCCAATTGTTGTGCGTATCCGGAGGATTTTGGCATACGTACCTATAGCATCCTCAGTTCACAGTAAACCCGTTTTGGTCAAAAAAACATGCCAAGATCACAATCAGATGCATGAAAATAAGCTTCACTAACAACAAAAGAAGAAACTGGGGATGCTATGCAGCATACTTAGTTTGGAAGTGAACCCATTTTGTGTTAAACAATCAGGTTACATTGACAGTATTTGAAAATGAAAATTTCTCCATCATCTGAGCTTATATGTTGCTCTACTACTTTTTTAGCCCAACCATATCGCAAAACCCAAGTGTTGTGCATATCCGGCCGGAGGATTTTGGCATACGTACCTATATAATATCTGATGACCACAGTGAACCCATTTCTGGTATAAAAACATACATGCCAAGAAGACAATCAGGTGCTTGAAATCAGCTTCACTAACAGTTAGTGAAAATGGGACCATAAAATAGCTTAAGAAGACCATCAGGTTTGTGAAATAAGCTTCACTAACAGTGAAAGAAACTGGGGATGCTATGCAGCATACTTAGTTTGGAAGTGAACCCATTTTGTGTTAAAAAAACCATGCCAAAGATTGCAATCAGGTTACATTGACAGTGTCTGAAAATGAAAATTTCTCCATTATCTGAGCTTATATGTTGCTCTACTACTTTTTTAGCCCAACTATATCGCAAAACCCAAGTGTTGTGCATATCCGGCCGGAGAATTTTGGCATACGTACCTATATAATATCCTCAGTTCACAGTGAACCCCTTTTTGGTATAAAAACATACATGCCAAGAAGACAATCAGGTGCTTGAAATCAGCTTCACTAACAGTTAGTGAAAATGGGACCATAAAATAGCTTAAGAAGACCATCAGGTTTGTGAAATAAGCTTCACTAACAGTGAAAGAAACTGGGGATGCTATGCAGCATACTTAGTTTGGAAGTGAACCCATTTTGTGTTAAAAAAACCATGCCAAAGATTGCAATCAGGTTACATTGACAGTGTCTGAAAATGAAAATTTCTCCATTATCTGAGCTTATATGTTGCTCTACTACTTTTTAGCCCAACTATATCGCAAAACCCAATTGTTGTGCATATCCGGCCGGAGGATTTTGGCATACGTACCTATACAATATCCTCAGTTCACAGTGAACCCATTTTTGGTATAAAAACAAACATGCCAAGAAGACAATCAGGTGCTTGAAATCAGCTTCACTAACAGTTAGTGAAAATGGGACCATAAAATAGCTTAAGAAGATCATCAGGTTTGTGAAATAAGCTTCACTAACAGTGAAAGAAACTGGGGATGCTATGCAGCATACTTAGTTTGGAAGTGAACCCATTTTGTGTTAAAAAAACCGGTTACATTGACAGTATTTGAAAATGAAAATTTCTCCATCATCTGAGCTTATATGTTGCTCTACTACTTTTTTAGCCCAACCATATCGCAAAACCCAAGTGTTGTGCATATCCGGCCGGAGGATTTTGGCATACGTACCTATATAATATCCTCAGTTCACAGTGAACCCATTTTTGGTATAAAAACATACATGCCAAGAAGACAATCAGGTGCTTGAAATCAGCTTCACTAACAGTTAGTGAAAATGGGACCATAAAATAGCTTAAGAAGACCATCAGGTTTGTGAAATAAGCTTCACTAACAGTGAAAGAAACTGGGGATGCTATGCAGCATACTTATTTTGGAAGTGAACCCATTTTGTGTTAAAAAAACCATGCCAAAGATTGCAATCAGGTTACATTGACAGTGTCTGAAAATGAAAATTTCTCCATTATCTGAGCTTATATGTTGCTCTACTACTTTTTTAGCCCAACTATATCGCAAAACCCAAGTGTTGTGCATATCCGGCCGGAGAATTTTGGCATACGTACCTATATAATATCCTCAGTTCACAGTGAACCCATTTTTGGTATAAAAACATACATGCCAAGAAGACAATCAGGTGCTTGAAATCAGCTTCACTAACAGTTAGTGAAAATGGGACCATAAAATGGCTTAAAAAGACCATCAGGTTTGTGAAATAAGCTTCACTAACAGTGAAAGAAACTGGGGATGCTATGCAGCATACTTAGTTTGGAAGTGAACCCATTTTGTGTTAAAAAAACCGGTTACATTGACAGTATTTGAAAATGAAAATTTCTCCATCATCTGAGCTTATATGTTGCTCTACTACTTTTTTAGCCCAACCATATCGCAAAACCCAAGTGTTGTGCATATCCGGCCGGAGGATTTTGGCATACGTACCTATATAATATCTGATGACCACAGTGAACCCATTTTTGGTATAAAAACATACATGCCAAGAAGACAATCAGGTGCTTGAAATCAGCTTCACTAACAGTTAGTGAAAATGGGACCATAAACTAGCTTAAGAAGACCATCAGGTTTGTGAAATAAGCTTCACTAACAGTGAAAGAAACTGGGGATGCTATGCAGCATACTTAGTTTGGAAGTGAACCCATTTTGTGTTAAAAAAACCGGTTACATTGACAGTATTTGAAAATGAAAATTTCTCCATCATCTGAGCTTATATGTTGCTCTACTACTTTTTTAGCCCAACCATATCGCAAAACCCAAGTGTTGTGCATATCCGGCCGGAGGATTTTGGCATACGTACCTATATAATATCCTCAGTTCACAGTGAACCCATTTTTGGTATAAAAACATACATGCCAAGAAGACAATCAGGTGCTTGAAATCAGCTTCACTAACAGTTAGTGAAAATGGGACCATAAAATAGCTTAAGAAGACCATCAGGTTTGTGAAATAAGCTTCACTAACAGTGAAAGAAACTGGGGATGCTATGCAGCATACTTAGTTTGGAAGTGAACCCATTTTGTGTTAAAAAAACCGGTTACATTGACAGTATTTGAAAATGAAAATTTCTCCATCATCTGAGCTTATATGTTGCTCTACTACTTTTTTAGCCCAACCATATCGCAAAACCCAAGTGTTGTGCATATCCGGCCGGAGGATTTTGGCATACGTACCTATATAATATCTGATGACCACAGTGAACCCATTTTTGGTATAAAAACATACATGCCAAGAAGACAATCAGGTGCTTGAAATCAGCTTCACTAACAGTTAGTGAAAATGGGACCATAAACTAGCTTAAGAAGACCATCAGGTTTGTGAAATAAGCTTCACTAACAGTGAAAGAAACTGGGGATGCTATGCAGCATACTCATTTTGGAAGTGAACCCATTTTGTGTTAAAAAAACCATGCCAAAGATTGCAATCAGGTTACATTGACAGTGTCTGAAAATGAAAATTTCTCCATTATCTGAGCTTATATGTTGCTCTACTACTTTTTTAGCCCAACTATATCGCAAAACCCAAGTGTTGTGCATATCCGGCCGGAGGATTTTGGCATACGTACCTATACAATATCCTCAGTTCACAGTGAACCCATTTTTGGTATAAAAACATACATGCCAAGAAGACAATCAGGTGCTTGAAATCAGCTTCACTAACAGTTAGTGAAAATGGGACCATAAAATAGCTTAAGAAGACCATCAGGTTTGTGAAATAAGCTTCACTAACAGTGAAAGAAACTGGGGATGCTATGCAGCATACTCATTTTGGAAGTGAACCCATTTTGTGTTAAAAAAACCATGCCAAAGATTGCAATCAGGTTACATTGACAGTATCTGAAAATGAAAATTTCTCCATTATCTGAGCTTATATGTTGCTCTACTAC
Source organism: Hemerocallis citrina (assembly GCA_017893485.1). Taxonomy (NCBI): domain Eukaryota; kingdom Viridiplantae; phylum Streptophyta; class Magnoliopsida; order Asparagales; family Asphodelaceae; genus Hemerocallis; species Hemerocallis citrina. The sequence continues at coordinate 142,573,523 of CM030361.1, forward strand.
TTTTTTAGCCCAACTATATCGCAAAACCCAATTGTTGTGCATATCCGGCCGGAGGATTTTGGCATACGTACCTATATACCATCCTCAGTTCATGGAAGAAAAATACGAATAGGGCTCATAGCAAGTGTAGTTTTAACTGGAATTGTCATCGTGGAAAGAAACCAAATATAGAAGCCAGAAAGAGGAATGGTAGAGAATGAGGATACACCAGGCTAACATAGCGGCATTTTCCTCATCTCTCTCTCATCCCTTCTTTCCCTTCAGCACACGAACACATAGAGACATCAGCAACAACAGCAAGAGCGACAAGAACAACAACAATAATAAATTATTATGAACAAGATGACTCTATATGGATTTCCAGATCTCCACTCCAACTCGTCTCTTTCTAATCACAGCCCAATTAAGAACAATTGTTCACAGTCACTGTTAAAGAAACATATATGCTCAGATTATGAAAAATTTATATGCTCAGATTATGGAAATTTTCAGTCACTGTTAAAGAAACTAAGTAGGCTGCATAGCATCCCCAGTTTCTTTCACTGTTAGTGAAGCTTGTTTGGAATACAGATCACTCAAACATGCCCCTTGTTTCTGAACTCAAACATCACATTAATAAACATCTTTTCTAATAATGGCTACACTTGTGGAAGCTCTCTCTAAGCCTCAATTCTTCAAGGTTTTGTTGCCTACTTCTTTACAGAAGTTGGTACTCTATTCTCCTCTCTTTAAAGAAGAATAGAGTACCAGCTTCTGTAAAGAAGTAGGCAACAAAACCTTGAAGAATTGAGGCATAGAGAGAGCTTCCACAAGTGTAGCCATTATTAGAAAAGATGTTTATTAATGTGATGTTTGAGTTCAGAAACAAGGGGCATGTTTGAGTGAACAATTGGGTTTTGAATGGAGATTGTAGTCATAGATCAATTCTTCTTGGAAGAAAAATACGAATAGGGCTCATAGCAAGTGTAGTTTTAACTGGAATTGTCATCGTGGAAGGAAACCAAATACAGAAGCCAGAAAGAGGAATGGTAGAGAATGAGAATACACCAGGCTAACATAGCGGAATTTTCCTCATCTCTCTCTCATCCCTTCTTTCCCTTCAGCACACGAACACATAGAGACATCAGCAACAACAGCAAGAGTGACAAGAACAACAATAATAATAAATTATTATGAACAAGATGTCTCTATATGGGTTTCCAGATCTCCACTCCAACTCGTCTCTTTCTAATCACAGCCCAATTAAGAATAATTGTTCACAGTCACTGTTAAAGAAACATATATGCTCAGATTATGAAAAATTTTCATTTTCAGATACTGTTAAAGAAGCTGATTTCATGCATCTGATTGCTATCTTCGGCATGGTTTTTTTAACACAAAATGGGTTCACTTCCAAACTAAGTATGCTGCATAGCATCCCCAGTTTCTTTCACTGTTAGTGAAGCTTATTTCACAAACCTGATGGTCTTCTTAAGCTATTTTATGGTCCCATTTTCACCTCCTCCAAATCAGTACAACAACACGACTGAACAATCCTTGTTTGCAGGTCATACAATGTCATCTATACCAGGTTATGTGCCAAAATGGGGTTGGGCATACGATGCAAGGCCGACAAGTATTAGTTGTTTGTGAGTATGCAATAGGATGCAGCTATGAACATGGGCTCATATCAAGTGTAGTATTACGGACTGTCATCGTGGAAGGAAACCAATTTAATATAGAAGCCATATATGGAGCCAGAAAGAGGGATGGTAGAGAATGAGGATACACCAGGCTAACATAGCGGCATTTTCCTCATCTCTCTCTCATCCCTTCATTCTCTTCAACACACGCACACAAAGAGACATCAGCAACAACAGCAAGAGGGGGTTGGTCCAACAATAAGTGTAGATTATAATAAACGAGATGTCTCTATTTTGGGTTTCCAGATCTCCACTCCAGCCCTTTCTTTCTAATCACAGCCCACTTAAGAAACATAGACGAAATGCTTATAGACGACAGCCACAATGCAGACTCACAAACACTAGTACGTGTCTTTCATGCATTCAAGTAACATAATCTCTTTAAAAATACCAATTTTAAGACTTACCGATGTTTTTTGACAGTGGGCGGCGTGCTATCCTCACTCTCATATGTTTGCCTGCCACTATTATTTAGTGGCTGCTCATCCCCATGGCTCTCGTTGCCATCATTTATATTTACCCTCTTTCCACGCCTCGGCATGTTGTACCTGTCAAGGATTCGATAACTTGGTTCAAATGATAGTTTGGTTCAAATGACAACGATAGTTTGGTTCAAATGACACTAAGCATAGTTTAATGTAAATAATACCAAGCAGTAGAAAATAGAAAGATAATTAAACCAGTGTATTAAATTCACAATGAACATATTCGAAATTACAGACATAATATTACAACAAGATTTAAGACCTAAAATTACAGACATATAATAAACTCAATTGAAAATCATGTAAACTACAATACGACATCTTCCAGTACATCGCCCTCTTCTCCATCCTTGCGGAGCCAAGTCCCGCAAATTCCAACATCGGTTGTGTTTACATCAAACACAGGAAACTCAGAAGCAATGTAACTGTTCATGTCTTCACCGTCTTCATCGTCTGAAGTATTGCCCAGTTGGAATACATCTCTTGGTTGTATAGGGATAGCCACATACGATTTTGGCAGGGTTGGATCTTCAATGTAGAACACTTGTTGCACTTGGAATGGAAACACAAATGGCTCATGGCTAATGTGTGTACCGATGTGAATCAATTTTGAGAAGTTTACAACTGTGAAGCCAAGCTTGTCCTTGTTGTTAGCAAAATTCCTATCAAACTCAGCATAATCCCCACAAAATAAGACAACACGGAAATGGCCAAAATAATTTAACTCAATGATATCCGTGAGCACTCCATAGTAGTCGAGATCCCCATCTACAGGCCTCGTGTCCGATTTGGAAGCATAACTTCTAGTCTTAGACGTCACTACCATTCCACTATTTTGAGACTTCAAATTAGATTCACGATCCTTAGTACGAAATCTAAAACCATTGAATATGTATCCTCCGTATCTTTTGACCATCTGATAGGGACCTTTGGCAAGTACTTGTATTTCAGATGACGCACCTTCAGGACCCAAAGAATGTACCTATTAATTTTGCACAAATCGTATCAACACCATAGAAAATGTAGATATAATAAAGATTAACTTGCATAACTGTAATTCACCTACATGAGATTCAAACCACTTATGAAATTTTTCATTCATCAGCTTGTTTTGTTCACGTGGTGGTAGTCTTCTTGGTCTAGCCCTTCGTTTGATGTCCCTGACAAATTCGCTAAAAAACAAGCAATTAAAATTAGGAATAACAAAAGTATCAAAAATATCGAACTCCGCGGTTTTCACTGTATTCGATTTACATTCAAAAGCAACTTACTTTCGAAATGGTTCCACTGATGCATGATGGTCTAGCACATATCGATGTGCCTATTCCCACGCTAAGCTATCGAGCTCAAATGCATCAACTTTACCAACAGTGGTGCCAGCGGTATCAAAAAGATATTGTGCACCATCAAGGTTGGAAATGTCTAGATTTCTACGTGGTCTACTGGAAGATGTCTCCACACCAGGCAAATACCTGGAAAAAAAATGTGAGCACTCCTCTGATAGATATCCCTGGGCTATTGACCCTTCAGGATATGCTCTATTTTTCACATAATCCTTTAGCCGGTATAGGTACCTGAACATGTACAATTAATAAACTAGAGCAGATTAGGGGATTAAAAGAAATGAGCTTTTGAAAATTCAATTTCGTAAGATGAACGAATTATTTTACCTCTCAATGGGGTACATCCACCGATAGTGAACAGGACCACCGATTCTGGCTTCACCAGCAAGGTGGATTATCAAGTGAATCATAATAGTGAAAAACGATGGAGGAAATATCATCTCCATTTTACTAAGTGTCAATGCCGCCTGCTGCTCCAGTTGGTCCAGATCTTCAATACGAAGCATTCTTGAGCAAATACCTTTATATATGCTACAAAGATCTTTCAGGACAGTAGTGACTTGCTCACACATTGAAGACCTTAGGGCCAGAAGAAGGAGATCCTGCATTAGGATGTGGTAGTCGTGTGACTTTAGACCCTGAAGCCTCTTCTCTTTAAAGTTGACACATTTTGCCATGTTAGAAGAATAGCCATCAGGGACTTTAAGTTCAAGTAGTACTTTGCAAAACAACTCCAACTCTGATTTTGACATTGAATAGATTGCAGGAGGTAGGAGCACTTTCCCGTTCGGCAATTCTTCTGGGTGCAACTCATGTCGGATGCCCATTGACTTCAAATCAAGTCGGCTCTTGAGATTGTCCTTTGTCTTCCGATCATCTCCCATAACTGTTCCTATACAATTCTCACCAATATTTTTTCCGATATGCATGCATCACATCTAAATTATGTCTCAGTAAGTTGAATTTCCAATACGGCAACTTGAAGAAAATACTCTTCTTCTTCCATGCACCTAAACTCGTCAAGTTTTGATCCTCATCCTCGCCATATAGATCGGTCTCCTCACCTTGCTCCGGCCTTGCCCTTTTCTTGCCCTTTGTCCTGACTTCTGGTTCCTTTCCATATTTGAATTGATGACCATCTACCCGCCTCAAAATATCTGAACCAGAAGAAGACCCAGGAGCATGTTCCCACTCGTCGGTGCCATCAAATGTCGCTGCCTCTGCCCGAAATATATGTGTGTCAGGCAACCATCTCCTATGACCCATATAGCAAAACTTTCTGCCATTGTACAACCACTTTGAACTAGTTTGGTCAGCACAACATGGACATGCATAACGTCCTTTAGTACTATATCCAGATAAATTTGCATATGCTGGAAAATCATTGATTGTCCAAGACAACACGGCACGAAGAGAAAATGTTTCTTTAGCCATAGCATCATAGGTTGGAACACCCACCCACAACTTCTGAAGTTCATCTATTAATGGTTGTAGGTACACATCTATATCATTTCCAGGACCTTTCGGTCCAGGAACTATCATGGACAAAATAAATGAGGACTGCTTCATGCATTTCCAAGGCGGCAAATTGTATGGTATCAACACAACCGGCCATATGCTGTATGTACTACTCATTTGCCTGAAAGGGTTGAAACCATCACTAGCTAGTCCAAGTCTCACATTTCGAGGATCTTCCGCAAAATCATGATATCTTTCATCAAATCTTTTCCAAGATTGAGAATCAGCAGGATGTCTAAGAATCCCATCATTAGTGCGACCTTCAGCATGCCATTTCATATCAGAAGAAGTTTTCGTGGACATAAACAACCTTTGTAACCTAGGAATCAGAGGAAAGTAACGCAATGTTTTGGCAGGCTTCTTTTTCCTACTTCGCTTAGTAGATCCACTGGCTCCCTCGTCTTGATTTGGTCTTTCTTTCCATTTCGAAGAACCACACACTTCGCAATTCTCCAGACTTTCCTTACCACTCGTGAAAAGCATACAGTCATTTGGACATGCTGCTATCTTCTCATATCCTAGATCGAGAGAACTTAGGAATTTTTTGATTTTATAG